>SRSE01001198.1:2852752-4063005 GCA_005024645.1 Planiliza haematocheilus | reverse complement strand
AACTGTTTTCAGGGGAAATTTGATTTCTTTTACTTTTTATTTCCGACTCTTGAAACGCGTGGGTTCAGTTCCCATAACTCAACATAAAAAAATTGCTTAATGGCTTGTCCATTTCTCTGACCGTACAAATGTTATGCACATAACATAACTGGCCACAGTTAACCTGACACTCCCGGCATAGCTCAGATGCCTGGTCTAAAATACTTAGCCTGGGAGGCTGCC
Organism: Planiliza haematocheilus; assembly: GCA_005024645.1. Taxonomy (NCBI): domain Eukaryota; kingdom Metazoa; phylum Chordata; class Actinopteri; order Mugiliformes; family Mugilidae; genus Planiliza; species Planiliza haematocheilus. Next base: position 4,062,783 of record SRSE01001198.1, on the reverse strand, counting down.
AGCATATGCTCTCACACACTTTCCCATCTCATCATGTCCCTTGACAATTATTATTATTATACAATCCGCCGGCACTGTGAGACGTCTCGTAATGGAAGAGCATGAAGAGATTAAATCGCTGGAATCAGTTGCGTCATGAGTGATCCTCTTCGTGGGCAAACTCAATCAAATTCAACAAATATGCCTTAATTGCTGTGTCACTTGCAAAATAGGCTTTAAGTCAGATTGGACATTTTAATATCTGCTCAAATTAAGAAGTTTATAATGAGATTTAGCGGTGCAGCCTGGTCGCTCAGTATCATATTTAAGTGTCGCACTGCTGCGCTTGTTGTCATGCATTTGTAAAGTGGAACAGTTTAAATGTGAATGTCAATAAATTAGGGTAAGATAAATAGTCTTAGGAGACCAATAATTGGCTTGTCAGTGTAATATTTGCCACATATGGTGCATAACGTTGGACTTGATTGCATGTCTAGAATTCACTAATTCACCCCTTTCCGTGGTTTCTTTCCTACACAGAACCCCGACGCTGTCCTGTGCTTTTGTAAATGAATAGGCTGTATTATGTCATAATTAATCTAATTGTTAACACTGGAGGTAATGATTAGTCCCAGAAATTCAAAGAGGAAAATTGCGAGTGATAATTTTTCTGACCTGTTTTGCTTTGCTTGCGACAATAGAGGCTAAAGGAAATCATAGTTAGATAAAAGAAGAGGACATGAGACAAAGGTTGTTGCACTCTGATGTTGTAGTGATATTGTTTGTGCTGAAGTCACCCTCATTATCATTTTTTAGAGAAGTACAAAATGGTGGCAGAAAATGCAACTCTCACTTTTTCTCACAATTTTAAAAGAATCCTTCATGATGACAGAATACTTTGGTGAAGCATTGTTTGATAAGCCTCCAGTGTATTTCTTTGGCTCTTTGAGTGTGAAAAGCTATTTAAAAGCTATTTAAAAGCTGCACTGACTGAACCTGCAGTGGCCAGCCGTCCATGCTGCAGCGTAGGGACTCCTTCAGGCGGAGTGCCAAGCCTTTCCAGAAACACCCTGCCTCCACGTGCCATGGATCATCATGCCAACGCTCCAGGGATTTCATTTGCAACCTTAACCACGGCCGAGCCAGTGCCTATCTCTGCTGCCAGCTCCTTCGAAAGAATTAACCCGTGGGTCTGTCTTGACGGTGACATGCTGTTTTCTCTAGCGTACCGCCCCGCTCCTTACGACTTACCTTTCTCCCCCTTCCTCTCATCAGTTTCTCCTCCAGTATTCTCGGCCTTTCCGGCGCTGATTGACGTGCTTGTCTGCCTGCTCTGTTTTTCTCCCTTTTCTCTCTTTCCTCTCTTTCCTGTGCACCTTTGAACCCCGTGTTGATGCACTTGATCACATCCCGTCAGTCTGGCTGTAGTTGACTTATCCACTCCCGCAGCATGCCTGCGAGAAGTGCACTGTATGTCACCCTCCTCTCTTTTCTCCAAAGCTTTGTCGGCTCATTTCAGTCTTGAACGCTAAGGCTGATGAATATGTATCCCGGGCTCTTTTCGCAGCAGTTTTGAGGATCTCTAACAAAGCGGGATGAGAGAGCCCTTTGTGGTTGTCTTCTGGATTTAACCGTGACATTTCTCTGGAGCCTGCTGCCACTTTTTATCTTTAACAGACTTTATCCCCAGGTCAGACTCGCGGCCCTTTCCAACTCAAAGCTCACACCCACAATCCGAGCTGCATCAGCCATATCTTGTTATTTGGGAACGCGTAGTCTGTTTGACTCGTAGGGCCTTAATTGAGTCATTACAGCAGTGTCGAAATATTTTGCCGAACACAAACGAAGACGTAAATGTATCCTCCAGGAAGCCTTAACAAAAGGGTTACACAACGCTCACTTATGGCACGTAATCCATGGGTTTAATCTGTCGAGTCGCCGCAGTGCAGTGGTGGGATCGTCGACGAGCGCGGGGATCAGCGCTTTCTTCTTCTCACCAACACTCCATCTCGCTGCAATCCCGGATGGTAGCAGTAAACGTCAAGGAGCCGAGAAGCGCGCCATCACTATCGCCATCTCAAAATACCCTACCCACAACGCAGCGGAGCCGCACACTGAGAGATTTAAAAATGGCACAGAGCAGGGGAGCAGAGGACTGAAAATCAGAGGCGGCAATTCTGATTTCATATTTCTGTTATCGGTGGGAGCCAGCAGGGTGAGCCAGCATGGGAATGACCTGGATACAGATCGACCTTTATTCTGCCGAGATGCTGCCTGTGCCACCTTACGGCCAAGTCGATTGAAATCCCGTTGCTTATGTGCTTATTAAAAATATAACTAAGGAGAAGGAATATGATTAGGTTATGATTAACCCTAATACTTTCCCACACCACACTGTCCTCCATTTTTTTGCTGCCATTGTTGCCATTTTTAGCGCCTTGCTACACCTACTAGACTAAACAAGGCCGTTATCCTTCTCTATGTTTTGTCTACAGTGCAATTTTATTCCTGTAAAGCTGCCTTACCGGCTTTTTTTAAAAATTTTGTATGACAAACATTACAAAGAATTGTGCCCTGTCCCAGTAGGGGAGCGTGTCGCCGCATCACACCAGCAGGGACACTGTGTCCTTAATGCGCTACACTGTGCTTTGTGCTCTGTTGACCTGATCAACTCCGCCTAAGCCAAAGTTAAGCCCATCTTTTTGTCCTACTGTATTTGTGAAAGAGGGGCGACGGTTCACTCTGCTGTGGATGAAACACACGGAGCGCATGCATGATATTTTTAGAGATGCATTAAAGCGCGAGCCTCCGCGGTAGATGAACACTGCGGTACAAGTCGGAGATGTTCGACTTGAATATTGCGGCGCTTTGAATTGGCTGATCCTCTGCATAGCAGTTTGACGACTGTGCAGCAGAGTTGTTGAGGCCAGTGCTTTGGAGAGTTGCTCAAAGACTTAACCCTCCTCCCCGGCACCTTCCCCCTCTCTAGCAGAGGAAAATCTCTGCTGAATTCATGTCTCCTTTCAGATTTCTAAGAGGCGTTAAACCTTTCTGGATTAAAGAAGGTAATCTGACAGGCAGAAGATTGTATTAGCCGGAGTGTTGGCAGAGCTTTTAATTTCTCCTCTCTTTTCATTTCCCCCTCTCAGCCTGCGTCTCCTGCTGACCTGCTAGATGGTATTATTGTGTTTTTCTTTTGAATTACAGCAAAAACATCCACATCTTCCCCGGTATTCACTCTCTTCTCTCCCTCTCACATGCTCTCTATCCCACTCGTTCCGTATCTCTGCTGCCTACCTCTCTCCCCGGCTCTTCCAGCAGTGACAGCATACTTGTGTGAACCCCTGATTTATCATTTGCTAATCCGTGCTGATTATGGAGCTTTCCACACGGCCCTTATCTGTTGCTGAGCCCGCTTTTCACTCCATAGCTGCCAATTATCTTTCAGGCAGCCTGCAAACAGACCTGTCTCTGTCAGCCAGCTGCAGAACCGCCACCGAGGCCTCTTACTCTTTATATACACAAGTATGCATCCACAGACGTACCAGTGACAGGCAGGCTGGGTACATGTATTTTTGGTCCAAGTACTTGTTGAAATGTCAGATTGAGAGATCACATTCAATATTGACAGTGTTCTGCACTTTCACCTCAAGCTTAACTCCCATTCAGCGTCACCTGCAGAGGGCAGGGACGTGTGAATTGGCAGTTGAAGATGAGAGTTGGGAACTGTCACTGAAAAGCGCCCTTCATCTTAGGCACTTAAACTGCTTCACAAACTGGGGCCAGTCACAACCTTTCTTCACTTCTCAAGTGGCAAGGATAAACAACTAGCTGAAATTAAAATGCTGTTCAGTATTTGTTGTAATCTCTTGGTCTGAATAGTTGCCTTGGAATGCAGAACAGTGATATGAATTTAGCTGCATGCTTTGTACTTATTTGACGTGACATGCTGAAGCTTATATATTTGTATTTTGGCATCAAGGTCAACATTTTGCTAGCGTGCCCAGTCTGCCACCCGCTTAGTCAGGATGGAGAGCCGGGACGGCGATGCCTTGCAGTGACTCATCCAACACTTCCTGTAGCCAAGCGATGGGACAGCCAAGGTTGGCGTAAGGCAGCATGAGGTTACAGGGAGCGAGGGCTCGCCCGCGGGGAGGGTATGCAGATCGCGGTGTGCTCAGCTGATGTGGCGTCCAATCGTCAGCATAATGGGAAGTGACGTGCACATCAGAGCAATGTGGGTCAGAGCGCCAGACGACCGGCCCGCGGCCTGTATCTGCTCCGCCTGTCTAATCTGCTGTAGCCCGACCAGGCGAGACTCTCTAATCGACCCTGATATTCACTGAACACACATTACCATCTCCCCTCACGCTCCGGAACGCAAACACACACGCAGCACTTCTCTGTCTGAGACATGTAAGAGATTCAAATGTAGTGGGTGTTCAATGAATGCAATTCTCTTGGAAGACGCTAAATGATAATTAATAGTGAAGGAGGTAGGGAATAACCTCGTAAAAAAAAGAGAGACACACTCCTGGTTTGAGTCAAACACGCTTGCTTGAGTAAAACACGGCTTCAGGCCCCGGCAACAATCTTTTTTGTGCAAACTGGCAGGCCAGTTTCTATTTTTTTTTTTTTCTTTTGTTCTTAACCAAGACAAATTTGAATTTACTGCAAGCATAAGTCATTCATATTTCACACTTTCCTTTATCTTCCCATCTCTGCTCATCTTTCTTTTATGTAACAACCAGCATATTTACGCTATTCTGTGCGGTTTTTGAAATATTTATGTGAAGCGCTAAATATAAATCCCAAGGTCTGTGGTTCCTCTGCAGTGTGATACGGGCTGAGCTGTGATTTTTCAGTGGGTGAAAATGGGTCGGATGGACATAGAGCTTAACAGGATTCCCATGACATGGTCAGAGGCTGGCGTCTAAAGAGAGGAAGAGGAAGGGAAAGGCTGGGGAGGGGGCAGCACGGAGTGATGGCAAAGGGGGGAAACAGAACAGACTTTTGCGAGTGTTTGCTTAGCACCTGTGTACGGACTTAACAACTCCATCGTAGCCAGAGGGAAGTGACACATGGGGGCCTTGAAGTGTTTTGACATTTTCTGCTCAAACAGGTTTTTTTTTACGGCGGGGGGAAGAGGCCCAGAGGAGTTCAGCCTGTGCGAATCTGCCTCTGCCTCATCAAAGGCAGTAATTTCCTGTTCATTTCAGACCCCCATCCCCCAACCCAGAGCTCTTGTCTGCTAATCCCACCCCTGCAAACTGCTCCCACTCCCCTGCCCCCACCCCCACATCGGGCCCCCCTGCTGGTGTCCTGCCCGCCTGTACTTCAGCTTGCTACACTCCAGGGCTGGGGACTGGGAGGCTATACGCTTTGTGTCAGCAGGCTCGCGGCTGAGCGCTAACAAATCCTCATTGTCCCGCGCGGGAGTGGTGACAGAAGAGGAGGAGGGGGGCATCGCTGTCTGGTTTCTATTCAAATCCAGGTACACACACACAGGCCTGGGAGGGAACAAGGGGTGCAGAGGGGCTTACACCGCTCCAAGCCTGGGACCAAAGTCCATCCAGGCCTCAGTTCACGCCAGGCTGAGGTGTGGGGGTCACAGGAGCTGCTTACACAACTGCTGCCTTCTCTGAATAGACCATCTGATCAACAAGTGATTCCGGACTTCATAAAACCACCAAGGTGTCGCCATTTTAGGAACAAAATAAATCAAAATTCTCAAGTTCATCTCCACAGAGACCCCGTTTTATCAGTGTGTCAACAACGGACTTTGGCTACCTGTCCTATCTGTATCAGTCGGTTACCAAGTCTGTGCACTCGCTAATTTTCTAAGAACACTGTGTTTTTTTTCTCATTTGGAGACAGAACACTTCTGTATTAGCAGCTGCATGTAGGCTGAAGTCCATAGTTCAGCAGCCAGCGTTACAGTGACGGCCTCACTGAAAGGCTCTGTTGATTGCAGTTCTGGAGTGTATGACTTCAGTTGCCAGCCACTGCCGGTGGTGAGGGCTGAGATGTGTATCTGGGAAACAAGACTCTACATGTACAGACATTTCGGGGAATGACTTGTACTTTGCTTTCATCCTGAAAGCCTCAGATGCGCAACATGTACACACAAACACTTTTTTTTATATTAGAATTTTCCAGACCGTAGCCTGGGCTGTTGTTTTTGGTTAGTTTTTTTTTTCTTCCTAAAGCAGTGGTACTTGTTTTTCACTTCCTACAGCAGCTGTTTAGAGCTTCAGAAAGCCACTTTTACTAATCATCACTAAGCAGTCAAATATCAGCCCAGACTTATTTACGCGTGTGTTGTTTGTTCGTCCTGGTGTTAAGCCCGTGTGATGGCCGTTGATGTGTGGTTTTTTTTTTCTGAAGCAGCAGCCGTTGTGTACATCTGTGATCCGGCGAGATGTTTTTGTCAGTTGTTGCTACTCCCTCACGCACGCAGCTTTTTTTGCAGTGGATTAAGAGCTTTGGGCGAAAGCAGACCAGGACAAAAAAAAAAATATAGGGACGGCCTGAATTTCCTGTCACTAAATACATTCCAAACTCAGCGACCCCCACGCAAAGCCAGCGGGGAAAACCAGCAAAAAAGGGAATAGAAAAAAACAACCTCTGTGAAAATTACAGTTTCTCCTATTCTTCCTCTTTTGTCACTGTCTATATTTAACCTCCTCCTACGTTTACACTTCCTTTGCTGCATTTTCTCCCCTTCACCTCAGTTGCTCATGTTAAGTTGAGCAAGTTGTCGTACATTTCAGTTTGAATTCTGAACCTTTTAAGAAAGAAAATTTCGAAGTAGCCTGGCCCCGAAAGATTTTCACAATGATGCAAGGCAAATTATTTTTAGCTCATTCAAACGTTGCCTCAGCTGCCTGATTTTAGACCTGCAAAGCATGCTGGGGTTTTTCAAAGTGGGAGAGTTGCAAGGTGAGCACTTTGAGAGGCGGCCATGAAGTGAAGCATGGTCACCCCCTAACCCTAACCGCAACTCTAACCCTCACCCTAATACTAAAGGCGGGGTGCCCCCCCTCCCGCCCCCCCTCCCCTCGTGGAGCGGAGCAGCAGCTGGCTGACCTGTCCCTCCGCTGCAGCCTCTAATGGCTGACCTGCCCTGTCTGGACGGCCCTGCTCGCTTTTGTCTACTGTCTGGCTCAGTTCCTCTCCAGTCAAACATCGCTACCGGCTACCGCAGTCCGCATTCCCACAGAGCAAGCTTTAGAAAAAATAACACACTTACTTACGCAGACAGACACACGAGCACACACACTTTTCACACTTGGCACACTTTGTCCGGCGTGCACAATCTCTCTGTGTCCCTCTCCTCTCGCACATACATCCTTTTCAAAACTCTCCCACACACACACACACACACACACACACACATGGAGGCTCTGTCTGGTTTCACACACAGTTTTAGACAAACTGTACCGAGCACAAATTCTCACACGCTCATCACCACCAAATGAAAATGCATATCATTGAAAAACATTTTTTACAAAACTGTTTGTTTTTTGGTTTTTTTCAATGAAACAGTTTGCAGAATAAGAATAAGTTTAAAAGTGGGTAAAGGCATGTGGTTTAATCAGTGAAGCTGGAAATGAATAGCCAGAGAAGGACAAGCATCTCAAATACTTACCGAAATCGTGGCCAGAAGTTCAGCAGTTCAGAAGACTGTGGCAGAAAAAAAAAAATCAAACACGACAGTGAAAAAGCTTCCATATTCGTGTAGACGGGCTAAAAAGTTGCCGCTTAAATGGGTTGAACGGGTTCCTCTCTGTCTGCCTGTCTCTCTCTGTCTCGCTCCCAGACACACACACACACACACACAAACACTTGCGGATACACACTTCTGACACACAGTTTTTGAGTCTGATCTCTCTGCCTCCAGTGGGAACTCAGCCAGTAGTTTGCAAATACAAGTGCCTTACTAATCTCTTTCTCTTTCTCTCTCTCTCTCGCCCTTCCTACCTCCCGTTCCTTCTGTGCTTCTACATAAATAAACAAGCACACACATTCCCACATCCATGACCCCCCCTCCCTCCCTTTCTCACCACCATCACACACACACACGCACACACAAGAAGCCTGGCTACAACGCAAGTTATTGAACTGCTCCACATTTTCTTGCATGCACTATATATGAGGCAGTTGATGGACAGCAGCACATAGTCATGTGTGGAGCGAGGGGCGCTGTGATTGGCTGAAGGCCTGGGAGCCAAGGGGGGGCAGGGGCTCCTGTGATTGGCTCGAGCTCAGACCATTGAAAGCAGAGGGCTTCTCTATTGAATGGCTGCAGCTCTGGGTGGAGCCTGAATGACACTACTGGGGAGGGAAAAAAAACAACATCCTGAGAGATTTTGTGCTTTTATTGGAGCGTTACTGTTGTGGTTGGACTGTATGGAGGTTTATGTGTGTGTGTGTGTGTGTGTATATATATATACTTCAGTTGAGAAGCTGAAACAAAGCAAATAAAACAAATGGCTTAAATAGTTTTTAGCAGCAAAACTTGTGTTGATCATATCAGATATGCCAGCATCTCACTGCTTCCAGTGAATGTGAGAACCCGCCGCTTTTCCTCCTTTTATATCATCGTAATTTGAATGTCGGAAGAAACTGTTTCTGGGGGTTTAGTTATTGGCTTTTTATTACTGTTTTCTGACATTTATCTGAAATATGACTAGCAAATTGACTGATTGGCAACGGTGGAAGTCATTAGTTCACTAGTAACGTAGGAAGCTTATCTGCAAGTCACTGAGGATAATGAATTATTTCCACTCTCTTTAGATCATTTCACAAAAATTGCATATACATTTCAGTTATATAAGAGCCTGAGCAAAAAAAAACTTGAAAGGAGGTCATGGCGCGGGATATTAACGAGCCTCTGTAATCCAGCGTCCCCCTCAGATCGCCCAAATCTCACCAACCTGACTTAAGCTTGTGGCAGTGTGCAATGTTATTCTATAGCAGTAACGTAGCGGTAGAGTGGACAGTTGCGTGTAATGACCCTGCGCTCTGGTGCGGCACTTATCAAATTGGAGGCTGCAGACTTATCAACATGTTTGTCCTGCTGCCTTCTAATGGCTGCAGGGATTTCATGAACTGAGGAAGCATTTCATGCACTATAAAGCAGCTCTTCACAACAGATAGACTAAGAATCGCGCATATTCATCAGTGGATGAATTCATACTGCTTTAACAGTGTTGCTGCTTTGAATATGAGATTCAAATGCTGATGTACATCTCAAAGACCATTCCGTTATTTATGTGCCCTTGTGTCTTGTTCGTTGATACAATCGTCAGAAAGCAAGAGTGACGTCGTTATAGGAACAGATGTGCTTCTGGGACGCTTTAATGCAACTCCTGTTTCCCACAAACACCAAGAACCCGGTTTGCACTGTCTCTGCCTCCACCTGTGCATCGTGCTCAAGTGCCACAATAACGCAGTGACTGAGGTAAAGGCAGTTTCAGGGAAGCACTAAACTGTCAGAGCAGTGCTAAACAGTGGCACACGAGTGCACCTGCCAGTACTTTGTCCTGGGTCTCTCCAGTATTTTAAATTCATCTTACATTGACTCTTTTTGTTGTTCCTCATTGGAAATCTAATAATTTGCTTGAACCTATTTTGAATGATCCTAAATTAGTTAGTCTGACCTTAAATAAGTTTGCATATTGATGAAATGCCTATTTTGGGCATGATGTCCTCCACAAATAAATAAATAAATATATGAACACATTTACTTGAAAATTTAAGCATGGAAAAATCCCTTGTGTTTTAATACCTAAGTGATACATCTTTGACATTAAGTAAATAAGATACTGACCTTTAAACCAAAAAATACTACATTGGATCGTTCGGTTACGATTTTGTGACTTGTCTGACCTTTAATTAAACAATCAGCTCTGATGCTCCAACATTTAAACTGAATTTGTTTTACCACAAATATAAGGTAAAAGCTAATCCTAAGCGTGCTTTATACCTCTGCGGGATATAGATGCCGTAATTTACGTACACAGCCTGCTCTACGCTAGACGACGCTGTGTCTTTTTTTTTCCAGTCTGGTTAATTTTCATCTCTACTTCCTGCTTCACTTTCAGCAATGGCGACTGAAACCCTTGAAGACTTGTCCTGCAAATGTTTGCATGCCCAAACCTCCTCAGTTAACCTTTCTTCGATGTGTTCCATCTTTATTTATCCAGAACAATCAATTCGAAAATTGCGGCCAATGGAGAAGCAGCAGGAAATACTGTGGAAATGCACTACTATCAAACAGTCAGTTGCGGCTCTTGCAAATTGTGTCGTAGCTACATTTGTGGTGAGGTGCACGTCAAGCTACGGCGCTAGGGTTTGCATAGGGCCTGGGCTGTTGTCAAATTGACACAGAAGCATAAGCTGCACATTAATCACAAAAATACATAGATGATCAAGCTCAAAGCTAACAATCCAGACTAAAATACTGTCCAAACACAATATCTGATTTGAACTAACTACTGTCTACTTCTATTTATGGAATAATAATCCTAAAAACTCCTTCAGTTCCAGTTTTTCAGCTTAGAGCTCTACACTCTTCCATTTAGCTAACCAGTGTCCAAACCTTTCTGTCAGCTTCACAGTTTCTGCTGCGTATGCTTTTAAGGTAGTGCTTTGGATTATTCCCAGCTATGTATTCATCTTTTATTCACAAAGACTCATTATCTTAAATGCCGGAGTAGCTCTACTTGCTGGTTGTATTAATCACAGTTGTTGAGCAATGACACCTTGTTTACTGATCAATAAATCTTTTCCTGCTCTCCTGCAACAAACCATGCTGGTTACTGCATATAAATAACAAAAAGTCCAGTCCAGTAAATTGACATAATTCACCATCAATCTTTATGTCCCTTAGCCAGCTTAAAGATTTTGCTGCTGAATACCAGATAAATAAATTGTGGTTAAAACACGATTTGAGCTTTTCACACTGAAGTGTCCTAACAAGTGTAGTAACACGAATATGTCTGTTTTCCTTCCCTGTGAGTGATGACGGCATAGCAAGGCCTGGAGCGCGGCCAAGTGCTTTCATTCACACCTGATTAGATCACTCTGACCTGGATAACATGAAGCGCTCCACGCTTGGCAACACGCTGCCGCACAAGCCCTTTGTTTGGCATTAACAAAATACTGCTGCGGCACCGCTTGCCTCCCAGTCACACTGAGATGATATTAAAGCGGATACCTCTGCGAATGTCAGGGCGGCGAAGTCGCTCCACCTGTCCACTTGCCTCCCCATCATGCCTCACATGTCGTTTACTCACCTGAATCCCACCCTCGCTCGCTGGGTGCAGACTCATACAGATGTGCAGTCGCCAGATATGTCTGAAAAGTTAACATCTCCCTTGCAGGTTGCATGTGATTGAAATGAAAAAAAAAAAAACTAGAGCTTTGCTGGCAGTCACGTGTCCTCCTGTTTCTGCTGTCAAACCTAATACACGACATGTCCGGATTATGAAAGAGATTATACCACTGTCCTAGAAGTATTTGGAGACAACTTCCTCAGAAAACATTAAAGGATGCAGGATTGGAAAAGCTGCATTTGAACATATTTGGTGCCTCGTTGTTTCTAACATTTTGGGTCCATTACTGAAAAGACTGTGTGCAGAATGCCTGTTGTATGGTTGCCTTGTGTATTCCTCGGTTTTCTGAAAGAGACAATTTACTTTGCAGAAAGAGACAGCCCCTATTGGCTTGTTCTTCAATATTTATTACAAATAGCTTCTTCATACTTTATGCTTTAGAAGTTGAGTATTATGCATGCTGACATTGCTTAGTGGTTTGCAATGCCTGTATTCCTGGTAAGAAATGCTTAAAGAGCCGTTCTTCCTCTGGTATGAGATGGTTTTATTTTTCTGTGCCTGATCATTGCAGATAAGGTAAATTCACTTCTAACAACTGTGGAGCTGTCTGGTTGATACATTGGCTAGAAATATAGTCATCAATTAATCCAAGATTCATGTGGATGTTGTGCAATAAGAGCATTTTCAATTGCTGCATGATGAAGGAATTAGTTGTATGGTTAGACCCTGCACAAAATTCAGTATTTCCTGCAGTAAAGAGGTAAAATATGTTTCATACTTTACATTATTTATAGATTCATAAGCAGCACTGTCTGTTTCTGAAATAATTCATAAGGATAGCAGGTTCTGATTTGTGATTCAAAGAACATTTTCTGCACAAGGTTTTTCAACCAACTTTGATAATTATTTGCTTTGCCTGCTAGTATTTAGCCCAAAATGTTAAGAATACTATGACAAATGTAGCTATATTGAAGATGCATATTGATTTTTCATGCACCCTTCATTGCACATGTTCAAACAGTTTTCATTTGTCTTTGTTTCATTCGTTGCCTTTCAGACAATTCTGCTGTTTTGTTTTTTTTTTTGCGTTGTTTACCCCGGTTGACAGTCTTTGTGCTAAGCTAGGCTAAAACATCCTGGAGCTGTGCTGGACAGTCGTGAAGATGAAACTGGTATCTGTGGACTGTTCTTTTAAGGCTTAAAAGTTTTAAAGTTATGCTAATTAGTTACTCGATGAAAGCCACGATTTCACAGTGATGTTGGGGTGTTTATTTTAGACCATGGCTCAAATTGAAACTCCTCCTTCAACACTCAACACTATGTCTTCACATTAGCATGTTGTTCTCTGTCGAACACGGCATCTTGGTAAGGGATCAGCTAATTTTCCTGGCGGGCCTGTCTGTAAAACACCTCTTTGTTGTGCTAATGCGCTCTCTGTGATAGCATCTCCATCCATAACCTTCTCCATGTGTACAGATAACCTGGAGGGGGTGGAGTGGTGTATATAGGGTGCTGGGAGTTGGGTAGTGGGGGTCGCAGGGGGTGTTGTTGCTGCATGTCCTGCAGCTGTGCCTACGATGACAAGCCTGTCCTCAACCTGCCCTCTGCCAGACTAAACACAACACACAACTTTACCTGCAGGGCTTCCTGCCTGCCTTCCCGTTTGCAGTTCCACTTGTCTTGCAACTTTAGCAAGAACGTTTCAGGACCTCAGCAGCACATCTTGATATTGCAAGCTGTAGTTGAAGCAGCTGTGGCTGTGTGATTGGTAGGTTGGCTGCCTGCAATGTGCACTGGCCTGACTGAATGCACTGAACCAGGTTTTTGTGCCAATAGCAGTTCTAAGGGAGTCATGCTTGATCTTTCTGGGCCACATGGAAACTAGGTCACTGTGCTGTGCTGTCAGTTGTGTCTCTCTTGTGTGTGTGTGTGTGTGTGTGTGTGTGTGTGTGTGTGTGTGTGTGAAATAGCACTGCGAAATATGGCTTTTACATAAGGATGGGATGGGTTCCACAGATATGCAGTATTGCTGTTGCGCAGATTCTCTCGAACTGCAGCACAGGCCCGCCGCCACCTCCTTGCAATGCCACACTGGGAGAGAGCGAGATAGAAAGAAACCGGGGCAGAGAGAGAGATGAAATTCTCATCCTTGATTCAGATCCCTAAGAACGCTTGGGAAGGCAGGATCTTATTATCACAGCAAATTTGCAATGTGCAGAATGGAAGAGATTAGATGCGTCTTGCCTTTGAAGTGTATTTTCCAACCATTGTGCGATGGCAAATTCCATCAAGTGTTGGAGGGAGCTGTGATAAGAGGCACGGGTTATGAATGCTGCCGCATTAAAAGCCGTCATTTGTGCAATAAGATGAAACACTCCCAAACTCCTGCTAAATGAAAAAGTATTTCCCCTCATTTCAGCACTGTCATTCAGAACCGTGTTGTGGAAAAGCCAATGATACTGAAATAACAAGGTGCATTGCATGGCCTGGATAAATATGTCAGAATATCTGGACTGTGGATTATACTGCTGTTGATGATGGGGTATTGACTTGTGGAAAGGAGACTCCCATTTGGTTTGGTCCTTTTTCAGAGTCTATCTCCCACTTGGGCCAGAAAGATCTGAGACCTGAGCTGAAAACAACAAGAAGGCTCCGATTTCTTGAGGTTCTGCAAGGCTTTGATCAGACCACCTTGACACGTCCTCCTCAGCTCTTTGGCCTTCACTTTGAATACCGTGGTTTCTGAGGGTTCGGATGTCAAGATGGGACCAGCAGGGGTAATGCAAGGGTGAGCAGCAGCGTCACCAAAGTGACTCCACTACTCCCACACCCTCCCTTTTTCCTCAGGCCCTAGCGAACTGAAGGGTGAAAGGTCGTCCCAGGGGACCCAGCTGAGGAGTGACATCCCCGGCCTGTGCCTCAGATACAGTTGCAGCTTCAGACCAAACACAAACAGTGCAGAGCTCACGGAGGTGTCTCAACACGACGGGACTCGCACTGCTTTACATTTGGTCTACTTTGTCTTGTTCCTGTCCTCTTCAAGATCAAAGAACGTTGCGGTTTAGGTTTGCAATGCCAAAATTGTTCAATGAGTCACTTATTAAATGGTAATCATCCACATTTCCATTTTTTTCCTTTAAATATTCATTCTGTCTTTGATCCTGAGTGCACATGGGTGTGAAGCTTTAGCTGCGTCTAGAAGCTAAAGGCTAAGACTGTGAGATAGCTCAGTTTGCTGTTCATGTGCTGTTGCAGAAACAAAGGGTAGAGAAAGTCACTGTATTTACATGCAGGTTATTGTTGGCTTTTTGTAACAATCTGTATAAACCTTGTTTCTGTTATCATGGATAGGGATTAGAGAAACAAAACCGCTAGATGAGGATACCTTAGATTCCAGCCTTGATTCACACATTAAATCATAATGTACTTTTGACGCAGCGGTCAAAAAAATTTGTGATGTTTTTGAAGCCTTGTGCAGATAGTTGTTTAGATAGTTGTTTTTTGCAGACAAACTTAAAAGACTTTTGGAAATTCTGACTCTCCAGCAGAGGTTGCAAGCATGGCAACTGCATTACACGGAATTATAGTCTTCATCTAAAGTTACTTCAATAAAAAGATTGCATCTAATATTGGTCTTACTTACGTGGCATGAACCGAAGCCTCAGACAAGAGTCGGATGCTCCCCACACGCTGCTGGTGAAATATTGAGTTGGTTTTTGGGGAAGCCTTCCCACTGAGCTTGGCGGCGGTATTTTTAGACTACAGTCACAAGTTGAGGTCTGAGAAAAGCTTGTGATCCCCCACCCTTTTCCTTTCCCAATTTCTCTTTTCTTTACGCTCCACGTGTCTCCAAATTGACCCGTCTCATCCCTTTAAGGATTGCTGGAAGTTTATCTGAGAGGATAAATGTAAGGATGATGTTTAGTGTTTCCTCAGTCATGTGATGTAAATACAGTGGCTGCATCATTAAAGGCTTCATGAACTGTTTTATATATGAAGGCTTAATGTCTCCATGCTGACAGTTAACTGATTCCTCCCAGGTGTTTCTTTCTCTGCTTCCATATGTGTGCATATGGAAGCGTCGCACTTTCCTTCTGTTTTCTTGTTGAAGTGGAACTGTGGCAGTGCTGTGCGCGCATTCACAAGGGCCTCCATGCACGGAATAATTCATTTGATGCTTTGATAAGTGATAATGGACCCAGTAAGGTATAATTCATATGCCCCAGATCTCTTTAGAGACTGTGGCTTCCACAAAGTGTCCCACTACCTCCCTGAGTACCCCCCTCTTTCAGGACTCTCTCTTCTGGTTGAAGAGACCCCATTTATTATTTAAATCCCTCCATAATTCATCCATTCACCACCAATACACCCTCCGTTGCTCACTCTTCATTCCTCATCTAGTGCAAATTAGCATGAGCGCCGTATGTGTGGAAAACGGAACAGAGAAAGTAAGCAAGCAGAAAGAGATAACAGCAGCTCAGTCCAGTGGAGACGGCTCGGTGCTTATTCCTTCAGTCCTCCCCGTGATGTGATGCCGTGTGACATATTGAGTCTAATTTGTTGCCTAAAGAACCAAACAGCTGTGGCCTATTTTGTTTAGCTGTTGTTCGGGTGATGTCACCATTTCTGCCTCGTAAGGCTGCCTCGCTCTCGGCGCTCGGTGTGAGGATGTCAGGAGCATTTCGCTAAGCTGCTGATGAGGAGGGCAGGGGTTGTGTAGCCTTTAGATTAATCTGATAAGTCAACTGGGGCAGTTATGTGCACTTTTTAAGACATCTATTAACCAGCATTAAATATTCACACATGTCTTGTTGCTATAATTGACATGACTTCCTTTTTATATAATGAAGAAGGACTCAAGAAGGCATTCTGTTATGATGCTTTGAGGTGTGTTGGTGGTATTACATTGTCTTAACTGTACAAGAATATGACTGTTACTATTGTTATCCTCCACCATTGTTCTCACAACGTGTCTTCACCGTTTCATAATTTATTGGTTTTTAAAGGCAAGCCTTTCATAAAAAAACATTCTGACACTTCCAACACCCTGCAGACATTTTTGGTTTGACTAACTATATAAACAGGGAATTCAGTTGAGAAACATTATTATTCTATGGACACAGGTTGGTTATAGCAATGGTAATGCTGGTAATGCTAATGTACGTGCATATACATACAACAGTATGCACTATGCATCCAAACAGCACTGTGGAAATTACAATAATCTTATTTTCACCAATACCATTTTTAGAAGCAGTACAAGTACTAATATTTAGGTACTTCCCAGTGCCAAGTACCATATAAACAGAGTAAATAATATTGAAGCTGCTATCTGGCAGAGGCAGTATAGAATACTCCAAAGGAGCGTGGGTATTGCCTTCATAAAATAAACTTACATCATTTTTCCTATTTGTCATATGCTCAGCTAACATACCGTACTGACCGACATAAACAGGCATATATGATGTATTTATGCATGTTTTTCTGTCTTTGTAAGTAAAGCATTTTTGAATAGGTCTTTGAAGCACAGTCACAGCAGGAATCACATCTGATGCCAGAGCATCTTTGGCGCTCCCCTTTCTAGTTAAACTCCTGAAGCGGAGCTAAAATAGGCACAAGTGTACACTGGTGAGCAGCAAGATAGTTGGGGATCTCATAATCAGAAACGCCAAATAATCAGAGAGCCCATTGCATCATGGGACACCCTACTAGCATGTAGCCAGTGTTCTTAAAGCGGATTGGCACTTCTTGCTTAATCTTATTATTGGCTGTTTCAGCTGCTCTAAGAGGGAATCGGTTGACTAAAGCGGAATGTTTAAAATGTCCAATGTTTTTGTGTCAGTGTCACTTCTTTTAGCTTTAAGACCATCATTAATAGCAAACTAACCTTCACTGCCTTTTCTGTTGTTCTTCTTTTGGGTGTATTGTAGGTTGGCCAACCAGAAGTGGTTTCCAAAATTGAAAGCATAAACTACATTGAATTATCATATACTACATGAACATAATAGAATAAAATAGAATCTAGACTTTACTGCCATTTGCAAAGGCACAAGAAAGTACAGATACACTGGAATTCTTGTGTGATGTTCCTTAAGTCAGCTTTTTTGTTTTTTATAAAAAACTAAAAATAAAGGTAAATATATTAAGTAGTAGCAGAAAAATACAGACACTATTATCAGTGAAATATACACACTCTGTAAAACTGTCAACATATAAAAATACACAGACTATTCACATATTGCTCATTGTAGTGTACAGTGCAATATGGAAGAGCTCTTTAATCAGACACACCAGCTATAACATGACAGTTTGATCGTCTGGTGTGCGTACTTCATTGTCACTAATCAAATGGTATCTACTGTACCAGAAGGTGCAGCTGATAACTTCAGCATATATCGTGAAAACTGCTCGCTGTTTCTGAGTTGTACGGAGTCTAGAGCCTTGGCAGCCCCGACAATGACAGTGAATAGTGCATAGTATGTGCATACCTGTTCCTTCCTGCAGTGCAGGCCTCAGCACGTCGGGCAGAGTGGCCTGGCTTAGCACACAGACATAACATTACGAGAGAAGACGACTTCAGCCTCACTACTGAAATATGTCCCCACATTCCATCTCTGTAATTCATGTGTATTGATAAGAGCTCTGTTTTCTGTTTTCACAGATGCAATCAATGAAAGTAGTCTAGGTAAGTGAAACGCTTTCTCATGAAGTGCTGTTTGATTGAGATGGTGGCTATATTGTCAGTAGACTGAAATATTGCAGTGTGATTTTTTTTTTTTTTCTTTTCCTCAACTTCCACAGCTGCTATTATCACTACTACTGCTACTACTCCTATCAGCTGCGATCTAGTGGCTTGTTTAAATGCACACACACACACACATACACACAGTTAGGGTGGCCCTGTAGTTACCATTAAATAATATTTGTCTAAGAATGTGTAGTTTAACATCTCTGAATCATTATCTGCCCGGTGACACATTTACCAGGCTGTGCTCCGTCTCCGTTAGCTCCACCGGTCTTTGTGACACTTTGCTGAGTTCAGACTGCTGCTGACTCACTCACCTGCTCTGTGGAGGTTTCACGCTCTTTCGGGGGTCATTCTCCTGGAGTCCCCAGCATTTACCAACAAACATACCTGTTGTCCGATGCCTTTTTTGTTATCTTATTTCCAGATGACACAACTATTTTATACTGTGAATGCAATAAAATAAAGTATCCGTATCTAATAAGGCTTGGGTAGATGTTCAGAGGTAGTAGCAGAAGAATGTACTAACATGATCTGAAGTTAAAGCAGTCTTATGCTGAATCAGTGTTACATGATCACAGCATGTTACATTATTACTCATATTACTGCACTGAACTGGTATTTCTATCTAAGCTGTCTGAACTTAATGAACTAGTTTATAAAACAGTTTATATTTGAAATGTTGATCTTCAAGGTAATACCAGTTCTATATGTATTACTGCAGTAGAGATGTGGTACATTATCCAGCAGATGAGTAAACTCCAGGTCATTTCCCAGGGTTTTTTCCTGTATCGTTGGTACCCAGACAGCTACGTAGGTATGTGCCTGCACTGATTCTAATGTGTGATTAACACGGCAAAGATACAGGTTGTGGGCTGCAGCATGGAGGCTTGTCACATTCCTGTCTTCCACCTACTGCGGAGAGGAACGTTCCTGGGTAGACCTGCCTCGGCGCTGTCTATTCATAATTCTTAGCGTTTGCTTTAATCCGCTTGAAGTGTAAGATGAGTGGGTTTTACAGCATTAGAACGTTTCACACGGTGTCAGGTATGTGGTGAAATTATGCTCATATACAGGATCTTACTGGGAGAGGTATGGGAGCTGGTCTGGGTTGTGGCTGCTCTGCAGAGCAGAAAAAAAGTACTAATGTAAGTAAATATTTAGTTTGAACTGTCTGCTTCTGTGAAACCATATTGATGTTAAATATAACACCATATAACTAGCTGGAGAAGCTTTAATACCCAATTTGTATCATAGGATTTTCCGTAAGTGTGAGTGAAATGGAAAAAAATAGTTTCTGTCATTATCCCGGCAGTAATTACAAGTAGGAAATGAGGGGTCCATGGCTACAAATCCACGATGCAGGCAGCTCAAATCCATAAAACATAAACCGCAATATATATGACGTATGGCAGGCCGGGTTGAGTGGACAGGACCTTTAAGAGCAGCAGGAACAGTTGTGTGTGTCACATCACATTTTAGGAGGGGTCACCTTCGGCCTCTTCTGTGCAAATTCATAGCTCAGTAGTAAATTACACTTTAGTGTCAATAAGAGATTTGCACCACCTGCAGCAGTCTGTTCAGTCAGTGTTTGATCTGTGATTGAGTGGTAACCTTTTTTTTTTCATGCCAAACTTTGGAATCTTCTTAAAATGTGACAGGGGTTTGTGCAGTTAGTGACAATGCAGTGCACTCCGGGATGTTGTGTCGGCTCTGTCTGCAGTTCCCGGAGCTTTTATGTGCTTAACAATTAAATTAAGACAGTGAAACTTTTACTGAAGCCAAGCGTCGCTTATGGAACAAATGCTCACAGACATTCCATGATTCTGTGGGAGTGTAACAGTAGCAGTAATGGAGAAAAGGCAGACTCGGTGTCAAGTAAGGCTTCTGCAGCAGAACCTTGGAGTGTATTGAATTACTCATTTGTGATGCCAGATTTAGTTATTTCTTCCTGTCAAGATTCAAATCTGGATTTAACTAGCAGATTATTGTTAATTCATTGTTAAATTGATTGCAGTCATAATTTGTGAATGTGCACCGACCGCTTGGAGAGGAAATTAGATACATTTTACATTTAATAATTGGTTACAGCCATGCTCATTGAAGGAGCTACTGCAAACAGGCATTCTGTTGCTGTTTGGCTCATGAAAACAGCACAGTTTTCATCCAGTACAATTTCCCGGCATGTCGTCTGACACTCGCATCTCAGCCTCACAGCCCTAAAGTTTGAAGTAAAGCAGACCTAGTCCATTGCCTCATTGTCTCCACATTGAATCCAGTATGAGTGGCCTCTCCTAGTGTCCCTGCCTCCCTGATTAGAGGTCTCCTCAGGGCGTAATGACAGAATTGTGATACTGTCAGTTCCTGCAGCTCACAGTGGGCTAATAGTCACGTTAGCCCACGCAGCATGTCATTAGCTCTCCACCCGTAGCCCAATGAGGGGCAAGTCTGTCATTTTGAGGCTAAATCACAGGGCAGGCAGGCCGGAGATCACAGTCACACCGGTGCTCTGAAGCTCCAGCGTTTCCGCCCACCCTTCCTCGCCGCACTTAATATGCACCGACTTACACATACTGTATTAACATGGAGGAATTACTGCGACATGGGCTTGAGGAAGGCAAATGGAAGTCAAAGAGAGGCGCTCTGATGGGCCGCTGATACCGAGATCATTCCATCAAAATCGTAATTTGAAACACACTGCTCATTTCTGACTGTGATTGGATGATTCATGGTTATCACTCGGATGATTAGCAGGCTTGCGTAGCATCTATCAGAGCTTGGGCTAATCTGCTTTGATTATTAGCCTCTAAGCCTTCCTTCCATGCTGGGCTTGTCGTGCACAGAGTGATGAGAAATTACACTCCCCTCATATTTGTATTAATCTATCTCTGCTTACTTGTCAGACTGATAATTGCATCGCCCGTAGTCCGGATCGCCCCCTCAAAAATGTATTTGCGGCTTTCCTCCAGCCTCATGCGCGCAAACATTCCTTCACACTTGTGTTTAATGTTACCGTGTATTAATTAATTACTGCAGTGTAAATACTATTAGATGAAATGTGCAGATAATCGGTGCAGACACGGTGACAGCAGCTACAAATAGAAATCTCCTCCCGAACTGCGTGAGATCAGTTTCAGGTGTTCAGTTTTTCCACCCTGAGGGATGCGGGCTCAATCTGGCCTTCTTCTTTGTGGTGTTCTCCCGACGTTGGTAGCCATGCACACCATTAAACCTGAAATGCGGCTGTTTGTGATTACATTACATGTGTCGATGCTGAAAGTACAAGGCTCTTAAAGATAGCGAAAGCTCTTCATGAGAGGAATACATTAACCACTGGACAGGCTTGGGCATGAAAATCAGCCGCCTGTATTGAGCATCTGTTACATGTATGCATGCCATATCGGAATCATTTTACCCTGTTTCTCCACACAATAAAAACTTCTGCGCATTTTACAGCTTATTGGTCACAGTGGGCTTTTAATACCAACCACAACTTGCCCTGCGGCTAAAACTTCATGGGAAATAAGCTGAGCACGATATATTTAACAAATTTTTCAGGCCTGTGGCTCCATAAGTAGATAAGAAGTGGATCGGTTTTTGATCCACGTGAGCCAGATCTTAGCAAAGCTGTGGGTCGATCCTTGAGTCGGGGGGGACGAGCTGGTAATTATGAGCGAGCGTGACCGTGTTATACAATACGCGCGCATCTTTACTCAGCGCCATGACCTTCTCTGCTGAGATTTGCGTCTGCCTAACTTTGCCCTTTACCGGGGCATGTTGTGTAAGTGAAGGGGCACAACGTGAATAACGTTGGTATTTGCGCAACAGCCTGTGCTGAGTGGAGAGCTAACTGGAGCAGGAGAATGGCGCTGTTCGGCGAGGTTCACGGCTGTTATTCCTACAGGCCATGAGCGTGAAAGGAGCTAATGCCATCTGACAGTTCTGGAGCAAGAAGAGGAGGGCTGGACAGAAAAGGAGGAGAGAGAGAGAAGAGCGGGGGGTAGGGGGGGTGTTAAGAGATAGAGGGGGTGGTGGTGAGAGTATATGGGGGGGGGGTGTTGGATGAGAGAGAAATAGGGGATGAGCTAGATATGGACAAAGCAGGGATGAGGGATATGGGAGGGGAAGGGCTAAAGAGGCGATACTGTAGAGACCTCTATTGTTACCCACTGCAGAAAATGGCCTCTGAGAGCCACTGCTATTTCATTTAAATTTATTTTATTTTATTTTATTTTATTTTAAATCAAAGTGACATATTATAAGTCCAAATATCCCAACATGTTCTCCAAATATTCAGACGAAGTCCAGACCTCAAAGCTGGCGCTGAAGGTGGGCTCCACCTTTTAGTCATAGATATTCAATCAAACACTTATCAGAGAGCACCACATCCAGGCTCCCCCTGTGTACTCACGCAGTGGGACAGATTCACCAACGGCTGCCATTTTGAAAATCTGCCTTTGAGGGAATTCCAGAAAATCTCTCAAAGCATCGCAGACATTTTGGTGCGGTGCGGGAGCACAGACACCGGCCGGCCGCGTTGATATGAGAACCGTTTTTTTTTTTCCTTTTTCTTTTTCTTTTCCCGAACCCTTAAATAAGTTGTACTTAAGCCCTGACAGAGCGACAAAAGATGGGAAAAGGAGGAGTGGCAATGGGGAGATAGACGGCAGACAGATGGAGGGAAGAGGGAGTGGGAAGTGAGGTGGGATCCCACTGTAATTTGACAGGCTCCAGTCCCGCTCGGGCTTCAGCGGCAGTTCTTTTGAAGGAGGCGTAGCAGACACCCTGCTGCCAACCTAACCTGTCATTAGCGACATGGCAGAAAGACAGAGATGCTGCGTCTTGTTGTCTCATGTTAAGAGGTGTTAGATTTTACGTCCAGTTGTGGCTTCATGGCTTGTGGAGAAGAAAAAAAGTCTTCATATGTGTGCTAACATGGATACGCTGCCTCACACTCCATCCTTCAGCACTCAGATTACACACAAGATCAGCATTTTATTTTTACAGCCATGTGTCATGGAGTATTTCACAGTTATATTGTTTGTATGTTGGTTATAATAACACTAACACAACAAAGGGCTATAAACTGAGGTTGTTATATGGCCTTTAATGTAACCACTAATAAATCCAAGCTCATTTTATTATGACTGTGTTCATTCAAGCACGATAAATGAGAATGAGAGTGGGAAACCTTTGCGGAGGCTCTTCCCCCAGCAGCTCTGATAAACCTCCATCAACCACAGAGTAGAGGCTTCGTGTCAGTCGGGTTCATGAGGTTTGGGGTGGGGTCTCAGCTGCGAAGCTACCTCCAAAACCTGATACTATTGGTTTGTGTTTGGGCTTGTCTGAATTTGTGATGTGTGTGAGGACTTTAAATCACTTTTTCTTTCTCAATAACTGTGCAAGCCAGTCTCACAAATACTTACCATGCACAGCCATGGGAAAAAAAAAAACTCCTCCCGAAATGGACATTTTCTGTACGTTATCTTTTGAGAGCTAGATCCAGATCTGTAAGATGGATTCACCCGGTCCAACGGTCAGCCACCGCTGGGAGAATAACCACCTCTGTTAACAGAAACCAAAAGAACATCAAAGGTGGTGTTGGTTGTTTGGCAGCAGATAAGACGATTCAGAGGCAGAGCGAGCCCCTCAGCACCCTCCATCATTAAAGCGGCTGGCCCACATCTATAGATTATAATGCCTGCCGCGCTGCCTCTCAGGTCGCACAGCGCTCCGCTTTGATCAGCCTGTTGGTATTTGTGAGCGAACAAGTCAGCTCATGCTGCTGACTTATCTGGCTCTTTGTCTGGTGTGGGCGAGAGCCCATGGGGCTTTGTGTTTGTGTGATACTGCCCTCTGGTGGAGAAGTGTGGCACAGCTTTATCCCCATCGAGCACCCGCTTTCTTTTGATGGGATGGGGCTGCGTTCAGGTCATGGCATATGTGAAGATGATCGTTCTCCATGTGATATGTGTTCTTTACCGTCTAAAAGCTAGGGAGACAACATTTTCTCACATACAGTATAACATATTAATCCAATATATTTATCCTGTTTAAAAAATATAATGCATCTAAAATACCACATACAAGTATTTCTTTGAGACTTGATTAACAGAGGGGACTGTAAGCACTCGGGTCCTTAGGCTCCAGGTCTATTGTGTGGCCCCATATGTACCTCAAACAGCTATGGTCAGAGTAGAGATTATTTTTATTTTAGAACATGCCTCTACTTTAGAGTAGAAGTATATGATCTTTCCCTGGCACTTCTATCTTAAAGCGGCATTAAATCTGTGTGTATGTTTTTATGATTCTAAATATTTGAGTAGGAACAAATACTGAGCGGCTTGGTTCCAGCGCATTGGTCAGACACTATGTTGCTACTGAAACAGTGAGGTCAGTTATTAAGACAAGGGGATTCCCTCCTCCTCTCTTCAGTCTTGTGACAAAGGAGTGGTTTCACCTTTGACCTCCATTCATGGTGACTCACCTTGGTCAGTTCCAGGAAAATTAGATTTATTTCAGTTCAGCCAAAGAGACCTGGACCCGTATAGCTAAAGATTCTGAGAATCCTCTCAGAGACCTCCTAACCCTCAACTGGTTAATGAGAATATAAGTGTTTTGAGAGTTAGACCTGGCCCCAATGTCACACTGCAAGCCAAGAAACAGACATGGGAAAATATAGCACAACAGATAATGCTTTCCTTTCTGCCATTTTGTCCTCTGCTTAAGAAACTTCTGAGCCTCTTATAAGTCCTCCTTCTTGCTCTTAACAGATCTCACCTTAGGAGTTCTCTTAAGAGCTAAGATTCTTTAGGAATACCTTTATCTTTACTAGGATCTACTCTTAACTCTGAAGGGAAATTCTTTGAAAACATCATGATTCTAAGAATTTTCTTAGAATTTGGCACCTAGGAGCAACTCTTTGTGCTAAGAATCTTTAGGAATACAGTCTCACAGTGTGGTGGTAACAGAGATACTGTGAGGTACAACAGACACGTCTGACCACTCCAGAAATATTTGAATCCATCTTGCATGAATGACGATGCCATATTTGTCTCACTGTTGTGGATAACTGACCCAGATGTCACCCTGATCTTTGATATTTTGAGTGGCAGTAGTTTGTTGTGATCATCAGGGATTTGTCTCTCACAATCCAGCATCTTCATTTAGAGCTGCTAGTTTGTACTTCAACACAGTCAGTGATCTATTGAAAGACGAATGTGGGTTATTGTTGTTTTCCAGTAGAGGTGAAAGGAATTTTGGGCCTGAAGAGGCAGTGGATGAATCAGGCTGAGGGAGAGTGGGTATTAAAAAAAAATGTAAATAAGAACACTTCAAGCTTCATGACTGGAGTGAACATCAGGCTGGTGAGATTCTTTTTGCACCTGCACTGTAGAAAATACTACAGCAGACAGTTAGGCCTGTTATAGTTAAAAGTCATTAGTGATATTAATAATAACAATGGCTCCATTTTGTGTCCTACGTGACATCAGTACCTTTACAAAAAACTTCATTTTTAACTGACAAACAAAACCCCCTCTGATACTATAGAATGGCATATTTTTTTGTTTTTGTTTTGTAAAACATGCTGTGGTTTATTCAAATGACTCCAAACTAGATTTTCATTGCGCAAAATCCTTAACAATAGTTACTTTAGTCGCTTTACTTGTCACCGTGGCTTTAGTGTCAAACAACTGCAGTGCAACCCAATCCTCTGTAGATTTGCCTTTGAGGGAATTTTCAGGATTTCACTTGCGTCCCAGAAACCTATATCAATCATCATGTCTGGTAACTGTCCTCCCAAATAAAACTAAGCCATAGAATGTTAATGTAAGTAGCTCATCAGGGCCCATAGTTTTATTTTATTTTGAGCAACCTCTATGTGAAACGGCATCTGCAATCAACAGCGCCGTCTAGTGGCCATTGTAACTATGACTGGCTCAAATCAGAAAGTCTGAAAACACTCTTCTTTAGACAATACATGCACCTTCATTTAAAGGATATCCACGTTTTTTAATTATAAGGCGGAATTATTTTGGCAGTATGCGAGTAAAAGATATGGAAAACTCCTCCCTGCTGAATAAGTTAGAAGCTTAATGAATGGCTATTGATAATGACTCATGTGGCAGGCTGTTTTAGTGGTCATTAACTGTGAGATGGTGGCCAGGTCACCTCAGTTTTATATGACCTTTGGAAGTTCAGGAAGGGAACAGCTGCATTGATCTTCTGCTCATCAGGCCTTCCAAAACGCAAATGCATCCGGGGAATGTAGCACAGATCATTGTAAACCTAATCTGCAAGAGTGGACACGACCCGGACACGCCGAGGTCAGCTCCCGTGCAGCCACAGTGCCCGTACAAACAGAGCCAGCAGCCTCTGGCTTGACGCAGAGAGTTCTGACAGCAGAACAGCCACATCTACACATGTGAAGAATGTCCATTTAGCAGTGAGAGGAATGTAATGTAATAGCACTTTACAAAACCCAAAGGTGAACCAAAGTGTTTTGCAAGAGATCAAACCAGGAAAAGTAGGCACCAAGGAGGCAGTTAATTGTGTGATTCTCAATCTCAGAAATCTTTTTCGTCATCTTTTCACCCATCAGATTTGACTTTGGATCACTTCTGGGGTCTCACTCCCCATGTTGGTACGCACCGAATTAATCAATTACCTGATCAATCAGCAGGTAAAAAGAATTGAATTATTATACAAGTTCAAAAAAAAAAAAAAGCTGTAGTTGCAACTGAGCAGTTATACATAAAATGCCGGTTTTATAATCCGTAATTACAATTTGAATAAAACAAGTCAATATCAGCTACTCTGGTCTTCCATCCACTTATTGTTCCTCTGGAACTGTATTGACCCATTCCCCACATAAAAAAATTAGATGAATAAAATCATAGTTTTTTTTTTTCAAACATTTGCAGTAAATACTTGTCAAAAAAGCAAAGCAATTAATTGATGAGCAGTTCTGTCCCACGATTCTCACATCAGCTTTTTTTTTCTTTTACTGTAATAATACGTTGTCCCCATTGACAAAGAAAATGTTATGTTTCTCAGGTTTATTGAATACGTCTAGGAGAACACAAAGCACTGTTATTTGGTCTTTCTGTTCAGCGCGTGGGTACAAAATAAAACTGCACGCAAGTCACAAAAAATGAATCAAGTTTCACACTTAATGTGGCCTTATTCATCCGTAACAGAATTACAGATCTGCAAAGAGGAGAATCATTTGAGAGGAACTTTATTTGTCTCCTCTTTCTTGGTTTTCTGAGGACTCGTCACTGAGAGCAACTTTTCCGTTAAGAGACATCCTTGACGGTGGTCTTACTGGCCTTCAGGCAAAGTGAGGCAGCTTATTTCAGGATTCAGGCTCTAGGCAGACACTTCCAAAGCTCTGGAAGGAAAAGAAACAAGAATCAAATTAGATTTTTGTGTTATAATTGTAATACGTAAAGCTGAAAGTGAGGAGCATCCATCTCGCCGGTTCTCTTCAAATGCACAATGGTCCTTCTCTTTTTGAATCGGCCATTCCCTGTTACTCAGGTGAAGAAATGGAAACTGCTGCTGAAACTGATGCTTTGGGGAATGAATGTTGTTGAATGTATATTTGTAAGAAGCATTGTAAGAGCAGTGTGGCCTATTCCTGTTTTTCTTGAAGCTCTTTGTCTGAACAGTGGAGAGGTTTGTGACAGTGTGTGGAGGGGGGAGGGGCGCAAACAAAAGAGATGCCCTTTGTTACTCTAATGTTCAGGAAAATGCAGAAAACAAGCCACAAAACAGCTCATTCGAGCTGACATTTAATCAAATTAGCATTTCAACTAACAACTTTGGCTTATTTTAAAGAGCTCTCCGACGTGGATGCAAAGGCAGGAAAGTCCAGAGCACAAGAACAAAAATACGGTGCCAAAAATGCTCAGATCAGGTTTTTGCTTCTCTTGTCTTGAGAGTGACAGCAAAATACTTTTAGCAGTTTGTTACATCTTTTAATGTCAGAGGCAAATGTCAAACATGACTTAACTAGATAGGCTAGGGTAGATAGGGATCTTACATTACTCACAGCAGTTCTGTTCATAGTTCCTGCAAAGCAAATTCATTACATAAACCATCATCTTACAGATATTTTGGTTATCATAAATAACAGAAGCATGGTTAATGAATAATCTATAGGAATCAACAGATGCGCGCAATTCAAGATCATGTCCAAACATCTGTAACTGTGAAGTATGTTTGTGACTGTGAATAACAAGTCTGATAAAATGAATGATTAAGCTTATCACAGTCAAATTATATGTTGACACAGTCTGGTCAGTTGTGTGTTTGTTCATTTGAATTTTTAACTGCAAACTTGACTGTTGTGCTTGATAAACGGGAAGGTACATTTACTTTAAGGACAACTGTGCCCTGGTAGCATTTGCTTGTTACACAACATAACCTCTGTTTTCAGTTGAAAACAAACATCTCTGTTCTCTATCCAGAACAAACGTAAAATAACTTCAAATTGGAGTTGCGATGTTTGTGAACGAACCGGTTCTATTGACAGGCTCCTTAAAATGGGAACGGGAACCGAGTTGTATTTGTGAGATATTCTTTTTTTCTTATTTATTTCATTTTTTCCCCTGTGATTCGATTGAAGCAGTGGATCCTGCTTTGCTTTTGACAAGGTGTAAGTAATGGAGCTGGTATAGTGGTGAGCAAAGATTACCACATTTCTAGAATATATAGATAGACTCCGATATCCCACCAAGAAAATATGTATTGCTGAAATGATTAAGTTTGAATGATTCTGATCAAAATGTTACCCTATCACATTGCTTAATTCGAGAATAAAAGGCTGGCATCTTAAAAACCAAATAAATATCAAAATGTGCCAGTCTTTTGAACAGCACTTTGTAAGGAACACATCCACAAGATCCGGCTCCTTTCAAAGAGCCTTACATCTCATCTCTGCTGCAAATACATCTCTGCATTCATATTTTGCCCTTTTCAAAATGTTCAACAAAGTATATATAGACACACGCACACACGCACACACGCACACACACACACACACACACACAACATCTGTATATTTAATCATACACTATGCTGCCCTTTTATCTAACCTAGTACTGAATGTAAATGTTTGTCATTTTTTGCAGAATCCCTTTCCATTTAGCAAAAGAAGTCAAGGTCTTCAGATGTTACCATATTAGATGGCAAAAGTAGAAATACAACAAAGGCCCTGTCCTGACACCGTAGGAGATTACAGGACCTAATAATTTGGGTTAAGAACTCTCACAACACGTTATTAAAACCTGGAAGGATTGTGGGGAACCATCGTCTTCAATGAAGAAATGTGATCAGAAAAAGTCCTGGTTGATAGTGATCTGTAATCAGTTAAAGGTTTGGTGAAATCAAATTGAAGAAAAACAGTAGAACTCAGGGCTATGTTTAATAGTGAAAGTAAGGGCATTTCCACACCTACAATGAGAAAGGAGCTCAAGGGATTGGGACTGAACAGCTGTGTAGCCTTAAGAAAACCACTAATCAGCGAGGCTAACTGGAAAAAGATGCTTCATTTTGCTAGAGAGGATAAAGATTGGACTCTGGAGCAATGGAAGAAGGTCATGTGGTCTGATGAGTCCAGATTTACCCTGTTCCAGAGTGATGGGGGCATCGGGTAAGAAGAGAGGCAGATGAAGTGATGCTCCCATCATGCCTAGTGTCTACTGTTCAAGCCTGTGGGTGCAGTGCTATCATCTGGGGTTGCTGCAGTTGCTCAGGTCTAGGTTCATCAACATTATGTGTCCAAAGAATGAGGTCCACTGACTACCTGGATATACTGAATGACCAGGTTATTACAGCAATGGATTTTTTTCTTCCCTAATAGAATGGGCATATTCCAAGATGGCAATGCCAGGATTCATGGGGCTCAAGCTGTGAAATAATTTTCACAATTGGATTGACCACCACAGAGTCCAGACCTTAACCCCATTGAGAATCTTTGGGATGTGCTGGAGAAGGCTTTGAGCAGTGATCAAACTCTCCCATCATCAATACAAGATCTAGGTGAAAAATTAATGCTGCACTAGATGGAAATACATTGTATGACATTGCCAAAGCTTATAGAAATAATGCCACAGAGAAAGCGTGCTGTAATCAAAGCTAAAGGAGGTCCAACAAAATGTGTGTGACCTTTTTTTGACAGTGGTCAATCATTCCATGGTACAATATAGTGGACAGTAAACTAGATTAAGATTTAGGGACTTGGTAGTCACTGTACAGACCGGAAATCATGCTTGTCCTGTGATCACGCATTACCTGGAAGCATTCTTGCCTTCTTACATTTTAATAAGAAGTATAGATGTAGAATGTGCTGCATACTGTCCAACTAACAAAATATGTTCATTTGTTTATGTAGTTTCAAAATCATGCAGGTATTTTAATTTAAAAAAAACACATTCAGTATGCAGTTGCAGTATTTATTTTTTTATTATTCTTTAATTCATACTAAAGAAATGGATTCATTTGATCGTAAAATCGTGGAATTTGTATCTGTGGTTGTACCCCAAAGAACCCCAAGTCAAATTAAGATGTGATCAAAAGGAAATCTGAACTCCCAAATACCAAAAAAATCTAATCATTTTAATATTAAATTAAAAATAATTTCTTGCTTATCGTATCTGAAGATGTTATTTATGAGGAACCCTCAATCTGTGAGTGTCACCTGTAGTAGAATAAGACATATTTGTTATTTATTGAAAAAAAAATGTACTAACCAGAGACTTTTCTATATGAAGTGAACATTAATATTGGATGGGTGTGCCAGCAGGACATGCAGCATGTTGTAGGCTGTTGGGAGTGGCACCCCAGCCTCAGGTAGTGCCTCTCACCACATGACAGCAGGTAACCAGCAGAGCGTCGGCCCTGCCCTGCGTCCAGTTGACTTCAAGGTTAAAGGCAATATGGCTGATTATACCGTTCGTCTTCGCCGAACGGGAGGAAAGGTGCTAAGGTCAAGGGTGACATATGGCACGCCCACCCATCCCTCCCCCACTACACGGGTCAGGTTTGATTTCCTATTAGTATCGACAAGCAAGGTTATTCAATTCGGAGTGAAAATATGTTGTCAGAGCCTGTGCCTGACTGAAAAAAATAATAATAATATTTGTCAGGCAAACAGTATCCCCTACTGGGCTTCTTACCAGTGAGTAACCTTTGAAAAGGTCTGTGAACCAGGAGTGTAATAGTAAATAAAATAGGATTCAGCGTGGATGTCAGCTTGAAGAATGTCTTTGGAAGTCTGCATATATAAATTAGGTTTAGTTGGGTTTCCTCTCTAATATTCTCCAACTGTTAACTTGTGAGGTATGCAATACTCAAATCTACATGTAAGGCATATCCAATTACAACACCTTGGCCAGGTCCTACCCGTAAGCCTTGCATTTGACACGGTGACATATGGTAGCAGACTATTACGGTATTAGTGTAAAGTGGGAGACGGTGAGACTGACTTTGATCACACCAGGTTCCACGTGTCTTCATATTTCTACCTTATTACCAAACTGTGCAGCTTGACAGCTCCACTGGCGTTTCAGTGAACCCCCCGGATCCCTGCACACCGTCTCAATTTTCTTTCTTCCTGAATGCATTCACATGAGCCATCTCTCAGTGTTGCGTTTGAATGTGAAAAGCTTCTTATATGTGACTTAGTACGGCCAGGGTCATTAGCATTCACATGGGGGGTAGGGCCCCAGGGGGTGGGGGGTTGTGGGTGACCACTGCTGCTGTGAGAGTGAACAAGTGGTATTAGGCAGGGTGGAGCTGTGAAGAGGGTGGGCTGGGAGGCTGACTGGGTGATCAGGACAGGCTTGTCCAGTGTAGTGACGTTAGGATCTGGAACAGTGGAGGCTGCTAGGTGTGTAGGCAGGATCAGGTCGGGAAGTAGAGTTTAGGGTGTGGGCCACTGGTGAAACACTGGATGCTTCTCATTATGGTCCCCTAGCCAGATCACTGGAGGGGATGAAGGAAGAGAACCCACTGGATGGTAAGATATCTCTGTAGCTCTTGGAGGGTTTAAGGCTGGTTAACCAGAATTTGAGCTGATTCATGCTGACAAACCTATGTGTCAGAAGATTTGAGCTCCACCATTAGTGCAAGATCAATTTGACCAGGGTGGTCATTCATATCAGAAAGGTTTCTAGAGCCTTGTTGTGGGGTGTTTTAAGCTCTGAGTGTTGTTTTCAAGGATTAAGCCCAATACCAGTGTTGCCTTAAAAGAGACAGTACATACACACAAGAAGAGAATATAGAATAAAATTGAAAACCATAAAACACGAACACCATGTATCTCTTGGTAACCTTGGTGTGTGAGTTTTGGTGCTGCAGTGCCACAATATCAAAATTATTTGCGGTTCAACTTTTCAAACTTTTCAATTCATAGTTACTGTAAGATTCAAATACCACTTTCTTCGCCGTTGGGACTTGGTTAATCTCTCTGCTGTCTTGTTGAGATGAGTTTTTTTTTTACAGTCTATGTTATGTAT
Source organism: Planiliza haematocheilus (assembly GCA_005024645.1). Lineage (NCBI taxonomy): Eukaryota > Metazoa > Chordata > Actinopteri > Mugiliformes > Mugilidae > Planiliza > Planiliza haematocheilus. Next base: position 4,030,192 of record SRSE01001198.1, on the reverse strand, counting down.
TCTGCTGGATACTTCTAATCAATCTTGGTGTCCTGAAAATACCTGACTTGTAACTTTGTAATTTAATGCTGCATTAGTCCAGTATAGAGGAATATGAACTGGAGGTGTCTCCTTCAAAGGTATCCACCCTAACATTTCTTGTGTTCTTCACCTTTCTGGCTCTCAGCTTATTTGGCTTTCCAGTGCGCTCAGTTTGTAACCAAGCAAGCTGTGAAACTGCAGCTTTAACCTTCTTCCCCTGTTCCACTAAGTGCTTCAATTAGTTAATGTCTGTGTGTTTTGTCAGCTTGAACTAGTGTTTATGCTTGGGCATGCACTTTGGTCCTCCTCAGAAGAGCCAGAGGCATGTTTGAAGGGAAGGCTAATTTGGGTGAGGGCGGGGGTGGGGGGGTGGGGGTATTGTTGAACGCTAGCGAAAATAGGACTATCAGTTCCACTCAGATAACCCCTAGCTGTCATTGGACCTCAAGCCAAGCGGTGACCCCAGGGGCTTGAACTCTGCTGGTCATGTGACCAGGCAGTAAAGTGACCAGTGGTGTTGCTGGGCTCCGGCTGCGGTCAGAGAAGGGCAGGCTGTCGAAGAACGAGGTTGCTGGGAGAGAGAACAGGGAGAAAGGGCAAGGAAGTCATGAGGCAGCCAGGCCCAGTGGCTTTTCTTTAGCCGAGTCTGTGCTTGAATGGGGTCCAGGCACACTGGGAGAAGCATGAAATGGATACATGGGAAGGTAAGGAAGGCTAGCTGAGAAAGCTGTTACTTTCTTTTCCTTGGCCACACTGACCATAATTATATGAATGAATGGGAGAGGAGATCTGTGTGTGATTAAGAAGGTAATGTGGTTATACTGCTTTCTGGTGACTTTAGATTGTTTTGTTTGTACTTAAGCTGCTGGGAGAAGGCTGACTTATGTTTTTTTTTTTTTTTTTGATACAAGTTGGACCTGTTATGTTGCTGATTCCTCCAACATGGCTTCATATCCATTTAATTTATGCTATAGCACATTTGAGAAAACATTAAATTCTTACCAATGAATCAAATGAAAATAATGCAAGACGTATTAGATGTAGGTATGCCATCCTCAGATATGTGCTTCGGTTTCCAGGAGTAGCCCTTTAAATTGTGGATAGTTAATGATTTTCAGGCTGGGATAATGAGCAGAGAGAAATTCCTGCATTTCACAGTGATCAATGCTTTCAAGTGCTTTGATTACGTGTGTGTGTGTTATGACATATCGCGGCGTGATAGTGAATTGCACAGCGCGCATCCATATGTATTGATCTTTGGTATGTGGGTTTGTTCACAGTCAGCAGTGTTGATATTATGGAGAATCACCCCGTTGGCCGTTCACCGCTAACCTGAACCTGAAAGCACATTCACATATTGTTCATTTCCTTGTCTTTTTCTATTTTTAGCTCTCATGTTGTCATTTCACAATGAGGCTTTTTTAGGGCTTTTTTTTTACTCCGTTTGAACTTTGTTGATAGAGCTCCTTTCATATTGCTTTTGGCTCTGACGCTTTTTGTAGTTTCCTTAATCTGTTCTAACTGCTGGAATAATAATTAGGATATAAAATGAGTAACCTTCACTTTGCAGTTTCCATACTACATTCCCACTCACTAAACTGCCCTTCCCTCCCTAAATCCCTCCCTATGAATTGCAGGAATTTGGAATGTGATCCTTCTCACTCTTAAGATACCCCTCATGGTAAAGCAAGTGAATCACTAATGTATTCCAGCCTTCATATAAGTGTGTTCAACTTGCAATTTGTATTCGTTGTACATATTTATATTTAGGTAATGCCCTTAAATTACCCACCTCAGATGGTTTAAGGACACTAAAAGCATGCATTTTGTGTTATGGTGTCTTTCATTTGATATTTCCCTCTAAGGACTTTGGTGTAGCATGCGAAGGAAACATGTTACTGTATTCAACCCCTCCCCCTTCATGTTAATCCTTCAGCTTGGAACCTTGTTGGTTTGTGCTGTAGCTGAGGGAGCGTTAACGACACAATATTACGGCTACACCTTCTGATTTTATTTTGCTCTGTGTTGTGGGAAGCAATGCATAAAGCCAAAATAATAAGAGCAAGATAAAGGGAGCATGTTTGGTCATTCATGTGGACATCGATGCAGGGAACAGAGGCTGTGTGAGGATCAATAGCAACAGTGGGGGAAGGTCAGGGACTCCTGTGACTCTGTAATGCTCGCCTATAAATAGCCAATGACAAGAGGCAGCTTTTCCCTTAATTTCACTGAAACATATCCTTCTGACCGGGCCCAGCTGTGTCAAACCAAACCATCGGGTCCATCATGTAGAGAACCTTTGTCTTTCAATGGTGTGTTATTTCAACTGCCCCAGCACCCTTCCCCCAGCACAAACATCCACATACACACTCAACACAGGACTGAACTTATCTGATGCATTGCAAATGTGCTTTTTGTCATTATGCTTATTTGTTTTTGCAGACGGGAGAAGTTTTACATAAGATGATCAGCTTAGGCGAAGCCAGCTCCTCGCTATTTCTACGCTTTTAAGGGTATTCATGTTATATCGGTTTATTCTACAGGCCCTGTTGGCTCTGGGAAGTCCCTCCCCCTTCCACAGAAAAGACTCAACATTCATTAACAGTGTTTTTATATGTATCACAAAGCATGGGCTGTAAAACTCGCACATGGTTCATATCAGTGCGCACTGGCTGTTTAGACCTGACATTTAAGAGAAGTAGCTCAGGGCCTAAACAAGTTTCAGCTGTCTTTTAAAGCGGGGGTTTCATGCTCTGCAAAGGAAATGGAAAGAGGAACGAGTCACAGGCCTGAACAGTGATGTTTAACATGCCTCATTTCCGCTAAGTCTAAACAGCACGTGTCCCACGAATTCTACTGCAGTAAAAAATAACATGGTTCTCACTTTTACCCTGTTTACATTTCTCTGTTCTCAGTAAATAAGAAAACAAAATCAGTGGCACACGATGGAATCCCTCTTCAGTAATGTAAACTGGAACAGTGTCGTAAAGAATGTGGATTTCATCTAGATTGTGACCTAGAAGAACCATGTTTTCTAAAAAGTGTGATTGTGATCTTGTTGTCTTTGATTAAACCAGCTAAATAACAAAGTTATCCTTCACTAAATGTTAAATCCCAAACTGTGTGTTCTGCGTGTGGTCAGCTTATTGGTTTATACTTCTCTAGAGTTTTGAATAAGTTTAGTTTTAATTCTTATTTGTGATTTACATTGACTTGAAAAAGAAACATTTCAATGACCTTTTCAGATGTTAACAAAGCCGGGACAGTGAGCCAGACTCCTACTGCCAAGGCCCTTTCCCACATTATTTAACAAAGTAGCCTCACATGTGGCTCTCATTAGCATCACATTAATATGTAGCCTATCTTCGGTGCGGTATTACTCAATGCTAATGATTTAGCCTCTAAGCCTGGCTGTATATTATAATGACAGCGATGTCAACAGGTCGCTGTGTTCTCGTGGATGAGCCTGATCTGCAACTGCATGTAACTTTAAAGATTAGCATCACAGTGTAGACTACCAGGAATGCTAGATCAGAGTCCCAGAGGCTCTTCAGATGTCTTTAACCTCTGTGATTGTGTTGATGTGTGTGTGTGTCCATGTACATACCAGTCATAGTCTTGGGTGGGGTGAGAATGGTGGGGGGTGCTCCCCCAGGTAGGACAGATAAGTTTCAGAGGAGAAGAAGAGATATGAGGAGGAGTAAAGGGGAAGAAGAAAGGCAAAGAGATGGGAAGGGAGGGAGGGAGGGTGCCAGCAGCGGAAAAGTACAGCAGATTCCTACAACCCCCGCTCCCTGTCTCAGCTGGGCATGATTGTAATGGAAAGCCCAAGACAAAACCCAAAGAGAAAACCCCTTCAGTGGCAGTCCATGCTCTGTCAGCCACTCTAAAGGCTGCTTTACACTATACACTGGCCTTTGTGTGTGTGGAGTGTGGACAATAGGGAGATTTGGCCACGATACATCTCTGTTCTCAGTATGAGGCAGCTCAGAGAAGGGTGGGCACTTTTCTGTAGGAGAGCATGAAAAGTCAGCAGCATGCTGTGTTTTGGGGAAGGTGCTGAAAAAATCTATTAAAAAAAAAACTATTTCCCCCAGTGTGAGATGTAAAGAGCATTTTTTTTTATATAGTTCCGTATGACCAGTGATTGACATCTCACTCAGTCATTCAGTTTACAGTGAACATTTGCCAGGACATGTTGGGAGCAGTGGGGGAAACAAGAGTCCTGTTTGTCTTTGCCACTGACAGGGGCTTAAAATGCCTGACTTGCATCTCCTGTTTTGCGTTAGAGTTTGGAATGAAACCCAGGCTGACCTCTAGGAAACAATGCAGCCTTTAATGAGTCTCGGGGGTGGGGATAACTGTGTGTGTGGAGGGGTGACACAGAACATCGGGGGTTCCGGCACCAGAGCTGAAGAGAGAAGGTTATATAATAGAGGGAGTTCAAGACTCTTTATTATCACCTCTGGGGAATTCATCGTCACATCTTCTTTTATGACCTTGTGAAAGAGTCACACTGTTTGATTTGAACAAAAAGAGCCTTCGTACAACAAATATTGTTCCCAAACTGTGAGACGCTTCAACAGTTATCAATATGGAAACGTTTGGCCAGAAACCTGCACCAATTCTGAATGCCTTCATTCAGACAGAGTTCATAGTTCTTAAATAATGAGCACGTTTAAGAGATATTTGAGCGGTTATATTGTGTGCTTCCAGGCACTTAGAGGTGGGAGTGCAGATTAAAATGGAGGCAGAGATTTCCTGACATTAAGTAGTTTACAGATATCCAGTGTATTCTGCATTTCACACAAGATCCTCCACTTCCCCAGCTTGTGACCCAGGCTGATGAAAATGTGTAATCCACTGGTACAAACTGAGATAACCTAGGTGATGTCCTTAGGCACCATGTCATTGGGGTTATTGTGTCGGACTTGACAAGTATCCACACTAGTCTCTTTATTAATCCCAAACTGGGAAATTTCTCCGTTGCAGCAGGAATGTACAGGCATTCAACACCACACATAAATATAACAAAAGCTAAAATCACCAATAGAGAACTAAAAAAGTACAAAAGTATACACAATATTAACAAGATTATAAGATAAGTGAATAAGTGAGTATTAAAAGTGAATATTAACAAGAAATGTTAGATTAAATTAGATTGTGTGTCTGTTTCTACATGTAGAGTAAAAGGATCTAAAGCCATGCAAGGTATCATCAAATACTGTTATCAGAGCAGAAGAGAATTCAACACAGTGCATCATTGCTAGTTTCCTTGCGCTGGCTAAACACTGGTTTCCAAATTGATTTTAAAAGAATCTTTGTACTTTCAGACCACAATCCATGACACCCTGTCATGGTGTCAGGTCCCCCATACATTCACGTTTTAGTTGTTTCAAAGTGCAAAGATTATTGTATTTACACTTTAAAGTGCTCTAGTTCCTTTTATTAGTTTCCCACCGTTTGCTTCTTTTGTGCATTAGTCTCAGATTGTTATAATGTTTGCATTTGCACCGTCTCGTTCTCAGCTGCGAAGCATTTTGAATTACGCTATTTTGTGCATTCAAGATTGTTAACGGCTAAGGTTATCCTGTCCATGCACCGTAGGACCTCCAAATACAAACAGAAATACCACATTTCATAGATATATGAAATATAATATGACATTTGTTAAATGCCTCTTTTGAACAGTGAAAGAAGTATAGAAAAGACGTTTTCAATCATTTAAATGAAATGTGCCTTTTCTGAAAAAGTTGTCGTCATTACAGAACATTTCTCACTGAATTCCTGCTTTTTTCAGATCCTTTTAAATGGAAGACTGATTTTTTTTTGTATCCATAACTATTAATTTTGCACTAAGTTCAGACTCGTGGGAAAAGTTCCAATGGATGTTAAATATGTCACCAGACTGGCACAGAGTCAGGGTCTGACATGCAGACGGAGCCTTTAGGAAGTCAAATCCTGATGAAACCTCCATGAATATTTAACTATCATCTTCAGGTGGAAGAAGGAGGAGTCATAGGACGTGACACGCTGAGATCAAGTGTGAGTGGAGGTGTGAATCGGCCCGTTTATAGTGTGGCCATGCACTTGAAAGACAGGGTGATAGATTTGGCAAATAAGCTTGAGTGAAGGCAGCTAGTGGCTATTGTGTTTTTGAGCTCATTGAAGGAAGTCAGGCGTTTCACATGGGCTGGCCAGTGAAATATATGGTTTTAATGTATTCTCTGAATGAGCATGTGGGCTGCCAAATGGCTGGCTGAGGAGGTGAGGGACGCATGTCCTGCATTTGATCTACCACATGGTTTATGATGCTAGGCGGAGGTGCTCAATATACAGTAAAGGCAGAGTTTCTTATAGGTGTGCTTCTGCTGAGTTCCCAGAAGAAGTTTGTTGAGTCTTTTTTTTTCTCTGACTTCATGGTGGTGTCGCTCTGCTTTATTCTAAAGCTCATGAGCTGAAAAGCTCTTTATGTTCAGACTGCAGCTGAAGCTCTCTTGAACTGCCCTTCAACTCAAATTTCAGAATGCTCTGTCCCCCTTCTGCTTGCATTCTCCCTCACCACAGAGAAACGTTAGCAACATGAACAGGAAACATGCCAGTTTGAAATAAACCAGAATTTTCAGCTTATTCTGATCGTATCTGTTTGATCGTTTGTCCTGCAATCTGTACTTTATTATGTCGGCAGACCAAGTACATTAGAGGGTGAAAAAAGACAAAAACCACTAATAGCAGAAAAATAATTATTTTTGTCAGACAACGGCAATGTTACAGGTGCAGAATGGTGCTGTGTTTCGCCGTAGAAACCACGTGACCCCAAAAACATCTGCTAGTTTGAAGGGTTTGAAAACTTAGTGGCAAAATAAAGCCATACATTTTAGGGTTACGATGGATATAATATTTTCTGACATTTTATGGTTTTAACAAATAATCAAGTACGTATTCCGAGGTCTCACTGCCTACTCACTGAAAACACTTTTTTTAATGTGCTTCTCCTTCTTTGAGTCAATTTAACCTCTGCGCAGTATAGAGTTAATCACCAAAATAGTTAAATTCTAATCCCAGGACGGGCTCACCGTGTGACGCCCCATTGTCTCTGTACAGTATGGCTGCCCCTGCGGTCTTCTTTAAGCAGCAAAGTTAAAACCTCGCACCATTTAAATGGTAATCTGCCTTTCGGCTTTAGAAGTCCTCTATTCACCATTCATTATCTGGGAGAGGCTTTATGCCATGGGCCCCCACCACCCCATTCCACCTCCTTCTAATTACCTTTAGTACATGAACCCTGCAGCCCGCTATGAAAACCCCCTCTCTCTGGGAGGCTTAGCTCTCAGCTCAGTCACATGCCTCTGATGAGCTGCCCCTTAAAATTATATACACATACAAAGGCTTAATCCCGCTCATTTGAATATTAAAGATTATGTTACTACGACATGTTTATTGTCAAAACATTGCGCCATCTAATCAGGGAAGGGTTACTGGGTTAACCATTTAGAACAGTCCCAATATCGAGTTTCCACAAACCACGTCCCTCGAGGTAAACGCCATCATCTGTGTGTCTGTGTTGGGTACATCCGCGTCTTCATCCACACACACAGTAGGTTCGGTGGTTGTATTGTTTAACATGATGACAGGTTTTATATTAACATTTATATTTTATACTTACAAGTTGATTTTTGTCTGGGACAATTTGATACTTAGTTTGTTTTCTAGAAGTTATTCTTGCCAGAGAGTCCAGGATGAACAAGTAAATATTTGTCAGTCAGATAGTGCTGAAATGATTAGTTGCCTTTTAATCATTTTAATCATTTATCACAAGCACGTTACTAAAAAACTGTTTGCAGTTTAAATATGGGAATTAGCAAACAACATCCTGACTCTACCTTTGACTTTAGCGAACTGTACTTATAAATCAGTTAATTGAAATATCAGAGCTCCAGTTTTAGGATAAAAATTAAGCATTTATATCTTTATTTGGAACCTAATGGCACATTAAATAGACCAATTAAGAGAAAATGCTTGCAGAATGTGATTATTTGTCTGCATTCGTGCACCAATACCCGAGCAGTCCTGTGGTGTGACCAAGGCTTAAGATGGACAGTGCAAACAGCACATAAAGTAAACAACGATGCAGGAGCAGCCTGCGCCTGCCTGTATTATTGGCTTTCCCCCCACACAATCCCATAGGAGGGTAAAGGTGTCCCGCTTGTGTGCAGAGCAGTTTGGTGCATTACACAAGAATCTTACCTTAATCAGATGAGCAGGTTAATATCCAGCCTCAGCAGGCAGCATTAACCTGCTGGACAGCAGCCACAGACCTATTACACCTCCAGCCGCTCATCATGAAAGCACACTGGCTGCCGTCCACTGTTGTTGTCTGTCTGGACCACAGACATTCTTTTGTTGGACATCACATCAGTTTAGGATCAAATATCTGCATCTACATTGAGTTCGTCAGCCCAAACATGGCCGGGCTGTGAGTGTACTCAAGATTCAGGAGCTCAAATGGCACAAAGAGGGCTTCACGGTCCTAGTTGCTATGCAACAAAAAATGAACAATTTACAGGCAGTATAGAAGGCTAACTAGCTCAAGTTAGGGAATTTGAGTGATTGCTGGGCTGACTGTTAAAAAGTAGTACGCTCTGTATCATGTTCACAGGAAGTCATTTTAACGTTCTCTGCTGCGGTGGCACCCAAAGTTGGACATCATCCAAAACAGCCGCAGTAGGCTTCTCATAGAATTCCAAACATTGCCTCGACAGAAGCTTTAATTAGTTTGGCCTGTTCAACCAACTTTTCTTTTTTTAATTTAAACCATTTATGGATGTCAAAACTTTGAAGGGAACTATGCTGTTATTTGTTTCAGGCCTCTCGGAATACTTGGTTTCCAGTGACGTCAGCTAGTTACATATTTCTTTACACTGCATCTTCTCTGGGCACAGAGTCACACTGTTGTCTTCAACCTTAAAGAACCAGACTAATGGCCAGTTTTCAGCCCCAGGACAAACAAAGAGTAGTAAACGGTCTCGTGTCTAAGAAACTCAGGTATCAAAATCTGTAGCGGTATTTCCTGTTGTACAGTATGTCGACCTCAGGAATGGTTGTACTGTGTGCTCCCATTACTTTCTTAACATCCATTTAAAACCCCCTGCTCCACCCTACCCATCAGTCACGAACAATTCCAGATGTAGTTCAACTGACCATCAGCAACACTGTCTAAGAAGGAGCCTCCATCATAACAGCAGTGTGTTATCAGTCTAGTCGCTTACCTGGTCTTGATAGGTTAAAACCTGCTGATCCCTGATACAGATCAGCTGTATAACCTTTGCACAGGGAGGTTATTCTCTGTTGCCATAGAGCCCAACCCATCTGCTCTGTGCTGTTGGTAGCAAGGGGGCGATAAAGGGTGCTGGAGGGCTTCTTGGTGTGACAGTCAAGCGTGTGTGTGATCACTTGATGAGGCTCAGCACTGTGGACAGCAGAGAATATGCGCTCCAACATAATTCGCAGCTTCCTCTGTGATTTTGATTATGTACGTATGTGGCCCGGAGGTAGACGGGGGATTAAGAGAAGATTTTCAACAGCTTTCCCAGATTGCTGTCTTAACAGTTTGAGAGCACCTTTGTGATTAGCAAAGTAGCTTCACCAGGATGGTCCTATGTAGCCGTCTTTCTTTGATCCTCTCCCACCCGTCACATGCGATACTTTCTCCATACATCCATATATGTCTTTTTGAGTCGGTGTAAGACTTGGGACCATTTCTTTTCTTGCCATCTTAATGCCTCGGTCAGCAAGCTGTCAAGGCTGCTTTACAAACCCCCGTCAGCGTCACTTTTACTGCTATTTTTAATGTACTTTGTTCACGACATCCTGTTCTGCGTAACTTCCTTGCTGTGAGCCCATTCCTCATTCGATACCCCCCCACACACACATGTGTTCCAAATTACCACCCTCACTTATTCCTGTCCTAACAACTTTTCACAGTTTGGAGTGATCAGCAAAATGTGTGTGCTCGACAAAACAAGGTGAAGGTTAATGACTGAGAGGGTGCCTGGCTGAAACATCTGTGCAAAGAGAGGACTTCTGACCTTTAAGGGATAGTGCAGGTGGTGGGTGGAATTATATGTCTCATACCAATTCAGTGGAGAAAATGTAGCAGTGTACAAACGTTTAGATGCGCTCAAATGGTTTCCTAGAAAGATGCCTCTTCATGTGATACTGCTATTGTCGAGAGCGAAAGGAGAGCCTGTAAACAAATCAGTGGTGTCGTTTTAGCTCATCAGAGCTGCTGAATAAAACATACCCAAGACATCTCCTCTCTCCGTCCTGCTGCCTGTTACACCTCCACTTTCACAAAATGAGAGTCAGAGCTTAAGAATCCTTTGGATTAGCCAGCGCCTGGCTAGCGCTTAAGCCCCAGCCGCCCCCATGATCTCAATTAAAAACTTGTGCCTTCAGCGAGGTTTTCTGCACCCACATTTTTTTTAAAACGATGTGGAGGAATTAGTGCAAAGACGTGGCTGGAAATGGTTCTAAATCCCTTTTTCCTTTTCTCCTCCTCTCTCCAGATGATCCAGCTGACCAGCGTACTTGCCTTATCTGTGGAGATCGTGCAACAGGCCTGCACTATGGCATTATATCTTGCGAAGGCTGCAAGGGCTTCTTCAAGCGCAGTATCTGCAATAAGCGGGTGTACCGCTGCAGCCGTGACAAGAACTGCGAGATGTCACGCAAGCAGCGCAACCGCTGCCAGTACTGCCGCCTGCTCAAGTGTCTGCAGATGGGGATGAACCGCAAAGGTAAAGTGTGGCCACCTCTGTCAGTTAAGGCTGATGGTCAAACATTTCCTGCCCCCTCAGTGCATCATGTTCTATTTTAGTGAAATGAAAATGATTTTTATCTACTCATCTTTTTTATGGACTGGAGAAATATGCACAAGAAATGCAGAATGAATCGTTTGGTTGAAATTTTGGTCGACCTTTACTGGGTTGTATTCAGTATTGATATAACGCTGAATCTGGAAAGAAATAAAGAAATGCATAAAGTGATTTTAATGATATGCAGCAATGAACAGTTTAACATGGTGCAGGGCTTAACGGTCTGTTGTGGCCTCTGAGCTGAGGATGGCTCCTTCACCTTTACTCCAGTTTATAATCAGGCTTTGTATTACAGGGCAGTTGTCAGCAATACTACCAGTATAATACATGAACATTTCAATCAGTGAGAAATAAATACAAAGTCATCTGACCTTTTTGGTCCTAATTATTTATTTAAAAAAAATCCTTGAATACCCAATATACAACATTTTACATTTGGAAATTTCCAACACACTTACAAAGAGCAATTCGACTGCTCAGTTCAGTTAAACTGTATCAGTTCAACCAATAAATCTTTTATGGAATACTCTGTGACGAGCCATAGGTTTAGCATTTACATAGCAGACTGGAGCTGCATTTTGTTCCTTGTCACATTTTTATTTCCATGAGCATAGGCTGCCCCCTAATGGGGAAAAGATGTAAGTGACCCGTTGTAAGTAAACTGTCTCATTATTCTCCATGTAATTTAATAAGGGGAAGCTTCCCTCATCCCATGAAATAAATTTACTCAACTGCAAACAAACCGTTCCAGACAGAAACAGGAAACGATACAGTTGGATGTTTCTAGGGAGAAATCACAACACAAAAAAAGGAAGAACAGCGTAATTAGTTTCATCCACTAGGTAGAGCTGTGATGCCAATCGTGTTCGGTTAAAGGACTAAATATTGATTTCTTCATTCTGTTTTGTCGTGCAGCAATCAGGGAGGATGGCATGCCGGGAGGGAGGAACAAAAGCATTGGACCTGTGCAGGTAAATCGTCAGAAATGTTGTTTTTGTGACACGCACTGACCTTCTCCCATCATACAAGTCCAAACATTATTCTGGCTCAGTCGCAGTGGTAGCTTACTTACCATGAACACATTCATAGCACAAGCCATTCTCCTAGAGAACAGAGGTGGAGTACTCTAATGCTACTCATTATGGTGTAATGATAGTCGTGAAGCACGTAATGAGAGTGAGCCCTGACCTTGTTATATCATCAATATAATCACGTATTCGCGGATTATTCCCCATTCAGTTCAGCTTCATTGTTAACACCGGTGAGAGAACAAATGGTCAGGAAAATGTGTGACATGAGGAGAAGTGCCACTGAGTCACTATTCAGGAGAGATGTGGTCAATTCATTCCGATTCAATTCAGCAAGTCAAAACACAGAAATGTCCGCCTCCATTAAGATACTGCTTTATTTCTAAACCCCAATGAAAGGAGGACCTCTCTGTCATTAATATGAAATGAATTGCCTATTTCAGTATATGTGTTGAATTGAAAGAAATGAAAGTGAATTGACCCCAGCCACAGATACAAGACTCCACATTTTCTGGCATGCTAAAGCCTTTCAAAATTGCTTTTGTCTGTGTTTTCTCCCTACACTGACCTGTACGGATTCTATTATTTTAGGTGTGTGCATCACTCACTCCAACGCACGCTCACACACATACCTCCATTATTTCTTTCTTTCTCTGGCTCCCTGCTTCATTGTGTGATTGCGTCCTTGCTCCTCAACATTTTAGTGAAAAGCAGCGCCTTGCTAGTCAATGCTAATCAATGGAACAGAGACGCGCACTGATTTTAGTTGCGAGAGGAAGTGCTGCGAGCTTTGAAAACAAATCCATTTTCGTGTGCGTTTCAGATCACAGAGGAGGAGATTGAGCGCATCATGTCGGGGCAGGAGTTCAAGGAGGACGCCCCTGAGCACACCTGGGGCAACAATGGCGATAGTGACCACAGCTCTCCGAGCAACGGAGCATCCGAGGGCAACCAGCCATCACCCGCCTCTACTCTGTCATCCAAGTGAGTTGTTCATCTCATCCACTCAGCCACGCAGCGTAGGCACTTGCCCCATCATTGAGATAATGAGCTGGCCCTGACAGTCTAACACCTCGTTCCCATCTCACCCAGACTTTAGTTAAGGTATTCATCAGCCGAAGAATGCTTGAATATGCAGCTCCTCCGGCTTGGTTATGATAGCAAACACAAAGAACTCTCTGCACTATCTGCTGTTCTTGCTATGGAGACAAGTGCATTGTCTATCTGCACTCATCAAGGACAAATATTGTCTAGGTGCTTGCATGACGGCATTTCTTTTGGTCTCAGTTTGTGTAAACATTAGGTTTATCTCAGCAGCCACACCGCCTGATAGCTATTCAGAGGAGGAGATGTTTTATCAAATTAAATCTTAGCAGAAATGAACAGCAATCAGACAAAGCCTGTGTAGCGTACGCTGTGGTATGCAAGTACAAAAAGCAGAGTTTCGTCTACAAGTTTAGAAAAAATGCAAAGATTTTAAATAAAGAAAAAAGAGGCCTTGGATAAAGATTAAAGGTTAAAGTCTGTAGGTGCATATGCAGGAGATTCATTTTTAGCCTAGCTGACACAAACAGAGTGTGACTACTGGCCTGCTGTGTACTGCTACAAAGTGTATTCTTTTAATATATAAACATCTCTTTAAGGCCGATGCATATCTAACCTTCTTTGACCTTTGTGTGCACCCAGTCGCTCTGTAGAAATGAACGGCTACACGGCAGCCCTCAGGGACCAGTACATCAACACCTCCATGTCCACACACTACCAGCTCCTGCCACACCTCTTCAGCTATGCCGCCCAGTCTGGCCTGCTGGCCCCTCAGCCCCGCAGCCTGTACCCGCAGTCCCACCCTCTGGTGCTGCAGCTGGTGGCTGCTGAAGACCTGGCCCCCCTGGCCACTCCCATGCTCATAGAGGACGGGTGAGTCATGCAGAATATACATGTAAACATAATGTAGAGACTTACTGATGCATTGTCATGGTCACTATAGTCTCACCCCAACTGTTTGGCATCGTGTGTATCCCAGGTACAAGGTGACACAGGTGGAGCTGTTCGCCCTGCTGTGCCGCCTGGCGGACGAGCTGCTCTTCCGCCAGATCTCCTGGATCAAGAAGCTGCCCTTCTTCTGCGAGCTCTCCATCGAAGACTACACCTGCCTGCTCAGCTCCACCTGGCAGGAGCTCATCCTGCTGTCCTGCCTCACCATCTACAGCGCCCAGATATTCGGGGACCTGGCCGACGTCACCGCCAAGTACACGCCGTCTGATGACGAGCTGCAAGGGTGAGTAGCAAATATTTGGAATCAGAAACTTTTTTTTTTTTAGCTGGCTGCATTTATTGTAAGGTGGCTTTTATTTAAGGAACAAAGCAAACAGCGGGGAAATGGCATGGTTTTCCTTATAATATTATCTGCATGTAGTGCTGTGCTAAAAGCACCTTTAATTATTTAAAACTCCAACATTTATACTCAACTAACATGGTCATGTTTCACATCAGTATTTACAGTAAAAAAATGACCCACTGTGTGTTGATAATATTTCACCTACAGTAGCTATAAATTCTTCCTGGTTCTCTTTTGTGCGGGCTATCTCTCCATTAGCATAGATACCATATTAAATGTTAGATTTATCCTCCTGAAGCTGTGCCAAATTCAGTATTTCACTAAAAAGGACGGTGTGTATCAGGAATTAAATGTTCCCCGCTGCAACAACTAACCTCTAAGTGGTGAGATGTTCCACTCAGTGAGCTCATTATCTCTGGAAGAGGTTGAATTTCCCTCTATCCCACCAGGGGAAGTATTGTTGTTGGGTGAGGGCCAGTGAAGTGGTCCGTGAACAGGACCACTCCCCTGGACAGAGCTGTGGCTAGCACCGTCTGGCATGTGAAAATATATGCGTGTCCCACGCTAGGTAGAACATGATGCATCAAGGGGGCAAATCAGACCCAAATTATCTAACCTCATGACACATAAAACTCCTAATATACTGTGTTGGCTTTCTGCTTTGGTCAGTTTGGGGGTTTTAGTAGTGGGTGTTTGATTTACAGTAGTAGCGCTAAAGTTTGTTGGCGAGATTATAAAGTAGTCAGATGCTGAAAGGTAGGGAATTGTGGTTTGATGAGTAGAATTAAACTTTTTGGATCTTTCTACCGCCTTCAAAAAGCTGTGGGATGAGCAAGATGTTTCTAAGCACTTTCCTTACATCTGACACATTCCCTCCCTAATTTGTGGCATTTTCACTGAAGCATGGAAGCTTAAGATAATGGCGCTGGGGGGATTTTTCCCATTTGTTTTTGACATGCTGCTCCATTTCACAGTGGATTTTGATGTGGACAGTAAACCTATTAAACCCAGTCGCTTTTGTTTTATTTCAAGATATAGACTCAAATAGAACTAAGCCTAACCACCCAGGGATAGTTATTCACTGCTTCAGTTTTACAGCTTTATTGACATATCTTGTTCCTCAGCTTCAGCGAGGATGGGATGGAAGTGATGGAGAGGCTGATATATCTGTTTCGCAAGTTCCACCAGCTGAAGGTCAGCAATGAGGAGTATGCCTGCATGAAAGCCATCAACTTCCTCAACCAAGGTAATAATGAAAGCTCTGGTGTCTCTGGGATCCAAGATCGTACGCTCACATTTCCCCCACATGACTCTGTTGTACCTTTCTACCGTCTGCAGATATCAGGGGACTGTCCAACATCTCCCAGCTTGAGCAGCTGAACAAGCGCTACTGGTATGTGTGTCAGGACTATGCCGAGTATAAGTACCCGCACCAGCCCAAACGCTTCCCTGAGATCATGATGTGTCTGCCGGAGATCCGCTGCATTGCCGGTAAGGCGTCCAACTGCTGTGTGGGCTGTTATCTAACACTGCTGTCTTTTACCAACAATAATGCACATTTTCACACAGTTTTCGTCAAAAAGCACCTTTAGAACAGAGGTGGAATATGATAACTTGATCCACATTTACATATTTGGGAATTTCAGTTTGGATTTCACAGCCTTGCACTTTTCTAACTCTTTCAGCTTTGGTAAATAGCAAAATAGTAGCTAATGAATGCATGTGAGTGTGGACAGTTTAAGGACAGCCTGTTGTACTGATGTCCATTAGCCTAAGATCATCTGGTGTTTAAGAGCTGCGTGTCCTGTTTTTTTCCACAGGGAAGCTCGTGAATGTACCCCTAGAGCAGCTCCCTCTCTTGTTCAAAGCAGTATTGCACTCCTGCAAATCCAGCCTGACCAGCTACAGGACCGGCCCATCGCCCTGCGTGACCGCCTCATCCGGAAACTAAACCCTCCCTGGCCGCCCGAGTCGAGGGACTGGTCTCCCCTCTTGTGAATGTGACAAGCAGCTAGTTTGTTTTTTTTTGTAACTTTTTTCTTTATATATTTATTACACGACAGAGCTGAATGTATGCTGATTTACACTGTGCACATGCTTCTGTACAAAACAAATGCTCGTAGATGCATTGGTCTTTGGAGTTTACAAGTGTGTAACCAGTTTGCTCAATGTGTCAGTGTTGCCATTGTTAGAGCTAGACTTTAAAAGAGTTTATTTTATTCAGACGGGGCGGCTAGACACACGTGACGAGTGTTTTGAGACTACCTCAGGAAGATGTTGTTGCTATTTTCAGGTACCTTTTCTTGCTGTTAAATGAAGAGCTGCCCAGTCTAAAACCAAATCCCTGTGGATGCTTTGCCACCTCAATCAGAGACTGAATGTTGAAAGGAGCTGCATAAATCAGGTTTTGAAAAACTGTGTTTTGTTAAATGCAAAATTTATTATGGAAATTGAGCTACTTTATCTGCATAGACTCTCAGACATCCTGCTTATGGGAGGCGGTCTTGTCAATTTAACATTCCATGAGTTAAGGTGACATTTGTTGGATCTTTGGGATTATTGAAAAAGGAGCATACGGGTATTTTCTACAATCATAGACTGGGGATGTGTGGCTTTATTGCAGGGGAAGGGAAATATAGCCAGGTTTGCTGTTTTTTGTTTTATTGTTTTTCTTTCTTGACCAAAGTGTTATGCAATGCTTTTTTCAAATACCCATTGATGGGTAGGGAGCTGATAGCTCAGCAAAAAAAAAAAAAAAAAAATCTTTCTTATCAATGAAGGATCAGGATGAGAAATTAATCACTCTGTCAGAGGGGGGATCCTCTGCTGAACAGACAAGTATGTCGCCAGATTTCATTCTAAATGCTGCTAAACATGCGTCCATTCCTGTGCACACATGTATATGCATAGAGCAGACGTGATGCTTCTTGTCAGTGCTGGCTGGCTGTGTGAGGGTAAAGTGGCAGTCCGTGAGATTTTCAGTTTTTGTCAGCCAAATATAGAAAAGGCACAAGCTTCACGGGGTCAAAACAACTTACGCTCTACCTACTAGAACCAAACCGAAACAAGGTATGGTTCATTGCCCCGGTTCAGTTAAATCTGACGTGTTAGCTTCTGTTGACTTGCTTAGTTTCAAACCAATCAGTTTTGGAGAAAGTTGGACTGGTTTGGGGTCTTGGAAAGTCCAATCAAAACGTTGCACAAACCCAAGGCCAGTCTCACTTTAAATACAACCTCATCTGGATATGCATCCCATGGACACTAGAAAGTAAGGATTTAATACTTGGTTCAGGTCTGGTCCTCAGGGTTTTAGTGGGCGAGCTTAGCCCAAAGACCAGCAAGTTAAATTTCTTTCTAAAGAAGTGGCTTCATGTTCGTCCTCTTGCGGACTATCCCTTTACCCTGGCTACGGATGGACATGTCTCAATGAATTCAGGCGAGTTTTAGAGGATTTAGGTGATCTGGCTTGCATACCCTCTGTGATAGATATGCACATGTTTTAAAAAGAATAACCATAGAAAATGGTCTTTATTTTTGAAGTGTGAAATGATAATTACGGGCCGCTTGAAGTGTCTTCTCCGATCCCTCAAGTTTTTATCCGTTTCACGATGTACAAACAAGTTGAAATGCAGACAAAATGCAGTCCTCGCAACGACTCTCTTTTTTGCACACGACGGTGAGGTTTGGAGACCTTGACCCTTGACCGTGGCCACTGCCCACCCAGTGTGTTCCTCTCAGGTCCCTGCCGACCTGGATCTAAACAGGGTAAAGTGAGTGTTATGTATTGCATTCAGGAGTTCCTCAGTGACCATACTGATGTACTTGTAGTATTAGTAGACGTAGGTTCCAGGACATTGTAGGTCCTCATGTAGAAAAGTGTTTGTTTTTTTTTCTTTTCCACTTTATTCCTGAAGGTCCCCACCCACATCTTCATTCAGTGAAGATGGATGTATTTTGAAGGTGAGGCACATAGGGCGGATTCTTTTTTCTCTCTTGGCATTGGGGAAGGGGCGAATCAAGAGGCAGTGGCATCTTGAGAATGTCATGGCCTGCCTCTCTTTGTTCCCATCCACCTCTCCGTGTGCAGCCTTAACAACACCACCAGTCTAATGCAGCGGTCCTCTTTCAAATGCTTCAGTTAGCCTTTTTTTTTTTTTCATCTTTTGATTTTTATACATCTTCATGTACCTTTGTAGTTATTGTGAATGTTTTGGGTTTTTATTGTTTCTCGCATATTCACTGACCTTTGTTTGGTGGGGGGGTGAAGACAACCCCTATGGTTTTCTAAACTTTTAACTTTTATTTTTTGGGCATAAACTCATTCCCTTGTCAACAGCTTGTGATTTGTCAAAGAAAGTATTACTCAGGCGATGTCAGCCATGTTTTAAATGGGCAATACTGGCATCTTGGAGCTTTTTGTGTATTCTCTGAATAGTTTTTTCATTTAAAGTGTGTCACCATTGTTGGGTCTGAATTACAGTCTGAATGTTGATTTCATCTACTCTTTCTCTTGAGATATCTTTGTTTTTCATCCCAAACAATGGAGTTAAATGGAATTTATCGCGCTCACATTATTAAAAAAAAATATTTTCATGTCCAGGCCATTAGGTACGTGCACATTGGAAGTGCGTTCTACCAAAATCACTTCCATTGTGTGCAGAGAAATGTCCAGACACACAAAATCAAAAAGTCTAATCTCCATAGCCACATACCAGTTGACCCCATAATCTCAGGGACAGATAACAATTGTATGAGCTTTTTATTAAATGAAAAAAAAAAAATCCCCTTAGATTTGATGCTTTACCGCTGCTATGAAACCACCAAAAAACATGTTGGCTGTCAGGTTCTGGTGCCTGATGTTTAACAGTCCTCCTGTACAGAAACACTGCGGAAAATGTAGGCTACTAGAGAAATGTTCAAGGGTGGCCGACAACAAAGGCACATCAGGAATGCATTGAACGCCACACACTGTGGAGATCTGACAGTGGAAGAGGATCTGAAGGGGGATTTAGATTTTTTTTTTCCTTTTAATGTTGCAGAAAATAATATCTGCTAATCAACAACAAATAAAACCTCACTATAGCCTGCTTACTGCCATGCTCACACTTCCTGTCATTTCTTTTCTTTTCTTTTTTTTTAAACATAAACACACGTGGAAGAAAGTGCTTTTCATTTTATTTCCTGTATTTGTATTTTATTTTTGCAGACAAGGGATATGTCATATGCAATTTCTGTACTGAAACTACCTCTTTATTTGTCATCATGTTGCTTACTTACAAAAAAATTGTCTTATTTATTGGTTGCATTGCACCAATGTTCTGTTATTTTGTGTCTCTTGTTTCACTCAGATTTATATGACGCGCTGATACCTGTTTTTTCTTTCTTTCTTTTTTTTTTTAAATGCATAAACATGTTGCCTCATATTGCTCTCTACCTCAGACACTCCTGCTCGCAGTCAGCAACTTGCATTTTCCCTGAACTCCACACCAAATCTCTTGTTCCAGGGAGTTCTTCCTTTTTCTCTCTTCTTTTTGTTTTGTCATTTCCTTCATTTCTTGTTACGTTAGCGTCATCTTATATTTCACTTCTGCCCTGTTATCATGACTCCAATACCAAAGATGAAAGAATGTCAATGGCAATGTCAGCGTACTGATTAAGCATTCACGTGATGTATTCTCATTGCAGTTACCCAGTGCTTTATTTTTCAGTGTCGACTTATCAGAAAATGTCTTCTTATCTTGTGAATGGCTGTTTGCTGTGTACACTGTACTCAACACCATCATGATATACCAGTGTGTGTGTGTGTGTGTGTGTGTGTGTGTGAATGTGTGTGTGTTTTCTCATTGTGCTTCGTGATTGCTGTTCATTAATTGAGGCAGTTCGAGGTGACATGGGGTGGAAACAGTGGGGACTCTGTCAATGCTGCTTGTGATCGATTGCTAATCGAAGAATGTAACAGTGGTCAAACTGACATCTAGCCCGTGTTTGCATGCGTTCCACTCGCATGTGTGACCCTGACACTGTGGCACGTGACCACAGACAGACTGCTGCTGTGTTATCACTGGGGTTGGACTCTTGATACAGAACGTCAACAACTGGGTGCTCTTAAGAATGATTCTGCCCACTTACATCCTGGGTTTATGCTGCCTTCCACTTAGGATACCTTTAACACCCTTTGCGGAATTCTAGAGCATGTAGTGTACACTTATTTGGAAGGGACAGTAAATGAATCTGAAATGTTCCCTTTTTAATCCTACTTTACAGTTTTACTCCTTGGACTCCTGTTGTAGTCCTTTCCCAGATTTCATTAATGAAGTATGTGGAAATCAATAGGAATAACTGAAATATTCCAAAAAAAAGTAGTGAGGTCGGAAAACGCTGAAGTTGAAGGTTTTGCACAGTTTATTGCAGCGGTGGTAAGAGACAGACCACCAAACACTAATTTGTTAGAACAGGCCAGTACAGGGAAACCATCACATGTCCAACTGTAGTGCTGTAACACTGTCAGAACCCTGTTGTGCAGGAGCACAAAATGAGAGGAGTTTGGAGGATGCAGGAGTAGAAGAAATGATGACGTATCTCAGGGACGAAATAGATTTACACACTGTCATCAGACAACTGAAACGCCTTTATGTTTTTATTTTCTTCAGAAATCTCTTGTCTGCTCTTGTTTACTTTACTACCTGTGAAGAATGTGATCCATTACGTGTTAAAAGCATGTTTAGAATGTGTTAGGACTTGAAACCAAATAAATGTGAACGTTATGCAAGTGTACACGGATTTTGCTCCAGTTTCTGTCTTCGGCTTTTGTCTGCAAGAGATCATGGGTGATGGGCAGAGGGCAGTCATTAAGGCCCCGTCCACACGAAACCGCATTTTTGTGTAAACGCAGATGTTTTTAATCGTTTTGGCCTATCGTCCAGACGAATCCCGTAAACGCATAGCCCTAAAACGCACTTTTTTGAAACCGGATCCTAGGGTGGATATATTCAAAAACGCACTTCTTGTGGATCCGTGTGGACAGTTGAAACCGGAGATTTTGGAAAACGATGATGTCATTGCCACCATGGCCACACCCCTCGAGCAGCCTTCCACCTCTCATATCTCACGAAACGTCTCATAATAACATCAACAACAATGGCGGACTACATGCTTGCGTTACTACTGGAGAAGATATTGAGCCTATTATGGTTACTAGGGCAAAATCAAATTTTTCCTTGAGTTTGGTTTCTTCTAAAGCCGATTTGTTAGCAGCGCTCAAGCTTCATGCGCATGCTCCACCTCTTCCTCTCTGTTTTTGGTGAATTTCTGAAACTGAAACAGCGCCGCCTATAGACCTGGGATATGAAGTAGCGTTTTGAGCCGCGTTAAGACGGATCCGTCTGGACGCGGTTACTTTTGAAACCGTGCCAGCGAAAACGCATAGGAAAAAGATCGTTTTCGTACGTGTGGACGAGGCCTAAGATCAACACAAAACAATGAGTTTTAGCCCATCTAGTTTACTGCAAGTCATGGCAACACAGCAGAGATGGGTTTTACGGCTCTTTTAAAGGGAGCTGGACCTTGTGGATCAAAGACTGGCTCATTTTGATATTTATGTATTAAGATGCCAACAGCATTAGCTTCTGGCCGGGGACCCTCTTTGCAAATCTACTGACAATGCTACAAAATATGTGAAGAGTTCTTCGGTTTTTTTTTCAGCAGCAGCAACAGCAGTGTCCTCCACAACAGGTCTGTTGGTCAGTTCCTTCGGTCTCTTTCTTATCAAAAACCTGTCCATTTTGCACTAGCTACATGCTAGCTTGAAGAGCAAAGCAGCTTGATAAATGGCGCAAACCACCAGGTTTACACAGATTACGAGGTCATGAACGATGTTTTGACTGGCAAGGAATCAGAAACATAAGCGTGGCAAATTACATTTCAATATATCTTATTAATAATTGTGTTTTATGAAAATGATGAAGCAATAAATTGATCATATTTTATAGTAATGGTTAAAATAATTAGATTATATTGTTTATTTTTGTAATTTTTTCCTATCTTCCCTCCAATTGTCTGAGGGCCCCTAGCGCTCCCTGGCGGCTGTGGCCCCCACTTTGAAAACCACTGCTCTATGCCATGATCACCACTACCACCAAAGCTGATGTTCTGGCGACTCCCTTCCCATCGTTTGTTTTAAAGAGCCGGTAAACAGTTCATTTGTGAATATTACAACTACAACACGGGCTCTCAGAACCTGTTCATATCTTACAGACAGTGAACGGATTTGACTGCTATTGGCTACTGTACAATTGCAAGATTGACACTAATCTCCAATATGAAAATGAATCTAAATTTGTTACATCACTTTTTAATTTGCCGCATTTCATCCTATTTGTGTTCCTATTCCAAAAGGATGCAAAATAATGTTTTTCAGATACTTTCTCTACTCTATCAGCAAAATAGGTGAATCTCCAAGAATTACATATTTAAGAAAGGAGCCACAGTGTTATTGTTTCATTACCACAAATTCACACAAACTAAATTATTTTGACTCAATACACCATCATTCTGAATATGTAGCAGATACAGGCAGCATATAAGAAGTGGTGAGAAATGACCCACTCCTGTGCCAAATCTGGCCCTCCGGCAAAAGCATCTGTCCGCCTGGCATAAGCCTTAATCTTCACTTCCTTGTGGTGTAATGCTATTTTCACAGATATGCCTCTGATAGAAATGTGCAAGACTTGTAAATGTAATACTGCTTAAACTCTACACTTATAGAGTACCACAATAAAGTATATGAGTATTGTTGAGAACAAGTAGAGAGGATTCCTCTTCAGGGAGAGACGACACTCCAAAGACGGGGAGTGTGGTGGGCCAGGTACGTACAGAGCGACAGATAGATGGGGGAGCTGGATTTAAAAGCAAGGGCGTCTGGTAAAAAGAGAAGAAATGAGTGAAAACTGGACAGCCAAGCTTAGGCATCCAGTATTTCTGGATGCCAGCCCGCACTTACACTGCAAAAAAACAAAATCTTTCCAAGTATATTTGTCTCATTTCTAGTCAAAATATCTCATTACACTTAATATAAGACACAATTGACAGATTTTGTTTTTGCCTATTTTCAAGCAAAAATTGCTTGAGAATAGGCAAAAAAAAAAATCTGCCAATGGAACTAATGAAAATGGCTCTGCATATTTGTCTTAAAACCCTGTGTACTCTTTGGGCAATTGTGTCTTATATTAAGTGTAATGAGATATTTTGACTAGAAATGAGACAAATATACTTGGTAAGATTTTGTTTTTTTGCAGTGTAAAGCTTTGATTAAAATGTTAAACAACAGTAGCTGTTATTTTGTGACAAAAACAATTCATAAAATAGGGCAACAGCAAATAAAAAAAAACTGCCTACTAACACCCAAACCATTCATAATTGCCAAATTAAGATAAAATAAAATAGAAGGCTCCCAGTGATACTAAATGAAGAGCCGTTTGGGAGCCATAAAGCCGGCTCTTCTAGGGAAGTCGAGCTGAAACGGCTGAATCAACGAAAAGAGCTGAACTTCTCATCACAAATACAATCTGTGTTATAAATCTACTTCAATTGAAATAACTAAATGAAAACTAAACTGTGTTTGTGGCATGGCTGCCAGAAAAAAATAAAAAAAATAAAAAATCATCTCTAGTAAAAAAGGTCTCCCCATATTGAAACTCACTGATGGAAAAGCATCCAACTCAGTGGGAATAAAGTAAAAAAAACGTGTATTTCCCCAAATGTCAAAATATTCTTTTAACCATCTGTTCTGATCATATTCATTTTTTACTATATGTGCATATAACATAAATTCAAGAAATAATGTAAGGCGTAAAGCTTGACCAACCTTGGTTTACATCTTTTGGTGAAATAAATAACTGTCAGATCCGCAGTGCTCAATAATGACAACTTCGGAACAAGATTTTTGTTCAGGACTTGCTTAACCTTCAGACCCTGTGTGCACAATGATAACTCTATACACACACACTAGCCTATCACTGCAGATAAATTGGATTTCACTGGGCAGACACTCACAGTAATATCTTATATATATATAAAAGCAGATAAACTCAGGTGCTGTCATCCAGTGACTTACAGTTGATAATTGACAAATTGGAAAATCACAGGTTTTTGATATAGTAAATTTAATTAACCCCATTGGTCCAGAATGATAATATTTTGAAAATCTGTTGAAATATGTCCAGAAAAATAATATAAGCTGTTATTCCATATGTCTGGAGGACCAAACAGAACTGACAACTACACAAATATAAAATACACATATAAGGCAAGTACCCCTTCGTGTATAATTAAAAGACACTATGTTACATTTAGAAATAAAAATGACTAAATTTGTAAGTGGCCCTGCCTAAATAGTATCCTGAAATGAAGTATAGCCACACTGACTACATTTCACTACAGCTCAGAAATGAAAAATATGTTAATCTTATTTAGTTTCCTATATGCTGGGCTGTATTTTATAAAGTAAACCCTGTTGTCACTCCTAAACACCAACCCGCCTTCTGTACACACACTTGCGCACACAATCTTGTCAGTGAGTGATGGTTGTCAGGGGGGCCGCTGATTCCATCATGAGTGTGGAGGTCCAGGAGGCATCACTTTATCTCCTCAAGGCTGACAGAGTGGTTTTGACAGGCTGTCCTAACCCTCCTGCAGCCCCCCCACCATCCCAGTGAGCGTCTAATCAGATCACAGCCAGTCAAGGCTGCCGATCCCCCTGGGCACAACAACACCGCTGACGGGCTTGAGGCCTGTGGGGGCTGCGGGGGTGGGGTCAGAGGATGGATTTCGTACATGATTATATAAGAGGCCAGGACCTGAGCCTACTATCTTCTCAGAGATAACCATCGTGCAGGCTAAGAGACGTAGTATTATCAGTGTGCGGGTTTTTTATTAGCGTGGTGTGTTGGTGTTTCTGGTCTCACCTTGGCACACAACATCAGATGCTGCCCTTCACAAATACCGACCACTGTGATTGTGTTATCTGCACCAAAAATCCAACATCCTCTTTCTCTCTGATAAAACACACAGATGCTTTACCCCTCCTCCTTAAATTGACAGTACAGCCCCTGCTTTGATTAGAATCATAGAGATCAGTGATCTCAGTATCACCATGTACTGAGGTACTTAAACAACCAGTAAGTCCACTGGCTTCTTTTTTATTATTCAAGATTCACCTTAAATATTGTTTATCTACTGACTATGTGTGGTGTATAAGGGGATTCTTTTAGTGATGCATCCACAGAGTACTATGATTATTACTATCTTCCACGTTATTATATATTAAATGCTATTTGCAGTGCAGAACTGGTCAGCCGGTGCTATGACAAGTGACAGAAATTAATGCAATTTTAGAATTTAGCACTAAATGCTGTATATAATACTGAATACATACGGGTTTCCCTCCCCTGCACTGATGTTTGTGACTAACTCAGGTGCTCCTCCCATATGTCTTCCAACACACTACATCATGTGTTCAAATTGATTTCCTTGTCAGTGTCTGTGCATTCAGTTCGTTTCACTCCACTATGAAAATCAGAGTGTGCGTCACATTCGGCAGCTAATCCATCACGTCCGGCATTTGTTTTCAAATTCGCATATTGTTTGTAACAGTGCAGGTGGAACAAAAGAATACTGCTGACAACTGACTGCATGCTCCTCCGAGAAGCTGGCCTTTTGTCAGCTCTCTCTAAACCGTATGGCTGTAAAGAAACGTGGTAGACAGTTCGTACGTGACGGCGTAGCCATTCAAAAAAAGGCTGACTGCATGGGTGCACTTGGAGTTGTGTAGACTAGTCAGCTAGTCGGTTGGTAGATTTCACTGCTGTGCCATGACGTTTGACACAGCATCATGTCAACTAGTCACCGATCACGTGACAATAACAGCATAGAAGTGACTGCACAGCGGTCAGTTAACAACGTCACCAAATGTCCCGTGGTAACAGAGAGAAGGAGGCTGCAAATCAACAGTTTGATGGTGAATCACTACCAATAAAATGCTACTGATGCTGAGGTGCTGCCTGTTTTTATACAGGCTGTACATATCTGCAGCATACAGTATGTAGTGCAGGAGCTGTCTGTTCTCAGAATATGTATTCAGGTCAAGAATGTGTTTTCATTGCTGATGTCATCAGCGACTACTTGGTGTCGACTTGACTTTAATCGCATAATCATCAACTTAGCATTCACCGTAATGTTTTTCATGTAATGTATTGCGTCACTTGTGTGTCACTAACGGAGCAGCTCCGACCTCGGATCTGAGAACTGTTCGCAAACGTAGAGAGCTGATTCAGTCAGTTGATTTGTTTGAAGAATACCACGTACTGCCTGACGAAAACACTGGCACGAAGATGCACTGCCTCGCTGTTTGATTAAACCGATCTGTAATGTTGAAGGACAGTGCCGAGCTATAAATAATATGCCATCTTAAAATGTGTTTTAATAGTCATGACAGACAGCTTTCCATGGTCATTAAACTGTGTTTAGCTTAAAAGGTATGGATACATCCTCTTAGATCAGCCCATGTCACACAGTTTTTGTTGGTTGAACCCTGGGCTTCAGCTCGCTGAATTTGACATAAAATAGCTGATATGTTGGAACAGTACTAAAACGTACTGTAGATAAATGTAGTATACTATTGTGGTATTATATATTTAATATCCTAATGCATAAAGTAAGAACACTTTTGGCCTCTTTAGATTTTCAATGCCAAAGTCCCTCAAGTGCAAAATATTTGAGGCTTTTTGTTGTCTGTACTCCACTCTCTTCCATGTAACTGGTGAACTTATGAAAAGGACAACAAATGTTCATTTCAGTTACTTCTAAGACCTTACTTCTGATCATCACCTTTTTCTTTAGGCATTGTTCCAAAGATGATCTTTTTGGAATTTGCTCATTCAGACATTAGGACTTTAGATGTTTGTAAAGTGTCAGAAGTAACTGTACCCTTGGCTACTAAAGGTTTCTGTGTGCCGCTGTGTGTCATTACAATGTTCCCGCACAAAAAAAGCCTCACAATGTAGAAACAGTGGCATTTACGGATACTTTCACGGTTTACAGAAGCAAGAGGATGAATGCAGAGGTATACGAGTGCATTCTGTTTGCTTACATTGGCCCGCATTTCATCACAGACAAAAGCAGTTCTAAGTATATGGCCAAGGCAGCTAAAGAGCTTTTCAAGGTGAACGGATGGAATGTCCTCAATTGGCCGAATCAGTCTCAAAGGCAGAGATGCAGTCCACATGCTCACGACTGGACTAAAGGGAACGTTTAACCTTTGAGCTCTGTGTGTTCCAAACGCGTCATCTCCCAGTTCTCTATCCTTTCTGATGGACATGTGTGAATATGCATGACTGTCCAAATGCCTACACTGCACGTTAGCACCGAGAGTCTGTAGCTCCAGATTTTTCCAATCGATAATAATGTTTTGTAAAGTAGAAAGCAAAACTGATTGCTTTGCTTCAGTAATAGGCAAAAAAGATAATATTGAGAAACTAAGCAAATGTTAATTTAACAGTTTTGAATGGTGTGAATAACTGAATATCAAAGTCCTTCATATTTTCCACCACTCACCAAAATCAATAGTGCCTCAACACAAAATCAATACAATTTAGAATATTAAGATGTTTCAAAGCTTCATCTCACCACGTTCCTCTCTGCAGATCCTCACACATCCGTTTGGTTTTGGCCTACCATATTTACGTCAGCCGGGACACATGTCAAGGCTAGGACTGGCTGTGCAGCTCTGCCTAAACTCTCCCTCTTTTGGCTTTTCCTGCCTCGTGTTATAGCGGAGCGCACACTCCACCACGCTCCTGAAGTGTGCCTTCACCAGGTGTGGTCCTCCTCCGCCCGTCCCACCTCCCCCTCTCCCT
Source organism: Planiliza haematocheilus (assembly GCA_005024645.1). NCBI lineage: Eukaryota > Metazoa > Chordata > Actinopteri > Mugiliformes > Mugilidae > Planiliza > Planiliza haematocheilus. The sequence continues at coordinate 4,002,018 of SRSE01001198.1, read as the reverse complement.
CTCATCTCATTCCCCTTGGCCCTGACATGCTGCGACCTAGACGCCGATAACAGGACAACAGCCCGGCCATTCCTCATCCCTCGCCAACTGACACACTTCCAAAGCGGGGATAACCTTGTTCCCTCATATTTCTCCAGTGCCTCTGCTGCCATTTGCTCTGTGTTCGCTAAAGTGCTCTTTCAGGATTTTGCCTCTTTATGTCCTCCTTTTGCTCATTTTTAATCATCAGTTCAGGACATACCCGTACAAACTGATGTCCAGTTTGCAAGTATGACCACCTGATACAACGCACATGTGACTTTTGACCAATGATGTCTTTTGTAAAAATGATTATTTGTACATGCCAAATGTCCTTACCAGACATTAGTGGGTAATTATCCAGAGATGTTGAGCTGAGCATATGTCTGTGAAGGTTAATGGTATAGCCAAAGATAAAGGTGAATATTTCAGCCTGGAGTCTCTGGTCAGTAAAGGGTCATCTTCAAGAACCAATACAAATCCAGTTGCCCTTGTTTCAGCTTGTTTTCTGTTTGTTTTTTGGATAAGCTGAGCATACAGAAAGAACACGACTATAGTGCCTCAAAGAATGCCTACCTATGTTGTACTCCGGATTAATTGACATACCACATAATATGTATTTACAGTATCCACAGTATCTGCATGATACTATTATGAATTATACACTGGGATGTCGTTAACATTTGTAATTTGTGTATTAGACAAGGTACACAAACTCCTTTTGATTCTGGCAGGCTAAAGCCTCACCTCTCTGACGTATTCAAGCTGGTGATTGATCTGACCCAAACAGGAAAGTATTAATTTCTGGTGCCCATGTGATTCTATCACCGTCACACTTGCCCCACACATGCTGATAATGCATGCAGTAGACCTCAGTTCTACACGTGCCTCTTGTATGAAAGGCAGCAGGCATTTACTATTCTATCACTGGGTTATATGTATACACAGAAACAGTGTGTGCGCCTTTGAATGTACTCACTAATAGCATAATCAGTCAGGGGCATCCGGACCAAGACATGCCCCCTGACTGCACTGGATTTATTTGCATAGACTGAAATCTTGATAGGAATAGACATGAAAAGAGACTCATTTGATTTTAATTGAGTTCACATTTTGTCACTGTGTTTTGTGAGTAAATGCATTCAGTTCTGCCTTTTTCTCTCCAGTGTTTTGCTCGTTCTCCGGTATGATGTCCGTGATTTTCTAAAGGCCTCTTTTATGAGAGCTAATTGCCAACCAGCCTGCTGCAGCCTTGAAAATGAATGTGATTCTGGCATAAATCTACACTTGAACATCTGGTGTCCAGATAATAACATTTCTCAGCACCGCACTCATAATGTGATAAAAAAATGAAAAAATAAATAAAAATGTCCAACGTAAGATAGCGACAAGACTGGTCATTATCTGGTGGGGAGAGAAGAGATTTTAAAAACCCAAATGAACGCCCGTTATATTTCCAATTTTCAGTTGTTATGAAATACGTACATGCAAAAACATGTAGGATGTGTCTCCAGACGAACAAAGGGGAATGTGGGTCAAGGATTATTTGAGGAGGGTTTGGATAATGTTTGGAATAGTTTACAACAATATCTGCACTCGTAGATTTTCTTTCATTTTAGTGTAGCTTTACAGTTTGCTTGAAGGAGAAGTGCTCAAAGATAATTTGAGGATTTTTCTTATTGTCTACAAATCCCATATACATCGTGTCTTCTCCCTCTGTGCCTTATAGCTCCACTGCTCCACTAAAACGCGCCATTAAGACACTCCTATACTCTGGGGACATGCTGTTCCATTACCATGAACACACACTGTAGTTTATTTCTCACACGCAACATCCTGATGCCACAAATAGTCACCAGAACACCACATGTGGTGTCCTTCAAATAGTCTCTAATTTCTACGTGTCCAGCTTTATCAGTTTTTTTTTATTTAATTTTCTGCATAATTACAGGTTTTTCTTATTATAAATGTCCCGACACTGCTGATGTAGTATACGCTTCATCCAAAGAAGCTTTATTACACGCAGTTCCACTGTGTAAACCTGGAATCCATACATATACTGTATATGAGCTACAGTACTGTGATTCATTTGCTCAAATATATAATTGCAAATGATTATTCTAAATTTGTGGAATTCAAAAATGTAAAGAGTGCATGCTGGAACATAGGGATAGGAAATGAAAAATGTTATACCACATGATTATTTGCGATCTTATTTGCATTCCCCGGAAAAAAAAAATACATGTCCACATGTCTGCATGTTCTAGTTTAGACTGGTCTAGACCGTGTTTGTGGTAAGTGGTTCAAACTGTTGGCACAAAGTTGGGAGCATGGAATTGTCCAAAATCTCTCTCTCAGCTCCTGAAAAACAACCCCAGACAAGTACCATTCTCCTGGCAACCGCCAAGCCCAGATTCGTCCATCAGATTGCCAGATGGAGAAGTGTGATTCATTGCTCCAGAGAGTCTCCACTGCTCTAGAGTCCAGAGGCAGTGTGCTTTACACCACTGCATCCAACGCTTTGGATTGCACTTGGTCATGTAAGGCTTAGATGCAGCTGCTCAGCCATGGAAACCCATTCCATGAAGCTCTCTACACACTGTTCTTGAGCTAATCTGAAGGTCACACGACCTTGGAGGTCTGTAGCGACTGACTGCAGAAAGTTGGCCCCCATGCGTACTATGTGCCTATCCACTGACCCCACTCTGTCATTTTACGTGGCCTACCTGAGTTGCTGTTGTTCACAATCGCTTCCCCTTTGATATAATACCACTGACAGTTGAAGGAAATTTCACGACTGGCAAAGGTGGCATCCTATCACAGTACCAGGCTGGAATTCACTGAGCTCCTGAGAGACCCATTCTTTCACAAATGTTTGTAGAAGCAGTCTGCATGGCTAGGTGCTTGATTTTATACCTGTGGCCATGGAAGTGATCAGAACACCTACATTCAATTATTTAGATGAATGAGTGAATACTTTTGTCAATATAGTGTATTAATAAGCACCGAACTGGCTCTTTCACATGGGAATTCATGCAGACCAAGTGGCTCATTCAGGAGCCGCTGCCCAGTGTGATGGATTACTATGCAGGAGATATATTTAAGTGCGATCAAGGTTGCAATTGAGTTCAGCCTTAACTAACAGTATTTTCCTATTGTTAACTGAACACAAAAGCCAAGTTCTTAAAGTAGCATTGTCAAGAATAGAGACTGTTCAAAATCAGGAACCTTGTCAAGGGCAAGAAGTGGTGGTAATTTATTTTTTACCCCCCCCCCCCCCCCAACGCACACACTCCTGCACCCCCACCCTTTTGCATTCATTGTTGCACAGCTCACGCAAGTACCCCATTACATACACTTCTAACATGATGTTGTTTTTCAGTGGCAATGTCCTGATCATGACTTGCTCACAGCATGTTGAAAAATATTTTGGCTACCCATTTAGGTTGACTCTCCAGATAAATACAAAAATATCACTGTATAACTCCACTGTTATAAGTCTTAATTTGAAACTTTTCTTTCATTTTCTTCCCCATGTATTTTTAACCGCAAAGCAACCCACAGCCATGTAACACACCTATCAGGCATAGCATTATGACCATGAATAACATTCACCATCTTATGACAAGCCAGTGTTCTGCTGGGAAATGTTTGGACCTGGCATTTATGTGGATGTTACACCAGCAGCATGACGCAGACACACACACAGAAATGCTTTAAGAACAACTCAAAAAACATGAAGAACGACAGGAAGGTTCCTTGTTCGAATCCATGGGCCGACTGGGCCTTTCTGTGTGGAGTTTGCATGTTGTCCTTGTGTCTGTGTGGGTTCTCTCTGGGTACTCTGGCTTCCTCACACCATCCAAAGACACGCTGGTTAGGTTAATTGGTGATTCTAAATTGGCTGTAGGTCTGTCCAGGATGTACCCCGCCTCTCGCCCAATGACAGCTGGCCTAGGCTCCAGCACCTCTGCAACCCTTTACAGGTCCAGTGGTTACAAAAAAGTTAGCATCTTTGGCCTCCTCATCCCGCAGGATCACTCATACTACTTTGATATATTAAAAGAAGAGGACCTGGACCCGACAGAGTCACTAATGGGCTATGTTTACTTCGACAGCAAGTCTTGGACAAATTGACAGTTGTTTAAGATCTATACGATTTGTAGGTGATCTCTTACCAATGTGGAAATCTTTATAAATGCCAGCTTCAGACGTATACCCACATCTTGCATATCCAGACTTGGCTGCACTTATTATCATTCTGGTATTTAAGGAAAAATAATTCAGTCTGGTTTGTATTCCTTTGAACAAATTCCACCTGTCTTAGATGGCACTAAGCCAAGGATGCCACATGTGTGTCCTTGCAAAATTATGCCAACTTGTTTTGATGAAACATTCGTGCTTGGGGAGGCTTGCCGAATGTGTGATATATAACTTAGTGATGACTGTGTAGATGACTGTGTAGATGTAGATGTAGGACATCATCATTGGGTGTTATGTATGTTGATGTGATGTGTGATGTGCGATGTGTGATGTTTTCTTTCTTACCCAATGTACTGCAATCAGTTGCAGCTCTGAGCTTTAACATAACCAGAATGTGATGAGTTGGTGGTCACATCCACATTACTCCAGCTACACATGGTTTACTAGAAACACCAACTGGTCCAGTGCATGCTACATTACAGACATTTGGCTAATAGGGCAGATATCAGGTTAATACAAACACCAAGCTTTAATGAAATGTTCCACATGTAAAGGCCTTGTACCATCCCTGAACCATAAACATAAATATAAACTCCACAAGTCAGAGACAGAACAAATTCAGTCACATCTGTCGCGTTCATTTACAAAATGATCCTCACTTGTTAGAAGAGCCAAACTGGGAACATAAAGATGCACTAAAAAGGTCTTATAGTTACTGGCTATTTCTGGATGAAGGAAACATCACTTTGAATGGAAGGTATTTTGGACCATGGATCTAGGGGTCATCAGTTAAATTCCATCCTTACATCCCCGTTACCATTTATCTGTTTTAATGATTTGAAGTGTTTCCATTCAGACTTCGAGAAATCACAAAACACTAGCACTTTCAGTGAAATGAAAGCCAACTTTATCGTCACAGGAGAAATTAAAAGCCATCAGATGGCAAGATACAATACATTGGCCCACACAAGGCCAAAGTATAGGTATTACAAAATAGAAAAGAGAGGAAAACGGCAGTAAATTGCAAAGTCCTCCTGCACTGGATCCTTTGTATGACAACCATAGTTGAAAATCACTAGCAAACTTAATTCTGTTGTCAAACTTTGGTCACATTTGTGCAGCAAGGCAAAGCTTTCCATCTGTAAGCTCTGTGGAAATAACCGAATAGAGTTTGTATGGAACATCTAAAATAAGATTAGAGGTATTAAAATGACTAAAACACTAAAATATGATTTGCTTAGAGGAACTAAATAAACAAATGCATGAAGACATCATCCATTAGAAATACACTATATTACCAAAAGTATTCGCTCACCCATTCAAATGATCAGAATCAGGTGTTCTAATCACTTGGCCTGGCCCCAGGTGTATAAATTCAAGCACTCAGGCATGCAGACTGTGAAACAAGACATTTGTGAAAGAATGGGCCGCTCTCAGGAGCTCAGTGAATTCCAGCGTGGAACTGTCATAGGATGCCACTTGTGCAACAAATCCAGTCGTGAAATTTCCTCGCTCCTAAATATTCCACAGTCAACTGTCAGCTCTATTATAACAAAATGGAAGCGTTTGGGAACAACAGCAACTCAGCCACGAAGTGGTAGGCCACGTAAAGTGACGGAGAGGGGTCAGCGGATGCTGAAGCGCATAGTGCAAAGAGGTCGCTGACTTTCTGCACAGTCAATTGCTACAGAGCTACAAACTTCATGTGACCTTCAGATTAGCCCAAGTACAGTACGCAGAGAGCTTCATGGAATGGGTTTCCATGGCCGAGCAGCTGCAGCCAAGCCACACATCACCAAGTGCAATGCAAGGCGTCGGATGCAATGTTGTAAAGCACGCCGCCACTGGCCTCTAGAGCAGTGGAGACGCGTTCTCTGGAGTGATGAATCACGCTTTTCCATCTGGCAATCTGATGGACGAGTCTGGGTTTGGAGGTTGCCAGGAGAACGGTACATTTCAGATTGCATTGTGCCAACTGTGAAATTTGGTGGAGGAGGAATTATGGTATGGGGTTGTTTTTCAGGAGCTGGGCTTGGCCCCTTAGTTCCAGTGAAAGGAACATTGAATGCTTCAGGATACCAAAACATTTTGGACAATTCCATGCTCCCAACCTTGTGGGAACAGTTTGGAGCGGGCCCCTTCCTCTTCCAACATGACTGTGCACCAGTGCACAAAGCAAGGTCCATAAAGACGTGGATGACAGAGTCTGGTGTGGATGAACTTGACTGGCCTGCACAGAGTCCTGACCTGAACCCGATAGAACACCTTTGGGATGAATTAGAGCGGAGACTGAGAGCCAGGCCTTCTCGACCAACATCAGTGTGTGACCTCACCAATGCGCTTTTGGAAGAATGGTCAAAAATTCCTATAAACACTCTCCTCAACCTTGTGGACAGTCTTCCCAGAAGAGTTGAAGCTGTAATAGCTGAAAAAGGTGGACCGACATCATATTGAATTCTATGAGTTAGGAATGGGATGGCACTTCAGTTCATAGAATGAGTAAAGGCAGGTGAGCGAATACTTTTGGTAATATAGTGTATATGGTTTTGTAGTTATACTGTGTACTTGACTCTGGATTGTGTATCATCTGTGTTCATTGTGTGACATTTGGGTTGGTTTCTGAAGGGAAAATGATATTCAAATCTTGCCTTTTGAAAATATTCAGTCCTTAGATGGTGTGCAAACATGCATGTTTCCTGACTTTGTTCATAGCTTATGTTTCAATTATTAGCAGCACTGTGTTAGGCAATGGTTGACATATACCAGCAGGGGGCAAGAGTCAATCAGACAAGTTAATAGCAGTGATTTATTATGCTCCACAATAAAGCCACCATTCAGTGCAATGCTAATGAAGGTCAGGCTTCAGCAAGTTTAAAGAAGCAGCGTGATCTAGGGATCAGCAGATACATTCAAGTTTTTTGTTCTGACCTTGTAGGACGACACTAAGGAAAAACCCTGCCAAGTTTGCTTTCTCTCCATTCTATTGTAATCATTCTATTTAATTTCCCTTTTCTAAGTGGTTTGTTGTGGTTGTGCCCTGGCTTGGTCAAGGACAAACATGAGGACACTGAATGTGGCTTGTTTTAACGTAAAATCTCGCCATCCTCCTTTTGTTATTGTGTATTTGAAAGCCCTGAAACACTCACCTGTTCACACAGTCCTCCTCTCTGGTACAGATTAACCAATTAGTACAACGTACAGGTTGTGACTGCACATCATGAAACACAGGGCCCCTTTTTATGATTTTAAAATCATAAAAAACAGTCATCAGATCATTGGTAGTTGGCAGTATCCTTAATAATATGATTTATATGGAATTCTTTTTAAATGACTAATATAAGTGAAATAAAGTAAAAAGTTAACCAGTCTTCAGTCAAGAATTGAAGGACAAGTTTAAAGTGCAGGCCAAATACAGGCAGGACCTAACAGGATGACACAATGAGCAACTTTGAAGCTATTGCTAAGGACATAATGTAGCCGTCCTGATCCGTTTAGTTTGATAAACTTTCAGGTTTGTAGAGACTTTTGTTTGGAATACTCTATAATCCAAACAATGACTGTAAGGGTGCTGTGGTTAAAGGGCACCTCTTGTACAATATGCCACATTCATATACAACACTACTCAGAAGTGAAAAACAAAATATCTTAAATGTCCCTTGGTGGCTGCTTACAGTATAGCTCATAAGCCATACAGAATATGTCAATGGAGGAAAAATCATCATTTATGGTGCTGCAGGGACAGTAGGTTAAGCCAAACACACAAATCCAAAAGAGACTGGTGCAGACTAAAAACCAAGGACAAACCACATGGAAAACCCCAAAGAGGTAATTGCACGGGGGAAATATAACAGATAGCTTGACAAGGGGTAACAGAACAGGGGTAATACATCCATTTGACAGTGAACAAAAGCAAAGGCAGGGTTATATATGCATGGGCATAGGGGTTGACCAGACAGAATTGAAACTAATGAGGGCCGAGCACATAAGGAGAAGCCAATCCAGCAGTCAAAGGGGCAAAAACACAGGAAGTAACACCAGACAAGAAAAACCAAGGAAGAACTTTACAAAATAAAACAGGGACTGCAAGAAAAAACCAAATGGTCACAGAAGACATTCAACATTTAATACCATGACACAGGCTGGGTAAGAAAATTCAGTACCCCATTACATTCATATCAAAGTTTGAATCAAAGACCATGGTGCATAACAAAACCAGGTATTTGGTGAATAACATCTTCTACTCTCAAGTCTTTGAATATTTGCATACTTGCATACTTGCATACTTGCATACTTGGAACTGACAGTTTTAGCATTATTGAACTTAGACTGGGACCTCCAAATGCGCTCACCTTCTTATTTCAACAGATACAAAATGAATGGACTGCCACAGCCACAACATTATGACCGTCTTGTGACGATCCAGTGTTCTGCTGGGAAACTTTTGCACCTGGCATTCATGTGGATGTTAGTAGCACCCACCTAGACCAGACCAGGCACCCCCACCCCATAGCGTTGACACTCCTTGATGGCAGCAGCCATCCCCAGCAGGATGCAGACTGACACAGACACACACTGTTACAAAAGAATCACACAATGCATTGAAAAACAAGAAACAATATGTCACCGCAGGAGATTAAAATGTTTTATTCATTTGTATTTTACTGTTTGAATTATTGACCAGTGGAAAATATTTTACCATAGAAGATACAGGTAGTATGTGTTCAGCCATGTTTTTGTAGTCTCAGAGTGCAGTTGTTTTCATGTGTATCATATTTTACCACTTGTGAAGCTGAACTTTACTACAAAAAAAATAATAAATAAAATTAAAATTAAAAAACTGTGATATAAATGGGTTTACACTGAAAAAAGAAGTCTACAGGCACAGAATAAAGTTTAACTCAGTAACAAGACATTCACCAGAGTTTAGCCCTTACATTTCTGGTATTCTTCACAACAGAAGAGTATTATCTGTGCATTGTTGTGAACTGTGCTCAGAAGGGAACCGTGTTAAAGTCCTCCCCAAAAGGTCTTCTAATACATCCAATCCCTTAGTCAATTTAATCTCATAGTAACACATTTCTTTCATATCCAGTGTGTACAGGCAACACTGCTGACAGTGTTCAAGTACTGTTTATAATGCTACAAACCTTCAAGGTATAATGACATAATGATTACAAGCCTTTAATTTACTGCATTAACAACCAGTGATGCAGGTAGACTTGAGCAGGAGAGAATCATTTTATACTTTTTAGTTCATCCAAACAACCAGTTGTTTTTTTTGTTGTTTGTTTTTTGTCGTGGTTTTATTTAAAACTGTATCAACACACATTCCTGTGTGGAAACAACTGGCTACATGTTCAGCCGACACGGTGGCTCCTGGAAAAAATGATGTTTAATGCCAAATATTCTATCTTCTTCATTAGCTAGTTTCCAAGTTGTGCTGCATTCATGCGGCGGTTTTATCCGAGGTGCTTCATAATTAGCTTCGCACTCACCCATTCATATGCACCAGTGGCAGCAAGCTCACATTCAAGGCAGTGGCTCAAGGACACTTTGACAAATGGACCAACAAAGTCTGGGACTGAACCTCTGACAATTACATTGGTTGTGTGGGACAAGCAGTGAGCTAAGCGAGGCCAAGAAAGCTTCATAGAGCTACAGAACACCCATTCTGACATTTTACCGATAGTGTTTCTTCTACAGAGATCTTAGTTCTCCTTGATATTACTATAAACAGTTTTTACCCAAGGTCTTTGTATGATTGAGCAAATGCATATACATATAAATACATAAACCATACAGCAAAGTTGCATTAATAGACTCACATCAATAGATAGTTCTCAATACATCCAAGTTTTTGAGCACTTTATTTTTTTGAATTGGCCTCATTTCACTTTTTTTTCAGCATTTTTTGCATAAGTTACATTTCTGAGCAAGCCATATTCAGGCAGATTTCCTTCTTCATAGCTGCTTTATTGTATTTATTTTTTTATTGAACAAGCACCAGTAATACCACTGTGTCCTGTGCTGATCATTCAGGGATGAACAAGCTCAAATCTGTACGTAAACACAGAAACTCATCCTCCTGCAGCTTTCACCCAGAGTGATTGCAGCACTATCTTCTTTTATCCACAAAGATCCTGCCACTCCAGCAAAAAAGGGCCGTGGGTGTGTGGGGAGGGGTGCATAAAATGAAGAAAAAATAAATTATGAAGTCAAAACACCAGCCAGGCCTTAGCCCTTCCCCTTTATTTATTGTACAAATATATCTGCGAGACAGAGACAGAGCTTGTCTGATGCTGGGGCTCCGCTGACCTGTAGCCACAGCACACTTGCAAAACAAAATAGTGCCAGAGACAAACAGCAGATAGGCCATATTTCCTGGCCCCTGTGACAGAGGGCCCAGGCTCAGTGGGGGGGCCCTCCTCCAATGAGCCTGTCTTGTTTTGAGGCCTGTGCTCCCTATTAGTGGGACGAGCTGATATAGGTTAAGCGAGAACTTTGCTGTGACTCTGGGAGGTCAGGGGTGAACCAGGTTGATAAATAGAACCTGTCCCCCTGCATGGTTCCTCTGCTGAGCAAACAGTCTAATATCAGAGTTGTGCTGTGCTCAGCTTAATGATATTTGTATTCAGCTTAAAAAGAACTATAAAGTTCATGCAAATACTATCAGTCAGAAAAGTTACGAAAAATAGAGCGATGGCACAGAACTGACTGGATGTAATGGTGTCATACAATTCCCCAATATCAGTAGGCCTATCAACCACTGTAGTTTAGAGATTAAGATCTGCATCTTATTTTGATGAATAAAAACTATAAGAGTAATTGTAGACGACACTGAGGGTAAGTATACTGACAGTATACTATGTGATTAACTGACTATTTAAAGATAAGATGGGGGGGGGGGGGGGGGGGGGGGCGTCTAAACTGCCTAAACTTATACAAAAATGTGCAAAATGTTTGTGTGACTGTATGATATTTTACACAGATTTGATGTCATAACTTTAGTTTAGTATAAAACCCAGATAACCCGTTCATCTCACCAGGAGGTGGTGCCAAATCAGAAACATTCCAGTTTGCCAGTGTTGGCTTTAAAATATTATCCAGTTGTGTGTTTTACCGTCGTTTTATCTTAAGCTTCAACATTAAAGTGTGACACGGGCCTGCTTGTTGCCTGCTTCAAGTTATTTGCATCCTGGCAGCTTTAAACATCTTCAGGATAGGAATGTGCACAAAAAAATGAATAGATATGTGAGCTGGGGTGATGGTTTCAACAGAGTAGTCAAGTTGAGAATATATGCAATCCAAATTTGCAAGTCTTTCCTTGCAATATATTGAAGAAATGAAAAGGAAACTGAATTGAATTCTTGGTGGATCACAGGCAATTTAATTACTTCCTCAATAACAAGATAACAGCAAACATTCAACAAGCCATACAAAAGGAAGCATAACGTAACATTGAATGCATAAGGCATTCCTGAATTAGCCTATAGGTTTTACTGGTGAGTTTGGGTTAGCTGGATGAGTGCCAGACTTAAGCACTATAGTCAACATTGATGCCTTACTTATTTTTATGACAATTTTATAGGCTTTAACCGCTTACTCACTGCTTGTATTAACTACTAACACAGAGATGAACTGAAAATATATTGAGGCAATCTCAAATTTGCATGTCCAAGATGTGTTCACTTTAAGAAACAGTGAGTGAAAATCCTCAGTTCTTTACATGTCATGGCAAATGTTATTGATCAGGGAAAATTTACCAAGAATCCAATAAGACAGAGGAGCCAGCAGCAAGCAGAGAAACCTTAGACTTCACTGCAGAGAGTGAACCCACGCTGACAGGCCAGGAAGTGACAGCCTTCAAAAACGGGGAATGGATGGGAGAGCTGTGTGCTTACTGCAGTCATCGCGGTGTTTTTCCTTTCCGAATAATCGAGTGTCCTCATCTTTGTTCGTGTTTCCACACAGTGACCCTCAGCAGCCTGACGGATCCTCAGCAACCGCCCACTTCTTCCTGTCTCGGCTAACAATAGGCAGTTTGCGTTTTCATCGCGCTTAACAAGCAAAATGCCCTGTCAGAGTCAATTATTATTAATGCAGATTCATTCTGCTGAAACATGCTGTATGTGCAGATACACTGAGCCAATGCAGATAAATATAGAAATCTACATAATGGAACAGTGTACATTGTTTCAGTAGCTTGTGTAAACATAAGCTGATTCTGTATGGACAGCATATTTTATTAGGACAATAAATTATATACATACACTAATAACAATAACATTAACCACATTATTATTATTATTATTATTATTGCTCTACAGGTGAGAGGATTTTCTTATCACCCGTAAAAGAACAAATTTTAGGCCCACTATAAAATCTCCGCACAAGTCAACTCAGTCACATTTTCATTTAGTGACTGAGTTGACTTGTGGAGTTGAACGCTACTTTTACAAATATCTAAAGCCTATAATTAACATACAACATTTATCAACGCTACATTTTATTTTTCAAATCACTGTTCTTTCTACGGCTCGCTGTGGCTGCTCCATCGGCCCTATCTGCTCGGAGCCAGCGTCTGTCACGTGACCCGACATGGACCAATAGCAGCGTGGCAACCTAACTTTGGCGATAAGGGAGGCAGCGTAAAGAGCGAGCGGTCTGAAGGATTTTCACTCTGAGCCGCTTTGAGCTATTCAGGTGGTCATCATCAGACACGTATATTGGCCCCGAAGCCCCATTACAGACAGCGTCCATCCGGATTTGTACTGGTCTTTTTTTTTATTTTTATTTTTATTTTTTTTATTTTGTTCTCCTCAGCAGCTCATGCAAGGCTGCAGCAATACCCACATTCAGGTTTTACTTATCAGACAATCATCACTGACTGGCTGCTGTACCCTGTTCAGATGTTGGGAGACAAGGCTCACGGTAAGTGTGTCCAGTTTTCTGTTCTGCCACTCGTATGACCTTGGTATAGACTGTGCCTTTTAAACTTCTTGTTCGTTTCAAGAAATCAATTTCAACTTCAAAATTCAAGAAATTATGGAACCAGATTCTTAAAGGCCTGGACCTGCATACAAAAACTCTGGAGTACCCTGCGATCACTAATGTGTCGATTAAGATGAATAATTAATACATAATGGCAGAACATTATTACTAGGCTATTATTTTTATTTAGTAAAACTTACTTTTAACCACAGTGTAGTTAACTTTAGAAACAAAGCTAAATCTAATCTAAATTATAATACCAGAATATGTGATGTTTTAGTGATAACAATTAAATAAAAAATAATAACTAATACAAAGAAAATTATATACTTAACTATATGGCATAATGACAGTGCCTGCCTACTGCGATGAAATGTGTTGAAACATTGTCGCTAAAAAATGCAACAAAAATGAAATAGAAAAAAAAAACTAATAATAATGATGATGATAATACAAAAATAAAAATAAAATAATAATAAATAACACGTGTTGCTGATTGCGCGCGGCACCACTCTTTCATCCTCAAACCATCCACGAGACTCCTATCGTGCCCGTCGTCCTCCGTTCGAGTACATCACGTCTTCCTTGTAATTTAACTACATTTATTTGGACACACCTTTTAAATGAACTTTAGCGTCGTGTCAAATTTTTAATTTCGGCCGGCGGCCGTATCCCATTTTCGTCGACGGGACAGCGAACCAAGCTGAACGTAGCAACGAAAAAATGACTTCCCAATGCTCCCCTATTTCCTCCACATTTAGCGCTAAACGTGTAGCGTGAGCTACTGGTGAGTTATTACACTCACTCATATTTCATTTGCTGTCATTTATTTGCCACCTGTTAAATTTTCTCATCAGGTGTCAACAGCCTGTAGGATAGCCAACGTCCACACAAAGTGCAAGCTGCTAGAAGAGTCCAGTAGTAGTTTGACTGCTATAGGAAAATGGAAAAAAGAGAGAAATATATTGACCTCGATGCTCATATAACTTATATAGCCTATAAATATATTTTAGATGTGTTTATAAGTCCATACAGTTGGCCTGCATACAGACACAATCGTTTTTTGATCATCATATGTTATCACCATATGTTTTAAATAGGCTACACAAATGTTATTAATGCCATATTCACAATATATAACTCAACACAGAAATATGTGACATCAACGCACATTAAATAGTGCATATTAAAAATCTCAGTTAGATCAATTTAGGCCATTAAATAATTAAGTCGATCAAATGAATGAATGAATAAATAAATAAATAGCCCAAGCTATTTTCGTCGACACAAACATCTGGTTAAATATCCGACTAACTTGTATTGAATGGGAAAGGGAAAAAAATCTACACAAATCTCTTAAACCCCATTGTAAATCGTTTAAAAAAAGAACGGATTACTATGAAATATGTTCTGACTGTAACGAATAAATAAAGAAAAAATAAAGACGAATAGTTAAGGCCTATTTACAAGACCGAGCACATACGCAATGTTATATATTTCTTTCTGTAGCTGGTTTGGTTTTAGATTATTATTATTATTTTTTTATTTTATTTATTATTATTATTATTTTTTTTTTTTTAGCGAACACGATCCTGCATGAAATATTTGCATTGTACGCTCAAGCGCACACTTGGTGGGTGCATGTGTCTTGTATTTATGCAGGTGTAACTTTGAAGGTTATGGAATACACATATGATGATGACCTGGAAGAGCTGTGTCCTGTGTGCGGAGACAAAGTGTCCGGGTACCACTACGGCCTGCTGACCTGCGAGAGCTGCAAGGTAAACCATCTAGGCTACACTTCATCCTCACGAAAAGTTGCGGTCAATCTTAAACGTATCGAATCACAGGCCCACTGACAGTCCTTAAAAGCAACACCCGCTATGGCATTTTATTGATAGCCTAATAATTCATTTTTCATACCGTTTAACTGTTATAAGTGAATGCCTCTTTTCGATTTATTTAGAATTCATTGCTATTTTAAATTGATATTTTCTGTCACCCTTAAACAATTAAAGAAGAAAACGCAACGACACATTTAGTCGACGTAACTAAAAAAGTTCAAAGGCATCGGTTTCTCCACTGATTCTAAAATCCTGTTTGTACTCAGGGCTTCTTCAAGAGGACAGTGCAGAACAACAAGAGATATACATGTGCGGAAAACCAGGAGTGTAAAATAGACAAGACCCAGAGGAAGAGATGTCCTTTCTGTCGCTTCCAAAAATGTCTCAACGTCGGGATGCGGCTAGAAGGTACAGTTTAGCACACAGCCCGACATTAGAATGGATTGTATTCATACTTGCTATCATTACAACTATTACTACCACTGCTCATACTAGTCATAATACTTATATTTATAATATTTTCTCATAATGCACTTTTTTGAGGGGAGAAAATAATACGGACTTGATTTTTGCCATTGCTTTTCTGTACATTTATCTGCACGTCTCTGCATTTATTTTAAAAATGTCAGAGTTTTATTTTATGATTAACAGATTTAAAATATTCTCATTAAATACTTCTTGATTTGTGGGCTGGTGGCTTTCATGTTGTTACTTACACACATGGATTGGGATTAATTACTGGACTGCAATCCAAAGGAAAGCACCTGCTTCCGTAGCAGAAAAAAGGACACATTCTTGACTTACTGATAAAACCCCGGAGCCTCCCCAGGGAAAAAGGAGTGGAGCTGCACAAACTCTGGGGATTCTTCTCAGCCCTAAAAAGGGAAGCAAAAATGAGCAACATGTCTTTTATTTACCCTGTGGGAATAATAGTGGATAGTCCTGAAATGAGCTCTGATTTTACTCTCTGTTACAGTTCAGTGCTCATCCAAAATGTTTGCAAAGTGGATCCTGGTAGCGCAGTAGAATCAGTAGAGTTCCATCTGTAAATCTGTTACTCACTTCTCATCTCTTGTGTGACAGCGGTGCGTGCGGATCGCATGCGTGGGGGGAGGAACAAATTTGGCCCCATGTACAAGAGAGACAGGGCCTTGAAGCAGCAGAAGAAGGCTTTGATACGATCCAACGGGTTCAAGCTGGAGAGCACGGCCCCTCCACCGGCCTCTCCTCTTCAGGCTGACTATGGCTTCACTGGTTCCCTGCACACACTGCCCACCATCTCTAAAAGTCTGCTTCCCTCCACCCCAAGCTCCATCACACCCACAGACTACGAGGCCAACCTTTATGGACCACCATCCTTGGGTATGTCCATGCAGTCTCATGTACCCCTTACCACCCAGTACCAGTACACAGCCTTTCCAGGCAGGGCAATTAAAGCTGAGTGCCCTGACTACACCAGCTCCCCTGAGTCACTGACAGGATACCCCTACCCAGACATGTACCCCTCAACCTCACCGCAGCCGCCCAGCCTGCCGCCACTAGTGCTGGAGCTGCTGCGCTGCGATCCAGACGAGCTGGTGGTGCAGAATAAGATTGTTGCACATCTGCAGCAGGAGCAGAATGGCCGGGGCCGACAGGACAAGCCAACCACGTACAGCCTCATGTGTCGCATGGCGGACCAGACTCTCTTCTCCATAGTGGAGTGGGCTCGGAGCTGCATCTTCTTCAAGGAGTTGAGGGTGAGTACCAAATTCTTTGACCTAACCCTTCAATTGCACAAGTAGACATGCACACACTTGATGGGAAATTATGGGAAATTTCAAAGCTGGACAACAACACAGCTTCAGTCAGTTTCTGTGGTTTATGGATAGTCTACAGGAATTTTTCAATTATGTCCAAATAAATAAGACATTCCTATATAGTAAAAGTTTTCAGAATCAGAATTCATGTGTGCATTCAGCTGCACAGATTTTAAAAAAAACTTCCATCAGTATATATATTCATCAGTTCTTTTTATGCATTGAATCTTATGCTTATCCTCTTGTCCATATATCTACTATATTTCTAAGAATGAAAACAACAACAACAAAAAAAAAAAATCATAAGTGGCACACTGTAACACTGCCTGTGGAAAATAGACAGTTTTCATTTTTTTTAAAAGGAAGTTTAAAAAAAACAACTCATAATGTTATATACATATACACACATACATATATATTTGTACTTATTTGTACTTGTGGCTTTTTATCTTGAAATGTTACTTTTAAAGAGGCCGTTTGTTTTAGGTCTGTAGCATTGTAGTTCATGGGCTGCTGGCCCTTTCAGTAAACATAATATACTGTATGAATGAAAGGGCTTATAGCCCACAGTATCAGACAGTATCACAGTTGGTTACAGCAGCCTTTGGGAATGCAGAAAACTGAAACAGTTTCTTTGCAGACAGGTATTTGATTTTCAGTATCAGGCTTAGATTGTCTGTCGACATATATTGCATTATGCTGTATTGTGACCATTTTACACACAAAATATTCAATAGCTGAGACGTTTTTTTAACGTTTCTATCTTATTTCCATTCATCATTTATGTCATTTTTTGCTTAATGTACTGTGACAGACAACTCAGCATAACCTTTTATGTTGCGCCTCTAAAAAGACAAAGTTGCACTAACTAATGAGGAATGAGTCTTTCAGTAATGTGGTGGAATCTGTTCAGCCTTGTCAGAGTAATTACTCCTGGCAGATGTTCTGTGTGTTTTCTCTGTGCTGAACGGTAGCTGATCAAACCGCACACACAACACGAACACCTCACAGGACAATGACTGGACATACGTCAGGGTCCCAATCCATCTTCCCCAGCATTTGTCTCTGTGAGCTGTGGCGCAGACACAGTTCAGATAATTTAGTAGCACAGTAAAATTGAAATCAATACAGTTGTTGTGGTTTACTTTACTGCTGCAGACAATATGGCTGAATACACTTAATGCTCCAAGCAAAAATGGATAATTCTAAATCTGTCCTGACAAAACAGACCTGCAACACAACAGCGAAGGAAATATCGCCGTCTTCTGTGAATCATGATATGATCAGTCTGTGCTGACAAACAAACATCTGTCAACAGGCCATGGTCAAACCGATTTAACCAATTAAACAGCTTAAATAGCAACAAAAGGTTGATTCTGGCCTTGGTGAGATTCCTTGGAGTCTTTTCATCAAATGCATCTTATTTACTCAGGCACAGGCGGCGTCGTTCTGCTCCTTTCCTGCTTCACACTCAACACTTGTTGACATTCAGTCCTGGGACTGCCAAAGGTTTGTAGATGTGGTCACTGGGAGCTACACAGTCTTCTCCTGCAAGACACTAGATTAATATTAATACGTTTCTAAAAAAAATAAAAATAAAAATATTCAACAGACTTTATACATACAACAACCTAACTAACAATACAAATACAAATACTATGAACCCAATCACACCACCAATTTCTTTTCAGCAAAGAGACATTGAATATTTAAAAAATATTTTTTTTAAAAAAAGTTAGTTCTCTCAACATTAGGTTTGCTGAAAACAACTATGAAAATGAAAACATGGATAAACTAAGTATGAAAATGAATAAAAAAAAAAAAGTCTAAATCTTGGTTTCTGAGAATCTCAAGAAGGATGAGTCTTTTTTGTTGTAACTTTTGTATCTTCCTTGCCTCAGAAACAAAGATCACACTGTGGTGATGATGACATTTGTTGCATCTTTGCTCGCTTACACAACAAGGTATCTTTACAGTGCCTGTGTTAGAAGAACTGCTCCTCTGCATTACTGATACCGGAGGAAAGCACAAATGCAGTCTCTCTTTTATTATGAAGAAATTAATACATGCAATCATACAGTATATCATAATTGCGCATGATGATTATGACATTTAAAGTCGCGATTGTCAATAACACCTAATGCCTTAAGTGGTCCCTACATTCATTTGAGTGTGTAAAGACACTAAGTCACAAAGGGCTGCCTGCAACCGTATCATCATGTTATTTAATTTGTGCGTGCTTTCTACATTTTGTCATTTGTCATTTTATATAAGTAGTATAGCAGCAACAGTGGTAGTGAGAAGGCAGTGAGTGGAGTATTGACATCACATCATCAAGCTGCCACATGTAAGAATTTTGTTGTTTAACGTACTATACCTTCTTTTTTATAGATGGCAGAGTATAGATATCTGTCATCAGAATTCAGGTTTATTCCTTTAAAGAAAGTGTAAACTGACATCAATTAAAGTCCCTGCTAGGAAAGTATAGGCAGGCTCTGGCAGTAATCCCAAACTTGAAAAATGTTCAACTTCAAGTTTGTGATTTTTTTTTGTAAACCAACATTTTCTGGCAACATAACAGATGTGTGGCCCTGTTTTGCCTTTACAGAACCTCCATTTATGCACATCTAACGTATTTTTGTTGACAGTCAGTCCGCTTTTATGCACAGTGGATAGCCAACATGGGAACAAAACTGTGCATATTTTGCCAAGAAAGCCTCTGGCTGAAAGAGCTGTTTTCCTCGGCTGAATAATTACATTCCATGCAGACGACAACAGGGGAATGTCAGCTCTCCACTGCAGTTCTGCTCTGCGCTTGGCTACATTGTTATTAAATTGTTCACAGAATGGAAGCTATGGATTGCTGCAGTTACCCAGACGTGGTCTTTGTCGAGTCTTGTGTTTCTCCTTCCATTTACCTGTTGAGCATGGGAGATATTGCTGAGGTACACACAATGACCAATGAGGTTGTGTACTACATACAGTAAATTGAAAAGTATCACAGCTTTCATCATTTAAAAATAGACAATTAAAAGTACTTTCAGTGGCCTCGGGGTAATTATTACATGGAACTAGTCTAGCTGTGGATTGGCTGTTTACTTGCTATGCATCACTCTTGCATGTTCTGTCTTGTGTTTTTGATGTACTGGCATTAGTAGTTAACATATTTTTCAAATTTGCTTCCATTCATTTGACCAAATAGTGAACATTTCTCTGTCTTGACTGGATCAGGAAAATGAGAGGCTCACTGGAACACAATAAGCATTACAATAAACATACTGAACACAGCTACACAGTTAAGGAGAGGAAACACTTCTTGAGCACAGTCCACAAAATGGTTGCATCACTAGCTGCATCTCAGTTCAGAATATAAATAATGCTTGAAGGAGTGTAGATGTCTGACACTGTATTTGACCCAGCTGTTCCTGGACTTGTTGCAGACAGGACTGCTACTTGCCAGTTTTTACCAGAACCAATTTTTATACGCTGGAACTAACATGATGTATTTGTGCAAAGTCATTAATGCCAGGCTGTTTGGCTGGTTGGAAATGCCTGTCCCCTCTGCAGCAAACAGCTATCTTTAATAATGGAAATGTCATTAACAGGACTTAAATGGCATCACAGTATGCATACTTCATTTTGCCTGCCCAATAAAAATGGTCAAATAAGGACCAACAGTGTATTATAGCTCAGTCTAATTATTGCTCAGTACAAATGGTTGAACCTGCTGTATTGTGATGTCTGTCATTTAAAAAAATAAAAAATGTTAATAATGTCAGTCCTGGGTTAATAAGTTTTCAAGGTTTATCAAAATCCAGAATAGCAGTTTAAAGATCAATTGTTATATAACACGGTCCAAACTCATTGTTACTTAAGGAAATGGTTGTCCCTGAAGTTTTTTATAGTGTTGATTGATGAAACAAATATTTCTGGATAGACTACAGAATATAGAATAGTGGTCTTAACTAAGTTCTGTTAACATAAAAAAGCTTCCGTCGCTTCATGTTATAAAATGGTGCTCTCACAATTAGAACATTACACTTGATAGACACGCAACCTGATACATCAGTTTTAATCTGCTTCCACTCTGGAAAGACGGGAACATGAGAATCAGTTTGAGGGAAGAAATAAAGTCCCTGCACACAGCAGTTGGAGGTTTTTTTTAGAGTGATATTTTGGCTGCAGCCGAGTGTCCAACTCCTCCTGGAGAGGAAGCACAGGAGGTCACAGAGACCTCTTGCTTCCTTAACCCATTTCTTTATCACTGAATACCTGGACCCCCACTACTTAACCAGTCCAGATGGGTATGTGGCCAACAAGATTGGACCCTCTCCTCTGCTACTGATGTATAGTTTCATTCAGGTAGACAGTAATTCTGTCAACTCCACGTCAGATGAATGTGTGTCTGGGCCTATTAGCAGCTGTGGCTGCAGAATTACTGACCGTCGTGTCCTTCAATTTACAGACAATATTGTAGCAAGAGGGGGAATTCAATCTGAAAACACACACACACACACACCCATCCCCCAGAGAGCAGCAGATGTGACTGGGAAAGGTGGGGGTGTTAGGGAGAGGTGAGCAGGTTGAAGAGGTCTCAGGCAACGCTCGTAAATACACAAGGCAAAACACACTTTAATGTCTGAGTGATTTTATACATACAGAAATTCAGGAGTATTACAACACCATGATATAAAATGTAGCCGAGAAATCCTTTCAAATGGAGGATATTGATTCCCTCCGTGTAAGAAAACCATCAACAGAAGAATAGATGACGAATATCAATCAGGATAAGAAAGAAACAAAATACAGTACATAAGCTATGAACAGAGAGAATATTCTGATTGTAGGCTGGCTTCAAGCTAAGGCCACTCTTTGTCTTCCTTTTTTATCTGTCTTTTTCTTTATCTGCTTTTTCCCTTGTCTGTCTGTGCTTCCTGAAGGTGGGAGATCAAATGAAGCTGCTACACAACTGCTGGTCAGAACTTCTGGTCCTGGATCATATTTTCAGACAAGTGCAACATGGAAAGGAAGACAGTATCCTGCTGGTGACTGGCCAGGAGGTAACAACTCCCTCGCACAACTTCCCATCAGCACAATACACAGGCTGCTTCATTCACTCACACGACACTGCACCTCATCCGGGCCTCTGTTCAGATCTCTAGGCTGCAGCTTCAGCATAGAAGCTAATGCGTATTGTATTTCCACAATCTATTTACAGGAGTAGATTGTATGTGTTACCGACAGTCATTTTGAAGCCTTAAAGTTTGACAGAATTGCAGAAATTTTGACTCAAGTCACTAATGGTCTGTATATTTAGGCCCACAGCTACATGAAGAGCATATGTGTATTATACAGAGCTCTGTGTTTTATCAGTCCTTAAAACAGATGAAAGTGAAACTCTTTAAATGGTGAGCCGCTCAGCAAGATGCAGTGACCCACCGTGTCTATTTAGTGATGGGAAAACTCTGGAATGCACTTAAAATGTAGATTCATGTACACCATACACCGTATACCTAACATGTGCACCATAGCAATGGATGAGGAGTGACTGACAGGTCTGTTTGCAATGATAAAACAGATCTCTCTCTCTCTCTCTCTCTCTCTCTCTATATATATATATATATATATAGAGAGAGAGAGAGAGAGAGAGAGAGAGAGAGAGAGAGAGAGAGAGAGAGAGGTAATAGTTCATTTTATACTCAATACGACTTGTTTTGACCACATTTCTACATTCTAGACTTGTTTTTTGTACAGTTCTCATGACTGAATAGAATATGGCTTTAACACAAACAGTAATGTTATAAGCATTCCCTCAGTTTGCAAATAAAACATTAAACAGTATAAAGAAGAAGAAGGAAGAAAGAAGAAAAGAAGGAAAATATTCATATGAAATTATCAGAGAAAAGAAATCCAGTGGGTGGAATACAAATACTCAGGCACAGGCGCCGTCGTTCTGTAGTTTACTGTAGTGTAACTGACTTTTAAATTTAGATGGGATTTCCAACCTCATTTATCATCAGTTTACTTTGTGTGTGTGTGTGTTGTACAATTCATAAAAAATAACAATTTAAATTTGCTAAAATCTTTTTTAAAAATTCCCTTTCCACCGTTTCCAAAAGTAATTTTGAAATATTATCAAAGCAATATTTTCTTTTACCATAATGTAATATCATTTGCAAATAAAATAAATGTGAATATTTTAGAAACCTCACATACAGAATAAACAATAATGGGTCTAAGACTTCACCTTTTAAGTTAAGAATTCCACAGATGACCTTCAGTGGTTATGAAGTAAAATTAATTATTTTAAAACTGTGAAAAATATGATATAATTTTTTTTTCAAAGTCCTCCAGAACTGCTTGAGATTTGACTTTTAGATGATCGCATTTGAGAGAGCTTGCAACAAAGTTAAAGTAAAAGGCGATTGAGAAATAACCAGCCATTTTTGGTTGCAGGTCGAGGTGTCGTCCATACTGTCCCAAGCAGAGGTAACTCTGTCCAGTCTGGTCCAGAGAGGTCAGGAGCTGGCAGCGAGGTTTCGGGTGCTGCAGGTCGACCGCAGAGAGATCGCCTGTCTGAAATTTCTCCTCCTTTTCAACCCTAGTGAGTCAGCTTGATGTTTTTGTTCCATTATTTCTATGAGATGATGGTTTGAATGAAAAAAAGCAAACGAAGCTTGAGCCCTGTTATCACTGCTTACATCTGACCCACTATGATGTTTTCCCTAAGTTGGTATCTGGTTTGTCAGGCTCAAGCAGCTGAGGTAGAAAAAGCATATATTTCATGCATGCTTCAAGTTCTAATTTTCTGAATATTTACATCTAAAATACAGCAAGAATCGGTGATCCTCGACTGACCTTTTCTGCAAATAAATGTGTTTTGAAATGCCTGAAATTCTCATGTGTAACCAGTGGAAGAGGTGATGGAAAAGTCAGTCAACTTCATGAGGCAGCGTGGCCATACTGATACTGTGTTTTCTCAGAATTTGAATAGCAACACTGACATCTTAATGAAAATATGTCACAACTGCAGATAATCTGCAGAACCTATTTATCCATAAGGTTACAAGTGTTTTCCAAAGTGGTCTTTTCCCCTCCAATAAATTCACTTAATTAAATTTCTAGGCTTGACAAAAGCTAATAAGAATAAAGGCATCCTCCTCCATTGTCCACTAATGGCATTTTAAAAAAGCGTAATGGATGGGTCTATCATTTGATAGGTAGGCCGACATTCATGTAATGGCTTGTGCAGATGGAGAAAGCATAAATGTGGCTTGCCCAGATTCCCAGAAGTGTTTGCTGTTTAGAGACGGCAAAGCAGGGAACAAAGAGCTTTTGAATGGGGAGAGCACTTGTCATAGGCAGAAAATATTTGCTGTATTTGCCAGCAGCTTCTTTCCTCGCGCTCTTGGTCTCCTCATCTTCAGAGTCAGGTTTGTCGGGGGTAATTTAATTGCCCTTAAGCAGTTTGAAAAGATGATTCAGAACCGTGATTCAAAGCATTTAATTACTGTGTGAATGGATTCTACAAGATGGGCTCAGCTGATGCTGAATGCCTGTCCACTGGAGGGCTTAGCTATTGTCTCACACAGACACACAGGCACACGCACACACAGTCACCTTATTTAATACGTGACATATAGATAAAGCACGCTATCATGAAGCTTAAAAAATATTATATCAAGCCCAGTATTCAGTTTAATTTAAATGTAGCTGCATTTTATTTATTTACTATCAAAAACAATTAAAATTGTCTCACTGTGGTTTACAGAACCCAGAGTCTGAAAACTCCAAAGCAAACTGAATCAGTTGCTCATTCAAGCTGATTCATTTCTTCTTTCTGATATTTTGATATGAAATTTGTTCATTTGTATAACGCTTTGAAAACTCCTAACTAGTTTCCATCAGGTATGCAGATCTCCAAACTCTGATGCTAAATGTGTTCCACTTACTACTCCAAACCATATGATTACGTTTTTCCGCACAACTCCCATAAAATCAGTTGGACATTTTACCACAGTACCATCAGTAGATTCGTATTCCCACTGACTGCATCATGAACTACGTTCCTTCTGTGTATGCGCAGATGTAAAGCTGCTGGAGAATCAGGCGTTTGTGGAGGGTGTCCAGGAGCAGGTGAACGGTGCTCTGCTGGAGTACACCTTGTCCACCTACCCCCAGTTTCAGGAGAAATTCAGCCAGCTGGTGGTGCGGCTGCCGGAGGTGCGCTCCCTCAGCACGCAGGCCGAGGACTACCTGTGCTACATGCATCTGAGTGGAGAAGTGCCCTGCAACAACCTGCTGATTGAGATGTTGCACGCTAAGAGAGCATGTGTGTGAGGGACACACGTGCAGGATCCTGCGTCGATTATGTGTTGTTTGTCAAGGTGAGACTGTGTGTGTGGACGGGAATGTGTGCGTGAGATGGAAAAATCAAATGAAGACAGATGGGTTCACACTGGGTTGTCTTTGTGAGGGCTTTTGTTTGAGTTAGAGAGGAGAAAAGATTATTTTGAGTTTGGAATTCTAAAACGCCATCGGAACTGACGGTAGTTTTGAGATTTTGAATGTTAGTGTTTTCATATCCTGCAGACCTACATTAATGTGACATTTATAAACTGGATTTTGTACCTTGTTTTCACACATCTAAAATGACATCGTATTGTTTTTGACCTAATAGACGATGAACCCAACATCAAGATTTTCTATACTCCACAGAGCTGCCCAGCAGATATTTATACTCAGAGGAAGAAGCTCTTAACTGCCCCAGTGCTTAACATAGTGTCCAATGAATGTCGTCTACAGCTACCTGCTTCATTTTGTGAAATTAAAATCTAAATATCTGTCTGATATCACTACAAAATGCTTTAATAGGACTTGTGTGTCTGAAGAGATTCCATTCCGTGTCACTATTTAGCAGCTGAGCTAATGTGCACTTTTCACATCAGTTTGTCGCCTCTTTTCAGAAGTCAAATTTTAGTGTCAAAATAAATTATATTTTATCCCAGTGGCTGATGCAAAACGTACCCTACATCACAGTCTTGTTAGTTTTTGCTTGTTGTGACAATGCTAGACTTCAGGACACACTGTGGTCTCATCAGACTAGATTAGCATGGCTTGTATCACTGCACTCTTCATCTCCAGTTCTACAGAAAACCTAAAATACAAAAGCTTTGTTTTAATCTATTTACTAGATGTTAATATATTGATATACAGCAACAAAACCAGACTTGTTAAGGGGAACTGATTATTACTCAATTGTTTATGAA
The DNA here is from genome assembly GCA_005024645.1 of Planiliza haematocheilus. NCBI lineage: Eukaryota > Metazoa > Chordata > Actinopteri > Mugiliformes > Mugilidae > Planiliza > Planiliza haematocheilus. The sequence goes on along the minus strand of SRSE01001198.1, from coordinate 3,975,894 downwards.
ACACTTTCCAAGAAAACTGATAGTTGAAGGGAGAGAGACAGATAAGAAAGAGAGAGGGACACACAAAGAATGCATGAGATACAGAAAAAGCCAAGAAGCAAGAGAAACTGTATACAGCAATGCTCTGTGGGTGAAAAAAAAAGAAGCCAGAGCAGATAGGAGCCGGAAGTAGAATGAAAAAAAAAGGCACATCAATGTCCATAAGGTGGAGGTGAATAACAAAGACCGTCATTTTCTTTTCATGTGAAAAGCCGACTGAGACATCCGTAAAGTTTGAACTCCAAATTTCTGCCTGTCATGACAAGTGAAGGGTTTATCTGGCCACTGTTGGCTTCAAATTTCTTTGTAATATTGCATTTATTTATTGAGGATAAACGGCTCAAGAAAGCAATGGCCAAAGGTGTCGTGCACGCTCACATTTTGCAGATATTTGGTGACTTTTTTGAATCCATGTGTTTGTATGGGTTTATATAATATATATATAAACAAATACAATTTCCTGTTGCAAATTAAATGTTAAAAATGTAATATGAACACATTTTTTGTTCATTCATTCAGTCTAAAAGCATGGAAGTGGAAATTAAGTATTTCCAAAAGATAGCTTGCAACATCCTGTACAGCTGACCCAGTCTCTTCCTCACTTGTTGTTTTTGGTTGGTTTGGTTGGTTTTCATCGTGGATAGGCTACCAGCAAGCTTTGAAGATCATCAAATAAAAGATGCATGTAGAAATTCAGATGGCGGAGCCAGGCAAGGGGAGACAGTAGAATTATTATTATAACACTTTAACAAAGTAACATGTTAGTCCTTAATCCATATTTATTTTGTTAGGGTTTATCACGTGTCACTGAAATTCTCTTCATGTAAAGAACTGAAACAGACCAGTGGACATTCAGACCTTATCAGCAGCACCATTCACTCTATTAGAAACCTGAAGTCAGGGTAAAACACTGTCCTGTGTTTGTAGCAACGTTCTGTGGCATTCACTGTGTTGAAAAGTAACACTCATCTACGTTGTCCCTCACTGGTCTCCCACGTGTGTCAGACCGGTTTTTCAAAGCACATGACTCTCAGCGATGACGACAATGGAACTGATCATCACAGTCACGATGAGGATAGAGTGAAACAAAGAGCAGTGTGTTTGTAATATTCTGCAGCTCAACAGGCTCTCTACGCTGTTTTGTTTCAAATCATTCCCCGTCCATCCAATCCTCGCCAGTGCTCACCGTCTAGGTATCGTAGACAATCACTCCACCTGCCTTAACTTAATGTCTGCCTGAACACACACACACGCACACACCTTGATTTTCCAGTTGAGACAGCTGTGTGTTATCACTCTGTACAGTATATTTATGTTGTGAAGTGAATATCTACTGCAAAATGAAGATACATTTCAACACAGAAAAGTTATCTGCTTTATGTTGAGGTCAAATCGCTACTGTTGTGGAACTGATTCTCTTGATATTGCTTTCTTTGTTATTTCTTTGGTATTGCTTAGTTCACTCTTTTTTTTTCCTGTGAATTGAAAGTCCGTCTTTAACTGAAGCACTGTTCTCCTTAAAAGAGAAGGTGACCAAAACATTGGTTTTCTTTAAATATATTTTATTGTAATAGCGTCAAACCAATAAAATTCAATGAAGTAAAGCTCCAACTGTGTCGACTATTTTTGTTCACCAGCTGTGCACAAGATAAAGAGCTCATATTTACATGATTTAATACGGCAGTCATAGGATTGAGCCTTGTCACACTGCAGAAACATTCATATCAACTATGTTCTAAATCTTTAAATATCGGTTAAAATCCTCACTGGAATCTAGGTAGCAGTCTCACTGGGTCATTTGTAATTTCCCCAACATGTTTTTCATGTTTTAAGCGGTTACATTTCATAGCAGAACAAAAGTCTTCAGAGGGAAATGGATGTAATCCTCAATTGTCCATCTACATCATCTAAGTGTCTAAACATACAGCATGTTGATCAGGTTGTAGAACACACCATGATGTCTAAAAAGACACACAGTTTAGATTGTAGCAGGCCTTGGGAATGCAGCAGCTAACGCAGCATAATGCCTATTTTAAGATCTACGTCAGCGTCTGTAGCATATCCACAAAGGGAGCATCAAAATGGCTACAGCTTCTAATAATACACACCGCGTTTCTGCATTGTCTGAAAAACAACAGTCAGGTACAGTACTTTTGGGGGCATGTACATAGGCACTAAACAGAAACAGGATACGGCGTCCTTTTTTCTCCAGTCTTCAGAACATGCCAGTCTGTGTTTTACACTAATCATCAACAGTTTTCTGTCCAATGAGCTGTGAGGATACGGTTTTATTTTATTTTTTCCACAGTGAACACTTTCTGGCATGGCATCATTAAACTTGCTGATCTATGCTGAAACACTACTGCACGACGTGTCGTGTGCTTTTGTTCTAGTATGCTAGGCTGGACTTTCTATTGGAGCTATTTACACGGAATTAAAATCAGTCACATACTGCATTTACTTAATGAGATATTTTTTAGAGAACATCAGATATTATGGGGATTAAACTGTTGCAAAATCTGTGTCCAAATGATCTGTAAAAGACCAGTAGAAAATGCCGGGTCAAGACAGTCGCTGTGTAAGTGTGGGTAAGCTAGGAATGATTTGAAAATAAAGGCAAATATAAAAATGTTTTAAATTTAGTGTTAGTTCACCCATAATGATAACGCATACATACATTCAGCTGTGTTGGTCAGCAGTTTCCCTTCATCAGTTGTAAATATGTGGTGCTGAGAGGTCTGCCGTCACCCTGTGTAATAATCCATTTACAACGTTGTCTCATTACAGCTGTGAACAGGTTTCTGTAACTTATTGTGAAATAGTATGTGATTTAGGTGAAATGAACCTTGGGTTGATCACACTAATGGAGTTAGTAAAAAAAAGAAAAAGAAAAAAGAGAGAGACATAAAACAACACCTTGTTTGGTCAATTATAATTTGTGTTTGATGAAGAAAAAAAAAGGGTTAATTACCCAGTAACACAAAATGACATGTCCGCCTCCTGTCACCATAAAACCACCCTGGATCTATGAATATTTTACATTTCTAAGGGATATCCGCTGCACGTAAGATGCCTCCTCACATCACTAAAGGTGCGTTCTCAGTGTTTGTTCAGCGTAGGCTTTAATTTCCATGCTGATCACTCAGGCGGTGTGAACTGCCCATTGCGCCAGGATTGGCTGTAAGGTAGTTGTGACATCACACATCCTTCATCTTAGATTTGAGGTCAGTCTAGGCCAACTTTCTGCAGAAGGAATCTGAAAATAGTCTTCTTGTGTTTTAATTCTGAACAAACACAATTCTGTGCCTACACGGGAACTTTGCAATACTGTATAATTACACAACTCAGAGCTGGATATTAAATAAGTGTGTGTGTTTGGGGAATACTGATTTGATATGAGAACAGTGCAGTGCCAGATCTCAGTAGGAGAAGGTGGAGTATCTTTTCAATTTCTTCCACAGTCTCCAAACCACACAGTCTGTGCATCTCTAGCGGTCTCCTCTTCCACACTGATGATGTGCGTGTCTAGTAGCCGATTACTGGACCGGCTTCATTTGCCATTCAACATCCTGGGGAGAAATAAAATGAGAGGCATTAGCTATGACTCGGTATGATGTTTGTTTAAATTTATTTTTTTTGCATCAGGGGAGCGTGAGTGTGTTTGTGCACAAAAGAGAACAGATGAAGGATGAGAGGAGTGAAAGGCAGAGTGTGAGAGAGCAGGTGTTGGAGTGGTTAATGGCTGATAGCGTGAATAGCCAGCGCTGTCCCTTCCCGATTAAGGGAATGAACTTCTGCTTTGTCTCGCCAACAATGAGCATCCAACAGCACTCAAACACTGTCCATCAGGCGTTCCTCGCAGACGCCTAAACATTTAACGAATCTATTACAAACTTCCTCCTCCCGACTGCTGGGCAATTTAGAGCTATTGACAGTGACTTAACCCGGTGGAAATACGGGGACCATCTGTTGTGTCCGTCTGCACATTCACATAAACAAAAGAGATCGAAGCAGTTTTCACACAGGCCTAATGCTGGGCGCTGTGCAGGTAAACAGAGACTATGGGAGAAAAATAAAAGCCTTTTTGCTCCTCTGGTCAGCGCTTTGTATCACATTGAATCTTCTTTATGTGGACTGTGTTTATACGCTTGGCTTTGACCCAGGAAACACAGCTCATTCTACAGAGACAGAAGTCATTAGTTGATGTTTTTTTCTACATAACAAGCATAAAATGCACTCTGAAAAGAATTCCACATTAAAATAGCATTTATAGCCCATATACTTTTTAAACAGAATATTATCAAAAGCTGACTGAAGTTATGTGAGTCATTTCATTCAGTCAACTCAAATGTCGAATGAGGAATTTCAATTTATTATTTAAATACTCTGTATGTAGTGTGATTTGAATGCAGATAAAGAGAAAGCAGGTGCAGCTCAATGAACTCCTAACACGGGAAGAAGCCAAGGCACAGAGGCCACAGGTGGATGCTGGGGTTTAAAAGGTACAGGCGACAAACAATACACAGTCAGTTTTTTTTTTTTTTTTTTTTTTCAGAACCATATAGGGGATGGCATTGACCAAACTCATCTCTCAACGCATCAACACTGAGGTTTATTTGGCATTGGAGCGCCTGCTGCAGCATATCAGAGACCCAGGGTTCAAGATTCAGACACCAATAAAACCTCACAGCACAAGACAACGATTTACTTAAACAGCTGATTCTTTTTATGCCAAATTAACAATTTGGGGGTTAGTCAGTTTGCTTTGGACAGCACAAAGGAACAAAAATCAGATTTGCTTGGAAGTTGGATTTTCTTGCACTTTAACTGTTGTTGTTAGCTAGCAACTTTTGATGAAATGTCCTGTAGCTTTTATTCCAGATATTTGGATAAACCCCCATTTACTACATCCTCTGCTTTATTTCTAGCAGTCTGTAGGTGTAGGTGTAAACTGGTGTAAACCAGACAGCCATCTGTAACTTCATTTAGCAGTCCCAGGGCTGACATGACCACCTAAATGATGCTGAGTGGACAGAGCTTGTGTTTTACACAGCTCACTGTAATAACCTTCCACTTAAAGGGTTTCTGTAGCAGTCATTTAATTTAAATTTAAAATATAGCACTGAGGTCATATGTTAGCATGGGCACATCATCTGTAAACTGAGCAGCCTTAGAGAGTTTAGAGCTTGCTTCGGCAACTGTGTGACCAAGATTTAGTGACCACTGAGTATCAGTTAAATTGCGAATACGATTCTTGATTTTCAATGTATGTCCATTCATTTATAGCTCTAGACTGAAAGGGAAGTAAAGTGTGGAGCACCACTGCTGTTCACTGTGTAGTTCAATCACTGCTGTTCACAGCAGAACAAAACGACTCCTGGCTATAATTCAGTCATACCACTTCACTATTAACCTTCTGCAATGCTGTCTTTGTTATTGTATTTTCATTATTTATTCATGTCAGCCTCCATCTCTTCCCTCTCAAAGCATTTCAAAACTACTATCAGGGCTTAGACCAAAAAGTTTATAGTACTTTTTCACATGTATTCCTTGTGTGCTCTTTGTGTATGTGCTGTATGAGGTGTGCTGTTTACCTGATGGCTTGAACCCCGTCAGCTGCACCACCTATTTAAATCAAAAACACACACAGCACATACACATACAATCAATGTCCTAAAGCATAATCTATAACACTGTGTAGTGATGATACATTCATGTGGCTTACTTGATTTCCTGATGCTGGTCTCAAAGAGAAACTCACAAAGCTCTCATTTCTGAAACTTTCTGAAAGGAAAAAGCACACACAATTGAATTTAAAGTTTTCATTTGTCTTTCAGGCCCACACATTTGTTTATGCAAGGCCAAAACAAATTCATAGAAGCAGGATGCAATACAAAGGTTTAATGAAATGCACAGACATAAACTATTACTGTTCTTTGTGTGTCTGTATATGTGTGTGTTTATTACAGATGTCCTTTGTTTATCCTTGTATTTCTGAACAATGAGTCATTTAATCGTGGCTTCGTGTCAACAGGGCAGATTGCTACTGATGGTATGAACTCCTGGTTGTATAGAAGAGACAACCAAGACCAGCAAGACCGAGAGGGCAAATGGCATCAAGCTATGTTTGGCCAGCAAAGTACTAACTACAAATTAAGATGGTCATGGGCTCTGTTGCAAAAGCTTGTGGCTCTATATGTTGTATACAGCAAACTTTTTGAGGCAGAACCTTGAAAGTTGGTCTGAAGTTGCACCGCTGGGATCTGATTATACTCAAAGATCATATCATTCAGACAGGTCTGTATGCAGTGATGAATAGAGGAGCAACAGAAACATGGTCATGTGTGCAGATGTATTTTTTTCTCTGGTTGAAACGCGTGGCTGTGGCTCAGCAGGTAGAGCAAGTTTCCATGAAACGAAGGGTTCCCTGGGACATGCCACATGCCAAAGTGTCCTTGAGCAAGACACTGAACTGCCAGTTGCGCCCAGTGGTTGGGCAATGGGCAGATGTGTCTGTGACTGTAAAGTGCCTTGAGTTCCAACAAGTAGAAAAGCTCTATATAAAAACAAGTCCATTAACCATTAAATAATGAAATCCAATGCTGTGTTACCAGAGGCTTGGCTACTCCAGGCTAGCGCATACGAGAAAATAGGGGGAGATTTACTCAGCTTGTTGCAAATTGCACGGTTCATTCAATTTGCATTATGTGTTGCTGATTAAGATAATCAGGACAACAACAAAACACATGGTGCTGCACGTTATTCTCATTGCTCAGAAGACACAGAGTAATCTGAACTTTGATTATTTCTAATGTATTGTGGTTGGTTTGTCAGAGGGCGCTGCAAATCTTTGGGCACGAAAGGTGGACATTAACTTTCGATCCCAGCTTGTTCTTTTTCTTCAGATACGACAGTGAAATGATCTGCAAATCCTTACAAAACACCCCCTATCCTCATCCTTGAGTACAGGGCACATCACACCAGCCTACCGTTCTTGATGACCAATGAAGTGGAGGTAGAGCTGGAGGGTCCAGAAGTCTCACTGGTCTCGGGGCTGGAGGGTGCTGGTGGACTGCGGCCCCAGGATGTAATTGGGGCCCTCTGAGAAGGTAGGAAGCTGGTTGGCTGGGAGCAGTTCTAAAAATACATTACAATCCAATCAGAGTCCGAGTTCTAGTACCAAGAGAGAATTTATTTTCTGTCCTTACTGGCCAGATCATTGCTACAGGCTTTTTGCTCACTCACCGTGAAAGATAAGGCCTTTCTCTTTTCTTTGATCCTTTTTATGGCATTCCTCACCTAAATGAGAAGCAGTCCACTGGTTTGTCCAAAAGGCTGGCAGCTTCACGTATTATACAAAGATACAGTCTGATATTCTGCTGCAGAGGCGACAGCAGGACTAACAATGGACTGAATGTCTCCTTACCTCACTGTTGTAAACAGCATAGACCAAGAAGATATAAAGGCCCTACGGTGAGGAGAGAGACACATTAAGAAGCATGTATTGAGAAAAAATTCACTCTATTCATATGTTTATTGATAATATAGATCATCAAGTCCATTTAGTGCTACACTGTCACCTTAGTCAGACTATGCTTTTCTTTTTATCAACAAAAGGAGAGGCATATAATGGAAAAAGAACTCTTCACGCTCTCTGTCTGTACGGTTTTCTACCTCTGGCACGGGGACAGCACTCAATCTCAGCTAAACTGAATTGTTTTATTACTAACAAAAGTAGTGAAATCACAGATTGTTGATCTCTTGTACGTCCAGAAGCTACGACATAGAAAGAAGACTCCTTCCCCCAGCCATCACGCTGAAGAGGTAGCAGCAGAAAAAGATCATGTTTGTATGGATGCCATTCTGTTAATTCAGAAAGGAAACAAATGGAACAAAGCTAAAGGGTTTGTAGGTTTTTACACCTACACACTGTTCTGTCATTTCTGTTGAGTTCTATACCGTGACATTGTGGCATTGCACCAGCTGTCTGTCAGCTATAGCGTGCTAGAAGATAAGATAAGACTATATTCATCCTCGTGGGCCCCGTTACAGCGGCAAGAAACAACAGTGCAAGATGCAGAAGATACAAAAAAAATAGAATAGAATAAGAATAGAATAGGGGTGACAAACATGTTATGTACAAAATATTTACATATTGTATCAGAGAGATTCACAGTGTCTGGTCTGAGTTGAAACAACCAATTTGGATTGAGGAGTTAAAGTGTCAAAGGAGGATTTAGCTCTCAAAGCTGCAGCGGGACTTTTTTTTATGAATCTTGTGAGTTACAGGTATAATGCAGATGTACATCCATTATGTTCAAGCTTGTCTAAATGTGTTTGTGTTTCGCAGCAAGCCAAAGTTTTAAACCTCTGTCTGTCCCACACTGAGGCCATCAGTAATACGTTTTACGTCAACCCACAGAAGAGGGGAACAATAGTGTTGGACACAAAGTCAACTACGCCAGTGAGGAGTACGGTGGAGCCTTTGGGGTTTCAAGTAAACATAGTTATAGTCAGTTGTATCAGTATGAGCTCCAGATAAAAAAACAAACAAACAGCAGAAATAGTTGTTAAGGCGCAGAATTACAGTCTGAAAGTGGGAGAGTCAACAGCGATGACAAACACAGATCACTGTTAATGTTTTTCTTCACTGGAGAGCCCTGAAAGAAAGAAGGGCCAAGACTGTAGACTGCAGAAAAACACTATATGCATGCAATAACAGTGTTTGTGTAAATACTCCCACTGCTAATGGGTGTAGACCTGTAGTTCTGGGGTGTATCTTTAACTTACAGCACATTACATGTAGTACCTATCTTACCTCTAAACACCCACCAAAAACTGTGTTCTTCATTTGATACATATTAGAATATAGTCTTTTTTTCACTCACACTGTTACTTCACATAACACACAAATGTGTTTTTTATCTGCTGTTCTGTACTATCATGTGACTCAAAAATCAAGGATCCACTGAGGCCTCTTTAAGCTGTAAACTCCAAGCCAAAGCTTGAATCAGTTACTTGGTTAGCACAACACGCAAGCTACAGTCTACATTATTTGGGGTTATTTAAAATCACTAAAGAAACGAACTTTCAACATCTCCACATGTTCCTCTCCCTGTAATGACAAAACTTGATTTGAACAGATTTATTTGTTAACAGACAGATCAAGCGGTGATGTTTAAGGCAATAATGTGAGGCAAAGTGTTCTGATTAGGTTCGGCCGATTATGTTCTTAATCGTGTTTAGCATAACACACTCAGATATGTGGACTGTTATTCATGTTACTGAAGGACGTTTTAAGACACATAAATCTAGAAGTGACTCCATCTGTGTTTTTGTTCTTTTGTTATTTAGAAAATCTCTGGGGTAGAGACAAACTTCCTGTGCCACTACAGCCGCCATTGACCAAGTGTTATGACTTCACAGTCCTCCACTTTGCTGAAGCTGCAGAAGATTCAGGCGTCAGTTTATGCTGCGGGTAAGAAAGTTTTGGTGCAAACCTTTATTGAAGACTTTGCTCCTTAGCATTTAAAATTGAGTATTAATTGAACAGGTGAACATGAGTATATTTTCAGAATTAATGGTCATATCAACAGCCAGACATTTTGCCAAATTATCCCTCACTAGCTGCTTTGTATCTTTTTTAATAGAAGAATATGGTCTGGCCCAACATCATCCTCCTAGCTTGACGAGGAAGCACTCCTACTGTAGTGTTATCTGCCCCCAGCAGTAAATCTAAATTAACTAGCAGCTCTCTGGGGGTCACCCAGGGGCTAGCTCATTTTGATTAACTGAAGAGCCAGTAAGGGGAAAGAGGACTGGAAGGGGTGAGAAAGGACAGGGAAAGAGAGAGAAAGACAGAGAAAAGGAGAGATGTGTGCAGAAAGCGTAAGAAAAAGAGAGACAGTGTGTGGAAAAAGGGAAGATAGAAAGAGAGAGGAACTGAGCACTGTTTTTATCAGGGGAGGAGAGCTGGAGGTAGATGTGGTATGTCCTGTCGTTCAAAGCACGGGCTGCCGCCTCCCACGCCAACACACATGCACGCAGAGGTGCACGAGAACACACCCACAGTTCCAAATGTAAGATGAGCAGATAGAGATGTATGCAAAAGAGATCCATTTATAAAGTACTGGAAAACACCAATGGTATTGAGATGAATGAGCACGAAGCTATGGCACACAGATATTCTCAACTGTGAGGACATGGAAGCATGCAAGTGTAGAAATCCCATCAGCCTGATGAATATTTGCTTATTGTTTCCTTGAAGCATGACAATACTATTCTCTACTTTTATTGTGTCTCGATTTGTCCCTATCAAATTTTTTGCCTATAACATTAACAGTAAACTGAGTTACAGTCATGCAGCCTCTCAAAGGTTAGCTTATTGGTCCACTTAGAAAGTCATTTGTCATCAGTCCATTGATTCCTGCAGTGGTCCAAGCTCCATGTCTGCCATTTTAAACTCTGTATTCTTCTTTTGTAAAGGTCCAGCTACTGAAACTGAATAACCTCTAGTTTTCGATAATAAAAAAATAAAATAAAACTATTATCCGTTTTATTATTTAATTTTTGTAGTCTTATTCTGTGTACATTTTCTTGCTGCAAGCTGCTGAAATGACGAAAAAAAAAATATTGTTATTTTACCGGATCTTAGAAAAACTACCACTGAATGCTGCTAACAAATTAAATGGATTCAAACTACCCGTCAAAGCCACTGTTGAAAATACCTTGTATATTTTTGTGCTGCAAATCATATTTGAACAATAATTTGTGGCTAAGGGCGGCGAGAAGGTCACCGGTTCGAATCCATGGGCCGACTGGCCTTTCTGTGTGGAGTTTGCATGTTCTCCCTGTGTTTGCATGGGTTCTCTCCGGGTACTCCGGCTTCCTCCCACCATCCAAAGACATGCTCATTAGGTTAATTGGTGATTCTAAATTGCCCGTAGGTGTGCATGTGAGTGTGAATGTTGGCCCTGTGATGGACTGGAGACCTGTCCAGGGTGTACCCCGCCTCTCGCCCGATGACAGCTGGGATAGGCTCCAGCAGACCCCCGTGACCCCTAACAGGACTAAACGGGTATAGAAGATGAAAGAATTTGTGGCTAAACCTAAATAAGTCATTTTGATTTATATTGTGGAAATGCGAAAAATGGAAACTCTGTGTTTCTAAAGAAGAAACTGCCAAGTGGATTTATTTTCAAGGAACATATAAAATCTATAATAAATTTCCTTTAAACGCCTGATGTGACAAATATGTCATTTTACAGATCTTGGCCACTAGGTGGTGTTTTTCCAAAATAACATCTAAAAAAAATGTTCGAGATCGTGATCCACGTGGTTTGTTTTATATCCAGCATAATTTTCCCTTAAAGAAAAATGGTTCTGGGTTCTAATGGGTTAAAGAAAAAATAGATTTCAATTTAAGTTTTTTTTTTTTTGGGAAACACTGTGTGCTTTTCTTGGGACATTTGCATCGCCATGCCTGCGTCAAATGTGTGGGGATGATGCTGTTGTGTCATGTTGTGCACTTCTCTTTTGAAACCCCTGGGTCAGACTTTATCATGATACCATTCCATTTTTAAAACAAGTCATTACATGCTATTTAAAACTTCATGGCTGAAACAAACCAGTCGGCACATATGGTGCATCTTTTGGTATTACACGATGGCATTCATGTGATCCAAGCAGCTACTGTGGTGTTGTTTTCCCCTAATCTGACACCACCATGCAGACAAACATATCATTGTGTACCTGGAAAGAATTGAGAGCGATGAAGACGTAGGCGACCACGACAGACAGATGGACCAGCACTCCACATAGCCAGGTCAGACCCAAGACGGGCAGCAGAATGAGAACTGGACGAGTCACGGCCCTACAAACACACGTAGAATGCACATGGAGGACATGATCCATATGAGCACACACTGAGCATCTGCTTGACATACTCATACACACATGTATACAGATGCAATAGGTTAAGGTCTGACAGACTGCTGAAACAAAACCTCAAGCTGTGTCGTGGCACAATTTGATTCCTGAGTGCTCTGCTTTCTTTTTCAGCTATGTTAGAAAGCATGCAGACAGACAGAAGGACCCAGCAAAGTGGATTTTCAAGTTATTTTGATGACATTTTCTTCTCAGATATTTCCTCCTTGAATCTTCATCAAAGATCTCTGCACAGCTATAGATTTTACCGCCTACCACAGCCATACTCCTGTTCCTTTGCAATCATCCTTTCAATGATCCTGGTGCTTATACGGCCAATAACCATTTCATGGGGCAAGGCAGAAAAGGTTGCCTTTGTTCAATCCACCATTGTTGTCACACTGCCGCACCTGGGTAGAGAGATTGAGTTTTCAGACTGCAATGTGTCTACAAGGACAAAGCAGGCACTCTCTTCCCTTTTATTTTTGAAAGTCATTTTCCCTCTAATCTCCTGAATTGGCATAACACTCTAGAGCTGGCATAGACATCTACTTTCAGTCTGTTTGTGAGGGAATGAAGACGGGGGGAACGGCGTTGTGGCATTTCGATCATGCTTAGACAAATATGAAAAATAGAAATATGGACAGAAGAAAGCTGCTGAATGCTGGGTTGAAGGACAGTTTACCTGAATATGAAAATATCAGATATGAAATCCTAGTCATACCTTTCTCATAAGGGCATTTTCTAATTATATTCTACTGACTTGTTTTTACTGAAGTACTTACAGACGTCTGTACCTACTGATGTACTTGCTTGAACAGCAAGATAGTCATTACATTACTAAAACTTGGTTCCTCACTCCTCACGTGTCTAGAGACAGATTGTTTGGTTTTATTTTTGAGATGTACTTGTCTGAGGTCTCAGTTTCCACACAAATACAACAGAGGTGAGTGGGATTTCATTTGGACTTCTCACACAACTCAAGAATTCATTCATCTTCTGTAACCATCTGGGGGGCTGAAGCCTATCCTTGTCATCGGGCGAGAGGCAGGGTACAACCTGAACAGGTCTCCAGTCAATCACAGCTCTAACACAGAGAGACAGACAACCATTCACACTCACATGCATGCCTACGGCCAATTCAGAATCACCAATGAACCTAACCAGCATGTCTTTAGACAGTGGGAGGAAGCTGGAGAACCCGGAGAGAACCCACACAGACACAGGGAGAACATGCAAACTCCACACAGAAAGGACCAGTCGGCCCATGGATTCGAAACCCGGAACATTCTTGCTGTGAGGCATCAGTGCTAACCACCACAGCAATGTGACAAACCTGAAGAATGTCAATCTCACCTGTATGTGTATGCCTTGCTGATATGCAGTTTATCAGAAAACCTTGCACTAAACCGCGGCGAGCATCTGACGCTACGCTGCTAGAAATCTCACAAGCTTGTATGCATAGCCATGCTGTGGCAAAATTACGAGAAATATGTGTACTATCATCCTGTAACCATGGCAACATAAATAGGTCGGACACATTGTCAGTCGGATGCTGAACAGCATTCCCTTTTTTCAATCATACAGCATGTATGTAAATTACATAGAAGAGAGATTCTGGTAATGGTAAAGATGTGAGGACAAGGCTGGTAATTTCTGAACTATCAGAAACACTTCCGTGAGCCGTACTATTGCACTAGACGGCATGATCCTTCATTACCATGATGAACACACACACAGTTGTTTATCTGTACTCGGTGACACATAAACCTTCCTGTGGCCACCAACACTCACCAGCGCACCAAATGGAGATTACTTGGCCAAAAAAATAATAAATCACATTCAACCACAAGGAGAAAACTAAAAGTAATAGTATCTCTGTAATATGTAGAGAGAGAGAGAAAAAAAAACATAGAAAAAAAAAATAGTTTGGAAGTTAAAATTTGTTGCATCTATTTAAATTGTTGAAATAGAAAAACAATGGGAAGTGGATGTTACAACATGAACATGCTCATGATAGAATGAAGTTTTAAGTTAAGACAGACCCAAACATGTATTGTAGACACACACACATGCACACACACCCAGGGATTCATGCACAGACACACAATTGTGCTGGGACCAGGTGCTAAGCTGATAAGCCCTTGCGGCTCCCACAGAAAACTCCCAATCTCTCACACTGTCGTTATTGACTACGGGCCGCTCGACCAAAAAGAAAATAGTAAGCCTGTATATAAGTGTGAGAGACAGAGAGTGGTGAGAGAGAGCGTGGGCGGTGCAACAGAAAAGAAAGATTCATAAAAGACAGCAGGAGGAGAGAGAGCGACAGAGAGCTAGAGAAGCTGTTGTATCTCACCAGGTGAGGTCAAAGGTCTGCATCTTTGATGCCGAGCTTGGACTGAGCATCTTGGAACGGCGCCGAGCGCTAGAAACGGTCACCATGACAACCCGACATAGCACAACTGCGTTGACCTGCAGGCAGAGGACGACAGCGTCAACATGGCCTCCGGCGAACACGAGGAGGGCAGAGCCACTTGGCCCTCAAGCTCACATGAAGAGGAGGGAAATTTTAGCTTCTTGCCCAGGCTGCAGGAAATCACATCACACAGTATTCAGTGATGAGCATTATTTACTGTATTGTCACTGCTCCTGGGCTTTCTGAATGTAAAAGAATTTAAAGAAAGCACAGGACAGAAAAGCTTGTTTGGAATAAACCTGGGATTACTGAATGTCAACACATAAACTCAGCTATGTTTCAAATTTATATATTTATGTACTTGTAATGAACCTTTGATTAGTGAAGGTTGGCTTGCGGGTGGGTTAAATAATACACTCTAATGAGGAAAATGTTTAACACCGCTTACGTGCACATCAAACTTGTCTTTTCGATGAATCATTCTACAGGTACTTCGGCATATCTGCCATGTTGGAGGCTGCTCTCATGTGTTATAAATAAACCCAGCAGTTTAAAATTCACTGCATGAGTTGTGAGTTGAATAAATCATACACTATTAATGAGGAAATTATTAATTAAATTGAAGTGTCAAGTGCATAACTTTTAACATTTTAGTATCATCAACTATTTAATGATATTCTGAGAATAATATTCTTCCTTCACTAATTCATTGCTATATTGCACTACTATAAATATAGCTTGTCTCCCTCCTTAACACTTAAAATAAACAAAATATTTGAAAAAGTCATCACAAACGCCATAAAACACACATGGGTTATCTTTCAAGACAAAAGGTTGTTCAAACAGGCCTACAAGTTGACACAGCTGCATCTGCCATTAACACAGTAGTTATAAAAAAAGTGAGGACACACAATCACGCAAAGTGAGATTACATACCGCCAAGACAAATATTACAGGTCCCACAAAGGCCCAGATTGTGTCAGTCTTCACACTGAGCCAGCAGTGATCGTCTGCCTTGTACTTGTCCACTGATATTGCCAGTGTTACGCCAACTATCAGTACAGGAAGCCCTGAAAAACAGTTCAATAAAAGCAAATGAAATGTGGCGGTGTTGTGACAGCAAAATAGGCAGCATGTTTAGATATGTATTTGTGCAACAGTGGCTGCGGCAGGGGCGACTATTTTGTCCTCTGTGCCTGTTTAGTCTGAAGGGCAAGATTCAGCACATCTGCGCGGAGAGATGAGAGGAACACCTGAAGACTGAGTGTTTATGCTACACAGTCACACCATGTTCTCAGCTCATCATGCGACAAAACACCCAACACTCACAGATGGATTTGGGCACATGAACAGTAGCAGCTGCAGGATGTTTTTTTAAAAAAAAATGGGTTAAGGTTGCAGCATAACATAACACCACGCACATTTTTTTTCAAATGCTGATATAAGTTAACATCAATAAAGCACGATTAGATTAATTTTATTATGCTGAAAATAACTGGCAGCCTAAAAAGAGGGTAAAGGGGCAGAAACACAGGCACAGAGCCACAATGAGTTCAGTGTTGCAATGGTGCACATTGTGGAACTCAGCTGGTGTTTCACTGCACCAGTTTGATATCTTGGTGACTTTCCATGCCATAATGGAAGCACTACATTACAGTCCTGGTGCAAGGAATGGACGCAGCTCGCACGGCCCTCCACTTGTCTTATGTGAGCAGGTCAATGTTTCAGCGCGGCCTTGTTCGTCAGCATTGTTGGCCATCGCATTTGGTGTAGGCACACCCATAGAAAACTCACTAAAATGACAGAAACATATTTTGCATATACGCATAAGTTTTATCCTGCTTGCTTCTTATTTGCCTGCTTCTCCTCTCCTTCCATCTGTCCCCCAAGTCTGTTCCTCCACCTGCCTGGCCTCAATCAGATGTGTCCCATCATATGAACTGGGTTCTGCTTAGAATTCCCTCCTGCTAAAAGGTAGCTTTTCCTTGTTTTCTTGACTTGCTGCGTGGACTTCAGGCTCATGGTCCGTCACAGTACGCATACTGATGAATGCCATCAGTCACTCTCTTGTTTATCATCTAAGCCCTCTTTAAAGTGAGTGAGGTTGGCATGGCAGATCCACTGTTAACATTTTGTTTAACCTGCACAACTGTAAACAAACTCTATAAACTGCTTCACTTATGTGCAAATCAAACTTGGGATTCTTTAACAAGTTGTACTGCAAATCTGCCATGCTGGATACTGAAACATTGACACTGATTTGGATATGATGCTGTCATAGAATCATATCCAAAATACAAACTTCAACTGAAAATAATCATCATCTACTCTTGAGCTGCTGCATTCATATTCTGCAGACAGACAGGTGCTGGTAGGTGAACTGTACCCTCACCAAACCAAAACACAAGCCTGACACAAGACCACTAAAACAATTGCAGTCTCACTTTATGGACCAATCACTGCAATACTGACTGAATGATTAAATATCTAAATTATTATAAAGAGTGCATGCAGAACCAAGTGTAATGGAATTCATTAAATTGTAGATATAATTGTATTCACAGCTGAAGCCCATGTTTTTTTTAGTCTGTCCGTCTTTCACACCGCTACCTAAAAAATTCAGTTTTTTGAATCCACATGACTGAGTGGAATGGAATACTTTCTATAATAGAGTCTTTCTTTTAAGTACAATATGTGGTTTCCAAGATGAGCAGACATTTTTTTCAAAAACTGAAATACTATTAATATCTTTATATATTTGAGTTCACTCTGATAATCAATGTAGAAATGATTTACTGACTCTGGACTTACCACCATTACAAGTTTGGCAAGAAAATTTATCAAAAATAGAAATGTAGTAATTCAGATCCAGTTGCTTTATCTAAACTGAACAGTTGATAATACAAAATGACGCAGAAGCAGTGTAGAAGGTAAGCTTTTGAAACAGCGAAACAGAAAGAGAAATTTGCAGCACCACATCTTGGTTAAAGATAATTTTCTGAGTGGGCAGTGCATGGCACAGATTAGTATTAGATTAGAAAGTTAGTATTACAGATGAAAATATCAGTTTAACACTGAAAAATGACAACTCTATGAAAAGTGTCCATGCATTTCAGAATCTAGCTCCATGGGCTCGATGTTTGTTCCAACCTGTTAACCCATCATGTTATTTCAACATGATCTGACAGTGTTCCAAAGAGCGTCTCAGGGTGTCAGGAATGTTTGGCTTTTTTCAAACTAAATGTTCTACGGTGCTGAGGCCAGGTGACTGTGGAGGAAGTCCATGATGTTCAGCACTTAGTCTCCTTTTGTGTGTTTGGGCTCATTATTTTGCTGCGGTATGAATCCTTTCCCACAAAGACACCAGAGGGTGTAGCAAGTCCCAGAAGAATGGAGTGCTACTTGTCCTTGGTCAAAATAGAACTGGGGAAAAAGTAGCAACACATTCCCAGACATGAATATTCCCACTAACATGTTTCATTTTGTGGGTTCATCCTCTGTGAAATGTTGGCTTAGCCCACCCCGACTGTTTGGCCTCATCACCCCAATGTCTGTATCTGTCATTAAGTTGTGTTTGTCTGTATTTGTGACTAAATTTGCTGTACAGGTTTGGTGATAGTAAGGCCATTTGGTCTGCCTCATCATGCTCATGACTCAACTGATCTCAATGCATTTAGTGGGTGGCTGTTGCTCAGCTGTTGCCAAATGTGGCATTGTGGCTATAAAGTGCTTTGAGTACCACCACGTGAAGACGCATTATGTAAATACAAGCCATTTAAAGAAAAAGCCACCTTTTATTAAATAGGCCACTTGATATTATTGGCATAAAAATGGATGTATTCTGGTTGCATGTCATTTGGTTGCATGCAATTTGGTCCGTAATTCTCAGTTTTCACTCGGCAGAAGTAAAGCTCCCCAGTTTAGCTAAAGGTTTTCAAATCTAATCAGCAGTGTTGTCCCTTATCCATAGAGCCCACATTTGTAAAGCGGTTACTGACTGATTTTGGGAAGAATCTGAAAGTATCTCAGCATTTAGTTCGACTTAATTTTCCAGAATGGGTCAAGGAGCTGAGACACTAAAGCCATGTAAAGCTGCCTGTCTCTGCCCTCCTCAACCTGTGTCCCCTCATGAACTCTCTAACATTTTATCTGGGGAAAAGCTTGGCAGCAGCAGCAGCACATCTCATTCTTCTAGGAGCTAAAGTAGGTAATTCAAAGTACCTTCTACTCACAACACACTTTATAAGTGAGGTCATTTGGGAAGTCTGACCTCACATTAACTGTAAATGTGAACGCTTTTGTGCTACGTCCTTCGAGCAAACTAGCAGACAGAATAATTGTCACACTTTCTTGTTCCTCTTGTTTGCTCTGTATTTCTAATAAAACAGTTATCTGATTGTTGTTTGTAATCCAGATTTGACAAAGATTCAAACAGCTAGCAAAAGACTGCAGAAACACAGCTTGTTTTTATGATTTAATCGAAAAGATGCAGATGCAGTGCCTAAGGTGAGCTGCTGATTTTAGAACAACCAGGAAAGCACATGCATATGTGTGTAATACTAGTCACAGAGTAAAATGCAGAGACAAGTCCACATAAATGCTGATTTGTTTTATGTTAAATCCGGTGTGATGAAAATGTCTTTTTTGCATTAATGCAAGAATGCGTCAAAATATATTAAAATGATGTTTCTGTTTTGGTTACAGCATTTCATTAACAAAGGTATTTGTTGAAATTATAGCTTAATATGGTAGTAGGAAGTAGGAAACTATCATGATGCAGGGTTGTGGTGTATGCGAGCCTGACAATGTGAAAACATGATTTCATTTTTGTTTCCTTAATTACTATAAACCAGTATTAGTTAGAATGATGACGCTTGCTGATATGCCACAGTAAAAGGTTTAGAATCAAATATCTCCCTAACCTCTAATGTACTGTCAGTGCTTGGATCAGTTTCTCTTGAAATCTATACTCTTGAAACCTGGCAAAGAGTGACTTGAGCTCAGAGTTTACCCCAGCCAATGATGTAGTAGAGCTTCATCCTGCGATCCTCGCTGATATTGACAGACACAACTTTGCTCCAAAGCAGCAAACCCTCCACCAGCATCCAGGAGAAGGAGGCCATGAAGAAGAGGTGGAGGAGTGCAGTAACCAAGAAGCACGCAACCTGCAGAATTAAAGATGTGCAAAAATAAGTGAGGGCTCCCCCAAAGACACATCCAATGGTCCTGGAAAAGATGTTAGTCTGTTTGAGAAAGGTCAAAACACTGGCATGCATTAAACACAGAAAACATCTAAGGAGATTGAAGAAACTACTAAAATTGGATTAATTGTCCAACGCATTATTAAAAACTGGGATTGCTAGGTTAGGCTAGGTTCAGCAACATTATGTGCCCAAAGAATGAGGTCAGCTGACTACCTGAATATACTGAATGACCAGGTTATTTTTTTTTTTTTTTTAAATCAAATGTTTTTGTCTTTTTATCGTATCTTTAACTGTATTGTTGTTTGTTGCCTTTGATTATATGTATTTTATACCCTGTTTTTACCTGTACGGTGACCTTGGGTGTTTTGAAAGGCGCCTAAAATAAAATGTATTATTATTATTATTATTATTATTATTCCATCAATGGTTTTTTTCTTCTCTGATGGCACAGGCATATTCCAAGATGACAATGACAGGATTCATGGGGCTCAGATTGTGAAAGAGTGGTTCAGAGAGCATGAGACGTCATTTTCACACACGGAAAACTAAAGGCGGTCCAGCAAAATACTA
Source organism: Planiliza haematocheilus (assembly GCA_005024645.1). Lineage (NCBI taxonomy): Eukaryota > Metazoa > Chordata > Actinopteri > Mugiliformes > Mugilidae > Planiliza > Planiliza haematocheilus. Next base: position 3,955,740 of record SRSE01001198.1, on the reverse strand, counting down.
GAGTGTATGACCTTTTTGTTTTGGTGGTGACTTTTTTTGGCCAGGCAGTGTATGCAACACTGACTTTAATAGTTATGTTGATGACACAGTTTCAAACCTTTGTAGAAAATAAGGACATAGTTTAGATTCCCTCACAGGATAAATAGCAACTGTCAGTACAGAAGCTGACTATATACACTACATACAATTTCAGTTGGTTCCAAGACTGTACAACACTTTATCTGAATAGTTCATACAGGCCTTCAGCTACAACAACTCATTCCAAACTTGCTAAACTCCTAAACCAACTAAAAACAGCCCAGCTCTATTGGCTCAAAACAGAAAATAATTTTGGTCCAGATGCGTCAAACACAGCAGAATGTCTTTCTCTCTTCACCCCCTTGTACTCATTAAGATTAACATTGTCCTGTTGCTTTATAAGACTGTCCAAAACAAAGTGAAAAGAAAATTGAAGATGCTTTTAACAGCATTCCTTAAACTATCAAGTGTGACCTAAGCGAAGACAAAACAATATCAGCTGCCCTTATCTTTTAAGTATTGCATCATCTGAACAACATTTTAGTAGTTGATCTTTGAGCCTAATATTCTGCACTGCATTTTTTTGACATAAGTCCTTGCAGGGTGTCCTTGAACACAACAAATGTACCTACGTTGAATATATGTAGTATATTTGAATTTTTTATGCGTCACTTTCTGTTTTCTGTTGTTTTAAAGCTTGTGTATGAAAGGTGCTATACAAATAGAGCTTATTATTGCCATCACTAATATGCATTATCAATAATTATTATTATAAAAGGAGCACATAAGGAAATGGTACCTGTTCTCAATGTAATGAAGCAGGTGATGATTTTCACTTTGAATGATCCTTTCCACGTTACACATATTCATTTAATAGAATGTCTACATAAAAAAATACTGATTAGTGCAGCTTTCATTTTTTAAACTAAGCTTTCTCTGGCTAAAAATCCAGCTGGCGACATCCTTCAGTCAGGAACATGCTGTCAGTTTTAATCAGAACCAACGATGTTGAAGATTTAAATCATCATTTAAATCTTTTTACAGTAATTATAATTTTGTGAAGTAATGTTCTGCAGCCGTATTGTGTTGTATTTTATTGACATACAGCACAATACATTACAAGGGAAAGTTCAGTTTTTAAGTAGGCCTAGTTGATAATTGTATTAGTTTTAATATAGTTTTAAATAGACTCACCTCATTTTCAGATGCCCAGTCGCTGCACATCAACAACAGCTCAGCAATGCCCAGAGCAACTATCAGGTTTTTATGGACAGTGGTACGGTCTGATTTAGGGACACTGCACAGAGATGTACACATTTAAGCACACAGAGCATGTAATAGGTGAGTGGAGCTCTCACAGTAGTTTTCAGGGCAAATGTTCAGTTTTTCTTTTTCATTTATTGATGTGAATCTGGCAGGGTTTCTTTTTTTTCTGAAATGCTTTTCACCCTTGATGCTTTACAGAGTGCACTCTGTGACGTTTGTGACTCACCCCACAGCGATGAAGAGGATGAAGGTGAAGAGGAGGCCACACATAGATACTCCACAGCCGATGAACGTCAGCACCTGTAGAGCTTTTTCGTTCTCTGGACTCAGCTAACAGAAACACACACACACATACAAACACGGTGTATGCTGTATAAATAGCAGCACGTACTCTAGATGAAAGCCCACACAAAATCCACTGTGATAATTACAGAGAGGAATCTTACCTGGGTTTCATAAACCTGTAGCAGCAAGGCAAAATTGGTGGTGTGGTTGCAGTAGCACACAGTGTATCCATACTGTTTGGACACAACTTCACAGCCCTTGGTATTCCACCATCCTCCTGCTTCTGGTCTAGTTAGACACAAACAGCGCATACTTAAAGATCTACATACCAACAGGAATGAGAGGAATTTAAATACTGTCATTTCAGCATGCGTCACATTTTTTTGATATGAAACAAGTTTAGCTGCGCTATTACAGAGGAATCTGAGAAATCCAAACTGCCCACACTTATCAGAATCATTTGGTACTTACGTGAGATCAAAATCCCAGAAGGCGCACACCGGATCATACACGGTGCCAGCGTGATTCTGTAGGAAAGATAGAATATCTGATGCGCATGACATTCAACTGAGAAGGAAATAAATGACATTTCAATACAATTGCGTAAAGGATAGGTGAGCTATATTTTGTGTAACCTGTACTCTGTGCTGGAGCTGGAAGCGAACGGCCATGCTAACTGGCTGGTCGTCACCCAGCACTGTGGTGGAAATAACAGAAGAGCCCAGGATAGTTCCCAAATACCTGGTTATGTGCACAAATATGTAAGTTAGACGAATGAATACAAAGAACAAGCTACAACCAAAAAATCTGTCAGTTACCAACTGTGATATGTTGACATCCCTTATATATTTTTTTTAATAAAATTCAACACCTAAAAACACCTTTTGTCAGATCCTTGTAATGAGATGAAATAGCAGTAGGCTAAATGTCAAGAAAATGAGACTGACATTGTACGTAGAACGAAGTATTCAGTGTAGTAGTTTCCAACACGAAAGTCTTTTTTTCTAAATGCTTCAACATTTTATATTTGCCTCATAGTGAAAGCTAACATGCTAAAATGCCATAGTCTATATAGAGTAATATATTGAACATATTTTTTATGTAATAGGTTGATGCTATTGAATTACTCTATGTCTTTTTATTAGCTGTTAGGTTTTTTTTTATTATTGTATCTGATTCTTAAAGCTGAAATTGTCAAATAAAAACACTATTATAAAATATTTTAAAAGTACTAAGTTTAACAATCCTTAAGCTCACAAGTCATTTTCAGACTGTACTACTTTGTATTTCACCTCTGGCTGCCATCAGTGACAGTGGGCTCCATAGTGATGTTCTCCTCAGGATTGAAAAGAGGCCGCAAGGATCCGTACCATGTGTTGACCAGTGTCAGCTTCTGGAAGCCTGTGCATTCAACACAAAGACAAGACTAATGTTTCTTCAACTTGCAAGAGACAGATAAACAAAACCGTACTAAGAGAAATGCACTTCATTAAGAATCACTTGTTCACAACGAAAACTTGTTGCAAAACCCAACAACCTCTGTGTGCATTTTACTGTACGACCTTGGGAGTGTAAGCAGGTGAATGCCACACATTCACAAGTCTGTCGTTACTGCATTGTCCACTGCATTCACTTGCTAATCCTAGCTCTGAATAAGTGCTTGCTGGAAGAGGAAAGTGATTGTTTTTTGCACCGTTGTTATGGAGATCCTGTATCTTCTGATGTGGAACTGAAATACAGTCTAGGCTGGTGTGTTTCTCTCTCTCTGGCCCACAGAAGACGGATCCTTTGGATCCTTCCTGAAGCTTCTGCTGCTGCACCTCCAGTTCTAAAAAGGAGAGGACAGAACAGATTTACAGAGTTTCAGTTCAGTTTCTTTAAAAACTTGAAAAGTGAACACATGCTGTTTTAAATCGAGAATAGTTGACATAATAGTATGTAATATGTGTTGATCTGATACGTTTTTGAAATGAGGAATGATTTGCAGAAACACTATAAATACATATGGTCCTGGCTCTGTTGGTGCATGCAGCACAGCTGAAAAAAATAACATGAAAAACTGAAGAGGGTGGTCTTCACAACCTGCATGGTTTACAGCTTTCTTGGCTTAAGAAAGCTGTTGAGTTGTTTCGATTGAGCCTGATGCTAGCCATGATAATTTGGATGTAACATTAGGCGCTGACATTATGTCACATGCCATTTAGCCTACATGTAATGCCAAATACCACTTTTGAATATGATGTTACCGACATTAAGGCTGTGGGACTGCTCCTTTACAGTTACTTTGTCAACATTTTGCCAAACATGAGTGGAATCTTTAGCAAAGGTGCCAGTACAAATACAAATACAATCAAATGATGGTTGACGTCAGTTTATAAATGTTATATTTAAACCCCTTCTTCAAATGAATCAGCAGTTGCAATACGTTCCATAGAAGAAAAAGAAGTTTTTTTTTCCCCCTCTGGTCTTGCTAACAAAATATAACATATGCTGGATTCAATTACATTTTTAAATTGTGATTTTGCCTTGTTTTAAGAACTTTATTGTTTATTGTTGGATACAGTGAACTTGCAGTAAGACTACATTGGTTCAAGAGTGAGATATCCTTTGGTATGTACTGTTTTATCAGTAATTTAAGGAATACATACAGCAAAGATTTCTTCCCACAATCCTGTCTTTCCTTTTTTGTGCTTCATGCTTTTTTAATTTTGAATAACCAAACTATCAAAACAATGGCAATGGTCTGAATTTCAGTTAAAATGGATTAACCTGAGCTGAAACATTGTTACCATGGCAACTTCAGCATATTTCTGCTGAACTGTAAGAAGCCAGTGCTTTATTCTGTCACAGGAATCTACTAGATGTTCTTCTTGCTATACTATTTTTTAGTAGTAATTTGAAACATAAGAGCTATTTTCTTTAACATTCTTTTCAAAACCACACTAACCAACTGTGGACTCAGTAATTACCATGTAGATTCATTCTGGTAAAATTCACTAAGTTGCATGTAATAAAATGTAAGTCTGTGTGTAGATCAAGGTTATTCAGTTCTGAGACACAGCATCTTCCCACTGACATTTGTAATGGTTGTAATGGGACTGAAGCCCTCAGCATTCACTCACATTTCTACAGAAGACTGAAAGCTTGAAGGGATTCGGTTGATCAAATTATAACAGTTAAAATGGTGTTCAGCACATAGTCAGTCAGCAAGTATGTGACCAATGACAGAAAGGTAAGAACCTATTGTTCTATTTACCTACTGGAAGATATATTGGACATGAAGTTTTTTTTTTTTTTTTTTGAAAATTTTTCGCATTCTCAACCCAGTAAAGACTGTGCTGGTCAGTGTTGAACCAAGAGGGCCAGGTCTGGATGATTTTTTCTTTCAAAATTTGTTCACAACCTGTTGGGCAGTTTTACTAGCATTTTCTGTCCCATTGGAGATCATTTCTCAGAGATCTTAGCCATTTTGGTTGATCGTCACCAACAGAACTTACTGTGAGAGTGATAGGAATAAAAAAATAAAATCAGATAATAAAGTACTCACCAAACTTTGGGAAAAGCATTTTTGTCAAAGCATGCAAATCCTGAGTATCTTGGCAAATCTCTGGTCTAGTGCAGCTCACTCTGAATGGCTATAGAGAGCTTTTGACTACAGTCATTTTCCCCATTGAAAGTCGTTTGAATATTTTTGGGTAGTTATAGTTTACAGCTATATTTGTCTCATCCTCACATCACTGACACATATGAGCAGGTGTGATGTGGGTTTGACAATTAGTTAGCAAACATAGTGTGAACAATGAGTATGAACAGAAGACAAAACCCAAAAATGTGAATGCTGGTCTTAAAATGAATTCCAGTTAATTATATAGCCTCCTTTTGTAAAATGTGGATTTTACTCACTGTTGTCATTGACGAATCTTTTCTGAAGGTCAGCCATTACATAACAGCATGTTTTTTGTTTTGTTTTGTTTTTCCAAGACTCCTCATTGATGAGCCCAGATCCCGGATAAAACCCCTTCATATCAAAATTCCTTTGCTCCACCTTTATGCTTTGACATGTGCACATGACTCACTGATGTTGGGGCTGTGAATGGTCAGGTGATCGGTCTCTGCCATCAAGCGAGGGCTCAGACTGGTCACCATCCGGTCAATACTCTTGATCACGTCCATGGGGCCATTCACCACCTAAAACACACAGAGCACCGGTGTCTCAGCAGCAGCAAAGCTCACCCGCTCTGCCCTGCTCAGCGCATTCAAGAAAACTAAAAAGGTCCACTTCAAAATGATCATTCATTGCCACACAATCAAAAAACACTTTCAGTGCCAATAACTGTTTGGCAGAGTCTACACAGTTTAGCTGAAGAGGGCACACACAGCTCAATAGATAGGCCTATAATGCAGGGTACAATCAGAGATTTTGCCATTGTCTGTTTTGGAACCCTGCATCCTGATTTCAATATAGCAATCTAAGAGCTGAACCCTGGAGGCAGAGCTAGGGGAAAAGCAAGGGAGGTTCGTGGATGAGTGCAGCTACAGTTTTTCAGATTGCTTCTCATCCATTGAGTCTGTGTGGAGGTGGCCTTGGAGCACTGAGAGGCCTGGAGGGGGGAGGCAAAGCACTGAAAGAAACACAGCACTTGTCATAAGGCAGCCTCCATACACATCCATACACTCCACACACATCCATAATGCAGAAGTAGAAGTGAAGAAAACAAACAAACTTGGTAATAAGAGTTTGAAAGAAATGCATCGTACGAACTGTGAACTGAATCAGATGGATGTTTATGTCCAAAATTGAAGGAAAATTGGATGCTTAAGCTATGGCAGATTTTGCCTCCTATGCTCTTTATTACTACTGTGCTGGTGATCAGCTCTTACTCTACGTAGAGGCATATTGCCCTCTAGGGGCTTAGGAATGAAAAAAAAAATAACAAAAAACTGCAGCCTACCTACATGTAAATCCTTTTCTCCACATTGGTGTAGCTGTGGAGCAACAATAAACGCAGTTCTTCTAAACAGGGATACTATTATCATACCTTCTGTCAGTACGACTAATCCTATACCAGTGCTCTCTTTTTACAGAACTAGAAAAAAAATTTGTGAACCTCACTGAACTTAATGGAATCATCATGTGAGGTCATTAAAAACTGCCGATGTAGTAGTATATTATGGACAGGCATTTCCACAAGACTTGTTCATGGGACACCTGAGCTGGACACACTGCTGTGCTAGTTGAGTTTACTAATGTTAACCATGAAAGAAAGAATAAACGAAATAATGAGATGCTGGTGGAAACTATTCCATTCAAATGTCTCATAGTTAGACTAGCATCCCTTTAGCTATTTAGTATTTGATCATCATTATCAATTTAACTTACCGCTTCCTTGCCTTAATTTCTCATCATCCTATTTCTTTTTCTCTCTTTGTTTAGCAGAGTGATTTACAGTTCATTTTATATTGGAAATTGACATACTGAGCATACTAAGAGTCATGCACATGATATGTATGTTGGTGGGCCCCTTAAGGAGGTTTTCTACCGTGATTGAAAACTTATCACACACCACAGCTGTAGTTTAAAGTTTCTCAGCCATCCTACTAGACTGGGGCCCCAGGCTTCCTTGCCTGTTGGACTGCCAGTGATCTAATGCACCTTTAACAGAAACACCAACTATTCTAATGGCGCTGACTGACAAAACTGAATTTAATGGGATTCAGTCATGTCACAGCGGATATGTCATATTGTGCATCAGTTATTCTCATGTAGTGTTTGTGGGATAGTGATGGGCAGCTGTGTTTAACGCAGACTCACCCTGTATGTCACATCCCCATCAAAACGCTGAGTGAGTCCTCTCGCTCCACATTGAAGCATCTGCATTCACTACAGTAACACATAATAATCCTGATGCAACATTTTGAGGCTCTCAGCTGAAGAGGCACTCTATCAATTTTACATATCAAGGTCAGTTAACTCGTCACAAAAAGTGCTATTCGGGCCTTGAAAACAGTTGTATAAATCTGTGCTTTTCAAGGTCTGGGCTGGAGAGCTGCATTACAAATTTGGGCGACTGTTTAAAGGACAAAGGACACAGAACATTTTAACATTCACCAAGGCAGGGTTTATACCAAGCTGGATGATTCTGCAGTTGTTTAGCTAAGAGTAACACCTAAACTTGTGAGGTTATACTGTAAATGCTAGAATTAAAAAGTATACTCTAACAGACAAGTACTTTTTCAGAAAAAAAAAAAAAAAATCTGCATAATGACCATTAACAATGAACTAAATAGGCTCGTACGTCCTTAATGGCAGCACATTGTATCAGGATCAAAGAATGAAAAATGTGGATGTACTTGTTCAACATATAAAAAGATGACAAAACTTAGAGCCTCTTGATTTCATCAAGGCTGAAAACGGCGGAAAACTATGCTACACTGTGTGCATGACCTCTTTGATGGCCTGCCACTTGAGGGCGTTGTCTTCACTGATGACACTGTCGGCCACACTGATGAAGTTCTGGCTGAGCTCCTGGATGTCGCCCTGGCTGTGGTTGGTGACGTGGCCAGGCGGCTGTGTGGTGACGTCAGCGGCCAGAGACAACAGCTGGATGAGGGACACCATGTCTGCTGGCTGCAGTCCTTCTTGCTGGGTGTCCTCAAGTGCCTGGGCAGAGACATTCAGCAGGGTGGACGCCTGGTCCAGGCTGCTTAGCACCGATGGCTGCTGGCCCAGCCTTGGCTGAGAGTGGAGACACAAAAGCAGGGTGTCATATAGCAACTCCTGAAATTGGTTTATTACATATCATCAGATTTCTGCAATATTTTGTGACAGGTAATTTAGTTTATCTGATTGCATGGTTCCTTTTGAATTATTTATGCCTTTTTAATGATTGGTTATTTCTTCTAATGCATTTTATTTAAATTAAATTATGTGTGAAATTTTAATCAGGGCATCCTTGTGTCCAGAAGATTTGGACTAAAATTTAAAGAAATTATCTCAATGGGTGATCAAATAGACCAATAAACACACAACACAAAAAACCTAGATCCTCCCAGCAACAGCAACAACACATGAGTGTCTGGGATACATTTTGTCTAGAGTGAATTCAATTTAACCAGCATGTGACGTTGAAGTGTTGGTCTACCTGGCTGTTGTTAGAAAGCTTCATCAGCTGGTTCATAAAGGCAGTGGGCCGAGAGATCTGAGAATAAGTCATCTGCTTCATCTTCAGGTAACGCTCTGTGCCAAAAACAACATAAGATCAGTGTGGGCGAGGTCCAGTGATTTCAGGATGCTCTGCTGCACAGACAACACATCATTCTACCCTGATGCTAGTGAAGCATCCCAGAATAACATGGAAGCCAAAGGGATTTCCATCGCTTAAACTAAAGATAGAATAATGTAGTCACAACAGGCAAATTCTTTATACATTTGTAATATTACCAGTCACTCAAGGACTTTAAATCCAGTAGCCCTGCTTTTCAACTACTGAACAATTCTTTTCAGTAAGACTTAATAATACTGTCTGAGATGATATTATGAATCAGGTAAAAATACTCCCTGTTAATGCTACAGTAAAAGAAAATAAAACCAAGGGAAGCAAGGAGCAAACAAAACAAAGAAAAAAATAACATGTTTCTTTTTTGTTTGTTTTTTAAGGAACAGTGGTACCTTTTTACTAAATATTTTGTAAATCCTGTCTATGTACAGGGTGCAGTACTGGGAAACCAAATTGAAGTTTGAGACAATTTTGTTGTCAGCCTTGCTCTTACTGTTGTTATGAGTAAAACAAGTCTCATTACATACTAAAGATCAGCTTAACTACCACTCAGACAGTGACAAACACCTATGTATTATTTGTATTTCTACAGTAAAGAACAAAACTGAAGATATCAAAACACACTGTAAAATGAAAAAAAAAATATTTAAAAAAGATATAGAAGATTTAAATAATTATAAGACACACTTTGTTTGATATAGGGTTATTTTCCTTATCTGGACTCAAGAAAACATAACTAAAGCACTGGGTAAGGAGTTATAAAGTAACCTTGTTTCAAATACAAATCAACACATTCTTCTTTATTCATAGACTTTAATCTGTGAAGACTGGTGTATATATTCTAGTGGTGGTCCTGTGAAACAAACCTGAGCATGCATGCAGCACCATGGCTAAACGCAGATCTTGCAGATGCAGGATGAGACTCACCTTTGCTGCTTCGGCAGATGAACGGCAGTGGATCAGAGCAGTCTGTTAGGCTCAGTTGTGGGAGTTGATCTGACCAGCCCTGCAGCGTCCTGCAGCCCTGTAGCTCCATCTGCTGGCGCACTGCTGCTCTCACATTTATATTGTCACATTCATACACACACACACACACACACACACACACACACAGAGGGCAAAAAACAAGACAAGAATCAGCTCGAGCATCTCTACAGTTGAGGAAACATGGAAAGTGATAACCAGTTGATGAGATTTACAGCTTGACTTAAAGAATGTTTTCAGGAGCAGTAAGGTGCAATTGAAGGTCGACAACAAACCATCATGAATTTAATACTAATCACATCACAGCTATTTCAGTTAGAATAAAAAAAAGCGAACGAAACAAGTAAAAATCTGTTCTTTGTTATAATGTAGGAGAAACTTTTACATGGATCTTGTGAGAGTAAAGGAAACAGTGGTAGAGTGACTGTTCATCACCACATGGTTACAGCTCTTTTCTTCTCCAACCAGCCCCCCCACAGCTGAAGCTCTGGGAATCCCCTCCACCCATTCATCCCTCCCTACTTCTGTCTCACTTTCACTATATGTCATTCTCTCCTGCTCTCTCTAGGAGCATCCCAGTCTCGCTGTCCTCTCTCCCACATGTCTGGGTTTAGCAGACCTCCTCTCGGAGAAGTTCATCCAGAGCAATTTGAAATACTTTCCGCTTGAGTTACAACAGAGAGTTTGACCTGTAGAGCTGTCATTAATACTTTCTATGTCGCTTGAGCATGACACTGGCACAAGGTTGTTGGATAATTGGTCCTCAGTGTTTGTGTTAACCAGAGGAAATCACTTCCTCCATAGCTTGGATAAACTGACTTTGCATACTTTGCTTATTGTGCCCCAGCACAAACATCAGACTGAAATTAACCGATAGAGTTTACAATAATAATATATACTTGACTGATAGATGCCAACGTCTGCACTGTTCCAGGTTTATTATGTTTGGACAATGTACTACAGTCAGCTAGACAGCACTCAGATGACATGTACAACACTGTTACTCTTCACCACAAAAAGCCTGTCCTAACTATGTGATTGACGCAGCAGATCTTTGCTGGACTGTAATCAGTTCCCAACAGAGCGACTCCAGACCAACTTTCCATCACAGAATATTTGTGCCTGTGAAAGTCAGTCTGGCTTCCAGTCTAGCAGACTCTATAAACAAAATACATCATAACTGGTGGTTTGATGTGCATCTGCTGTAAGTTAGGAGTGTTGCTATTGTTGTAGTAGAAATGTAGCCTAGCAAGTCACTCAACTGGTAGTAGGAAAATGAAACGGGATGTGTCTTTCATTCATTCATCTTCTGTAACCACTTGGGGTGGGGGGATGGGGGGTACACCCATATCCACTAAGATGCTCATTATGTTCTTTACAAAGGTTTATTATTATCTGTTCACCTCAGAGTATATGTCTCCTACTCTGAGTACCGCACCATTTTTTTCTGACCATTTGAGATGCTGTTTTGACTTGAGGATGCGTTCAGATGAATTTTCCCCAGTTGAGAACAACCTTTTCACATGGACTTGAAGCTCTTGATTACATCACCAGTGCAGTATGCCAGCACGCACGGGGAGCAACTGGAGGTTCAGTGTCTTTCTCAAGGACACTTCGACAGGGATTCCAGGGATCGAACCACTAACCCTCTGGTTCGTGGACAACCCGCTCTACTTAATGAGCCACAGTCACCCCAGATATTTCCAACAAGTTCAATTAAACAGGGCAAAACAAATGACTAACAGATGAATGACTGCAAGCTACGTATCGGAATTTGTTCATTTATAAAAACAATTATTTATACGCACATTCAAATCACTTTGTTTTGGAAAGAGTTTGTGCCTTTTGTGTCAATATTTAAAGGTGAAAACAGTAAATGGCTTGCATTTATATAGCGCTCCTCTGCCTGTTGGTGCTTCACAGTGACAGTGTCACATTTACCCACTCATTCACACAGTTGCACATACACACATCAGCCACTTTTTGCCAAGCACTGGGAAAAACTTGGGCATGCTGTCCATGTGCTGGGGATCAAACGATTAACCCTATTGAGCCACAGGCACCCAAAGGCCAAGCCATGTAGTTCTTCTATGAAGGGAACACTTAGAAGCCCCAGTTGGAGCATTTTGAGAGAGACAAAGTGATCTTACCTGGGCAAAACAGAATAGCCTGCACATCTTTGACCACAGGATGCCTACTTAAGAGTTCAAGGTTCCACTTGAAAAGTGTTTCCTGGGTCATGGGAGAACACGCATTGAGGGCACGGACATGTCCTCTTTCCAACGTGATGTTCCAAACATTTAGGTCAGTAATATTTCCAACAAAAGGCTCTGTGAAATTTCCACCAAAGGAGTCTTGGTCCTGTCCCAGGATTAGAATCCCATCCCCGTAGATAGCCCTGGAATTGTCTGTGCCAGAGCCTGCATCTTTCCTGTCTCCGTCCACATAGATAGCCCAGTTGTTGCTGCTCTGGCGCCATGTGACACAGATGTGATGCCATGCTCCGTCATTTGGGAAGGATGCCTTATATGGCAGGTGTTTCCCATGGATGATGAGCGCCAGGAGGATGCGACCCTGCGCGTCCACTTGGCCTCGCAGCTGAAACTCATTGGTAAAGACACGTGCAGCGTAGGAGAAGATGGTGGACACCTCATTCCACACTGGGTCCCACTGAACTCGAACACACACGCTGACAGATGATAGTGCAGGGAAGGACATGTTGACTTTAACAAAGCCCTCATGGGACTCCTTTGGGAAGTTCATGGCTGAGAACTTCAAATCTAAACATGAGAGGAAGGAGAATTTGAGATGTTTAAAAAAAAAAAAAAAAAAAAAGTAGTTTGTAGAGTCACTGATTTTACTCACACTGCCTGGAGAGGGCCATAGGCTTGGAGGCTGTGCGGCTGGGATCCCTGACCCAGACTGGTAAGCGGAGTCCAATCTGCCTAAGCAGCCTCAAGGCTTCTTCCCGATCCTCTGACTGGTCCAGCATGACGAGGGAGCTGAACTGACCTCGGCAGAAGCTGTCAGCCCCAGAGAAGGACAGCGAGTCATTAACCAGCTGGAAGGCCCAGCTTGATGTTAGATGGACCAGTTTGTGTTGTCCTGCAAAATGATACAATAAGTGAAATTGAGGCAAATATTAATTAAAATGTGAATATTAGATAGATTTTTTTGAAAGCTTGCATGGACAAGCCAGTAGAATGAACTGGACGGTCACTCACCATGTGAGTCCTCCACTGTTTCTGGCCCAGCATGTGTTGGCTCACTTTCACATACCACCTAAAAGAAAAAAACAATCCAGTTTGCTTTTTTAAATCTTTTAACCAAAAATAAAATGCTTTCTGATGACTTACTGACTCACGTTTGTAATATCAAGTTTTCAAAGTTGAAATTCAATGTAAAAGGCATAAAATAAGTTAAAAATGAATGATATATAATATACACCATTCTTGTTTGTTGTGCAGTAGAGAATGAGAAAGACATTACCTCCAACAAAAAGAGTATGAGTCCAGTAAGCAGGGCTCCGGTCATCTCTAAGCCAGTGTGGTCTCCAGCTTAACTACGCCACTCAGTTCACTTAGAAAATAATATTTCCACTGAATCCAGATGTACGTAACTTATTAGGCAGCAACAGCTCAAATGAAGCCAAGAGTATCTCATGGCAAGACAAGCCAGAAGCATATTAGTGCATCGCTCCTCAAGAGCACGTTTTCAAAAATTCTGGAGATTGTTTTGTCCCAATTCATTGCTGTCCTCTAATCAGTTGTAGAATCCCTTCGTTTCTACACAAGAGAACAAAGTCTCTGTGTAATGTTGGAACAAACGCCACGTGTATGGGACAATCACATCGAAATGCAGCCCAGACTCCTCATCCAGTAACTCTGCTTCAATGTCCACCATATCCAGCAGTCTCTGATCTCCTGACTGGGAGGGAGCCAGTGATCCCAGTGTATGTGTCCAAGAGTCCCAGTCTGTCTCCTGCCTCATTCTCCTTCCAGACCCGACACCCCTCCCTCCCTACCACCCTGAAGCCATCTGCCTTTGTCATGTAAATGGAGTCATTTTTTAAAAGAACCCTACTTACGCAAGCAGTGTCAAGCATTTGGCACCGAGAGTTCATCAACAGCAGCAGGGTGGCAGACAGTTTTACCACACAGTCTTTATTTATGCCTTCTATAGCACTCTCTAAAGTTAATTCGAACACAGGTTTCATTGCTGTACTTCATAGTCAATAAAAGATTAGTACTACTCATGTACATTAGTGTGTAGTAAACCATAAAGTTAGCCTTTTTGGATGGCATTCATTGGGTGGTTTTGTGAGCAGCACTTGCAAAACTTGGCTTCATGTGAGTATCTTCTGAATTGACAATATGTCTTCTGTATCAGTACACATTGACAGATGCCTGAGAAGGTATAAATGTAACAGTTTTACACACAGGAGCCCAAAATACAGATTTGAGCAAATGAAAAATACACTGCCAAGGGAGTGAGTAAAGAAACTGACTAAAGAATCCGAGTGCGAGCCATTTATAATTGTGTGCTTGTCAGTCTGGCTTGATCTGTAAAAACCCCACCCAAACGCTAGTCAGTGGTGTGTCATTTTTGCCAGTCTGGTTCATTTCTGTTTCACTTTCAACATGGTAACTGAAACTTTCGCCAAAAGTTTGCCAAATCTTTGCCATTTTTTACAGGAAGATGAGTCATACAACTGTATCTCCAAACCTCCTCAGTTAACCTTTCCTCAATGTGTTCCATCTTTATTGATCCAAAACGGTCAATTCCAAAATTACAGAGATGGAGAAGCAGAACTCAGTATCGCCTAGAGCAGCCAATGGGCTAGAGCCGGCCCTGCCTAGATTATTACATCTAGGCAGGGCCGGAAGTGTAGCAGCAGTTGGAATGTCTATTTCTAGGGTGCAGAGAGACCTGGTTAGCTTCATATACAGGTATGCAGCATACGTTCCATGCTAGTTTGTTTACTCGCTCTCTGCTTGTGCGCAGTATTCCAGGGCCAATATGCACGCGCCCCATCGTGCACAGCTCTCCCTTGTGGCGGGGAGGGGGTTGGGAGACCGTTTTGGGCTTTAGCGGAAAGAGAGACTGAGAAGTTTGTGACGTTCAAATTTTTGGGCTAAATCCTGGATTTTCGCAATCCTGCCTACTACACCTCTAACCAGGTATCTCCATGAAAACTCACCCTCCCATACAAAATTGTAGCCCCATAGGTCCCTTTTCATTGCCATGGTCTTAACCATGGTCACAATACTCAGGCTCAGGCTCTGTCCGCTAGATATCATTTACCAAACCCTAGCTCCTTCATTAGTGTCCCGTCACTGTGGTGTGGAAACGTGGAAACACGTCCTCAGGCTCTGTCCGTTCGTAAGCATCCATAAGGGTCACAGCAGCTTGGTGCAGTAAGTGTTTCCCAAACACAACTCTCTCATATGGCTAGCATGAGGAGCTATAGCAACGGTCCACAGTGTGGACAGCATCAATTAGGTAGAATTCCGAGAAATTCGACGGAAAATGCTCCCACTATAGCATCCAGTCTCTCCAGCAAACAAATACTAAATCGTGCAGGCAGGCGCGTAATTAACTGGCTTAAATAAATATAGATAATGAGTTAAGTTTTAGCGGCGACTTTCATTCTCGCACTCTGCAACCCACCTGGTTACCCGGTAAGTTAAGTTGAACATCAGTAATTGGCTAATCAAACACACTGACACCTGTCCTTTCCAAAGCAAGACTATGGTACGTTCAGGAACAATGTTAAGCATATGACATTCCATTTACTTAATGAACCTCACCAAATATTATAAGTCTTCGTTTAATTGGCATTTTGTACTGATTGGATCCTCTTGCGGGCCAGTTTATGTTTGACACCCTTGGTCTTGGCTGACACCTTAGCTGTGGCGTCAAATTGACAGAAGTATAAACCTAATGGGTGAATTTATCCTGATGAAACCTTTGACTTGTCAAAGTATAACATTTGTTTGAATATGGGTATTCTTGACCATGGACATTGCACTCACTGAAATACCAGTAACAAAATACACTTAGAAGAATACTACCAATGACACATGTAAATGTAATGTGAGGCCTATGTGAGCAATGTGGCAGTCAAGCGTTCAATTAAATTTTATTTATATAGCGTCAGTAACAATACAAATCATCTCAAGACACTTTACAAAACCCGGCCTGAAATCCCTGAAGCAAGTCTGAAGGCGACGGTGGCAAGGAAAAACTCCCTTTTAACAGGAATAAATCTTGAGCAGATGACATTCTGTAAACCACCAACCAAATGGGAAACAATAGCTGTACAAGATAATATTCTAATTCCTAAAGTTTAGGAAGACTATGGGTTTGACAATTTAGTTGGGGTAAGGTTCATAGATGTACACAGTGAAATGGTTGTTAATGCCATATATCTGTTTCTGAGAAAAGTCTCCCAAAGTGGAAACAAAAGCAAAATAATAACTAAGAATAATAGCTGCAAGTTCAGCTGTCGGTCAGGAATTCCTCAGTGTAAAAGTCCTATTAGAGGTTTTTCTGTTTGTAATGGAGAATTTAGGTCAGAAAGTAGACTGTCTTTCAGTTTTGGTTTGACTAAACAATCTGTATTTTTGTCTCATGGCTTGGTTTCTTCCCCATCTGGACTTAATGTATAATGCAACATGGAGCCATTCATCATTAACAGGGTGAATGCATAGTATAAACTATCTGACTAATACTCACCTAATATGGTTTTACCCACACCTGTCTAGACAAACTCTAATACTGGCACTGCGGTGCTCGTAAGCGCCACACTGTTGGAGTAAAGCCATAACAATCCTAATGCCCTGAGTCCAGCAATCCAGATAAAGACTGATTGAGACAAAGCCAGCCATTAGTATTCCACCTCAGCGTCCTCTCACAGTGTGAAAACCTGGACAAGAGCCCACAGGAACAAAGCCTCCCCCAGGCTGAGACTTATGGTCATCTCTCTCTCATGCTGTGGAAACCCAAGCATTTACTCAACTCAAATGGGTTACAAACAAGAGATCTTTGAGGTTTCTGAAATGTATCATCAATCATACTGCATGTTAAAAGAGTGTCAGTCATGGATGCAAAAGAAAAGAAGGTCATTTTACATCCAGGTAGAAAAGAGAAGACATGCATGCATGCATAAACCTTCACTGGAACTCTTTGGAACTACTTTCTGCTGAAAAAATTATGACGATGAAAACTGTTGACAAGTTCTTTCCTTCAACCTCAATTAACCTTGTGACAAATATATAAATACAAAAAAAGAAACGTTGGACTTACAGGATAGCTCAACCTACAACTGACAGAGGCAAGACTGTCCCTTAAAGTCAAGGATGCTTCCTTGGTTGGATGATCCTGCCAAACTAGGTCTATCAGAGGCAAGAAAAAGGCCTTCCTAGCAGATAAAGAACACATATTCCTAAGCCTATGTCAAATTCTTATGTTAACTGGTTAATGCCCAACTTAGAAGCCAGGAAGACTAAAAAGAGTTGAGTTTGTCACATTTATTTAAAGGGTATGACGTGGTTATTACTTTTATAGAGACATTTTGCATTCATGTTCAAAGACGTGCTTAGGGCACTAGACCGAAACCATAAAGAAGAAGAAGACGAAGAACAAGAAGAACAAGAAGAACAAGAAGAACAAGAGAAGAAGTTTAAGCTCAGCTCTAGTTATTGTGTATCAAACACCTTGTAAATTTGACAGCTGGTGTGGGTCAACTGAAATCCACAACGGCGAATCGTAAAAACAGCAGCAGTCAACAGAAATGCAAGGCGAAGGGGTGCTAAGGCATTTCACTGTGCCTCCCAGAGCAACACAACATGGCAAAATGGCCCTGACCTACTTAAATACATTAAACTTTTGAAACATTTCTGTTGCAAAAATATTTCGTCAATGAGTCCTACGACTAGCTGCTCACTGCAACATGTGTTAATGCACATGCTATCTCATGTAGAGACGTAACAGCAACATATTTGGAGTGTAAGACGTGTACGTGTGTGTTGTATGCATACACACATGCATACAATATTTTCATAAGCCATGGTCCTTGGTCCTTACTGTCAATAGTTGTGCAGAGTTCTCAAAGCTGGTTAACAAAAAAGGGACACAAAAAAACTGCGCCTCAGTAGTTGAGCATTCAGGAGAGGGCTTTTCAGATTTTTTTGCGCCTGGTTGAGCATAGTCAACAAAGTCTAATAAATCCACTGTCTTTAACCCATATGTTTTGACCACATTGAAGAGCAGTCTTTAAAAGGACTGCAGCGTGATAAAATAGTACTCGGGTTTTTCCCAGTCATTTGAGTAATCTGCCCTGCTTTTTGCCTGAAGTAAACAAGAGCCTCTGGTCAGCACTCTCTTCATCAACGGACCACACTGAGCAGAAGCTCACAAAGGAGGCCCAGGCTAATTGACCTCCTCCCTTGGCTCACTCTTCCTTCCACTGTAACTTGGCCGCCGCTGCCACCCCAGTGAATTTCCATGACAACCTTGGGATTGTAAGAGAGGTATGGAAACGTCAAACATTCGGTGGGCTCGCATCGTCGCACACAAAAGGCCACTGACCTACATGTGGAGCGAGGATGAAGGCTTTTCCCAGAAGCACAGCCCCGGCAAAAGCAATAGAGGACGGGACAGAAACACGGTGACAACCCCCCAAGCTCCTTTTTTTTTTACCCAGCTTCTCAGTTGAAGCGTTGCCTTGAAGTCGATTCCTGTACCAAGTAAACCTGCCCAGTTTCATGACATAAAAATGCAGCATGTACTGGGCAGGGAGTTCACCATGAAAAGCTTTCTATATTAGTCCACATTTAATATATTCTAAGTATATATGTATGCAGTAGAAAGCTCATGATCTCTGTCATACACTATATAAGGCTCAGAGGATACACATTTGTAAATCCACATAAAATGGCGGAGTGCTCCTTGTAAATGTAAAGGAACACTACTGGCTGGTCAGCAGTCAGGGCCAGTGTTTGTCTGTCCTAATCTGGCGGTAGCAGATAGCATTTATGGCTGCTCATCGGCCATCAATCAGGCCCGCTGCTGAGGAACTGGTCGACAGCGGCAGGGGTCACACTGTTTCCACGGAGACTGCCTTTAAAAGCAGCCACATAAACGATATAGGGTGTTGGCACGACACAAAGAGAAAGACAGAGGGAAGAGCGATGGGCGAGTCCACCATTAGTTGTGTCCTCTTCGGAGACAGCTTTGTCTCACTCTGGTTCATGCCAGACAATGCTGAGCTGAGTCAACCCCTCTCTGCAGAGGGACCTGATCCAGTACAAGACAAGCAAGCTTCACAACAGTAATATGGGTTGCCAATAGTAGACATTTTGCAGCTGCTGTTTTCTACCTCTGACAGTGTGAGTGATTACATAGTGCAGAATTGCATTAGCAATATTCGGGATTTAAAATCAGCAATTGCTGCTCCCAGTAACGCTCTGTTAGACATTTTGGGAGATGGCTCGTTCACTGTCATACTAGAAATGAAATGGGGCAGCTGGCATACTACAGATTCCAGGACAGAATGTTTGGAGATATGTGCAGATGACTAACCTCAGCATAAAGCTGAGTAAGTTATTACTGTAATAATAACCTGCATAACTGCACTGAACTGTGCTACAACACACATATATCATAGCAAGCTATTTAACACCACATGTACCTAGAATGATCTGTTTTAATGCAACACCTGCAGATCAACGGCAACATATCTGTGATCTATTGGATTCAATTAAGGCTAATTTTGTTGTTATTAGAAGTACAGATGAGGTTGCTGGGACAAAAAGCAGAGCACATGTGTGAATGCCACTGGCTTGATGACAGGATGGATGCTGTAGGGCGATAATCTCGCGATAAGCGACATCTTGGATCTCCACCATTTGGTGAAGTTGTGAATGAATGTGACCCAGTGAACGTTGAAAATGCAAAAATCCGAGGCAGCAAAAACCTGACATGTCTCCTGAGCCGGACCGTCCGCACAGAAAGAATACAAGAGGCATCTTCTCAGACATCATTAATGTTTGCTTTCCAGCACACTGGAACTGCTTCAATGAAGTCCATAAAAAACGACAAAACAAATACAGTACACACTAATCTTGAATATACACAATATACAGTTACACATAGCACATGTGGATTAAACCTTTACATCTTTGCATACTGTCCATTCTAATGTACAATAAAATAATCTAATAAAGTCTCACGTTAGCAATAAAGGCTTATCAAAATTTGTGTAGAAAAGCAAAACGTAAGACATCCGGGTTAAAAACCTTTTCAAATCATGGCTTTAGGGAAAAAGATTTTTCCCTTGTTTGGGTGATCATTAGAAATTAAGAACAAAACATGACAGTGAGACAAAAGTAGAGCCTGGCTTCAGCTTTTATTTCACTTTGTTGCAGTCGTCACTTCATTTGGCTACACTGACACCATGTGGCACGGTGCTGCACAGCTTCAGTGCAGTTCTGTTTCACTTCACAGTTTTCTTCGGATTTAAGCATTCACACATATGATCTCATCCTCAATGGCTCAACTGAAAGTAAAGGAAGATACTTCATATCTGTATAGATTTTAGTTCAAATGGGAAGGGAAAAGCCTGCTGAAAATTGCCATAGAAAACTTTCCACTGTTAAATTCTGCACAATAACAGCAAGCATCCCAGATAAGCCAGAGAGTATACTCTCTTCATTGTCTTCATATGTCTCTTCCCGCTCATTTCTGTCATGTCGTCTATCTATACATACAGACCAGTATATGTCCCAAGTACAAAAATGACTCTGGTGACAAAATCTCATGGTACTGTTGAGGTGCTATGTCACAAATTCACCACAGCATGCAGATGATATCATACCACTGGGAATTAACTGTGTAGTTATGTTGTAGACACATCTCAATCCAGCACCAACTTTGGTCAATGAGACAACACAATATCTGTGTGTGTTTGTGTCTGTGAGAAAGAGGAGGAGAGGAAACGTCACACAATAACCACACCTGCAGGGTTCTCATCATCCACTGGGTGGTGCTCTGGTGTAAGACTTGACATTGTACTAGATGCGCATGCATTGTGTTTGTGAGTGTGTGTGCATGTTTGTGTGTGTACGTGGAAGCGTGGGTGCCCGGGAGAACCTGTCAAAACATCCATCCCAGTTGTCCCTGCACGTCTTTCCTGATCAGAGAGCAGACAGGTTTCCTGGTCTCGTTTTACCCGCAGTCACCTGCAGCCGGCCTCCGCAGAGATTACTGAGGAGGAGGCAATTACAGGAGCAAGCAACGGGAAACAGATGTGCAATTATGAGAACAGAGGTTTGCACTTAGCCCGCTCATTGCCCCAGCCCCGTCGCTGCAATTCACAATGCGCTCCGCCACAGCCAAATCCAGGAGCACCTAATTAAGTCCTCATCACACCTAGCGAGATACAAGCACCGATCATCACAAACACAAGTCAGAGTAAAATCCGCTGCTCGTCACTTCATGCTGGAGCAGAGAATGCATTGACTTTCATTGCGCTAATAAACTTTGTGGGAATTTCAAAATTTTAAAGATGCTTTTGCCAGACTTTGGAATTCCGTGGAGCTTTAGGAGCTACATGGTGCCAGATGCCCCTGGCCTGTGTAGTGGCTATGCCTGGCACACGTATTTCAAACACAAGAACAGCTCTGAAACATTTTCATTTCTATTGATAAAAACTGATTTTAAATGTCGAAGGTTTGTGTGATATGATTTTGTAAATCAGGCCCACACCTTTAAACCACTATGACCCACAACTGCCACTCCAATGTCTCTGTTCATGTGAAGTAATTTCCATTGTAACAGGGGGTGGACCACACTCTGGGTCTTTGGTTCCAGGAATGCTCTACACCTTGCTCCCCAACTCTCCACCTGTCTATGTAGCTGGCACACTACCATTTGCATGGCTGAATATTGAAGAATAAATAATGCATAGCAGATTTCTGTAAGACCATGATTCTCACTGATAGTGTACCACAAGGAGAGGTTGCCAGTAAATCCCAAGCTAAGCAATCTAAAGATAAGGCTTAGAATTTATCTGGATCATAGAGGACAAGTGTTGTGTCACATACTGTGTCATATATGTATTCATATAGCACCACTAAAACTCAAACTGACCAAAGACCATTTACAGAACCCAGAGCCTGAACCCACCACTTGCAAGTAGGTGATGATGGAAATGTAAAACTTTTTTTTTTTAAAAGGAGGGAACATTAAGGAGAACCCTGTTCATATGGGGAGGACCCATCTGCTTTAGGCTAGTTGGTTATAGCGAGACTGAAAAGGGAGAAGGATGGATCTGCTTGCTTCACTAGGTAGCATATGAAACAAACTTGCTGCAGAAGAAGTGGTGCATGAATAGCTCTATCAGCTCCGTCCAAATGGCCCTAGCTGCACAGTTTATCCGTGGATATGTAATAGAAATAGATGTAGTTATAGCGTGTATTTGCAATGTAAAATGGCTTGACGTCAAACGCTAAATGCAAACAGCACAGTGCTTTCACCCTATGGATTTTTCTGCAGTGTACACAAGTATTTGTCATAGTGGACTCAGCAAAGCATAAATACAACTACATCCAGTCCACAGTCACATTTCTGTTGAAGTTTCATAAAGTATTTTATCTTAATACTCCCACAACCCTTAACAGGAATAAGCAGTTGCAGAAGATGAATGAACAAATGAATGAAACCATACTGCAAAATAATGCATGTATGGTATGGACTCCATGTCTAGGTGAAGGTGAAAACAGGGATTTAGCATGAGGGATAACTGAGACTGATTTCACTCTGGTTCCCCTTTAATGCCACTGTTGTGGTTCCATGGGTCTTGATTCCCTTTATTGTAGAGAGGGAAGAGGAGCCTGTGCACCTTCCCAAAACACTTCATTGTTTGTACTTTTTACTGCTTTGAACACCCATTTTACTAATTCCATTACAGATCCCCAGTCTTGGGATACTTGCCTGCTTACCCTTTCACCGTGCAAGTTCTTTTTACATTCGCTGGTTTGTTAACATGTGGTATCATGTGTTCCTTAGAAATTTCTAACCTCCTGCTTGAAACGGTAAGGAGGAGCGTCCCTCAATGCTGGACCTTAGAGATGCAACACATGGCAGCGTCCACAAAGGTGAACCAAAAAAAACAAAAACATAATCCACCCATCATTTATCTTCCTTTATATCAGTGATATATCTAGTTAAGCTCTACTGATGCTACACGCACATGAGTTTCTCATACCCAGCCATGCTGATCGTTAACATTTGGTGTAATGACTCGTGTGATGCTATGTGAAGAATGAGGGTGAAGGACTTGAGAGATAGGATGAAATTCAGAAGTGTGTTTAATTGTACGATTGCCAGAAGTTTCTGTAATCAAAAAAGGGGCTTACAAATGTTGCTGGGGGCACTAACAAGCACTAAAGTG
Source organism: Planiliza haematocheilus (assembly GCA_005024645.1). Lineage (NCBI taxonomy): Eukaryota > Metazoa > Chordata > Actinopteri > Mugiliformes > Mugilidae > Planiliza > Planiliza haematocheilus. The sequence continues at coordinate 3,932,454 of SRSE01001198.1, read as the reverse complement.
CGTTATTTATCTCTGCCATATATATATATATATACGTATATATATATATATATATATATCTTTTGCCAGTCGGATTCATTTGTTTTTCTACTTCCTGTTTCGCTTTCAACAATGGCATACGTGTCATACAAATGTTTAAATGTCCTCAGTTAACATATCCTCAATGTGTTCCATCTTTATTTATCCAAAACAATCAGTTGAATGAAAATTCTGCAGACGGAGACACAGCCAACACGGAAAAATGCTACTACCAAGCGGACCAATCACAGCTCTTGCGATCTGTGTGTCTATGAAGTGCAGTTACATTTCTGGGGAACTGCATGTCCCACAGTGGTAGCCATGGCTATGGGGTCAAATTGGCGCCTAAGCATAAACCATGCATTAGTCTGAAGACTACTACTGTATTTAATATGTGTGAGATCAATGTTTCAGGATCTATACAATGGTCTAACTTTACAGCTTTGATTAGTTGCTTGTGTTGCCAACTTGGCAAAAGGAAGAAACATGTCAACACAGAATCAATGTCAGGATCAGTGGACATTCTCATGACTAAAGCAGGCAAAAACTGATGGCACCTGACACCTGTTTTCAACCCATATAGAAGTATCACAATGAGTTCATGTACAGACTTCCACCTAAAGCAGCATTTCAAGGTTTCTTCACAACAGCCGTCTGACTGCCGGTCCTGACGGCTATTTATACGCTGACACACCTGAACTTTCTCATCTCCTTTTGACTTATGCATGCCCCCGCTGACTGATAAAAACATGGAGGCCATGTGGAATGAGCTGTGCCTCTGCTGATGAGGGAGAGATTGAAGGACCCACATGCGTTTCCTGTGTCTCTCCGGGCTTCTGAGGAGATCTGCTGCTTACTCAGGAGTGAAAGCCTCAAATTAAAGTGTTTGTGCTGACAAAGGACAAATGGGATTTTTCCTTCGCGCAAACGGTGCAGGATTGTGTTGGCTTGCTCAAAGTGTCAGGGAAAAAAAATGTCTCCTGGTCGACACCTCTAATGAAACATGCGCATGAAATTATGGCCTGCATATTGCTCTCGATGTTTAGGCTGTACATGTATAAAGAGGTAGGCAGAGGAAGAGGGGAAAAAGAGGCAAGAAGAGAGCAAACAGAGAAAGAGATGCCGCTTCTCTCTCCTGTGTATAGATATGTCTTTTGTACCCTTGAAGTAGAGTAAATTGAATATTCATGAGTGAGCGTGAATAAGTGCTCTGTCAGCCAGTAGTGTCACTGATAGATGAGGGGTGGACCTGCAAGGAGCTCCAATGGCCAGCCACGTACTCCATGGAAAGCCACAGAGGCGTAGGGGTGGGGGTGGTGGGCCACGAGGTACAGAGAAGTCTTGCCCTGGAAACAGACAGGATAGAGGGGTTAACTTCAATCTTTGCATACATTAAAGTTAAAAAGACCATGCCACAGGCAGCCCGGTGTTGTCTTGGCTCTTTCAAGCTTCCCTGACTGGGCGCCTGAACTGGAGATCACTGGAGCTAGAGAAAAGGGGCCAAAAAGGCTGATGGAGGCGAGAGACTCTTTTCCTTTTACACATGGATGGACTAAAGTCTGGGGGTCTCCTCTGATTCCTGTTTTTCAGTCAGTGAGTCCATGGTCCAGAAACCCCCTCTAATTTCCTCTGACAAGTTCTCACAGTTGCTTCTCAATCCCCAGCGTCTACCTCCTCCTTCTCTCCCCTCTGTGAGAGAAGGAGGCTGACGCACACATACAGCATCGGATAATTTCACCGCTGATATTTTGATATGATAATTTTATTCATGATGCCACTCCTCGGCCGCTGTGCAGCTCGTCTGTACAAGTGTAAATGAGGAGTGTTCCAAATGTAAAATGTTCTGCTGTGGGGGATCAACGAGGCACTGTGGCCAAAACAAGGCAGTATACAAAGTGAGTTTTGTTCCAGTACGCATACTGGCCTGGCCCGCACCAACTCCAGTCAGTACGCCTGGCTCAACCACCATACAACAGATGGCCTCATCCTCAGGCAGAGAGAGAGGGAGAGGGAGGAGAGAGAGAGAGAGATATAGTGAGGATGGGAGAGAGAAAGCACTGGTGCTTGACATGTCCCAGAGGTGCCAGGCTCAGTCAAACTTATATCCAACACTGGGCCTGGATGCTACTGGAGCTCATCTAATGTTAAGGCTAACTAACTGGAAAAGCCTAAATCCCACAAAAACTGTCATAGTAGGCGGCCCCATTTCATTTCCTCCCTCTTCCTTCCATCTCATTACATATGAGGACTTTGTGTCCAAAATCATCCAAATAAAACTAACCCTTAAAAAAGACTTGTGGTAAAGTTAACCATAAAACATTTTCTGGCAGAAGCAAAGCAGCAGAGGGTGTGATACCCTGATTTTTATTATCTACTCTGAATCCTACATCGCCCCAAATGTGACTTGACATTGCCTTTCGTTATATGCCTGGACCATGCTCCGTCTGAATTCATTGTCAAGTTCTTCCAGTCCAGTCTGTGGATAGCAAAGTGTGTGATGGTGAGATAGAAGGCAGGATTTGTCTCCCAGCTACCATGCTCACTAGTAACAAACTATTTGTGCCACTTTTCATATGTAGATTATAAATGCGGTAAGATATGTTATCGCCACCTACACAATAAAAACAAAGTGATTATGACTTTCTTTCTTCCACTGATGTGTGCCACTGATGTGTAACACCAGCTCAAGATGAACATTGCCTTGACATCATTATCAGTGGCTCTTATGTTAAATTTTAGAAAGCTCCTTTAAAACCACAGAAGACACTACATGACTGTATACACAGGATGAGTAGTACTTATAGTATAGTGATGATGACACAATGGTCTTTTGACCAACTGAAGTCTTCCAGTTAACATCAAGACATAACAGTATCGTCCTACAAGTAAAGTTTAGCCTTTCACTTGATGCAGCTCAGGACTGGTGTAGAGACACATTTGTTAAATAATCTGATTTTTTAAAAAAAAACATATACTGTATATGTATATACATGTGGCATGGTGGTACAGTGGCGCGATGGTACACAGCAAGAAGGTTCCAGGTTAGAATCTAGGCCAACTGGAGCCTTTCTTTGTGGAGTTTGCATGAGTCTGTGTGGGTTCTCTCCTGGTACTCCAGCTTCCTCCCACCGTCCAAAGACATGCTGGTTAGGTTCATTGTTGATTCTAAATTGGCCGTAGGTGTACATGTGAACAGTTGTCCGTCCCTGTGAATGAATCAATATGCATATTGTAAAACAATTGATACCAATGTGGATGTTGTGTTAATACAGCATGAGTAAGCCATGATTGCAATTTGCGTTGACTGGTCACAGTTAGATTTCTTTTGTTCATAGCATGGAGAGAATCATACCATGGGCTCCTTGGAGAGAGCAAAAGTTGCAGATATTGTGATATAAGTGTATAAAAGTGGCAAAAGAATGTGAGAGTACTTCAAATCGTGCATACCAAGTGCCATTTTCGCTCTCAGAAAGACCGTGTGGGGCCATAATACAGATGGTCCAATGGCCCCTCCTTGCCTCCCACTGCTCTTTGTTTTCATTCCTCGCTTTTGGTGATAATGTATTGTCTACAGGATGTGTAATGATCCTCGAGAGCAGCCGTATACCACTAACAGGCACTTCTGTCAAACACATCACCATTGCTGTGCCCATTGATTTGTGTTCCCTTTAAAATGGGCTGCTTCCACCACGTCGGGCACAGCCATAATTGCATCTTGCCTAAATGATTCAAATAAGGTGGTCTGTTGCTCTTACCTCCTCCTCCCCTCCCTCCCCCTGTCACTGTCACCCTCACTTATTTCATTACGGATTCAGCAGACTTGATAAAACAGCAGGGGTGCACCATTCCACGGCGCTTAGCCAGCCCGGCCGAGACAAAGAAGTGGTCAAGCGGGGCAACAAATCACACCAAATGGAGCGTTTGCTCTTTGTGCAGCCTAGTTATGGAAAACTGATAGCAGCATCCAGAATACTGAATAGGTGTAATAAATGCTGAAGAAGGGGGATTCTTCTACTAATTGGGTGGGAGTGGGGGGATGGAAGCACGGGTATTCCCCTTTTTGTATCTGAAAATGAGTTCTGTGAAATAGTCTAATAGCCGGTATACAGTTAAAAGGGGCAGTGCAATCCCCCAACCCTCCTGCTTCTCCTCAAAGCCATCCCATCCTGTCTCTGGGCTGACAGATAAACATGTTCTTTGCTGGCTAATTGCAGAACCTGTTTCTAACCATTCTCAAGTGACAGGCTTGCTGTGCCTTCCTGAAGCCTCAGATCTCCCGGACCCCGTGATGCTGGAGCAAAAAGGGAAAAAGTGGAGGATTATGTACAGTACCTTGAAGAGCACCACGCAACTTTCCAAATGAGTGCCGAAGTTTGCAGGTAAAAGAGACACCTGTCAGACAAGCGTTGACGGATTAACTAACACGACAGGTGCACCAGGAAGTATGACAGCATCTGTCTGATGATATCAGCGTCAAATAGGGAAAAACACCTAACAGACAATGTAAAAGGTAACCCAAGAAATTCATATTTTAGCATAGCAAGTCTCCTTTTCACAATGAAATAAAGATGTTCAAAATCAATATGCAGCCATATACATCAATATACATGTGCTGTGGGTCCCGAAAGTATTCCATGGAAGTACCTTTGTCTGAATGGACTGCAAGTGGTCATAAAAGATGCAGGCCCTCAGCTGGACACTGACTCCCTCCAGTCAGATGAATAATAGTACAAAGGGCTGCTAAATCATTGAGAAAGCTGCTCTGCTCTGTCCAGACTGCGCTGGTCCAGCACAACACCGCTAACAGATCAATGTGGAGGACATAAGAGGCATTGAGGCCCACAATTCTCAAGACTAAGCTTCAGCTCGCTTTCAGAGGGAGCAGTCAGAACTCACGAGGACTTTCAACTCAAGCATCTGTGGGAGGAAAAAAAGGGATGATTAGTTGGAAGCATCAAAACCAGCTCTGCATGATAAAAGCGGAAGTAGTGTTTCGATAAATCTGAAGCGGAGGAGATTCTTAGAAGTCGGATAAGGTGATCTGTCCTTTTAGATATGAGAGGACAGACGCAAAGACAAATTGTCCTCTTTTCTCAGACCAGTGATGATCATCATAAGAAGCGGTGTGGGGCTGCATGTCTAGCACTGTTGACGGATTGACCCACATATGGGGCAAGGTCATTGCAAACCAATTTCATTTGGACGTTAGCTAAGAGAGTGGGCTGTAGCTGGAAGAGAGAGGGAGAGAAAGCATGTTGTTTAAGTAAAACCCTCAAGAACATTATGATTTATTTAAGTGAGGAGAAAATATGAATAATGTATTGGCTATACGGAGCATGAATCTCTTTTGTACTAATTGTCAGGAAGGCTTGCATCCAGTGTGTGAGGGGTGGAGGGGCTGGAGGACCCAGAGATCACAGGGGCGCTGCGGCTCAAAGCCGCCGGTCCTACAGCCACAGCCATTGACTTGCAAATGAGCTCAAGGAGGCTAATTAATGGGGGGGCTAATGAAAGCAGTGGTTGGACTCGAGTGAAGAAATAATCTGGGACCCCTATTTCACTTTCCCCCTCTATTTCTGACTTTCCCTCCCTCTCCCTCTCTCACTCTCTCTCTCTCTCTCCAGTTCCCTGGCTTGATCGTCCCCTCTCTTCCCACAAGATGGCTCGTGCCATTGAAGTTGATTGCAGAACGCATCAATATGTGAACAAAGTTGTTGGTGGTGGGGTGCAGTGGCGGTGGTGTTGGGTGTGTTAGTAGAATTAGCATTCATTTGAAGAGAGCCCCCCTTCCCTCCCTCCAGCTTTGTTATTTATTCTGTAGCTTTTGGCATATTTTCTGGTTCCCCACTCCCACGAGGAGAGATGGAGGGAGATGGAGCAGGGTGTTTAAGATGTGTGACGGGCTGTAATGGTAACTTTTGCACTTTTTCTTTCTTGTTTGCTCTGCAGAGAGCAGAGAGTACGACAGCGAACCGAGAAGTCACCCACTCCTTCTGGTTGGAGTGGTTGGAGGGTGGAAGTATGCTCTTGGATCAGATGCTCTGCCCTGCAGTCGTCTCTTCGTTTTTTGAAGCAATGTGAATCTTCTCAGTGCCGGTGGAAGCCTCTAGTAACTGTTACTGCTGCTACTGTTGCTACTGCTGCTACTGCTGCTACTACGCAAAACATTAACCCTTAAAAGTGTCTCTTACATAGAATCCATACCATAGCCACTTACTGAAATGTAGCCTCAATGATTCAGTCACAATCTTCAATGTAACAACATGTCATGATTTTGAACTAGTGACTATAACAGTATTTTGGTATTTTTGAAATGGTCAGTGTGCTAAAGCAAATAATTTCAACCATTTATAATTTTCCGCTAACTTTTCCAACTTTCCATCATTTCCACTTACTAAAGTAACTGCTTGTTTGGTGTCATTAGCTGTACGTCAGAATGGTTACCCATTACTATCCGCTAAATATTTAACAGTTGATGTTATTTAGATGCTTATCTGCTGCGATTTCAACTGTTCATCTATTAGTTTTAGTTACCCTTTTCACCTGTTTAAAAAGGGCTTTTAGCTAGCTGTTCAAATGGGAAAAATTGGATACCGCATAACAAAATAAGGTTTCATTCTTCCATCTGAAAGATGCTCATTGGGGCATATGCCATGAAATCCCCAACCTTTCACGAGATATCTTGCTGCAGTTTTTGGTATTCCTTTCAGCCAGTTACTGTAGCTAGGTTAGCCAGGTTAGCCAGATTGGTGAATTTCTTGTTGACTCCATGTACAAAATCCAATGCTTTAGACTACTTATACAACACTTCCATGCTTTATAAATCCCATCTTTACTTCAGGGCCAGTGGGAATCCTGTGCTGAATGCAGATAATGTAGCAAGGTGGTTTGGTCACTGTGCCAAATGGCTCCAGAGTTCAGCATTGTTCCCGGGGCTTGGTTGAGACTTCCCTGCTTGCTAAGACATTTTCACATCAAGGGAACAGCAGCTGGCTCAGTGTGTGGATAGATCATTTTTGAATCAATTTCTGTATTGTTTTTCAAGCTACTCCACAGTCTTTCCACTCACCATCTGGCAACTGCAGAAGTTCCCTTGATTGGGAATCACAGCACTATCCTAATTGTTTCACCTTCACATGCAACAATGTAAAACTAGTCACACACTTAGTTGCACAAGTATAATGGCACTTCAAAAAAAATAAAATAAAAACTAGGAAATAGAATCTCTAAAACAAAGATGCAGACTAAACACAGCTCAGTCACAATAGCTGCATGTGTTAAATGCTGTAGGAAATCTGCAATTGTGTTGTAAAAACAAAATTAACGCTAAAGGTCTATTTATCACAGGTGTGAACATCCAGTCACCCTAACATTTCTGTAGCTGTGGGAATTAGTAAATTAGTACTATCTTAATAATTATAACAGCAACTGTTCAACAATATTTCAACCATATATAGCAGCTGTAGTACATAGTGAGATTAGAGGACATTCCTCCAGGACGATGGAGCTACATGAAGACAAAGGACTAAGTAGAATATAAGGGCCTGAGCATAAAGTGTGCGTCTGCAAGTTTATGCAGACAGTACAAAACAGAGCAAACATCGGAAGCAGTGCAAGCCATCCTTTAACAGAGATTACTCTTACCTCCTCTCCCACACAGCCATTTATACTCACAATAGCTATACCATTACTGCATCCACTACTACTGCTACTAGCACAAAAGGTATTATTTTTACTACTATCGCTGTTAATACTAATTCTTTCACTACCCTGGCTCCTTTTTTTGTACCTGGTGCTAATTCAACCTACCTTTCCAACCCTTGCTAGAACTACTCCTACTGCATCTTCAAATACTACAACTACTTCAAAGATTTGAACATGACAGGACATAGACATGTGAACTAGTTCATGCTGAGTGAACACTTTTATTTTTATTTTTATTTTTTTTAAGAAAATGTATCTTTTCTAGTTTATTCTGTAGCTTTTGGCACATTTTCTGGTGCTTATCTCCCAGGAGGAGAGATGGAGGGAGATGGAGCAGGGTGTTTAAGCTGCATGACGGGCTGTAATTGTAGCTTCTTCACTTCTTCTCTCTTGTTTGCACTGGAGAGAGAGAGCGTTAGGCAGCGGTGAATAGAGAAGTCACCCCCACCACCGCTTCTCCCCCTCTCTGTGGTTGGTTGGAGGGTGGAGGCGCGTGCTTGGATCAGATGCTCTGCCCCGCAGTTGTGTCTTGTTTCTTTGAAGCAGTGTGACTCCTCTCAGCCACTCCGGCAGCCCCCGGCGCTGCCACCGTCTGCAGGGTCCTGCTGCACAGAACCATGCCGCTGTTTGAAGACATGGAGCGAAAGCCTTTTCTGCTCGACCCCTGCTACCGCCACAGGCGTACACACACACACGCTCACACACAAATGCTCTCTCTCTCTCTCTCTCTCTCTCTCTCTCTCTCTCTCTCACACACACACACACACACCAACTCATACAATCAAAATCAGTCTCAGCTTCTTCTTGTTACCCTTTGATATGTGCTCAGGCTCTGACTCCCACCCTCTCAGTAATAAGTAACATCAGTGGCCACACAGAGTAACATGATATTTCATTTAGATATATTTTTATCAAGTATTCATGCTAGGTAAGGAGTAACAGATCTGGGTTCATGGGGAAGTTTAGTGCTGCTGACACTGCTGTATTTTTTTAAATGTGAAGTTCAGAACATGTAGCCTAGCTTAATCTGAATGATGTAAGGATGTTTGATTACTGTACAGCTTTAAAGCAGATTTTATCAGATTTTTTCACCATATAGTGATAACCCCAATTATCACAAACTGCAGTTTCCCTCAACTCTAAGATTCATGTTTCAGCTAACCGTCTTGTTTTTGGAACTGCAGCTTCACTGTTTTGGTTCATTCTCACATCTCATCCTTGTCATCCGTGCCAAAAGAAAGTTCCCACGAACTCGCTATGCACTACATGCTTAGCACAACACAGGGGGAAACAACCAAAGTTCATTCAGCTCAGTTTTATTTCTGTTTACCCAGTAATAACACTGTTTCCTCTCAGGGTACTTTACATAGTAAGACCAAGATGTTACATCGTATTTAGAGACTAATTGGTGAACATGGTAGAGCATTTAGCCGCTAAACAGACAGATTTTTGGCGGATGGAGACCAAACTTGAGCTACAAGTACTTAATATTTGTAAGACAGACAGAGAGTGAACATGAATGCTGCCATTTATAGACATTAAAACCATTCCACTACTACTCACTATACTGCAGGTACTGTCAATACTAACTCTCCCTCTATTCTGGTGCTAACATTGGCTTTATAGATTTTAACTTGACAGGATGTCAACATGTGAACTAGTTCAGCGTAGGCCATAACTTAATGGTGAACATAGTGGAGTGTATAGCAGCTAAAGAGAAACCAAAGCTGCATTTAATAATTATCAGATGGACAGAAATTAAATATCTTAGTGTTGCTCTCAAGTTGTTCAGAAAATGTAGCCCTCACCAGAGCAATTTCTGTCTTGGTTGTCAGTTCTACGGTACTGATGCAGAGAATGCCACCGTGGAGCTCCAGTCACAGGGAGGGTTTAACACAGTCTGGACAACCTCTTCATCTCTAACATAATCAATATCTGGAGGACCTGCGGTGATCTAGTGTGGGAACACACATAATTAGGAACACTTGACAATTGATTTGCCAATTGCACTGATGATATGAATGATCAGAATAATATCTAAAATCTGTAATAAACAGTAATCTGTTAATCTGTATTCCACAATATGGTCTTTATCAGTCAGGTAGTGCACAATATTTGTCCCTGACTACCTCTTGGTGTGGCCTCTCTGGTGGTTCCTCTCTTCACAGCATCTCCTGGCCTCTGGGTTACTGGATCATTGGGCTGGTAGAGACCCCTGCCCTGCCCTGCCTCCGTGCAGCTCTTCCTCACGCTCCCCAGGTATGCGAACCCCTTCTACCCTCTGCCTTGCAACCCCTCTTGCCCCATCTTCCCCATCAGGGACCAGGGGCTGAGATGGATGGTGAGGCAGAGCATAGCCCCCCAGACGGCCTGATTTATGGATCCTCCTTTCCATCTAGGCAGAGCAGGGGCCCCTAGGGGCCGAGGCATGAAGAGCGCTGGGGACACCCGCCGTCTCAGACCTGACGGCCCCGGGCTCCCAGTCCACCGTGATGCCAAGTACCAAACGGCCACTCCAGAATGGTCGCCATCCGTCATGTGGGCAGCCGGGGATCTTCCTTAAAGAGCGGAAACACACAGAGCAGAAACAATGAGACTCGCTCCCTTCCTCCCTCGCCTCTTCCCACAGACATTGATCTCCACTGCAACAATTTATTATATCACCTCTGCTATGGCTGCTGTCGGGGGGATGGTGAAAGAGTCTTTCATGCTTTTGTTTAACGGTCGGTGCAATCACTATAAATATAGCAGCATCGCAGGTAACCGAGTGGAACATTTTCTGCGCTGTACTGGCAGTATAGAAGAGATATTTTTATACATTTCTGAGGAATTCTGACTTAGTATATGCAGCGATAATATGAATTGCGGTAAATGTACAGTCACTGATTAAACCTACTTACACTAATATTGTCTAATAATTTGAATAATTGAAACACAACTACACATTCACCAGCAACATCAATCATTTAGGATGTTTGTGCCCACTGAATGAATGCAAGTCCAATATAGATAGATAGATTGATATAGATATCCTGAGGGAAATTCAGTGACAGGTAGCTTCATCCCATAAAAAAAAAAAACAGATGTGAAATAATAATAATGATAAAACGTTATATAAAAAATGTATATAATCACAGTTTGTTCCTCTAATGTTAAGTGAGTATTAGGAGTTTGTAAACATAAACAGCTGGTGGTACTAATTCCCCAGTTGATGCCGTTAAACTACTGCAGAAGAAATTACCACATAATTAAAAGAGTCAAGTCACCAGTCAAGCCTCAAAATGTTTCATGTGTGTGTCTGAGGAGGCTTTTCCTCAAAGCTTCATACTGATCTGAGGTCTTTGTCTGCGTTCTGTCTCCAGTGGAAGCATCAGTGGACACTGAAGTCTCCTTTTCTTCTTTATCGCTTCCACCTTAGTTCCAATCAAGGTACTTGATGTGTGACCAGATTCACATTACCTCATACGATTCAGAAGATCAGTTTTTAATGTAAAATTCATTACTGTAGCTTTAAATTGTGCTTTCACAATCAGTTAAATGAGACTTCAAAATGACACTACGTAGCAGGGAGCAACGGAATACGTCTTACTGCATCTTGAATACAGGGCTACACTTCTGTGTTAGGTGGAGAGCATGGTAGCAAGGTTACAAACCAAGGTCTGTGGATGCCAGAAGCTCACTGCCTCAGGCATCACTAAGCAAAAATGCAAAACAGACTTTTTGGATTATATAATCCACTATAATTGGACTGTTGCATTTTAACTGGGGAGGATTTTCATGAGAAATCAACAAAAGCCTGTCAAGAACACCAGATCACTGAGGAAAAAAAAAAATCACAGCATCAGATGAATTCTCCACTGAACAGTCAGACAGTGTTTTGTCTGCACAACACAGATATTTCTCTCTTTATTAGCTCTTTCTGATTCCCAGCGCTGTTATTTTTCCTTGAATCTCAACGGGCCATTAGTGAGCACACAGACAAAAATTGACAATGGGAGAAAGACAATATGGGAAGGATCAGTGGTGCTGTTCTCTGTGTTATCAGTGTTTTTTGAAAGTGTTATTTCAATTAAAAAGTGGATAAACTGCTGATTAATTCAGCACACTTCCCAATTACAGATCAAACGGGCCTCCTGGGGGCTGCAAAGCCCCAAAGATGGCAGATGCCGTGCACACATTCAGGCATATTTCATACGGCTATGAAATATTGAGCTGTTGTGTGGCGTTGTGGTACCGCTGGGTGTCTGTGTTGTTGGGGCTGTATGTAAATCTGACTGTGACACCCCTGTCTGCAGCAGGAGACTGATATCTGGGACATGTTGGGAGATACTACAGGGAGAATGATGCAATCTCAAGCTAAGACGCTCCAGACAAGTTGCGTCTCTTACATTCTGCTCGCTACGGCGGCGCAACGTTGGTGCAACTTTGCAGGCAAATGAATGTGAGATGTGCAGTGATGTGGGTAAAAGGTCACCGGAAATGTGCCCGTAAAGCAAAACCGCACTTTGTAATTGTATATGAAGAGAAACAGAAAAGAGAAATAACAGACAGAATATCTTAAATATTCCACCAATCAGAATGGTCATTTAGCAAAGCGTGCTATTTCTAAGCTTTGGTATGATTATATTAGACTAAATTTGGCCCCATTATGTGGTATTGTGTATTTTTCATATCACCAGCAACTCCCATAAAACATAAAAGTACCCTTACAAATATTAGGCCTTTATGCATTTCAAGGCTTATACCTCTGCCATGGATCTCTGCTGTTGTCCAAAAACTATTTAAAAAAAATCATTCTGGTTTACTTTGATTAAACCAAGCAAACAACTGAGAAGTTGCCAACACACAGCAGCTCTTCAGCAGAGTATCATTAATTAAAATGTGTTCAGTCAGTGTAATAATAAAACAAAACGATGCATGCTTCTTAATAAACCAGCACATATGCCACCTAATTAAAAGGGGTCAAGGCCAAAAAAGAAAATTCACGCCATTATGTTATCATTTTATGATCACTATAACTCACTTACCTAATATAGATAATTTGGTCAAATACAAAGTGCCATTTTCTTGGACTTCTGACAATGTATTACTTGCATAAACCAACAACCGCCTAAATCTAATCCCTTTTAACTACATGTGAGGTTTGAAAATGTTGTGGTGGCACCTCATTGGCAGACATTAGCACAAGTTTTCACAAGTTTACTATGCACTGTGTCTCTAGCAGGTGAGGTTTTGCAGTGTAGAAGTTTTAGATGCTGTGCACCGAAGCCGGATTTTTCTCTTTTCATAAGTTAAGCATTAGTGGGGGCTTTAACTTCCAGTAGTGTCAACCTATCCTGATGATACCTTCTTACACTACAAGATTCATGGCGAGCATTGCCAGCCTTCCCTCCCTTAGTGTGTCCATAACTCATTTGAGTGTAAGAGCAAACAAACTGCTGTAACAGCTCTCTGGACAGGAGTTTGCTTGGTCCGGTTATATGATGCTGTTCTTCTCTCGCTGTGCCTCCTCCCAAACGAGCCTGCGGCACTTTGTAACCACCACTTTATGTCCCAAAAGGCGACGGACCAATAGTTGCTGAAATCCGATGTGACCATAACACATAAATCATCTTTTAAGCACTGAAAAGAGCAGGTGCGGGCATAAACAGTGTCGACGCTGCTTTCTCAGTGATGTAAATAATTTATCAAACCTGCACACACAGACACACACACACACGGCACTGTTTATTCCACCCCAGTCAGTGTGTAATCCTCAGACGCCATTTTAGTGGAGGGCCTGTCAAGACATGCACACAGGCACTCGCACACACACACACACACGCACGCACACATACACGGTCAGTGTTTTAGAGGCGGCCCTGTCTGTCGCCGTAATGAATCCCACTGTGATCGCTCTGGCAGTCGTGGTCATCACTCTCCGACCAACACATATACACACAGACGCACGCAGATCCCTACACGCGCGCACACACACAGCGCACGCACACAGAGGTCCTGCTGACTGTCTGCTCATTCATCATGCGACCCCTCATGGAGTTGCTTGTGGGAGTCTGGGGATGCGATGGAGATGGAAGGACTGAGGAGGAGGGGGTGGGTCGGTGGTGGAGGTGTGCAGCGGTGGAGGTGGGGCGGGGAGGGGGGCGTAGGAGAACAGGGTGAGGGGGGAGTGTGAGAGCCTGGGTGAGAGCGAGGGAGGGATGTGAACAGGCAGTCAGAGAGGGATATGTCTGTACAGGCGAGGGACAGTGTCTCATAGAAGAGGAAGTGCCCTCATAGCTCTGTGCCTGGGGACTGACTTATAGGCAGAATAGCGGGGATGGGGAGGTGAGGGGCACTCGTGGGACCACAGTCACCCCCCCCCCATTCTTCTCTCCGCTCTCCTGGAGAAGAAACGGCATAACTATCCACAATATAGATTTTAATCAAGCTTGATTTTGGCCACGCACAGTCCTGCAAAGAATTCTCCCTCTCTTATCTCCTGGCCATTATTCTGACGAGTGTTTCTTCTCGCTCTGCCCGCCAGCAGCTAGACGTTAGCTTCCTCAGAAGCGTTAAGTGCATATCTAAATAGTTGATGAGCACTAAGCTGTTGGGGGAAAGTGTCGCCGGCGGCGCCTCATTGAACGCTGCCTCAGAGACACCCAGTGGGACTGCTTTAAACAACCTGGCATCCCGCTGCTCGGCAACCTGGGAAAGGAGATGGTTCCGAGCCCAGCACGTTCATCTTTTAAGATAATTATCAGAAGACACTACTGTGTTTTTAGTTTTTGTTTCGTTCTCTGATGGAGGTAAAGTGCAGATGAAGAGGAGGCATATAGGGAGATTCTGGGATGGTCTGATGCTGTTGTTCTCCATAAATGTACAGAGTGGTGATCTCTTCAACCTGCTTTGATAGTGAGTGAGTGATTTCCTAGAATTCCCGGCCATTATAAGAACTTTCAATTCAAGTCATTTTTCTAAATAAAGCTTGTTGTGAATTTTACTTTGTTTGTCATATGAGAAATTTTAAAAAGTCTGTTTCTGTTTATAGCCGCCCCCAAATTTTTTTCTCTCATGCCTTTTTTCATGTTTCATTATAAGACTATAGTAATGTAGCCTGTCTACACTGTACACGTGTCCAGTTATAGGAAGAGAACACCATTAGTAAATTACTACGTTCAGTACAGTATAACTTACTATCAAATGATTTAATGTAATGAATGATAGTGCCACCATGTCTTTGTGTGTTATCAGATGTAAACATTTTCAATAAAAAACAAATACAATGTTGCCATGGATACGTGACAGAATATTTTTGGATAATTTCAGAAAAATTAGTTCGTTAGTAACAGTTAAATTATTATAATAAGATCTATATTCTTACTTATGATTTTGGTTGATATTACAAGATAGATTTCACATTATTGTACGTTATGTGATATTGGTCCGTACATGCAGGTGGTACAAAGGAACTGTTCAAATGTAAACACATGAAAAACAAGGCTGATGTTGTCATGCGTCCATGGAAACAACATGCATCCTGTGTCATGTAAAAGAAAAGATTAAACATAGCATGACATTTTCCAAAATACTCATTTTCATTACTCATATTCATTACATTAAATCAGGCAGCACAATGGCCCGTCCGCTCAAGGGCTGCTCTTGTAATTATACATTGATAATTAGTAAAGTGCAAATAGAGGCTGCCATAAATCAGAGTGAAGAACAGCTCAGACATACTTATTTAGCAGATTGTGGGAAATGCATGTGTACCGTGTCATATTACCAGTGTTTCAAACAGTCTTCCATGTGGGTGCATTCATGTAACCTGGCAGCCAGAACAACTTCCCCATCTACAAAGGTTTTGTGGTCGGGAGTCGCTCTGTTGGAAACCGATTAAGTCATTTGCGTGGACATCTCACTGTCACTATGTGTAACAACGATTAAGCCATTTGTTGACTACATACTGTATGGTAGATAGGGGATTTTCTTCTCTGTATTGATTAAAACGCACTACATAATGAAATCCAGTGGATTGTTACCACTCATATGATGCTAAGAACAGAGTCTGGCTGCGTCAGGCTAGCACTCAGATGCAATTAACGCACTTCTACAACTAGAGTTTAGAAGTCACCTGCAAAGCCACCGTATGCTTCTAGTTAAGCAAAGTATGGCTGCAGCTAACAATGATTAGCATGGCTAATTATGTGAGTGACTGTTTTGACTGTATTACTTAATATACTGAATTTAAAATGGCAACTATTTGGCCACGTCCATGTCATGTCTTATTGCTGTATATCTGAACTTTCTAGGAGCATGTGAACAAACCACCAGTCAAAACAGTCATTGTTTGCAAGTCACAGAACACCACGCAATGATGACGTAACTTTGGGAAAAGGGAAATTGGATCAAATATTTATAGGTGTCAAGCTGATCTTCCTGATGACATGGCAAATGAATGCACCATTATCCCGTCACAGCTTTGCAAAATAACGAGAAATAAAAAAAAGCACAAGTCTCCTTTTACTATCTTCCTCTTCCTTTCCTCCGTCTTTCTGCACATTTCTGTCCCGTATCTGTTTGCCATCAAGCTGCTTTCCTGGTTCAGCCTGTCACACAGAGTAGTGATGCTCCAAGTCTACACTTTCCAGCTGCTGTTTGTGTGTATATGTGTGTGCGTGTGTTTGTGTTTGTGTGCTGCAGTGTGCGCTTCATTTGCCTCCAGAGAGCCGGGAGTTGATGCCCACACTGTGGCAGTGCAGAGATGGAGGAGCTGGCTTGTCCAGAATTGATGTCTCTTGAAGGCGTTTTGTTGTTGCTCACCCCTGCACCCCAGGGACCATTAAGCTGAAAATAATTGGCTCTGAATCTCCTCCCTTCATCGATCCTTTAGAGTCAGTGAACTCTCCAAGACACAAGCGCCGGTGTATTCAGAAATGGAGGAAGAATTGTACACAATCTCACACACATACATGCGCGCACAAACAGCAAACCGGAGAGGGCTGAGTGTGAGAGAGGAGAAAAGGGAAAGGGAAAGAAAAGCTGGCACATAAGGGTTTAAACATGAACAGTCAGCAGCTCAATATAAGGAAGCACATGGCCCTAGAATAGCAGTCACTGGTTCTCAGTGGAGGTTAAATCAAGTGAATTTCTTCATCTCTAAAGATGTTTTTTTATTTTTTCCCCCCTCTTTTGGAATGGAACTGGAACAGTGGCCCAAACACTCCTGGACCCCCATTTATCTCCAGTGACAGTCACACTGGACCCACATCTCCTCTGTCACTGTGATAGCAGAGGCCGGCCGGTGGCCAACAGAGGGAGCCCATGCTATTCGGCAGACCTGAAGCCATGGCGACGAAAGCAACACTCAATCATTACAATGTCTTCATATTAGGCAGCCACAAAAAGACTGAACCAATATTACCTGCTGTTTGCTTCATGTTATTTAAAGGTGCATTTTCACTTGGTTGTCATGTTTGCTGTAGATTTTTTATTTTTTATTTTTACGGCCTCTTAACACTCTATTAATATTTTTTGTGGACTTGAAGGCAGAGGAAACAAGCCTAAAACATGTGGAGTATCATCACGTTAAAGAATTGTTACAGTATGTCCACCTGACGAATGCAAGTCCAAAATAAAAAAAATTAAAATAATATACATGGCTCTATAGCTGTTTAAATATTTGAACTGCCTCTCCAGTCACTAACTTTGTTCATTTGCAGCATACGGTGACTTTTTGCTGACATCTACTGCAAACAGTGATTTAGTTTGAAACAGTTGGAGCAATAAAACTAAAACAATGCGCTGAAAAAGGCTAAAATGCTCTGTGGAGACAGGAACCACTGAAATGAGCTTTAAACATGATTCTTATATATTCTAATATGAAGCTGGTTAATTTTGCAGACTCTGGCCAGCTCCTGAAGTCTCAGATATCTAAAGGTCAATTAGTCCTAACTGGTGACTGGTTAACTGATCTGTAAAAAAAGTATTTATAAAAACAACACACACACACACACGTGACAGTTTTAACCCCTTTCAGATGGGACATATCCCAAGTGACATTAACTCATTTTCAGAATGTTGCGCAGAGTGTTCCATTTACTAAAGAGATCATACGGTGCCAATATGACTAAATGGATGTAATATTGTTGTGCCTCTGTTGAAACTGACTTTTTAGATATGTTTCAGAAAAAAAAATCTGTAATAAGTCTGACTGTAATAAGTCTGACTGTAATAAGTCTGTTAGTTTCAGTTAAACATCAATATTAGTAGTTACATTACATTACATTTAGATTTAGACAATTACAATTAGACTCACTGTATTTCATAAGTCTTGCAAGTGTGTCTAATTCAGATATCAACAGAACTGTGTGGATACTGGCTCGATTTGGGGATTTTTAGGTGGAATTTATATAAATATGAGATAATTTAAGCCATGGATTTGAGGTACGGGGCTCCTCAGGAGATTTATGTAGCGAGTTTGCTTTATTTCACTAAAATCTAACTTGTTGATTGTAACTTGTTTATTAGTTGCTAAATGACTGATAAATGAAAAGACTGCATATCTTAAAAAGTCCAAGAACCTGGCTTAACATGTTAAAATCTTACTCTAAAAGAACTGATGTGCAGGGAAAAAAAAGTGTGAAGAACAAAACTTCAAATAGTTAAGTAACAACAGTTGTGCTTGGTACACACTCTTATCAGGGAATTGGGAATATATTTCACATCACAGTCATTTGATCCTGTGAATAATATTGAATAAAACTTATTTAATGAACAGAAGTGAAATGAATGTTTTTACACTGTGGCTCGCCGTGTTAGCATGACAATATTTTGGAATATTAGTCTTTGTTTACTGATCTGAAGAGAAGAAAACAGTTTCCAGGTGTACATGTAGCTCCTCGTTCATTTGTAGTCGGTGAAATCCTTGAAACCAGGATTAGAACAATAGGTTGGATTAGCACCCATGGTGTGCATTCATCCTCAATTACCTCCCTCAATCTTCATATAGTCAGGTCTGGATTTAATTAAATCTATATCCATCTGTCTTCATCATTTGTGCGGTTGCTGGAGGAGTCCGCGGTGCCGGCGCTCCCATCATCAATACGGGCGGATGAAGGCCGCTCTCGGTGAAGAATTGATGGTCACTGAGGACACAACAGGGGGTGTTCATCTTCAGTATCACTCACTTCCTCTCTGGCCTTTCCAATGCAGAGTAGTTCATCACCATGAATATGGAATATATTTACATACCCTGTCCATCCATAACGTGACACCAAGGTAATTAGATCTCTTCATATTCATACTTCAGAGATGACATGAATAATAATGCCGTGTCCCCACCATTGGAAATAGGTCAGGGATAATTGAATTTGTTTATCGTATTTTCTCCCATTAAGAATAATCAGATAAGTAGTGGGGTACGGCTCTGTGACAGAGTCCTCCACCACTGATGAACCATCACATTAATTGAAGTTAATGGGCAGAGTGGAGAGCGGCGGGGTGAGAGAGAGCAAAGGAGGGAGGCTGCATGGATGAGTGCATCGAATGAGTGGCAAGGGAGGGCTGAGTTCATCTTCCCCCTGCTCCCAGGCCAGGATGGGAGGGCAGCGTGTGCACAGGAGCAAGCTGGGTAATCAAATACAAAACTGCCCCGCATAAAATATTTACGCAGATTAACTCTTCACAAGCTCCCTGCAAAATACCAAGTCAGCCCAGAGTGCAGTGGGAACGCTATCCCCAGCCGGTCTGCCATGAGCATGTTCTGCAAAACGTCTGGAGAAAAAGTCAATAACTGTTGCCTGACATGCTGAAGTCACGCTCTCCTTCACTCATACATAGCTACATAGCTACATAGCGAGCAGATGCAGTAATTCAATTTTAGACAGTTTTCATCCTTATTCACACAGTGTCATCTAGACAATGTGACGCACTGCATTCTATATATACTGTGTAAATTGTGCACTCAGGATTTGGGCACTTTAATACTTATACAATGTAAAAGTATTAACAGACAGGCTGGCAGCTTTCATAACCTTGTGGTGACACTGAATCACTTAGATGGTTACTTGATTGATACATTTTTCAGTTCAGCAGGAGAAATTAGACAAAGAAATGAGGAAACCACAAAGCAAACAGCAAGGTGATGCTTGGCCATCAATCTGATGGGTTTGTCTGGGCCCGGGCACAAAGGAGGCGTAGCTTGAGCGGCACATTCTGAAGGGCAGTGACAGCTCTGGTGTCTTCGTCTGTGACATTTTGATAAACTTTATTGATCAACAAGGGAAATTGCTTGATCACAGTAGCTTAGCTGCACATAAAAAAACACTCTTAAGAACCAAACAAAAGAAAGATTGAATAAAATAAAAATAGTATAAGCAAAAAATGTACAGAATTAGCATATCTTCACATGTACAAAAAATAGAGACAGAAGAATATATATTATACACATAGGAATGATAGTACGGTCCAGTAGTATCTGTTACAGAAACATGAGTTGTTATCCAGCTGGACTGAGAATGGTATGAAGTCCTGTAGCATTCACTGTGGGAGTGGAGCTGGATCAGTCTGTTGAAGAATGAGCTCCGCTGCTCCTCTGCTGCCTGGTGTAGTGGATGAAATGGAATGTCCACGATGGAGAGCAGTTTGCCCAGTGTCCTGCTGTCCCTCACTGAGACCAGCGTCTCCAACTCACTGCCAATAACATGACCAGCCCTTCAGATCAATTTGTCACTCTTTTTGGCACACACGACGCATTCAGGTTCAGTTCCAGGCTGTAGTTCACTTGACAGCACGGCGGACCAAGAACACAGTCACTGTAGTAGTGTGCGTAAAACAACATTAATTAAAGACGTGTCTACAGTAAAAATCCTTTTCTTGGATCGGGAACAAACTTCTGTGAAGGGTGTTAGGAGCCCTGTGCTTTACGTGACCACCTGCAAAAATGTGACTGGTTGTCACAGTTCTTTGTAGCGTAGAACAACTACATTACAAAGGCCGTGTTAAGATATCAGATAGCAAACTTCAAATCATTAGTATCATTGTATAATTTCCACAGAGCTAGTAGGCATAAAACAGATGGATGTTTATGAGCTTCAAAAAGATAATCTATTTAAATAAAGAATGTACTGAGAAACAAATCAAATCTAAATCTAAAGCGATTGTATACTTGTGTGAAATATATGCACATGTAAATTTGTTGCTAAACAACAACAACATATGATATGTACATATTTACATGGGGAAACACGTATTCTGGGATTCAGCTAGTTTCTAAGTAGGCTGTGAAGCAATAACAGTACATCAATTTTCATATAGTTGCTGCAAAAGAAGTGTGAACGAAAATACCTGTTTACGTTCCAGACTGAGTGGCGAGAAAACTTTATTCATATGCACATAAATCAGTTTGCTTTCTCAGTTGTGATGTAAATTAACTTGACACCTCATCTTTTATATTAGTAGTATTTCTATCTGCATGATGACGGTAGGCTTTTTAAACAGGAAGTGATGCATTTGAAAGAAGAAGAAACGGTAATTTGCATGATTACCCTCATATAAGGTATGCTGTGATAAAGATAGGTATGTAAGGTATGTATTCCTACTGTTGAGGAACATAGAGAGTTGATATTTTTCACTGGCTCATCGAATTTGTTGAAATTTGAACCTTCCCTAAACCAGCTTTTGAAATTGTAGCAAGCAATAGGCAGTGCACTTGTGATTGTACAGCAGTAATTTACTGGATTAATCTCGGGCATACTAGGTTTGCTAGAGACATGAGTTTATTTGGCATCTTTAGCAGGCCACACATAATTTTGACAGAGCCTTAATGGCAGAACACACACAGGAAGGAGCACCGCCTACAGAAACTTTGTTAGCAGAAATCAGAAATAACATTTTATTTAGATTTGACTGGCCTTTTGACTAAACTCAATCAGTGTCCACATAAAAATAAAAATGGAGTATAAAAAAGCAAAAGAAATGAATGCAAATGTATATAATGAAGCTCAGGAGCTTCTGAAATCCCAGGCCGCACCACAGCAGTTACCTGTGAAAGAGAAGGAGCGGGCCGCCGCTGCCATAACAAGTCTTGACGGGGATTTCAGGAAGCAGCAACACATACAACAATCAATAGGGCAGCCTCAGAGGAAGAGCACAGGGGGGAACCAGACTTCACAACCAATCTCCTCTGAATGCATTAGAGCGCCACACTTCCACCCTCCCTCTAACATGGCTTCATCACTAAGTGAAAGAAGCACTAAAGAGGACGAGCACAGTGACAAGTTGTATGAAGAGAGGTAAACCACTGACAGCGAGAGGCCTTTGTGGAGCTGCTCTGTGAAGAGAGCTAGAGCTCCACTCCACTGCTCACAGAAGGCTCTGCAACGCTTCCTGGTGGCTCTGTCACTTCCCCTCAGGCTTTGTCTGTGAGTGTGTGCGGGTTTGTGTGTTTCTATCCTTGTGAGAACCAGTTTGAGGCTTTTGGAGGGAAGGGTGTTTCAGATGGCCTTCTTTCCCTGTTTTCTTTTTTTTCTTCTTTTTTTCTTGAGGATTCAAGGACTAGTTTAGGATTTAAGTTGGACGATCTAAGTAACTTTCCGGGTGAAATAAGGAGGCCTTGTGATAACCACCACAACAAAAAAACAAATCACTTCTATTTGACCTTATCAGTAGGGTGTCAACTTCATTTATATTTGAAACACTTGCAAGAAGTGAAATGAATCTTGAGGGGTTAATGAAATGCTGTGGACAGATATTGCAATACTGGTCGTCTTATTCATTAAAGCATGTTGAGAACTTCTTTAGTTATTGAGAGACAGACAAATTAAATATACTGGTTATTTACAAGTGCCACCTAATGCAAATACTATAGAGGGCTTTAAAAAACCATTGCTGTATTAGGGAAATGCTACCCCCAACATCCTTTCAGACATTCAACAATTTGAGAATTTTTTTCATTTTATTTATTTCTTCTCTGGACCATTAAATCACCACCAGCAACAAGAAAAGCAAGACAGTCTTTCACCGGTTCCAAGTCAAACAGACCATGCCGAACATGCAAATAGCGCCTGCGTTACAGGTGGAACAGCAGTTTGATGCTGAGCTTTTGCATCGATCTCTCCTTAAACCACAGAACCACGCAACGATCGCGCCAACTTTGCCCAAAATCAATGCTGATTACAGATTGAAGCTGTGTTCAGACTGCAGACCAGTCATTCATTCAAATGAGACTACTTAATGGACACATGTGACTGTGTCAAACTGCAGAGAATTACATTACTGTTCAGACAGAAGTGTAACAGCATCTGAGAGCTGGGGAGTTGTTTGTAGAGCTATATGGCTGCATGCAGAGGTATGTGTTTCTCTGTATCACGTGAACACGTCTCCATAAACAAAAGCAAACTGCGAGTTATTCTGGTGAGAACTGAGCCAGGCTAATCCCAAAAGTAACAACAGCAATCCTCAAAAGCAGCTTTATATGTACTGTATATGTGATTTGCATCATACATACATTGCTTATATCATAATGACATGATGATGAAATGTTTGTATTAATCAAGATTGTAAAACTGCAGGCGGACATAATCCAGGAAGTTTAGTCCAAAACTTAAACAAAAACTGTGGCATGAATGAATCGAATTTTTATAAATGTGTGATAACGCAGGAGCCTAGTAAAATGAAAGATGAATAAATACACATTATAAAACCAAAAAGTAGTATACATCGCACACTGGAGAGTATTTTGCCGACTTTATTTAGTGTGAACAATGCATTTGTTTGTACCTTGAATGAATAAATACACATGTACGAGTGCGTGTTAAGTTGAATATACATGTGATGTACACCTCAGTGCTTACTGTTGTTAGCACAGTGTATGTACAGTGACCTCTCTGTAGCAGGGCCGTGCAGAGTTCAGTAGGTTGCTGTCAGTTACATGGGGGCCAGCGGGTCCCCAGCAGTGTCGTCTCACTCCCCGTCACCCCAGGGTGACCCCTCCTAAGTAATTACCCCTGTCACTCAGTCACCCCACTCTGTCCCCACCCAAACAACATCATCGCTGTGACGATGGATACGTTGATGATACTAATCACTGGCTGCCCTCTGGACAACGGACCTCCCCGTTCTTCTCCTTCATATCACCTCTCTGCCTTTACAAGCTTCTGTGTTGTGCATCCTCACAGCAGCTCCCCTGGTTTATATTTGCATAATTTTTACCCGCTAATTGTAGTGGAGGATGACTTGGTGTTGAATAGTCACGGCAGTTGGAGGTGATTTTAATAGGGGAGACACCAGATAATGGCGGTGCCCTCTTGCCCTGGTTTGTGCCTGTGCCTCATTAGGGTGATCAGGGAGTGCCAGTCAGAGAGGGCTGCAACTGGGGTGAGAGGGCACAACACAGCACACTTATTTATCTAAGAATGAGTGTCATGGAAATATTTTATTATGGTTTGCCAGCCTTGAAAAACTTTGAATTACTTAAACGGTAATGATGTTAAGAAACTGTTACCCAGGGATTTTATTTATACAAAAATGACATTCGGTGCATGTTCTCCTTTTGTCTGCTCATTAACAGTGACTTCCTGTCATTTATTTCTCATGCATCTGTGTCTCCTATTCACCCTCACTGGTATGAAATGAGGTATTTTTTCACGTAGAGGTCGGTAAATGGGGAAAAGAAAGTAGACAATTTTTATATTTGTCTGATACAACAATATGTTTTTATTTGACAGAAACTCTGGACAAGCTAGGAGTCCAAAAGAACCAATTTTGAATCCCAGCTATAAAATGTGTTGCTAATTATTCAAGGCAGCAGTACATCTATGGATGTTTTTATTCTTCTTCCAAACCTTCTTGTTGCTATCATTGATCAACTTACATCATGTTTAGTAACGGGCTCCAGCACTGCGCTGTAGGTGTGTAACCGGGACAAAGAACACTTAACTGTTTATTCATTGTAATTAAGCTATGTAGACATTTGAGCTACGCCGTCAGTGTGGCCCAAGCTGTGGTCATTTTACTCTGTCTTTCCCTTTGGTCCAGATTGCTGCCGTCCCCAGTGGATGAATGATGCATTCTTTGGTCGGGGTCAGCAATTACTTTCAATCATGTTCCATCATTTATTTATTTATTTTTCAGTTCACTGAAGAGGCCAACATTTTCCGGGCACTGTGGAGATGCAGGCATGTGGGTATTTCAGTTAGTTTGATTTTTGTGGTTTTTCTTCTTTTAATACAAGTCTTAAAATAGGCTTTTCAAGTGTTGCATCTGAGGGAAGATGTAAATGTACCTTTGGCAAAAAACCCTACCATTAGAACTAGACCAGACAGCAGGTACTGTTGGATGTTACTTTATGTTTACTGGGATTTACAATAACCTTGTATTTACAAGCTGTTTGGCCCATGGGCCTCTACTTACCTAGCACTGCTGTAATAGGATTGAGAAAACTCTCTCTTACATCCTGCTGACTTTAGTGAGGTTGAATTTTGAATTTTAACTTCCATGCACCACTTTTCTATTGTGGTCACTTCTTATATTAATGGGTGTGTTTTCCGTATAAATATGTGTACACAGCAACAAACAGACATAGCCCAGGAGAATGATAAAACTTTTTGTGGAAATACAGTCACAATGCCCTTCTGCATAAGTGAAAATGTCCTTATAGAGGAGTTTGCAATGATAGAACAGCAGGAAAACATCAGACCACGCGTCGCTGTCATTTCAAAATGTTGAATAGATGAACCCGCTCCAGTCTTTCAGTATTTTCAACATGCCTATTAAGAAAAGTTCCTAAGTTCATTGTCAGTTATTCATACGTTTCTGAACGATTACAGATCTACCGCAGTCAGGGGCGCACCTTTAGGCTAGGCAAACCAAGCAACTGTTTTGGGACCCATGGACTTCTCTTCTACATGTTCAAAAGTAATATTTCTGGCTCAAAGTTTGATGTACACAAAGTTGCGGTCGTGCAGAGCTTCACTCGAACGTGTCTGCTGTACGACAACTCCACATCTCAGCAAATGAAGCAGGTGGACTGTATTGTTTGCTCGAAAATCATCCACTGCGAGCTTAACCTCCTCATCTCCTCTGACATTGACAAGACCCGCATTCAACACAAAGGTTTAAAAATACTACAGGGCTCCTTTCATCCTGCCAACCCTCTTGCAAGAAGTGTCTCCTCAGGGAGAGTCAGGGCCATCAAACCTGAGTTATTCTCTTTCCTCATCAGTGAATACTGGAGAGCCATCAAAATACCAAACAAACCACATCTACTTCAACGCTTTATGAATGCAAAACACTAATCATTCCATTTTATTGGGTTTTGTTTATTAATGTATGTCAAAGCACCAGACACTTTACTGACATTGACAGATGTACGTAAGGGTTTACAGGGTGGTATATCTTATATATATATTGGTTATATATGTGTTCTCATATATAATAATAAATGTTTGTTATAATAATAATACATTTTATTTATAAGCGCCTTTCAGGACTCCCAAGGACACTTTACAAAAACATACAGACACAAAACAAGACAGAAGAAACAAATCGGTTAGGGATACACTCTGACAGATGGCCTACTTCAATTAACTTAATCACCTAACAACTGAAAATAAAGTATTACATCTTGAATCTTTAAGTTCCAAAAACAATGAAAACTGGTGGAGCCACTACTAAAAGAGAGGACATCTCAATTACTCTTCTACTTACTATGAGCTCCCCCTGGGTTACTGAACTCAAGTCGGTTAGCAGGATCCTTTCCTCTCTTGCCTCTACATACGGTACATATAGTACTGTATAAACTCTGTTTTAGAATTTAAAAAAAAGCAATTTCCTTTGCTCTTATGTACATGTTAACTGAAGCATCTGTCTCTTGAGCACCAGTGGAGTACTGCGGCACTTAAAGGCCTCTCCTTGATTTAACATTGGCATGGACTGTTGTTTCTGGAGCATCTACCAAGAGGCCAGATGTGGTGGAACTTCTATGTACCTTCTAATCATCAGAGTAGATTAGGAGTTGGTAATGTTTTAAAACTGTAATATCTGTGAAGGAGATTTCAATTATTTACAGGGTCTCCAATACCAGTAGTATGTGTTGAGTCTGGGAGGGTTAGTTCAGAAGTGTCAAACTGACAAAATATAATACATCAGACATGTTCAAAGAATATATAAAAAAGCAAAACTCCAGAGTCAGTCACATCGAGATACCTGGTGCAGCTTCAGGATCTGCAGTTAACCTGTTTAGGGCCAACACATCTATTTGGCCAAAGAGACTGTGCTATTCAAGTCCATCGACTGGCATCTGACACTGATCAACAGAGAACAAAACATCTGTATGTTCAGACATACATCAGTGAATTCACAAACTTTCTGCAGCACAACAGAGTATTTTTCTGCAGAAAGGCTGCAGCCGTTTACATCAGAATGGCAAGTCACAGTAATTGCTTTCTGTGCAAGTAAGATGAGATGTGCTCCTCCTACCATCGACTTCCCTTTTTAGACACTGTGACACCAATAACATTCAGAGCCTTGGCTCACAAACTGCATCACAAACTCCATGGACAGGGGTATTACTCAGGCTCCTTAAAAGATGATGTCCTCCACTGGACGTTAACCATAATGCTCTTTCTGGACCACCTCAGTCTAATGACATGGTTCAGGTATTATCCTTCATACCTTGTCTTTCTGGTGTTTTTCCGTGTCTGTGTTCAGGAGTAAAGGGGCAGCCTGGAACGTCCTTAAAATGTAGTTAGTTCTTAAACCACTACACACTTTTCTTTTTTTATGTATTTTCTATTTCGTTTTTATGTTGTATACCTTTGGGCATACACGCCCTGTATGTCAGTGCATTTTATTGTACTTATATTACACCTAATTCTTTAGCTATGTATGTATGTGAAGCTGACTAGTCTTGTTTACTTGTTCTGTGGAAAAAATATAAAATTTGGATTATGAAATGGCATAAGAAGGGGAAGCAAAGCAGACTACTATTATGTTGTTAATGTTTTGTGGAGATGGCCTCTCTACTCTAATGGTTTTAACATGGCAATTGAAAAAGTAATAGCGCCATTAAATCCCAATTGCATTCAGATGCTACATGTTTTGAGGACGACAGCATCTCTGTTCTACTTGAATTTTGATATTTTTATTCTTTCGACATATGACGTATGATGTGGGTAAAAATTTTTGGAATGTACTATACCAGCATTATCATCCTTTAATGAATTTAATGATCAGGTTTACAGAATGTATCCTGCTTGCATTTTGTCTGAAACACTAGACTTTGCTCCAACAAATGACTGTTCTGCCCAATGTCACATGCACTGTATTTCAACTCAAGCTACTAAACTACTAATTTATAATTAGTTGTGTAAACCCGGATCCTTTGAGGGATTCGGATCAGTCTGAAGCACTCACTGATATGATCCGGGTTTTGTGAATCACTTGAGTCACTTGAGTCACTTGACCTGAAATGGCCATGGCAGTGTCTAGGACTTAACTAAGAATATTATATTATATTATATTATATAACTCGAGCTACATTCATGTTACCATTTGTCAATCATGTCAACGCGGCCACTGGAAAATTAGGCTGTTCAAAAAAAAAAAAAAAAAAAAAAAAAAAAAAGAATGAGTACAATGTCATCATTACAAAAAAAACATTATGGTATTTTATGGTCTAGAATGTACGTGGATCCATGAGTCGGTTAAGTTTCGTTTCTCTGCCGAGTGAGTGGCGAATCCGCCCCCGATAGCAATTACATTTGGCCCGGATCCGTTTTAAGCCCCATGCCTCCGTTTCTAGCTAAGAGACGTTTTCTGATTGTGAACCAGATCCGTGCCAGATAGAGGTTTCAGCTTAAACATTCTAACTGCCATCAGTTCAGTATTTATATCATTTTACAGATCTGGCCCAGATCAGTTTTCCCATAGGTAACCGAAAGACATTAGCTGTATCTGACACTGATTTGGTCAAGATCTGCAATATGAATCTGAGCCGATACTGTTTTCACATAGGCTACACTGGTGTGGCCCGAAACTGTGATCTGAGCCGACTGCATTTAAAAAAGGGCTAAAAAACTGCTCTGGCCCTTATCTGCAAAACCGATTTGAGCCAACACTGTTTTGACAGAGACTGCCTGATGTGGACCACATCCGAAATACTTTTCTCAAACTGTGTGAAGAACTCCGTGGAATAAACATTTTCAAAACAGCTACCTGCCTGCATGTCATTAAGCCGAGCAATATTAACAGTGTTTATAAAAACTATACAGCAACATTTCGTGATGATATGAAGTATTCACGAAATGATGACTTTGGAGATGGCGGGGTTCAATCCCCGGCATCTCCAAATTTAGCTTACTCTGTTATCAGATGTCGGTGGTTTGACCACAAAAAGACCCTGTCTTCCTAACACTTTAAGTAGCACTGAGTGGGGAGTGAGGAAAATGACTGACATGAGAAGGTCAGAATGATCAGTGAAAAGTATCAAAGAGGGAGGTCAACAAACACAGTTGCATTCCCCACCTCCTCAGTTGTCCCAATTCACCTCTCATCTGCATTTCTAAAACTTCTATTGTCATCATGAACAGCCAGGTGAGAAAGCAGCTAAACCAGGACCCAGATCAGCAAATCCAAAAGACCAAATGAGATCAGCCCAAGACTTCTCCAGGTGTGTACAAAGCTCCAGGCAACAGGAGTCTTCCTGGGACTAAACAAGGTTCTGAAGATCTGTTGGATGTACATAGACACTTTGCCCAATATCAAAATCTGAGGCATGTGGTCTAAAAACATGTCCTATGTCTGGAAAGTACATTCAGATGAGATGTAGATGAGCTTCACCCCTCCACCGCATTTCTAAAACTGTCATGGTCATCAGGATCAGTCAGGATCAACAAAGATAGTAGCAGCTCACCAACCAGACTGGTGTTCACTGTCCCATTCACCTTTGTTTTCACAGGGGATGTAGCTCAGTGGTAGAGCGCATGCTTTGCATGTATGAGGCCCCGGGTTCAATCCCCGGCATCTCCAAATTTAGCTTACTCTGTTATCAGATGTCGGTGGTTTGACCACAAAAAGACCCTGTCTTCCTAACACTTTAACTTAACACTGAGTGGGGAGTGAGGAAAATGACTGACATGAGAAGGTCAGAATGATCAGTGAAAAGTATCAAAGAGGGAGGTCAACAAACGCAGTTGCATCCCCCACCTCCTCAGTTGTCCCAATTCACACCTTGGCTGCCTCTCATCTGCATTTCCAAAACTTCTATTGTCATCATGAACAGCCAGGTGAGAAAGCAGCATATTGACTCCCACAGTCTAGTCCATCGCCTTAACCACTCAGCCACGACAACTGCATTTTGCGATTTCTGATCAGAATTTTTCTCGAAAGTGGAAGCCACCATGCTTTGGGAGATGAGGGTGATGCATTGATATTTAGCATTGGCATGGAGAGGTCATAAGGATCAGTGAGAGGAACAAGGGGACCCACCCACAGAGGCCACTTTCAGCTCCTTGATTATGGTGTTATGTCTGTCATGTTGGTAAGTTGTTTCTCTTTTAGGAAGTAAAGTTTGTCTTAATATTTTGGCAAAAGTTGAGACAGCAGTCCAGCTGCCAGCTTGGATTTGTGTCTAAGAGAAAGCATATGATACGACAACCTGCTAGGTATTTGGTCAGTGCATCGTGGTTACTATGTACTCCGTTCTTGATACCTTTGGAAATGGAATGCTTGGTAATTTGTTATAAAAGGAATGCGTATTTTGTGTTTGCTGAGCACTAACTGCTAGCGGTGCTCGACTTTAGCTCTGTATGCTAGCATTCCAAACAAAACGGCATTGGCATGAAGAGGTCAGAAGGATCAGTGAGAGGAACAAAGGGACATACCCACAGAGGCCACTTTCAGCTCCTTGATTATGGTGTTATGTCTGTCATGTTGGTAAGTTGTTTCTCTTTTAGGAAGTAAAGTTAGTCTAAATATTTTGGCAAAAGTTGAGACAGTAGTCCAGCTGCTCGGTGTGTACCTGCTTTTTTTCAGGATCAGTCAGGTGAGATAGTAGCATCTCACCAACCAGACTGATGTTCACTGTCCCATTCATATTTGTTTTCACAGGGGATGTAGCTCAGTGGTAGAGCGCATGCTTTGCATGTATGAGGCCCCGGGTTCAATCCCCGGCATCTCCAAATTTAGCTTACTCTGTTATCAGATGTCGGTGGTTTGACCACAAAAAGACCCTGTCTTCCTAACACTTTAACTTAACACTGAGTGGGGAGTGAGGAAAATGACTGACATGAGAAGGTCAGAATGATCAGTGAAAAGTATCAAAGAGGGAGGTCAACAAACGCAGTTGCATCCCCCACCTCCTCAGTTGTCCCAGTTCACACCTTGGCTGCCTCTCATCTGCATTTCCAAAACTTCTATTGTCATCATGAACAGCCAGGTTAGAAAGCAGCTAAACCAGGACCCAGATCAGCAAATCCAAAAGACCAAATCAGATCAGCCCAAGACTTCTCCAGGTGTGTACAAAGCTCCAGGCAACAGGAGTCTTCCTAGGACTAAACAAGGTTCTCAAGATCTGTTGGATGTACATAGACACTTTGCCCAATATCAAAATCTGAGGCATGTGGTCTCGGCACGGTGTTATTTGCTAGTTTGGCTCCAAAGACCTTCTTGTGAACGGCGTTGGTGGTATAGTGGTGAGCATAGCTGCCTTCCAAGCAGTTGACCCGGGTTCGATTCCCGGCCAACGCAGTTGCCTTTTGTTTGGAACAAAGGACATCATCCCACCTTCTTCTCAACCACATTTCCAAAACTATGAGCAGCTGCACTTGACTTGATGTTGCAAAAATTATTAGGTTTGGGAGGCCAACTAAAAACATGTCCCATGTCTGGAAAGTACTTTCTGATGAGATGTAGATGAGCTTCACCCCTCCACCGCATTTCTAAAACTGTCATGGTCATCAGGATCAGTCAGGTGAGATAGTAGCAGCTCACCAACCAGTTCACTGTCCCATTCACCTTTGTTTTCACAGGGGATGTAGCTCAGTGGTAGAGCGCATGCTTTGCATGTATGAGGCCCCGGGTTCAATCCCCGGCATCTCCAAATTTAGCTTACGCTGTTATCAGATGTCGGTGGTTTGACCACAAAAAGACCCTGTCTTCCTAACACTTTAAGTAGCACTGAGTGGGGAGTGAGGAAAATGGCTGACATGAGAAGGTCAGAATGATCAGTGAAAAGTATCAAAGAGGGAGGTCAACAAATGCAGTTGCATCCCCCACCTCCTCAGTTGTCCCAATTCACCTCTCATCTGCATTTCCAAAACTTCTATTGTCATCATGAACAGCCAAGTGAGAAAGCAGCTAAACCAGGACCCAGATCAGCAAATCCAAAAGACCAAATGAGATCAGCCCAAGACTTCTCCAGGTGTGTACAAAGCTCCAGGCAACAGGAGTCTTCCTAGGACTAAACAAGATTCTCAAGATCTGTTGGATGTACATAGACACTTTGCCCAATATCAAAATCTGAGGCATGTGGTCTAAAAACATGTCCTATGTCTGGAAAGTACATTCAGATGAGATGTAGATGAGCTTCACCCCTCCACCGCATTTCTCGACTGGACAGACTGGTGAGGAGGGCTGGCTCAGTGGTGGGCACAGAGCTGGACTCTCTGGTGACAGTGGCAGAGAGAAGGACCCTGGACAAACTGCTGTCCATACTGGACAACGCCCACCACCCTCTGCACAACACCTTCATCAGGCAGAGGAGTGTGTTCAGTGGCAGGCTGCTGTCTCAGTCCTGCTCAACCAACAGACTTAAAAACTCTTTCGTCCCCCTGGCCATCAGACTGTACAACAGCTCTCAGTGATGGCAGGAGGCACAATAGACTGGTCACTTTATAATTCCTAACGGGTCACTTTATATTTTTAACTTTATAAGTTTCAACAGGTCACTTTATATCTTTAACTTTATAATTTTTAACAGGTCACTGTATATTTTTAACATAACTGTACAAAACATTTTATTATAGCTGTATAAAACATTTTATTTCTAGTCACTTTTTCTATTTTTATATAGTTTCTGTATTGTATGTTTCAATGTAAGTCATTGCTACTGGATGCTTGAATTTCCCCCGGGATTAATAAAGTATCTATCTATCTATCTATCTATCTATCTATCATTTCTAAAACTGTCATGGTCATCAGGATCAGTCAGGTGAGATAGTAGCAGACTCTTTGTAACATTTTCAACAGGACTGTGGGGATGAGTCAGGACAATCACTGACATGAAGATCCACTAGGAATAAGACAGTGATTTCATAGTACTATGGATGTGTTTTTGCATGCGACTGTTTGAGGACACTATTGACTGCCACAGCTCAAAAGCACTACACGTTGACGGCAGGATTCGAACCTGCGCGGGGAGACCCCAATGGATTTCTAGTCCATCGCCTTAACCACTCGGCCACGACAACTGCATTTTGCAATTTCTGATCAGAATTTTTTTTCGAAAGTGGAAGCCACCATGCTTTGGGAGATGAGGGTGATGCATTGATATTTAGCATTGGCATGGGGAGGTCATAAGGATCAGTGAGAGGAACAAGGGGACCCACCCACAGAGTGGGTGGGTGAGAAGGTCAGAATGATCAGTGAAAAGTATCAAAGAGGGAGGTCAACAAACGCAGTTGCATCCCCCACCTCCTCAGTTGTCCCAAATCACCTCTCATCTGCATTTCCAAAACTTCTATTGTCATCATGAACAGCCAAGTGAGAAAGCAGCTAAACCAGGACCCAGATCAGCAAATCCAAAAGACCAAATGAGATCAGCCCAAGACTTCTCCAGGTGTGTACAAAGCTCCAGGCAACAGGAGTCTTCCTAGGACTAAACAAGATTCTCAAGATCTGTTGGATGTACATAGACACTTTGCCCAATATCAAAATCTGAGGCATGTGGTCTAAAAACATGTCCTATGTCTGGAAAGTACATTCAGATGAGATGTAGATGAGCTTCACCCCTCCACCGCATTTCTCGACTGGACAGACTGGTGAGGAGGGCTGGCTCAGTGGTGGGCACAGAGCTGGACTCTCTGGTGACAGTGGCAGAGAGAAGGACCCTGGACAAACTGCTGTCCATACTGGACAACGCCCACCACCCTCTGCACAACACCTTCATCAGGCAGAGGAGTGTGTTCAGTGGCAGGCTGCTGTCTCAGTCCTGCTCAACCAACAGACTTAAAAACTCTTTCGTCCCCCTGGCCATCAGACTGTACAACAGCTCTCAGTGATGGCAGGAGGCACAATAGACTGGTCACTTTATAATTCCTAACGGGTCACTTTATATTTTTAACTTTATAAGTTTCAACAGGTCACTTTATATCTTTAACTTTATAATTTTTAACAGGTCACTGTATATTTTTAACATAACTGTACAAAACATTTTATTATAGCTGTATAAAACATTTTATTTCTAGTCACTTTTTCTATTTTTATATAGTTTCTGTATTGTATGTTTCAATGTAAGTCACTGCTACTGGATGCTTGAATTTCCCCCGGGATTAATAAAGTATCTATCTATCTATCTATCTATCATTTCTAAAACTGTCATGGTCATCAGGATCAGTCAGGTGAGATAGTAGCAGACTCTTTGTAACATTTTCAACAGGACTGTGGGGATGAGTCAGGACAATCACTGACATGAAGATCCACTAGGAATAAGACAGTGATTTCATAGTACTATGGATGTGTTTTTGCATGCGACTGTTTGAGGACACTATTGACTGCCACAGCTCAAAAGCACTACACGTTGACGGCAGGATTCGAACCTGCGCGGGGAGACCCCAATGGATTTCTAGTCCATCGCCTTAACCACTCGGCCACGACAACTGCATTTTGCAATTTCTGATCAGAATTTTTTTTCGAAAGTGGAAGCCACCATGCTTTGGGAGATGAGGGTGATGCATTGATATTTAGCATTGGCATGGGGAGGTCATAAGGATCAGTGAGAGGAACAAGGGGACCCACCCACAGAGTGGGTGGGTGAGAAGGTCAGAATGATCAGTGAAAAGTATCAAAGAGGGAGGTCAACAAACGCAGTTGCATCCCCCACCTCCTCAGTTGTCCCAAATCACCTCTCATCTGCATTTCCAAAACTTCTATTGTCATCATGAACAGCCAAGTGAGAAAGCAGCTAAACCAGGACCCAGATCAGCAAATCCAAAAGACCAAATGAGATCAGCCCAAGACTTCTCCAGGTGTGTACAAAGCTCTTCCTAGGACTAAACAAGATTCTCAAGATCTGTTGGATGTACATAGACACTTTGCCCAATATCAAAATCTGAGGCATGTGGTCTAAAAACATGTCCTATGTCTGGAAAGTACATTCAGATGAGATGTAGATGAGCTTCACCCCTCCACCGCATTTCTAAAACTGTCATGGTCATCAGGATCAGTCAGGTGAGATAGTAGCAGACTCTTTGTAACATTTTCAACAGGACTGTGGGGATGAGTCAGGACAATCACTGACATGAAGATCCACTAGGAATAAGACAGTGATTTCATAGTACTATGGATGTGTTTTTGCATGCGACTGTTTGAGGACACTATTGACTGCCACAGCTCAAAAGCACTACACGTTGTCGGCAGGATTCGAACCTGCGCGGGGAGACCCCAATGGATTTCTAGTCCATCGCCTTAACCACTCGGCCACGACAACTGCATTTTGCGATTTCTGATCAGAATTTTTTTCGATCAAAGAGGGAGGTCAACAAACGCAGTTGCATCCCCCACCTCCTCAGTTGTCCCAATTCACACCTTGGCTGCCTCTCATCTGCATTTCCAAAACTTCTATTGTCATCATGAACAGCCAAGTGAGAAAGCAGCTAAACCAGGACCCAGATCAGCAAATCCAAAAGACCAAATGAGATCAGCCCAAGACTTCTCCAGGTGTGTACAAAGCTCTTCCTAGGACTAAACAAGATTCTCAAGATCTGTTGGATGTACATAGACACTTTGCCCAATATCAAAATCTGAGGCATGTGGTCTCGGCACGGTGTTATTTGCTAGTTTGGCTCCAAAGACGTTCTTGTGAACGGCGTTGGTGGTATAGTGGTGAGCATAGCTGCCTTCCAAGCAGTTGACCCGGGTTCGATTCCCGGCCAACGCAGTTGCCTTTTGTTTGGAACAAAGGACATCATCCCACCTTCTTCTCAACCACATTTCCAAAACTATGAGCAGCTGCACTTGACTTGATGTTGCAAAAATTATTAGGTTTGGGAGGCCAACTAAAAACATGTCCCATGTCTGGAAAGTACTTTCTGATGAGATGTAGATGAGCTTCACCCCTCCACCGCATTTCTAAAACTGTCATGGTCATCAGGATCAGTCAGGTGAGATAGTAGCAGCTCACCAACCAGACTGATGTTCACTGTCCCATTCACATTTGTTTTCACAGGGGATGTAGCTCAGTGGTAGAGCGCATGCTTTGCATGTATGAGGCCCCGGGTTCAATCCCTGGCATCTCCAAATTTAGCTTACTCTGTTATCAGATGTCGGTGGTTTGACCACAAAAAGACCCTGTCTTCCTAACACTTTAAGTAGCACTGAGTGGGGAGTGAGGAAAATGGCTGACATGAGAAGGTCAGAATGATCAGTGAAAAGTATCAAAGAGGGAGGTCAACAAACGCAGTTGCATCCCCCACCTCCTCAGTTGTCCCAATTCACCTCTCATCTGCATTTCCAAAACTTCTATTGTCATCATGAACAGCCAAGTGAGAAAGCAGCTAAACCAGGACCCAGATCAGCAAATCCAAAAGACCAAATGAGATCAGCCCAAGACTTCTCCAGGTGTGTACAAAGCTCCAGGCAACAGGAGTCTTCCTAGGACTAAACAAGATTCTCAAGATCTGTTGGATGTACATAGACACTTTGCCCAATATCAAAATCTGAGGCATGTGGTCTAAAAACATGTCCTATGTCTGGAAAGTACATTCAGATGAGATGTAGATGAGCTTCACCCCTCCACCGCATTTCTAAAACTGTCATGGTCATCAGGATCAGTCAGGTGAGATAGTAGCAGACTCTTTGTAACATTTTCAACAGGACTGTGGGGATGAGTCAGGACAATCACTGACATGAAGATCCACTAGGAATAAGACAGTGATTTCATAGTACTATGGATGTGTTTTTGCATGCGACTGTTTGAGGACACTATTGACTGCCACAGCTCAAAAGCACTACACGTTGTCGGCAGGATTCGAACCTGCGCGGGGAGACCCCAATGGATTTCTAGTCCATCGCCTTAACCACTCGGCCACGACAACTGCATTTTGCGATTTCTGATCAGAATTTTTTTTCGAAAGTGGAAGCCACCATGCTTTGGGAGATGAGGGTGATGCATTGATATTTAGCATTGGCATGGGGAGGTCATAAGGATCAGTGAGAGGAACAAGGGGACCCACCCACAGAGGCCACTCTCAGCTCCTTGATTATGGTGTTATGTCTGTCATGTTGGTAAGTTGTTTCTCTTTTAGGAAGTAAAGTTTGTCTTAATATTTTGGCAAAAGTTGAGACAGCAGTCCAGCTGCCAGCTTGGATTTGTGTCTAAGAGAAAGCATATGATACGACAACCTGCTAGGTATTTGGTCAGTGCATCGTAGTTACTATGTACTCCGTTCTTGATACCTTTGGAAAAGGAATGCTTGGTAATTTGTTATAAAAGGAATGCGTATTTTGTGTTTGCTGAGCACTAACTGCTAGCGGTGCTCGACTTTAGCTCTGTATGCTAGCATTCCAAACAAAACGGCATTGGCATGAAGAGGTCAGAAGGATCAGTGAGAGGAACAAAGGGACCCACCCACAGAGGCCACTTTCAGCTCCTTGATTATGGTGTTATGTCTGTCATGTTGGTAAGTTGTTTCTCTTTTAGGAAGTAAAGTTAGTCTAAATATTTTGGCAAAAGTTGAGACAGTAGTCCAGCTGCTCGGTGTGTACCTGCTTTTACTGGTGTTCACTGTCCCATTCACCTTTGTTTTCACAGGGGATGTAGCTCAGTGGTAGAGCGCATGCTTTGCGTGTATGAGGCCCGGCATCTCCAAATTTAGCTTACTCTGTTATCAGATGTCGGTGGTTTGACCACAAAAAGACCCTGTCTTCCTAACACTTTAAGTAGCACTGAGTGGGGAGTGAGGAAAATGGCTGACATGAGAAGGTCAGAATGATCAGTGAAAAGTATCAAAGAGGGAGGTCAACAAACGCAGTTGCATCCCCCACCTCCTCAGTTGTCCCAGTTCACACCTTGGCTGCCTCTCATCTGCATTTCCAAAACTACTATTGTCATCATGAACAGCCAGGTTAGAAAGCAGCTAAACCAGGACCCAGATCAGCAAATCCAAAAGACCAAATGAGATCAGCCCAAGACTTCTCCAGGTGTGTACAAAGCTCCAGGCAACAGGAGTCTTCCTAGGACTAAACAAGGTTCTCAAGATCTGTTGGATGTACATAGACACTTTGCCCAATATCAAAATCTGAGGCATGTGGTCTCGGCACGGTGTTATTTGCTAGTTTGGCTCCGAACACCTTCTTGTGAACGGCGTTGGTGGTATAGTGGTGAGCATAGCTGCCTTCCAAGCAGTTGACCCGGGTTCGATTCCCGGCCAACGCAGTTGCCTTTTGTTTGGAACAAAGGACATCATCCCACCTTCTTCTCAACCACATTTCCAAAACTATGAGCAGCTGCACTTGACTTGATGTTGCAAAAATTATTAGGTTTGGGAGGCCAACTAAAAACATGTCCCATGTCTGGAAAGTACTTTCTGATGAGATGTAGATGAGCTTCACCCCTCCACCGCATTTCTAAAACTGTCATGGTCATCAGGATCAGTCAGGTGAGATAGTAGCAGCTCACCAACCAGACTGATGTTCACTGTCCCATTCACATTTGTTTTCACAGGGGATGTAGCTCAGTGGTAGAGCGCATGCTTTGCATGTATGAGGCCCCGGGTTCAATCCCTGGCATCTCCAAATTTAGCTTACTCTGTTATCAGATGTCGGTGGTTTGACCACAAAAAGACCCTGTCTTCCTAACACTTTAAGTAGCACTGAGTGGGGAGTGAGGAAAATGGCTGACATGAGAAGGTCAGAATGATCAGTGAAAAGTATCAAAGAGGGAGGTCAACAAACGCAGTTGCATCCCCCACCTCCTCAGTTGTCCCAATTCACCTCTCATCTGCATTTCCAAAACTTCTATTGTCATCATGAACAGCCAAGTGAGAAAGCAGCTAAACCAGGACCCAGATCAGCAAATCCAAAAGACCAAATGAGATCAGCCCAAGACTTCTCCAGGTGTGTACAAAGCTCCAGGCAACAGGAGTCTTCCTAGGACTAAACAAGATTCTCAAGATCTGTTGGATGTACATAGACACTTTGCCCAATATCAAAATCTGAGGCATGTGGTCTAAAAACATGTCCTATGTCTGGAAAGTACATTCAGATGAGATGTAGATGAGCTTCACCCCTCCACCGCATTTCTAAAACTGTCATGGTCATCAGGATCAGTCAGGTGAGATAGTAGCAGACTCTTTGTAACATTTTCAACAGGACTGTGGGGATGAGTCAGGACAATCACTGACATGAAGATCCACTAGGAATAAGACAGTGATTTCATAGTACTATGGATGTGTTTTTGCATGCGACTGTTTGAGGACACTATTGACTGCCACAGCTCAAAAGCACTACACGTTGTCGGCAGGATTCGAACCTGCGCGGGGAGACCCCAATGGATTTCTAGTCCATCGCCTTAACCACTCGGCCACGACAACTGCATTTTGCGATTTCTGATCAGAATTTTTTTTCGAAAGTGGAAGCCACCATGCTTTGGGAGATGAGGGTGATGCATTGATATTTAGCATTGGCATGGGGAGGTCATAAGGATCAGTGAGAGGAACAAGGGGACCCACCCACAGAGGCCACTCTCAGCTCCTTGATTATGGTGTTATGTCTGTCATGTTGGTAAGTTGTTTCTCTTTTAGGAAGTAAAGTTTGTCTTAATATTTTGGCAAAAGTTGAGACAGCAGTCCAGCTGCCAGCTTGGATTTGTGTCTAAGAGAAAGCATATGATACGACAACCTGCTAGGTATTTGGTCAGTGCATCGTAGTTACTATGTACTCCGTTCTTGATACCTTTGGAAAAGGAATGCTTGGTAATTTGTTATAAAAGGAATGCGTATTTTGTGTTTGCTGAGCACTAACTGCTAGCGGTGCTCGACTTTAGCTCTGTATGCTAGCATTCCAAACAAAACGGCATTGGCATGAAGAGGTCAGAAGGATCAGTGAGAGGAACAAAGGGACCCACCCACAGAGGCCACTTTCAGCTCCTTGATTATGGTGTTATGTCTGTCATGTTGGTAAGTTGTTTCTCTTTTAGGAAGTAAAGTTAGTCTAAATATTTTGGCAAAAGTTGAGACAGTAGTCCAGCTGCTCGGTGTGTACCTGCTTTTACTGGTGTTCACTGTCCCATTCACCTTTGTTTTCACAGGGGATGTAGCTCAGTGGTAGAGCGCATGCTTTGCGTGTATGAGGCCCGGCATCTCCAAATTTAGCTTACTCTGTTATCAGATGTCGGTGGTTTGACCACAAAAAGACCCTGTCTTCCTAACACTTTAAGTAGCACTGAGTGGGGAGTGAGGAAAATGGCTGACATGAGAAGGTCAGAATGATCAGTGAAAAGTATCAAAGAGGGAGGTCAACAAACGCAGTTGCATCCCCCACCTCCTCAGTTGTCCCAGTTCACACCTTGGCTGCCTCTCATCTGCATTTCCAAAACTACTATTGTCATCATGAACAGCCAGGTTAGAAAGCAGCTAAACCAGGACCCAGATCAGCAAATCCAAAAGACCAAATGAGATCAGCCCAAGACTTCTCCAGGTGTGTACAAAGCTCCAGGCAACAGGAGTCTTCCTAGGACTAAACAAGGTTCTCAAGATCTGTTGGATGTACATAGACACTTTGCCCAATATCAAAATCTGAGGCATGTGGTCTCGGCACGGTGTTATTTGCTAGTTTGGCTCCGAACACCTTCTTGTGAACGGCGTTGGTGGTATAGTGGTGAGCATAGCTGCCTTCCAAGCAGTTGACCCGGGTTCGATTCCCGGCCAACGCAGTTGCCTTTTGTTTGGAACAAAGGACATCATCCCACCTTCTTCTCAACCACATTTCCAAAACTATGAGCAGCTGCACTTGACTTGATGTTGCAAAAATTATTAGGTTTGGGAGGCCAACTAA
Source organism: Planiliza haematocheilus (assembly GCA_005024645.1). Taxonomy (NCBI): domain Eukaryota; kingdom Metazoa; phylum Chordata; class Actinopteri; order Mugiliformes; family Mugilidae; genus Planiliza; species Planiliza haematocheilus. The sequence continues at coordinate 3,891,480 of SRSE01001198.1, read as the reverse complement.
AAACATGTCCCATGTCTGGAAAGTACTTTCTGATGAGATGTAGATGAGCTTCACCCCTCCACCGCATTTCTAAAACTGTCATGGTCATCAGGATCAGTCAGGTGAGATAGTAGCAGCTCACCAACCAGACTGATGTTCACTGTCCCATTCACCTTTGTTTTCACAGGGGATGTAGCTCAGTGGTAGAGCACATGCTTTGCATGTATGAGGCCCCGGGTTCAATCCCCGGCATCGCCAAATTTAGCTTACTCTGTTATCAGATGTCGGTGGTTTGACCACAAAAAGACCCTGTCTTCCTAACACTTTAAGTAGCACTGAGTGGGGAGTGAGGAAAATGGCTGACATGAGAAGGTCAGAATGATCAGTGAAAAGTATCAAAGAGGGAGATCAACAAACGCAGTTGCATCCCCCACCTCCTCAGTTGTCCCAATTCACCTCTCATCTGCATTTCCAAAACTTCTATTGTCATCATGAACAGCCAAGTGAGAAAGCAGCTAAACCAGGCAACAGGAGTCTTCCTAGGACTAAACAAGATTCTCAAGATCTGTTGGATGTACATAGACACTTTGCCCAATATCAAAATCTGAGGCATGTGGTCTAAAAACATGTCCTATGTCTGGAAAGTACATTCAGATGAGATGTAGATGAGCTTCACCCCTCCACCGCATTTCTAAAACTGTCATGGTCATCAGGATCATACAGGTGAGATAGTAGCAGACTCTTTGTAACATTTTCAACAGGACTGTGGGGATGAGTCAGGACAATCACTGACATGAAGATCCACTAGGAATAAGACAGTGATTTCATAGTACTATGGATGTGTTTTTGCATGCGACTGTTTGAGGACACTATTGACTGCCACAGCTCAAAAGCACTACACGTTGTCGGCAGGATTCGAACCTGCGCGGGGAGACCCCAATGGATTTCTAGTCCATCGCCTTAACCACTCGGCCACGACAACTGCATTTTGCGATTTCTGATCAGAATTTTTTTTCGAAAGTGGAAGCCACCATGCTTTGGGAGATGAGGGTGATGCATTGATATTTAGCATTGGCATGGGGAGGTCATAAGGATCAGTGAGAGGAACAAGGGGACCCACCCACAGAGGCCACTTTCAGCTCCTTGATTATGGTGTTATGTCTGTCATGTTGGTAAGTTGTTTCTCTTTTAGGAAGTAAAGTTTGTCTTAATATTTTGGCAAAAGTTGAGACAGCAGTCCAGCTGCCAGCTTGGATTTGTGTCTAAGAGAAAGCATATGATACGACAACCTGCTAGGTATTTGGTCAGTGCATCGTAGTTACTATGTACTCCGTTCTTGTTACCTTTGGAAATGGAATGCTTGGTAATGTGTTATAAAAGGAATGCGTATTTTGTGTTTGCTGAGCACTAACTGCTAGCGGTGCTCGACTTTAGCTTTGTATGCTAGCATTCCAAACAAAACGGCATTGGCATGAAGAGGTCAGAAGGATCAGTGAGAGGAACAAAGGGACCCACCCACAGAGGCCACTTTCAGCTCCTTGATTATGGTGTTATGTCTGTCATGTTGGTAAGTTGTTTCTCTTTTAGGAAGTAAAGTTAGGTCTAAATATTTTGGCAAACGTTGAGACAGTAGTCCAGCTGCTCGGTGTGTACCTGCTTTTACTGGTGTTCACTGTCCCATTCACCTTTGTTTTCACAGGGGATGTAGCTCAGTGGTAGAGCGCATGCTTTGCGTGTATGAGGCCCGGCATCTCCAAATTTAGCTTACTCTGTTATCAGATGTCGGTGGTTTGACCACAAAAAGACCCTGTCTTCCTAACACTTTAAGTAGCACTGAGTGGGGAGTGAGGAAAATGGCTGACATGAGAAGGTCAGAATGATCAGTGAAAAGTATCAAAGAGGGAGGTCAACAAACGCAGTTGCATCCCCCACCTCCTCAGTTGTCCCAATTCACCTCTCATCTGCATCAGCTCAGCAAATCCAAAAGACCAAATGAGATCAGCCCAAGACTTCTCCAGGTGTGTACAAAGCTCCAGGCAACAGGAGTCTTCCTAGGACTAAACAAGATTCTCAAGATCTGTTGGATGTACATAGACACTTTGCCCAATATCAAAATCTGAGGCATGTGGTCTAAAAACATGTCCTATGTCTGGAAAGTACATTCAGATGAGATGTAGATGAGCTTCACCCCTCCACCGCATTTCTAAAACTGTCATGGTCATCAGGATCAGTCAGGTGAGATAGTAGCAGACTCTTTGTAACATTTTCAACAGGACTGTGGGGATGAGTCAGGACAATCACTGACATGAAGATCCACTAGGAATAAGACAGTGATTTCATAGTACTATGGATGTGTTTTTGCATGCGACTGTTTGAGGACACTATTGACTGCCACAGCTCAAAAGCACTACACGTTGTCGGCAGGATTCGAACCTGCGCGGGGAGACCCCAATGGATTTCTAGTCCATCGCCTTAACCACTCGGCCACGACAACTGCATTTTGCGATTTCTGATCCGAATTTTTTTTCGAAAGTGGAAGCCACCATGATTTGGGAGATGAGGGTGATGCATTGATATTTAGCATTGGCATGGGGAGGTCATAAGGATCAGTGAGAGGAACAAGGGGACCCACCCACAGAGTGGGTGGGTGAGAAGGTCAGAATGATCAGTGAAAAGTATCAAAGAGGGAGGTCAACAAACGCAGTTGCATCCCCCACCTCCTCAGTTGTCCCAATTCACCTCTCATCTGCATTTCCAAAACTTCTATTGTCATCATGAACAGCCAAGTGAGAAAGCAGCTAAACCAGGACCCAGATCAGCAAATCCAAAAGACCAAATGAGATCAGCCCAAGACTTCTCCAGGTGTGTACAAAGCTCTTCCTAGGACTAAACAAGATTCTCAAGATCTGTTGGATGTACATAGACACTTTGCCCAATATCAAAATCTGAGGCATGTGGTCTAAAAACATGTCCTATGTCTGGAAAGTACATTCAGATGAGATGTAGATGAGCTTCACCCCTCCACCGCATTTCTAAAACTGTCATGGTCATCAGGATCAGTCAGGTGAGATAGTAGCAGACTCTTTGTAACATTTTCAACAGGACTGTGGGGATGAGTCAGGACAATCACTGACATGAAGATCCACTAGGAATAAGACAGTGATTTCATAGTACTATGGATGTGTTTTTGCATGCGACTGTTTGAGGACACTATTGACTGCCACAGCTCAAAAGCACTACACGTTGTCGGCAGGATTCGAACCTGCGCGGGGAGACCCCAATGGATTTCTAGTCCATCGCCTTAACCACTCGGCCACGACAACTGCATTTTGCGATTTCTGATCAGAATTTTTTTCGATCAAAGAGGGAGGTCAACAAACGCAGTTGCATCCCCCACCTCCTCAGTTGTCCCAATTCACACCTTGGCTGCCTCTCATCTGCATTTCCAAAACTTCTATTGTCATCATGAACAGCCAAGTGAGAAAGCAGCTAAACCAGGACCCAGATCAGCAAATCCAAAAGACCAAATGAGATCAGCCCAAGACTTCTCCAGGTGTGTACAAAGCTCTTCCTAGGACTAAACAAGATTCTCAAGATCTGTTGGATGTACATAGACACTTTGCCCAATATCAAAATCTGAGGCATGTGGTCTCGGCACGGTGTTATTTGCTAGTTTGGCTCCAAAGACGTTCTTGTGAACGGCGTTGGTGGTATAGTGGTGAGCATAGCTGCCTTCCAAGCAGTTGACCCGGGTTCGATTCCCGGCCAACGCAGTTGCCTTTTGTTTGGAACAAAGGACATCATCCCACCTTCTTCTCAACCACATTTCCAAAACTATGAGCAGCTGCACTTGACTTGATGTTGCAAAAATTATTAGGTTTGGGAGGCCAACTAAAAACATGTCCCATGTCTGGAAAGTACTTTCTGATGAGATGTAGATGAGCTTCACCCCTCCACCGCATTTCTAAAACTGTCATGGTCATCAGGATCAGTCAGGTGAGATAGTAGCAGCTCACCAACCAGACTGATGTTCACTGTCCCATTCACATTTGTTTTCACAGGGGATGTAGCTCAGTGGTAGAGCGCATGCTTTGCATGTATGAGGCCCCGGGTTCAATCCCTGGCATCTCCAAATTTAGCTTACTCTGTTATCAGATGTCGGTGGTTTGACCACAAAAAGACCCTGTCTTCCTAACACTTTAAGTAGCACTGAGTGGGGAGTGAGGAAAATGGCTGACATGAGAAGGTCAGAATGATCAGTGAAAAGTATCAAAGAGGGAGGTCAACAAACGCAGTTGCATCCCCCACCTCCTCAGTTGTCCCAATTCACCTCTCATCTGCATTTCCAAAACTTCTATTGTCATCATGAACAGCCAAGTGAGAAAGCAGCTAAACCAGGACCCAGATCAGCAAATCCAAAAGACCAAATGAGATCAGCCCAAGACTTCTCCAGGTGTGTACAAAGCTCCAGGCAACAGGAGTCTTCCTAGGACTAAACAAGATTCTCAAGATCTGTTGGATGTACATAGACACTTTGCCCAATATCAAAATCTGAGGCATGTGGTCTAAAAACATGTCCTATGTCTGGAAAGTACATTCAGATGAGATGTAGATGAGCTTCACCCCTCCACCGCATTTCTAAAACTGTCATGGTCATCAGGATCAGTCAGGTGAGATAGTAGCAGACTCTTTGTAACATTTTCAACAGGACTGTGGGGATGAGTCAGGACAATCACTGACATGAAGATCCACTAGGAATAAGACAGTGATTTCATAGTACTATGGATGTGTTTTTGCATGCGACTGTTTGAGGACACTATTGACTGCCACAGCTCAAAAGCACTACACGTTGTCGGCAGGATTCGAACCTGCGCGGGGAGACCCCAATGGATTTCTAGTCCATCGCCTTAACCACTCGGCCACGACAACTGCATTTTGCGATTTCTGATCAGAATTTTTTTTCGAAAGTGGAAGCCACCATGCTTTGGGAGATGAGGGTGATGCATTGATATTTAGCATTGGCATGGGGAGGTCATAAGGATCAGTGAGAGGAACAAGGGGACCCACCCACAGAGGCCACTCTCAGCTCCTTGATTATGGTGTTATGTCTGTCATGTTGGTAAGTTGTTTCTCTTTTAGGAAGTAAAGTTTGTCTTAATATTTTGGCAAAAGTTGAGACAGCAGTCCAGCTGCCAGCTTGGATTTGTGTCTAAGAGAAAGCATATGATACGACAACCTGCTAGGTATTTGGTCAGTGCATCGTAGTTACTATGTACTCCGTTCTTGATACCTTTGGAAAAGGAATGCTTGGTAATTTGTTATAAAAGGAATGCGTATTTTGTGTTTGCTGAGCACTAACTGCTAGCGGTGCTCGACTTTAGCTCTGTATGCTAGCATTCCAAACAAAACGGCATTGGCATGAAGAGGTCAGAAGGATCAGTGAGAGGAACAAAGGGACCCACCCACAGAGGCCACTTTCAGCTCCTTGATTATGGTGTTATGTCTGTCATGTTGGTAAGTTGTTTCTCTTTTAGGAAGTAAAGTTAGTCTAAATATTTTGGCAAAAGTTGAGACAGTAGTCCAGCTGCTCGGTGTGTACCTGCTTTTACTGGTGTTCACTGTCCCATTCACCTTTGTTTTCACAGGGGATGTAGCTCAGTGGTAGAGCGCATGCTTTGCGTGTATGAGGCCCGGCATCTCCAAATTTAGCTTACTCTGTTATCAGATGTCGGTGGTTTGACCACAAAAAGACCCTGTCTTCCTAACACTTTAAGTAGCACTGAGTGGGGAGTGAGGAAAATGGCTGACATGAGAAGGTCAGAATGATCAGTGAAAAGTATCAAAGAGGGAGGTCAACAAACGCAGTTGCATCCCCCACCTCCTCAGTTGTCCCAGTTCACACCTTGGCTGCCTCTCATCTGCATTTCCAAAACTACTATTGTCATCATGAACAGCCAGGTTAGAAAGCAGCTAAACCAGGACCCAGATCAGCAAATCCAAAAGACCAAATGAGATCAGCCCAAGACTTCTCCAGGTGTGTACAAAGCTCCAGGCAACAGGAGTCTTCCTAGGACTAAACAAGGTTCTCAAGATCTGTTGGATGTACATAGACACTTTGCCCAATATCAAAATCTGAGGCATGTGGTCTCGGCACGGTGTTATTTGCTAGTTTGGCTCCGAACACCTTCTTGTGAACGGCGTTGGTGGTATAGTGGTGAGCATAGCTGCCTTCCAAGCAGTTGACCCGGGTTCGATTCCCGGCCAACGCAGTTGCCTTTTGTTTGGAACAAAGGACATCATCCCACCTTCTTCTCAACCACATTTCCAAAACTATGAGCAGCTGCACTTGACTTGATGTTGCAAAAATTATTAGGTTTGGGAGGCCAACTAAAAACATGTCCCATGTCTGGAAAGTACTTTCTGATGAGATGTAGATGAGCTTCACCCCTCCACCGCATTTCTAAAACTGTCATGGTCATCAGGATCAGTCAGGTGAGATAGTAGCAGCTCACCAACCAGACTGATGTTCACTGTCCCATTCACATTTGTTTTCACAGGGGATGTAGCTCAGTGGTAGAGCGCATGCTTTGCATGTATGAGGCCCCGGGTTCAATCCCTGGCATCTCCAAATTTAGCTTACTCTGTTATCAGATGTCGGTGGTTTGACCACAAAAAGACCCTGTCTTCCTAACACTTTAAGTAGCACTGAGTGGGGAGTGAGGAAAATGGCTGACATGAGAAGGTCAGAATGATCAGTGAAAAGTATCAAAGAGGGAGGTCAACAAACGCAGTTGCATCCCCCACCTCCTCAGTTGTCCCAATTCACCTCTCATCTGCATTTCCAAAACTTCTATTGTCATCATGAACAGCCAAGTGAGAAAGCAGCTAAACCAGGACCCAGATCAGCAAATCCAAAAGACCAAATGAGATCAGCCCAAGACTTCTCCAGGTGTGTACAAAGCTCCAGGCAACAGGAGTCTTCCTAGGACTAAACAAGATTCTCAAGATCTGTTGGATGTACATAGACACTTTGCCCAATATCAAAATCTGAGGCATGTGGTCTAAAAACATGTCCTATGTCTGGAAAGTACATTCAGATGAGATGTAGATGAGCTTCACCCCTCCACCGCATTTCTAAAACTGTCATGGTCATCAGGATCAGTCAGGTGAGATAGTAGCAGACTCTTTGTAACATTTTCAACAGGACTGTGGGGATGAGTCAGGACAATCACTGACATGAAGATCCACTAGGAATAAGACAGTGATTTCATAGTACTATGGATGTGTTTTTGCATGCGACTGTTTGAGGACACTATTGACTGCCACAGCTCAAAAGCACTACACGTTGTCGGCAGGATTCGAACCTGCGCGGGGAGACCCCAATGGATTTCTAGTCCATCGCCTTAACCACTCGGCCACGACAACTGCATTTTGCGATTTCTGATCAGAATTTTTTTTCGAAAGTGGAAGCCACCATGCTTTGGGAGATGAGGGTGATGCATTGATATTTAGCATTGGCATGGGGAGGTCATAAGGATCAGTGAGAGGAACAAGGGGACCCACCCACAGAGGCCACTCTCAGCTCCTTGATTATGGTGTTATGTCTGTCATGTTGGTAAGTTGTTTCTCTTTTAGGAAGTAAAGTTTGTCTTAATATTTTGGCAAAAGTTGAGACAGCAGTCCAGCTGCCAGCTTGGATTTGTGTCTAAGAGAAAGCATATGATACGACAACCTGCTAGGTATTTGGTCAGTGCATCGTAGTTACTATGTACTCCGTTCTTGATACCTTTGGAAAAGGAATGCTTGGTAATTTGTTATAAAAGGAATGCGTATTTTGTGTTTGCTGAGCACTAACTGCTAGCGGTGCTCGACTTTAGCTCTGTATGCTAGCATTCCAAACAAAACGGCATTGGCATGAAGAGGTCAGAAGGATCAGTGAGAGGAACAAAGGGACCCACCCACAGAGGCCACTTTCAGCTCCTTGATTATGGTGTTATGTCTGTCATGTTGGTAAGTTGTTTCTCTTTTAGGAAGTAAAGTTAGTCTAAATATTTTGGCAAAAGTTGAGACAGTAGTCCAGCTGCTCGGTGTGTACCTGCTTTTACTGGTGTTCACTGTCCCATTCACCTTTGTTTTCACAGGGGATGTAGCTCAGTGGTAGAGCGCATGCTTTGCGTGTATGAGGCCCGGCATCTCCAAATTTAGCTTACTCTGTTATCAGATGTCGGTGGTTTGACCACAAAAAGACCCTGTCTTCCTAACACTTTAAGTAGCACTGAGTGGGGAGTGAGGAAAATGGCTGACATGAGAAGGTCAGAATGATCAGTGAAAAGTATCAAAGAGGGAGGTCAACAAACGCAGTTGCATCCCCCACCTCCTCAGTTGTCCCAGTTCACACCTTGGCTGCCTCTCATCTGCATTTCCAAAACTACTATTGTCATCATGAACAGCCAGGTTAGAAAGCAGCTAAACCAGGACCCAGATCAGCAAATCCAAAAGACCAAATGAGATCAGCCCAAGACTTCTCCAGGTGTGTACAAAGCTCCAGGCAACAGGAGTCTTCCTAGGACTAAACAAGGTTCTCAAGATCTGTTGGATGTACATAGACACTTTGCCCAATATCAAAATCTGAGGCATGTGGTCTCGGCACGGTGTTATTTGCTAGTTTGGCTCCGAACACCTTCTTGTGAACGGCGTTGGTGGTATAGTGGTGAGCATAGCTGCCTTCCAAGCAGTTGACCCGGGTTCGATTCCCGGCCAACGCAGTTGCCTTTTGTTTGGAACAAAGGACATCATCCCACCTTCTTCTCAACCACATTTCCAAAACTATGAGCAGCTGCACTTGACTTGATGTTGCAAAAATTATTAGGTTTGGGAGGCCAACTAAAAACATGTCCCATGTCTGGAAAGTACTTTCTGATGAGATGTAGATGAGCTTCACCCCTCCACCGCATTTCTAAAACTGTCATGGTCATCAGGATCAGTCAGGTGAGATAGTAGCAGCTCACCAACCAGACTGATGTTCACTGTCCCATTCACCTTTGTTTTCACAGGGGATGTAGCTCAGTGGTAGAGCACATGCTTTGCATGTATGAGGCCCCGGGTTCAATCCCCGGCATCGCCAAATTTAGCTTACTCTGTTATGTCGGTGGTTTGACCACAAAAAGACCCTGTCTTCCTAACACTTTAAGTAGCACTGAGTGGGGAGTGAGGAAAATGGCTGACATGAGAAGGTCAGAATGATCAGTGAAAAGTATCAAAGAGGGAGATCAACAAACGCAGTTGCATCCCCCACCTCCTCAGTTGTCCCAATTCACCTCTCATCTGCATTTCCAAAACTTCTATTGTCATCATGAACAGCCAAGTGAGAAAGCAGCTAAACCAGGCAACAGGAGTCTTCCTAGGACTAAACAAGATTCTCAAGATCTGTTGGATGTACATAGACACTTTGCCCAATATCAAAATCTGAGGCATGTGGTCTAAAAACATGTCCTATGTCTGGAAAGTACATTCAGATGAGATGTAGATGAGCTTCACCCCTCCACCGCATTTCTAAAACTGTCATGGTCATCAGGATCATACAGGTGAGATAGTAGCAGACTCTTTGTAACATTTTCAACAGGACTGTGGGGATGAGTCAGGACAATCACTGACATGAAGATCCACTAGGAATAAGACAGTGATTTCATAGTACTATGGATGTGTTTTTGCATGCGACTGTTTGAGGACACTATTGACTGCCACAGCTCAAAAGCACTACACGTTGTCGGCAGGATTCGAACCTGCGCGGGGAGACCCCAATGGATTTCTAGTCCATCGCCTTAACCACTCGGCCACGACAACTGCATTTTGCGATTTCTGATCAGAATTTTTTTTCGAAAGTGGAAGCCACCATGCTTTGGGAGATGAGGGTGATGCATTGATATTTAGCATTGGCATGGGGAGGTCATAAGGATCAGTGAGAGGAACAAGGGGACCCACCCACAGAGGCCACTTTCAGCTCCTTGATTATGGTGTTATGTCTGTCATGTTGGTAAGTTGTTTCTCTTTTAGGAAGTAAAGTTTGTCTTAATATTTTGGCAAAAGTTGAGACAGCAGTCCAGCTGCCAGCTTGGATTTGTGTCTAAGAGAAAGCATATGATACGACAACCTGCTAGGTATTTGGTCAGTGCATCGTAGTTACTATGTACTCCGTTCTTGTTACCTTTGGAAATGGAATGCTTGGTAATGTGTTATAAAAGGAATGCGTATTTTGTGTTTGCTGAGCACTAACTGCTAGCGGTGCTCGACTTTAGCTTTGTATGCTAGCATTCCAAACAAAACGGCATTGGCATGAAGAGGTCAGAAGGATCAGTGAGAGGAACAAAGGGACCCACCCACAGAGGCCACTTTCAGCTCCTTGATTATGGTGTTATGTCTGTCATGTTGGTAAGTTGTTTCTCTTTTAGGAAGTAAAGTTAGGTCTAAATATTTTGGCAAACGTTGAGACAGTAGTCCAGCTGCTCGGTGTGTACCTGCTTTTACTGGTGTTCACTGTCCCATTCACCTTTGTTTTCACAGGGGATGTAGCTCAGTGGTAGAGCGCATGCTTTGCGTGTATGAGGCCCGGCATCTCCAAATTTAGCTTACTCTGTTATCAGATGTCGGTGGTTTGACCACAAAAAGACCCTGTCTTCCTAACACTTTAAGTAGCACTGAGTGGGGAGTGAGGAAAATGGCTGACATGAGAAGGTCAGAATGATCAGTGAAAAGTATCAAAGAGGGAGGTCAACAAACGCAGTTGCATCCCCCACCTCCTCAGTTGTCCCAATTCACCTCTCATCTGCATCAGCTCAGCAAATCCAAAAGACCAAATGAGATCAGCCCAAGACTTCTCCAGGTGTGTACAAAGCTCCAGGCAACAGGAGTCTTCCTAGGACTAAACAAGATTCTCAAGATCTGTTGGATGTACATAGACACTTTGCCCAATATCAAAATCTGAGGCATGTGGTCTAAAAACATGTCCTATGTCTGGAAAGTACATTCAGATGAGATGTAGATGAGCTTCACCCCTCCACCGCATTTCTAAAACTGTCATGGTCATCAGGATCAGTCAGGTGAGATAGTAGCAGACTCTTTGTAACATTTTCAACAGGACTGTGGGGATGAGTCAGGACAATCACTGACATGAAGATCCACTAGGAATAAGACAGTGATTTCATAGTACTATGGATGTGTTTTTGCATGCGACTGTTTGAGGACACTATTGACTGCCACAGCTCAAAAGCACTACACGTTGTCGGCAGGATTCGAACCTGCGCGGGGAGACCCCAATGGATTTCTAGTCCATCGCCTTAACCACTCGGCCACGACAACTGCATTTTGCGATTTCTGATCCGAATTTTTTTTCGAAAGTGGAAGCCACCATGATTTGGGAGATGAGGGTGATGCATTGATATTTAGCATTGGCATGGGGAGGTCATAAGGATCAGTGAGAGGAACAAGGGGACCCACCCACAGAGTGGGTGGGTGAGAAGGTCAGAATGATCAGTGAAAAGTATCAAAGAGGGAGGTCAACAAACGCAGTTGCATCCCCCACCTCCTCAGTTGTCCCAATTCACCTCTCATCTGCATTTCCAAAACTTCTATTGTCATCATGAACAGCCAAGTGAGAAAGCAGCTAAACCAGGACCCAGATCAGCAAATCCAAAAGACCAAATGAGATCAGCCCAAGACTTCTCCAGGTGTGTACAAAGCTCTTCCTAGGACTAAACAAGATTCTCAAGATCTGTTGGATGTACATAGACACTTTGCCCAATATCAAAATCTGAGGCATGTGGTCTAAAAACATGTCCTATGTCTGGAAAGTACATTCAGATGAGATGTAGATGAGCTTCACCCCTCCACCGCATTTCTAAAACTGTCATGCTCATCAGGATCAGTCAGGTGAGATAGTAGCAGACTCTTTGTAACATTTTCAACAGGACTGTGGGGATGAGTCAGGACAATCACTGACATGAAGATCCACTAGGAATAAGACAGTGATTTCATAGTACTATGGATGTGTTTTTGCATGCGACTGTTTGAGGACACTATTGACTGCCACAGCTCAAAAGCACTACACGTTGTCGGCAGGATTCGAACCTGCGCGGGGAGACCCCAATGGATTTCTAGTCCATCGCCTTAACCACTCGGCCACGACAACTGCATTTTGCGATTTCTGATCAGAATTTTTTTCGATCAAAGAGGGAGGTCAACAAACGCAGTTGTATCCCCCACCTCCTCAGTTGTCCCAATTCACACCTTGGCTGCCTCTCATCTGCATTTCCAAAACTTCTATTGTCATCATGAACAGCCAGTTTAGAAAGCAGCTAAACCAGGACCCAGATCAGCAAATCCAAAAGACCAAATGAGATCAGCCCAAGACTTCTCCAGGTGTGTACAAAGCTCCAGGCAACAGGAGTCTTCCTAGGACTAAACAAGGTTCTCAAGATCTGTTGGATGTACATAGACACTTTGCCCAATATCAAAATCTGAGGCATGTGGTCTCGGCACGGTGTTATTTGCTAGTTTGGCTCCAAAGACCTTCTTGTGAACGGCGTTGGTGGTATAGTGGTGAGCATAGCTGCCTTCCAAGCAGTTGACCCGGGTTCGATTCCCGGCCAACGCAGTTGCCTTTTGTTTGGAACAAAGGACATCATCCCACCTTCTTCTCAACCACATTTCCAAAACTATGAGCAGCTGCACTTGACTTGATGTTGCAAAAATTATTAGGTTTGGGAGGCCAACTAAAAACATGTCCCATGTCTGGAAAGTACTTTCTGATGAGATGTAGATGAGCTTCACCCCTCCACCGCATTTCTAAAACTGTCATGGTCATCAGGATCAGTCAGGTGAGATAGTAGCAGCTCACCAACCAGACTGATGTTCACTGTCCCATTCACATTTGTTTTCACAGGGGATGTAGCTCAGTGGTAGAGCGCATGCTTTGCATGTATGAGGCCCGGCATCTCCAAATTTAGCTTACTCTGTTATCAGATGTCAGTGGTTTGACCACAAAAAGACCCTGTCTTCCTAACACTTGAAGTAGCACTGAGTGGGGAGTGAGGAAAATGGCTGACATGAGAAGGTCAGAATGATCAGTGAAAAGTATCAAAGAGGGAGGTCAACAAACGCAGTTGCATCCCCCACCTCCTCAGTTGTCCCAATTCACCTCTCATCTGCATTTCCAAAACTTCTATTGTCATCATGAACAGCCAAGTGAGAAAGCAGCTAAACCAGGACCCAGATCAGCAAATCCAAAAGACCAAATGAGATCAGCCCAAGACTTCTCCAGGTGTGTACAAAGCTCTTCCTAGGACTAAACAAGATTCTCAAGATCTGTTGGATGTACATAGACACTTTGCCCAATATCAAAATCTGAGGCATGTGGTCTAAAAACATGTCCTATGTCTGGAAAGTACATTCAGATGAGATGTAGATGAGCTTCACCCCTCCACCGCATTTCTAAAACTGTCATGGTCATCAGGATCAGTCAGGTGAGATAGTAGCAGACTCTTTGTAACATTTTCAACAGGACTGTGGGGATGAGTCAGGACAATCACTGACATGAAGATCCACTAGGAATAAGACAGTGATTTCATAGTACTATGGATGTGTTTTTGCATGCGACTGTTTGAGGACACTATTGACTGCCACAGCTCAAAAGCACTACACGTTGTCGGCAGGATTCGAACCTGCGCGGGGAGACCCCAATGGATTTCTAGTCCATCGCCTTAACCACTCGGCCACGACAACTGCATTTTGCGACTTCTGATCAGAATTTTTTTTCGAAAGTGGAAGCCACCATGCTTTGGGAGATGAGGGTGATGCATTGATATTTAGCATTGGCATGGGGAGGTCATAAGGATCAGTGAGAGGAACAAGGGGACCCACCCACAGAGGCCACTCTCAGCTCCTTGATTATGGTGTTATGTCTGTCATGTTGGTAAGTTGTTTCTCTTTTAGGAAGTAAAGTTTGTCTTAATATTTTGGCAAAAGTTGAGACAGCAGTCCAGCTGCCAGCTTGGATTTGTGTCTAAGAGAAAGCATATGATACGACAACCTGCTAGGTATTTGGTCAGTGCATCGTAGTTACTATGTACTCCGTTCTTGATACCTTTGGAAATGGAATGCTTGGTAATTTGTTATAAAAGGAATGCGTATTTTGTGTTTGCTGAGCACTAACTGCTAGCGGTGCTCGACTTTAGCTCTGTATGCTAGCATTCCAAACAAAACGGCATTGGCATGAAGAGGTCAGAAGGATCAGTGAGAGGAACAAAGGGACCCACCCACAGAGGCCACTTTCAGCTCCTTGATTATGGTGTTATGTCTGTCATGTTGGTAAGTTGTTTCTCTTTTAGGAAGTAAAGTTAGGTCTAAATATTTTGGCAAAAGTTGAGACAGTAGTCCAGCTGCTCGGTGTGTACCTGCTTTTACTGGTGTTCACTGTCCCATTCACCTTTGTTTTCACAGGGGATGTAGCTCAGTGGCAGAGCGCATGCTTTGCGTGTATGAGGCCCGGCATCTCCAAATTTAGCTTACTCTGTTATCAGATGTCGGTGGTTTGACCACAAAAAGACCCTGTCTTCCTAACACTTTAAGTAGCACTGAGTGGGGAGTGAGGAAAATGGCTGACATGAGAAGGTCAGAATGATCAGTGAAAAGTATCAAAGAGGGAGGTCAACAAACGCAGTTGCATCCCCCACCTCCTCAGTTGTCCCAATTCACCTCTCATCTGCATCAGCTCAGCAAATCCAAAAGACCAAATGAGATCAGCCCAAGACTTCTCCAGGTGTGTACAAAGCTCCAGGCAACAGGAGTCTTCCTAGGACTAAACAAGATTCTCAAGATCTGTTGGATGTACATAGACACTTTGCCCAATATCAAAATCTGAGGCATGTGGTCTAAAAACATGTCCTATGTCTGGAAAGTACATTCAGATGAGATGTAGATGAGCTTCACCCCTCCACCGCATTTCTAAAACTGTCATGGTCATCAGGATCAGTCAGGTGAGATAGTAGCAGACTCTTTGTAACATTTTCAACAGGACTGTGGGGATGAGTCAGGACAATCACTGACATGAAGATCCACTAGGAATAAGACAGTGATTTCATAGTACTATGGATGTGTTTTTGCATGCGACTGTTTGAGGACACTATTGACTGCCACAGCTCAAAAGCACTACACGTTGTCGGCAGGATTCGAACCTGCGCGGGGAGACCCCAATGGATTTCTAGTCCATCGCCTTAACCACTCGGCCACGACAACTGCATTTTGCGATTTCTGATCCGAATTTTTTTTCGAAAGTGGAAGCCACCATGCTTTGGGAGATGAGGGTGATGCATTGATATTTAGCATTGGCATGGGGAGGTCATAAGGATCAGTGAGAGGAACAAGGGGACCCACCCACAGAGTGGGTGGGTGAGAAGGTCAGAATGATCAGTGAAAAGTATCAAAGAGGGAGGTCAACAAACGCAGTTGCATCCCCCACCTCCTCAGTTGTCCCAATTCACCTCTCATCTGCATTTCCAAAACTTCTATTGTCATCATGAACAGCCAAGTGAGAAAGCAGCTAAACCAGGACCCAGATCAGCAAATCCAAAAGACCAAATGAGATCAGCCCAAGACTTCTCCAGGTGTGTACAAAGCTCTTCCTAGGACTAAACAAGATTCTCAAGATCTGTTGGATGTACATAGACACTTTGCCCAATATCAAAATCTGAGGCATGTGGTCTAAAAACATGTCCTATGTCTGGAAAGTACATTCAGATGAGATGTAGATGAGCTTCACCCCTCCACCGCATTTCTAAAACTGTCATGCTCATCAGGATCAGTCAGGTGAGATAGTAGCAGACTCTTTGTAACATTTTCAACAGGACTGTGGGGATGAGTCAGGACAATCACTGACATGAAGATCCACTAGGAATAAGACAGTGATTTCATAGTACTATGGATGTGTTTTTGCATGCGACTGTTTGAGGACACTATTGACTGCCACAGCTCAAAAGCACTACACGTTGTCGGCAGGATTCGAACCTGCGCGGGGAGACCCCAATGGATTTCTAGTCCATCGCCTTAACCACTCGGCCACGACAACTGCATTTTGCGATTTCTAATCAGAATTTTTTTCGATCAAAGAGGGAGGTCAACAAACGCAGTTGTATCCCCCACCTCCTCAGTTGTCCCAATTCACACCTTGGCTGCCTCTCATCTGCATTTCCAAAACTTCTATTGTCATCATGAACAGCCAGTTTAGAAAGCAGCTAAACCAGGACCCAGATCAGCAAATCCAAAAGACCAAATGAGATCAGCCCAAGACTTCTCCAGGTGTGTACAAAGCTCCAGGCAACAGGAGTCTTCCTAGGACTAAACAAGGTTCTCAAGATCTGTTGGATGTACATAGACACTTTGCCCAATATCAAAATCTGAGGCATGTGGTCTCGGCATGGTGTTATTTGCTAGTTTGGCTCCAAAGACCTTCTTGTGAACGGCGTTGGTGGTATAGTGGTGAGCATAGCTGCCTTCCAAGCAGTTGACCCGGGTTCGATTCCCGGCCAACGCAGTTGCCTTTTGTTTGGAACAAAGGACATCATCCCACCTTCTTCTCAACCACATTTCCAAAACTATGAGCAGCTGCACTTGACTTGATGTTGCAAAAATTATTAGGTTTGGGAGGCCAACTAAAAACATGTCCCATGTCTGGAAAGTACTTTCTGATGAGATGTAGATGAGCTTCACCCCTCCACCGCATTTCTAAAACTGTCATGGTCATCAGGATCAGTCAGGTGAGATAGTAGCAGCTCACCAACCAGACTGATGTTCACTGTCCCATTCACATTTGTTTTCACAGGGGATGTAGCTCAGTGGTAGAGCGCATGCTTTGCATGTATGAGGCCCGGCATCTCCAAATTTAGCTTACTCTGTTATCAGATGTCGGTGGTTTGACCACAAAAAGACCCTGTCTTCCTAACACTTGAAGTAGCACTGAGTGGGGAGTGAGGAAAATGGCTGACATGAGAAGGTCAGAATGATCAGTGAAAAGTATCAAAGAGGGAGGTCAACAAACGCAGTTGCATCCCCCACCTCCTCAGTTGTCCCAATTCACCTCTCATCTGCATTTCCAAAACTTCTATTGTCATCATGAACAGCCAAGTGAGAAAGCAGCTAAACCAGGACCCAGATCAGCAAATCCAAAAGACCAAATGAGATCAGCCCAAGACTTCTCCAGGTGTGTACAAAGCTCCAGGCAACAGGAGTCTTCCTAGGACTAAACAAGATTCTCAAGATCTGTTGGATGTACATAGACACTTTGCCCAATATCAAAATCTGAGGCATGTGGTCTAAAAACATGTCCTATGTCTGGAAAGTACATTCAGATGAGATGTAGATGAGCTTCACCCCTCCACCGCATTTCTAAAACTGTCATGGTCATCAGGATCAGTCAGGTGAGATAGTAGCAGACTCTTTGTAACATTTTCAACAGGACTGTGGGGATGAGTCAGGACAATCACTGACATGAAGATCCACTAGGAATAAGACAGTGATTTCATAGTACTATGGATGTGTTTTTGCATGCGACTGTTTGAGGACACTATTGACTGCCGCAGCTCAAAAGCACTACACGTTGTCGGCAGGATTCGAACCTGCGCGGGGAGACCCCAATGGATTTCTAGTCCATCGCCTTAACCACTCGGCCACGACAACTGCATTTTGCGACTTCTGATCAGAATTTTTTTTCGAAAGTGGAAGCCACCATGCTTTGGGAGATGAGGGTGATGCATTGATATTTAGCATTGGCATGGGGAGGTCATAAGGATCAGTGAGAGGAACAAGGGGACCCACCCACAGAGGCCACTCTCAGCTCCTTGATTATGGTGTTATGTCTGTCATGTTGGTAAGTTGTTTCTCTTTTAGGAAGTAAAGTTTGTCTTAATATTTTGGCAAAAGTTGAGACAGCAGTCCAGCTGCCAGCTTGGATTTGTGTCTAAGAGAAAGCATATGATACGACAACCTGCTAGGTATTTGGTCAGTGCATCGTAGTTACTATGTACTCCGTTCTTGATACCTTTGGAAATGGAATGCTTGGTAATTTGTTATAAAAGGAATGCGTATTTTGTGTTTGCTGAGCACTAACTGCTAGCGGTGCTCGACTTTAGCTCTGTATGCTAGCATTCCAAACAAAACGGCATTGGCATGAAGAGGTCAGAAGGATCAGTGAGAGGAACAAAGGGACCCACCCACAGAGGCCACTTTCAGCTCCTTGATTATGGTGTTATGTCTGTCATGTTGGTAAGTTGTTTCTCTTTTAGGAAGTAAAGTTAGGTCTAAATATTTTGGCAAAAGTTGAGACAGTAGTCCAGCTGCTCGGTGTGTACCTGCTTTTACTGGTGTTCACTGTCCCATTCACCTTTGTTTTCACAGGGGATGTAGCTCAGTGGCAGAGCGCATGCTTTGCGTGTATGAGGCCCGGCATCTCCAAATTTAGCTTACTCTGTTATCAGATGTCGGTGGTTTGACCACAAAAAGACCCTGTCTTCCTAACACTTTAAGTAGCACTGAGTGGGGAGTGAGGAAAATGGCTGACATGAGAAGGTCAGAATGATCAGTGAAAAGTATCAAAGAGGGAGGTCAACAAACGCAGTTGCATCCCCCACCTCCTCAGTTGTCCCAGTTCACACCTTGGCTGCCTCTCATCTGCATTTCCAAAACTTCTATTGTCATCATGAACAGCCAGGTTAGAAAGCAGCTAAACCAGGACCCAGATCAGCAAATCCAAAAGACCAAATCAGATCAGCCCAAGACTTCTCCAGGTGTGTACAAAGCTCCAGGCAACAGGAGTCTTCCTAGGACTAAACAAGGTTCTCAAGATCTGTTGGATGTACATAGACACTTTGCCCAATATCAAAATCTGAGGCATGTGGTCTCGGCACGGTGTTATTTGCTAGTTTGGCTCCAAAGACCTGCTTGTGAACGGCGTTGGTGGTATAGTGGTGAGCATAGCTGCCTTCCAAGCAGTTGACCCGGGTTCGATTCCCGGCCAACGCAGTTGCCTTTTGTTTGGAACAAAGGACATCATCCCACCTTCTTCTCAACCACATTTCCAAAACTATGAGCAGCTGCACTTGACTTGATGTTGCAAAAATTATTAGGTTTGGGAGGCCAACTAAAAACATGTCCCATGTCTGGAAAGTACTTTCTGATGAGATGTAGATGAGCTTCACCCCTCCACCGCATTTCTAAAACTGTCATGGTCATCAGGATCAGTCAGGTGAGATAGTAGCAGCTCACCAACCAGACTGATGTTCACTGTCCCATTCACCTTTGTTTTCACAGGGGATGTAGCTCAGTGGTAGAGCGCATGCTTTGCATGTATGAGGCCCCGGGTTCAATCCCTGGCATCTCCAAATTTAGCTTACTCTGTTATCAGATGTCGGTGGTTTGACCACAAAAAGACCCTGTCTTCCTAACACTTTAAGTAGCACTGAGTGGGGAGTGAGGAAAATGGCTGACATGAGAAGGTCAGAATGATCAGTGAAAAGTATCAAAGAGGGAGGTCAACAAACGCAGTTGCATCCCCCACCTCCTCAGTTGTCCCAATTCACCTCTCATCTGCATTTCCAAAACTTCTATTGTCATCATGAACAGCCAAGTGAGAAAGCAGCTAAACCAGGACCCAGATCAGCAAATCCAAAAGACCAAATGAGATCAGCCCAAGACTTCTCCAGGTGTGTACAAAGCTCTTCCTAGGACTAAACAAGATTCTCAAGATCTGTTGGATGTACATAGACACTTTGCCCAATATCAAAATCTGAGGCATGTGGTCTAAAAACATGTCCTATGTCTGGAAAGTACATTCAGATGAGATGTAGATGAGCTTCACCCCTCCACCGCATTTCTAAAACTGTCATGCTCATCAGGATCAGTCAGGTGAGATAGTAGCAGACTCTTTGTAACATTTTCAACAGGACTGTGGGGATGAGTCAGGACAATCACTGACATGAAGATCCACTAGGAATAAGACAGTGATTTCATAGTACTATGGATGTGTTTTTGCATGCGACTGTTTGAGGACACTATTGACTGCCACAGCTCAAAAGCACTACACGTTGTCGGCAGGATTCGAACCTGCGCGGGGAGACCCCAATGGATTTCTAGTCCATCGCCTTAACCACTCGGCCACGACAACTGCATTTTGCGATTTCTGATCAGAATTTTTTTTCGAAAGTGGAAGCCACCATGCTTTGGGAGATGAGGGTGATGCATTGATATTTAGCATTGGCATGGGGAGGTCATAAGGATCAGTGAGAGGAACAAGGGGACCCACCCACAGAGGCCACTCTCAGCTCCTTGATTATGGTGTTATGTCTGTCATGTTGGTAAGTTGTTTCTCTTTTAGGAAGTAAAGTTTGTCTTAATATTTTGGCAAAAGTTGAGACAGCAGTCCAGCTGCCAGCTTGGATTTGTGTCTAAGAGAAAGCATATGATACGACAACCTGCTAGGTATTTGGTCAGTGCATCGTAGTTACTATGTACTCCGTTCTTGATACCTTTGGAAATGGAATGCTTGGTAATTTGTTATAAAAGGAATGCGTATTTTGTGTTTGCTGAGCACTAACTGCTAGCGGTGCTCGACTTTAGCTCTGTATGCTAGCATTCCAAACAAAACGGCATTGGCATGAAGAGGTCAGAAGGATCAGTGAGAGGAACAAAGGGACCCACCCACAGAGGCCACTTTCAGCTCCTTGATTATGGTGTTATGTCTGTCATGTTGGTAAGTTGTTTCTCTTTTAGGAAGTAAAGTTAGGTCTAAATATTTTGGCAAAAGTTGAGACAGTAGTCCAGCTGCTCGGTGTGTACCTGCTTTTACTGGTGTTCACTGTCCCATTCACCTTTGTTTTCACAGGGGATGTAGCTCAGTGGCAGAGCGCATGCTTTGCGTGTATGAGGCCCGGCATCTCCAAATTTAGCTTACTCTGTTATCAGATGTCGGTGGTTTGACCACAAAAAGACCCTGTCTTCCTAACACTTTAAGTAGCACTGAGTGGGGAGTGAGGAAAATGGCTGACATGAGAAGGTCAGAATGATCAGTGAAAAGTATCAAAGAGGGAGGTCAACAAACGCAGTTGCATCCCCCACCTCCTCAGTTGTCCCAGTTCACACCTTGGCTGCCTCTCATCTGCATTTCCAAAACTTCTATTGTCATCATGAACAGCCAGGTTAGAAAGCAGCTAAACCAGGACCCAGATCAGCAAATCCAAAAGACCAAATCAGATCAGCCCAAGACTTCTCCAGGTGTGTACAAAGCTCCAGGCAACAGGAGTCTTCCTAGGACTAAACAAGGTTCTCAAGATCTGTTGGATGTACATAGACACTTTGCCCAATATCAAAATCTGAGGCATGTGGTCTCGGCACGGTGTTATTTGCTAGTTTGGCTCCAAAGACCTTCTTGTGAACGGCGTTGGTGGTATAGTGGTGAGCATAGCTGCCTTCCAAGCAGTTGACCCGGGTTCGATTCCCGGCCAACGCAGTTGCCTTTTGTTTGGAATAAAGGACATCATCCCACCTTCTTCTCAACCACATTTCCAAAACTATGAGCAGCTGCACTTGACTTGATGTTGCAAAAATTATTAGGTTTGGGAGGCCAACTAAAAACATGTCCCATGTCTGGAAAGTACTTTCTGATGAGATGTAGATGAGCTTCACCCCTCCACCGCATTTCTAAAACTGTCATGGTCATCAGGATCAGTCAGGTGAGATAGTAGCAGCTCACCAACCAGACTGATGTTCACTGTCCCATTCACCTTTGTTTTCACAGGGGATGTAGCTCAGTGGTAGAGCGCATGCTTTGCATGTATGAGGCCCCGGGTTCAATCCCTGGCATCTCCAAATTTAGCTTACTCTGTTATCAGATGTCAGTGGTTTGACCACAAAAAGACCCTGTCTTCCTAACACTTTAAGTAGCACTGAGTGGGGAGTGAGGAAAATGGCTGACATGAGAAGGTCAGAATGATCAGTGAAAAGTATCAAAGAGGGAGGTCAACAAACGCAGTTGCATCCCCCACCTCCTCAGTTGTCCCAATTCACCTCTCATCTGCATTTCCAAAACTTCTATTGTCATCATGAACAGCCAAGTGAGAAAGCAGCTAAACCAGGACCCAGATCAGCAAATCCAAAAGACCAAATGAGATCAGCCCAAGACTTCTCCAGGTGTGTACAAAGCTCCAGGCAACAGGAGTCTTCCTAGGACTAAACAAGATTCTCAAGATCTGTTGGATGTACATAGACACTTTGCCCAATATCAAAATCTGAGGCATGTGGTCTAAAAACATGTCCTATGTCTGGAAAGTACATTCAGATGAGATGTAGATGAGCTTCACCCCTCCACCGCATTTCTAAAACTGTCATGGTCATCAGGATCAGTCAGGTGAGATAGTAGCAGACTCTTTGTAACATTTTCAACAGGACTGTGGGGATGAGTCAGGACAATCACTGACATGAAGATCCACTAGGAATAAGACAGTGATTTCATAGTACTATGGATGTGTTTTTGCATGCGACTGTTTGAGGACACTATTGACTGCCGCAGCTCAAAAGCACTACACGTTGTCGGCAGGATTCGAACCTGCGCGGGGAGACCCCAATGGATTTCTAGTCCATCGCCTTAACCACTCGGCCACGACAACTGCATTTTGCGATTTCTGATCAGAATTTTTTTCGAAAGTGGAAGCCACCATGCTTTGGGAGATGAGGGTGATGCATTGATATTTAGCATTGGCATGGGGAGGTCATAAGGATCAGTGAGAGGAACAAGGGGACCCACCCACAGAGGCCACTCTCAGCTCCTTGATTATGGTGTTATGTCTGTCATGTTGGTAAGTTGTTTCTCTTTTAGGAAGTAAAGTTTGTCTTAATATTTTGGCAAAAGTTGAGACAGCAGTCCAGCTGCCAGCTTGGATTTGTGTCTAAGAGAAAGCATATGATACGACAACCTGCTAGGTATTTGGTCAGTGCATCGTAGTTACTATGTACTCCGTTCTTGATACCTTTGGAAATGGAATGCTTGGTAATTTGTTATAAAAGGAATGCGTATTTTGTGTTTGCTGAGCACTAACTGCTAGCGGTGCTCGACTTTAGCTCTGTATGCTAGCATTCCAAACAAAACGGCATTGGCATGAAGAGGTCAGAAGGATCAGTGAGAGGAACAAAGGGACCCACCCACAGAGGCCACTTTCAGCTCCTTGATTATGGTGTTATGTCTGTCATGTTGGTAAGTTGTTTCTCTTTTAGGAAGTAAAGTTAGGTCTAAATATTTTGGCAAAAGTTGAGACAGTAGTCCAGCTGCTCGGTGTGTACCTGCTTTTACTGGTGTTCACTGTCCCATTCACCTTTGTTTTCACAGGGGATGTAGCTCAGTGGCAGAGCGCATGCTTTGCGTGTATGAGGCCCGGCATCTCCAAATTTAGCTTACTCTGTTATCAGATGTCGGTGGTTTGACCACAAAAAGACCCTGTCTTCCTAACACTTTAAGTAGCACTGAGTGGGGAGTGAGGAAAATGGCTGACATGAGAAGGTCAGAATGATCAGTGAAAAGTATCAAAGAGGGAGGTCAACAAACGCAGTTGCATCCCCCACCTCCTCAGTTGTCCCAGTTCACACCTTGGCTGCCTCTCATCTGCATTTCCAAAACTTCTATTGTCATCATGAACAGCCAGGTTAGAAAGCAGCTAAACCAGGACCCAGATCAGCAAATCCAAAAGACCAAATCAGATCAGCCCAAGACTTCTCCAGGTGTGTACAAAGCTCCAGGCAACAGGAGTCTTCCTAGAACTAAACAAGGTTCTCAAGATCTGTTGGATGTACATAGACACTTTGCCCAATATCAAAATCTGAGGCATGTGGTCTCGGCACGGTGTTATTTGCTAGTTTGGCTCCAAAGACCTTCTTGTGAACGGCGTTGGTGGTATAGTGGTGAGCATAGCTGCCTTCCAAGCAGTTGACCCGGGTTCGATTCCCGGCCAACGCAGTTGCCTTTTGTTTGGAACAAAGGACATCATCCCACCTTCTTCTCAACCACATTTCCAAAACTATGAGCAGCTGCACTTGACTTGATGTTGCAAAAATTATTAGGTTTGGGAGGCCAACTAAAAACATGTCCCATGTCTGGAAAGTACTTTCTGATGAGATGTAGATGAGCTTCACCCCTCCACCGCATTTCTAAAACTGTCATGGTCATCAGGATCAGTCAGGTGAGATAGTAGCAGCTCACCAACCAGACTGATGTTCACTGTCCCATTCACCTTTGTTTTCACAGGGGATGTAGCTCAGTGGTAGAGCGCATGCTTTGCATGTATGAGGCCCCGGGTTCAATCCCCGGCATCTCCAAATTTAGCTTACTCTGTTATCAGATGTCGGTGGTTTGACCACAAAAAGACCCTGTCTTCCTAACACTTTAAGTAGCACTGAGTGGGGAGTGAGGAAAATGGCTGACATGAGAAGGTCAGAATGATCAGTGAAAAGTATCAAAGAGGGAGGTCAACAAACGCAGTTGCATCCCCCACCTCCTCAGTTGTCCCAATTCACCTCTCATTTGCATTTCCAAAACTTCTATTGTCATCATGAACAGCCAAGTGAGAAAGCAGCTAAACCAGGACCCAGATCAGCAAATCCAAAAGACCAAATGAGATCAGCCCAAGACTTCTCCAGGTGTGTACAAAGCTCCAGGCAACAGGAGTCTTCCTAGGACTAAACAAGATTCTCAAGATCTGTTGGATGTACATAGACACTTTGCCCAATATCAAAATCTGAGGCATGTGGTCTAAAAACATGTCCTATGTCTGGAAAGTACATTCAGATGAGATGTAGATGAGCTTCACCCCTCCACCGCATTTCTAAAACTGTCATGGTCATCAGGATCAGTCAGGTGAGATAGTAGCAGACTCTTTGTAACATTTTCAACAGGACTGTGGGGATGAGTCAGGACAATCACTGACATGAAGATCCACTAGGAATAAGACAGTGATTTCATAGTACTATGGATGTGTTTTTGCATGCGACTGTTTGAGGACACTATTGACTGCCGCAGCTCAAAAGCACTACACGTTGTCGGCAGGATTCGAACCTGCGCGGGGAGACCCCAATGGATTTCTAGTCCATCGCCTTAACCACTCGGCCACGACAACTGCATTTTGCGACTTCTGATCAGAATTTTTTTTCGAAAGTGGAAGCCACCATGCTTTGGGAGATGAGGGTGATGCATTGATATTTAGCATTGGCATGGGGAGGTCATAAGGATCAGTGAGAGGAACAAGGGGACCCACCCACAGAGTGGGTGGGTGAGAAGGTCAGAATGATCAGTGAAAAGTATCAAAGAGGGAGGTCAACAAACGCAGTTGCATCCCCCACCTCCTCAGTTGTCCCAATTCACCTCTCATCTGCATTTCCAAAACTTCTATTGTCATCATGAACAGCCAAGTGAGAAAGCAGCTAAACCAGGACCCAGATCAGCAAATCCAAAAGACCAAATGAGATCAGCCCAAGACTTCTCCAGGTGTGTACAAAGCTCTTCCTAGGACTAAACAAGATTCTCAAGATCTGTTGGATGTACATAGACACTTTGCCCAATATCAAAATCTGAGGCATGTGGTCTAAAAACATGTCCTATGTCTGGAAAGTACATTCAGATGAGATGTAGATGAGCTTCACCCCTCCACCGCATTTCTAAAACTGTCATGGTCATCAGGATCAGTCAGGTGAGATAGTAGCAGACTCTTTGTAACATTTTCAACAGGACTGTGGGGATGAGTCAGGACAATCACTGACATGAAGATCCACTAGGAATAAGACAGTGATTTCATAGTACTATGGATGTGTTTTTGCATGCGACTGTTTGAGGACACTATTGACTGCCACAGCTCAAAAGCACTACACGTTGTCGGCAGGATTCGAACCTGCGCGGGGAGACCCCAATGGATTTCTAGTCCATCGCCTTAACCACTCGGCCACAACAACTGCATTTTGCGATTTCTGATCAGAATTTTTTTCGATCAAAGAGGGAGGTCAACAAACGCAGTTGCATCCCCCACCTCCTCAGTTGTCCCAATTCACACCTTGGCTGCCTCTCATCTGCATTTCCAAAACTTCTATTGTCATCATGAACAGCCAGTTTAGAAAGCAGCTAAACCAGGACCCAGATCAGCAAATCCAAAAGACCAAATGAGATCAGCCCAAGACTTCTCCAGGTGTGTACAAAGCTCCAGGCAACAGGAGTCTTCCTAGGACTAAACAAGGTTCTCAAGATCTGTTGGATGTACATAGACACTTTGCCCAATATCAAAATCTGAGGCATGTGGTCTCGGCACGGTGTTATTTGCTAGTTTGGCTCCAAAGACGTTCTTGTGAACGGCGTTGGTGGTATAGTGGTGAGCATAGCTGCCTTCCAAGCAGTTGACCCGGGTTCGATTCCCGGCCAACGCAGTTGCCTTTTGTTTGGAACAAAGGACATCATCCCACCTTCTTCTCAACCACATTTCCAAAACTATGAGCAGCTGCACTTGACTTGATGTTGCAAAAATTATTAGGTTTGGGAGGCCAACTAAAAACATGTCCCATGTCTGGAAAGTACTTTCTGATGAGATGTAGATGAGCTTCACCCCTCCACCGCATTTCTAAAACTGTCATGGTCATCAGGATCAGTCAGGTGAGATAGTAGCAGCTCACCAACCAGACTGATGTTCACTGTCCCATTCACCTTTGTTTTCACAGGGGATGTAGCTCAGTGGTAGAGCGCATGCTTTGCATGTATGAGGCCCCGGGTTCAATCCCCGGCATCTCCAAATTTAGCTTACTCTGTTATCAGATGTCGGTGGTTTGACCACAAAAAGACCCTGTCTTCCTAACACTTTAAGTAGCACTGAGTGGGGAGTGAGGAAAATGGCTGACATGAGAAGGTCAGAATGATCAGTGAAAAGTATCAAAGAGGGAGGTCAACAAACGCAGTTGCATCCCCCACCTCCTCAGTTGTCCCAATTCACCTCTCATCTGCATTTCCAAAACTTCTATTGTCATCATGAACAGCCAAGTGAGAAAGCAGCTAAACCAGGACCCAGATCAGCAAATCCAAAAGACCAAATGAGATCAGCCCAAGACTTCTCCAGGTGTGTACAAAGCTCCAGGCAACAGGAGTCTTCCTAGGACTAAACAAGATTCTCAAGATCTGTTGGATGTACATAGACACTTTGCCCAATATCAAAATCTGAGGCATGTGGTCTAAAAACATGTCCTATGTCTGGAAAGTACATTCAGATGAGATGTAGATGAGCTTCACCCCTCCACCGCATTTCTAAAACTGTCATGGTCATCAGGATCAGTCAGGTGAGATAGTAGCAGACTCTTTGTAACATTTTCAACAGGACTGTGGGGATGAGTCAGGACAATCACTGACATGAAGATCCACTAGGAATAAGACAGTGATTTCATAGTACTATGGATGTGTTTTTGCATGCGACTGTTTGAGGACACTATTGACTGCCACAGCTCAAAAGCACTACACGTTGTCGGCAGGATTCGAACCTGCGCGGGGAGACCCCAATGGATTTCTAGTCCATCGCCTTAACCACTCGGCCACGACAACTGCATTTTGCGATTTCTGATCAGAATTTTTTTCGATCAAAGAGGGAGGTCAACAAACGCAGTTGCATCCCCCACCTCCTCAGTTGTCCCAATTCACACCTTGGCTGCCTCTCATCTGCATTTCCAAAACTTCTATTGTCATCATGAACAGCCAGTTTAGAAAGCAGCTAAACCAGGACCCAGATCAGCAAATCCAAAAGACCAAATCAGATCAGCCCAAGACTTCTCCAGGTGTGTACAAAGCTCCAGGCAACAGGAGTCTTCCTAGGACTAAACAAGGTTCTCAAGATCTGTTGGATGTACACAGACACTTTGCCCAATATCAAAATCTGAGGCATGTGGTCTCGGCACGGTGTTATTTGCTAGTTTGGCTCCAAAGACCTTCTTGTGAACGGCGTTGGTGGTATAGTGGTGAGCATAGCTGCCTTCCAAGCAGTTGACCCGGGTTCGATTCCCGGCCAACGCAGTTGCCTTTTGTTTGGAACAAAGGACATCATCCCACCTTCTTCTCAACCACATTTCCAAAACTATGAGCAGCTGCACTTGACTTGATGTTGCAAAAATTATTAGGTTTGGGAGGCCAACTAAAAACATGTCCCATGTCTGGAAAGTACTTTCTGATGAGATGTAGATGAGCTTCACCCCTCCACCGCATTTCTAAAACTGTCATGGTCATCAGGATCAGTCAGGTGAGATAGTAGCAGCTCACCAACCAGACTGATGTTCACTGTCCCATTCACATTTGTTTTCACAGGGGATGTAGCTCAGTGGTAGAGCGCATGCTTTGCATGTATGAGGCCCGGCATCTCCAAATTTAGCTTACTCTGTTATCAGATGTCAGTGGTTTGACCACAAAAAGACCCTGTCTTCCTAACACTTGAAGTAGCACTGAGTGGGGAGTGAGGAAAATGGCTGACATGAGAAGGTCAGAATGATCAGTGAAAAGTATCAAAGAGGGAGGTCAACAAACGCAGTTGCATCCCCCACCTCCTCAGTTGTCCCAATTCACCTCTCATCTGCATTTCCAAAACTTCTATTGTCATCATGAACAGCCAAGTGAGAAAGCAGCTAAACCAGGACCCAGATCAGCAAATCCAAAAGACCAAATGAGATCAGCCCAAGACTTCTCCAGGTGTGTACAAAGCTCTTCCTAGGACTAAACAAGATTCTCAAGATCTGTTGGATGTACATAGACACTTTGCCCAATATCAAAATCTGAGGCATGTGGTCTAAAAACATGTCCTATGTCTGGAAAGTACATTCAGATGAGATGTAGATGAGCTTCACCCCTCCACCGCATTTCTAAAACTGTCATGGTCATCAGGATCAGTCAGGTGAGATAGTAGCAGACTCTTTGTAACATTTTCAACAGGACTGTGGGGATGAGTCAGGACAATCACTGACATGAAGATCCACTAGGAATAAGACAGTGATTTCATAGTACTATGGATGTGTTTTTGCATGCGACTGTTTGAGGACACTATTGACTGCCACAGCTCAAAAGCACTACACGTTGTCGGCAGGATTCGAACCTGCGCGGGGAGACCCCAATGGATTTCTAGTCCATCGCCTTAACCACTCGGCCACGACAACTGCATTTTGCGATTTCTGATCAGAATTTTTTTCGAAAGTGGAAGCCACCATGCTTTGGGAGATGAGGGTGATGCATTGATATTTAGCATTGGCATGGGGAGGTCATAAGGATCAGTGAGAGGAACAAGGGGACCCACCCACAGAGGCCACTTTCAGCTCCTTGATTATGGTGTTATGTCTGTCATGTTGGTAAGTTGTTTCTCTTTTAGGAAGTAAAGTTTGTCTTAATATTTTGGCAAAAGTTGAGACAGCAGTCCAGCTGCCAGCTTGGATTTGTGTCTAAGAGAAAGCATATGATACGACAACCTGCTAGGTATTTGGTCAGTGCATCGTAGTTACTATGTACTCCGTTCTTGATACCTTTGGAAATGGAATGCTTGGTAATGTGTTATAAAAGGAATGCGTATTTTGTGTTTGCTGAGCACTAACTGCTAGCGGTGCTCGACTTTAGCTCTGTATGCTAGCATTCCAAACAAAACGGCATTGGCATGAAGAGGTCAGAAGGATCAGTGAGAGGAACAAAGGGACCCACCCACAGAGGCCACTTTCAGCTCCTTGATTATGGTGTTATGTCTGTCATGTTGGTAAGTTGTTTCTCTTTTAGGAAGTAAAGTTAGGTCTAAATATTTTGGCAAAAGTTGAGACAGTAGTCCAGCTGCTCGGTGTGTACCTGCTTTTACTGGTGTTCACTGTCCCATTCACCTTTGTTTTCACAGGGGATGTAGCTCAGTGGCAGAGCGCATGCTTTGCGTGTATGAGGCCCGGCATCTCCAAATTTAGCTTACTCTGTTATCAGATGTCGGTGGTTTGACCACAAAAAGACCCTGTCTTCCTAACACTTTAAGTAGCACTGAGTGGGGAGTGAGGAAAATGGCTGACATGAGAAGGTCAGAATGATCAGTGAAAAGTATCAAAGAGGGAGGTCAACAAACGCAGTTGCATCCCCCACCTCCTCAGTTGTCCCAGTTCACACCTTGGCTGCCTCTCATCTGCATTTCCAAAACTTCTATTGTCATCATGAACAGCCAGGTTAGAAAGCAGCTAAACCAGGACCCAGATCAGCAAATCCAAAAGACCAAATCAGATCAGCCCAAGACTTCTCCAGGTGTGTACAAAGCTCCAGGCAACAGGAGTCTTCCTAGGACTAAACAAGGTTCTCAAGATCTGTTGGATGTACATAGACACTTTGCCCAATATCAAAATCTGAGGCATGTGGTCTCGGCACGGTGTTATTTGCTAGTTTGGCTCCAAAGACCTTCTTGTGAACGGCGTTGGTGGTATAGTGGTGAGCATAGCTGCCTTCCAAGCAGTTGACCCGGGTTCGATTCCCGGCCAACGCAGTTGCCTTTTGTTTGGAACAAAGGACATCATCCCACCTTCTTCTCAACCACATTTCCAAAACTATGAGCAGCTGCACTTGACTTGATGTTGCAAAAATTATTAGGTTTGGGAGGCCAACTAAAAACATGTCCCATGTCTGGAAAGTACTTTCTGATGAGATGTAGATGAGCTTCACCCCTCCACCGCATTTCTAAAACTGTCATGGTCATCAGGATCAGTCAGGTGAGATAGTAGCAGCTCACCAACCAGACTGATGTTCACTGTCCCATTCACCTTTGTTTTCACAGGGGATGTAGCTCAGTGGTAGAGCGCATGCTTTGCATGTATGAGGCCCCGGGTTCAATCCCCGGCATCTCCAAATTTAGCTTACTCTGTTATCAGATGTCGGTGGTTTGACCACAAAAAGACCCTGTCTTCCTAACACTTTAAGTAGCACTGAGTGGGGAGTGAGGAAAATGGCTGACATGAGAAGGTCAGAATGATCAGTGAAAAGTATCAAAGAGGGAGGTCAACAAACGCAGTTGCATCCCCCACCTCCTCAGTTGTCCCAATTCACCTCTCATCTGCATTTCCAAAACTTCTATTGTCATCATGAACAGCCAAGTGAGAAAGCAGCTAAACCAGGACCCAGATCAGCAAATCCAAAAGACCAAATGAGATCAGCCCAAGACTTCTCCAGGTGTGTACAAAGCTCCAGGCAACAGGAGTCTTCCTAGGACTAAACAAGATTCTCAAGATCTGTTGGATGTACATAGACACTTTGCCCAATATCAAAATCTGAGGCATGTGGTCTAAAAACATGTCCTATGTCTGGAAAGTACATTCAGATGAGATGTAGATGAGCTTCACCCCTCCACCGCATTTCTAAAACTGTCATGGTCATCAGGATCAGTCAGGTGAGATAGTAGCAGACTCTTTGTAACATTTTCAACAGGACTGTGGGGATGAGTCAGGACAATCACTGACATGAAGATCCACTAGGAATAAGACAGTGATTTCATAGTACTATGGATGTGTTTTTGCATGCGACTGTTTGAGGACACTATTGACTGCCACAGCTCAAAAGCACTACACGTTGTCGGCAGGATTCGAACCTGCGCGGGGAGACCCCAATGGATTTCTAGTCCATCGCCTTAACCACTCGGCCACGACAACTGCATTTTGCGATTTCTGATCAGAATTTTTTTTCGAAAGTGGAAGCCACCATGCTTTGGGAGATGAGGGTGATGCATTGATATTTAGCATTGGCATGGGGAGGTCATAAGGATCAGTGAGAGGAACAAGGGGACCCACCCACAGAGTGGGTGGGTGAGAAGGTCAGAATGATCAGTGAAAAGTATCAAAGAGGGAGGTCAACAAACGCAGTTGCATCCCCCACCTCCTCAGTTGTCCCAATTCACCTCTCATCTGCATTTCCAAAACTTCTATTGTCATCATGAACAGCCAAGTGAGAAAGCAGCTAAACCAGGACCCAGATCAGCAAATCCAAAAGACCAAATGAGATCAGCCCAAGACTTCTCCAGGTGTGTACAAAGCTCTTCCTAGGACTAAACAAGATTCTCAAGATCTGTTGGATGTACATAGACACTTTGCCCAATATCAAAATCTGAGGCATGTGGTCTAAAAACATGTCCTATGTCTGGAAAGTACATTCAGATGAGATGTAGATGAGCTTCACCCCTCCACCGCATTTCTAAAACTGTCATGGTCATCAGGATCAGTCAGGTGAGATAGTAGCAGACTCTTTGTAACATTTTCAACAGGACTGTGGGGATGAGTCAGGACAATCACTGACATGAAGATCCACTAGGAATAAGACAGTGATTTCATAGTACTATGGATGTGTTTTTGCATGCGACTGTTTGAGGACACTATTGACTGCCACAGCTCAAAAGCACTACACGTTGTCGGCAGGATTCGAACCTGCGCGGGGAGACCCCAATGGATTTCTAGTCCATCGCCTTAACCACTCGGCCACGACAACTGCATTTTGCGATTTCTGATCAGAATTTTTTTCGATCAAAGAGGGAGGTCAACAAACGCAGTTGCATCCCCCACCTCCTCAGTTGTCCCAATTCACACCTTGGCTGCCTCTCATCTGCATTTCCAAAACTTCTATTGTCATCATGAACAGCCAGTTTAGAAAGCAGCTAAACCAGGACCCAGATCAGCAAATCCAAAAGACCAAATCAGATCAGCCCAAGACTTCTCCAGGTGTGTACAAAGCTCCAGGCAACAGGAGTCTTCCTAGGACTAAACAAGGTTCTCAAGATCTGTTGGATGTACACAGACACTTTGCCCAATATCAAAATCTGAGGCATGTGGTCTCGGCACGGTGTTATTTGCTAGTTTGGCTCCAAAGACCTTCTTGTGAACGGCGTTGGTGGTATAGTGGTGAGCATAGCTGCCTTCCAAGCAGTTGACCCGGGTTCGATTCCCGGCCAACGCAGTTGCCTTTTGTTTGGAACAAAGGACATCATCCCACCTTCTTCTCAACCACATTTCCAAAACTATGAGCAGCTGCACTTGACTTGATGTTGCAAAAATTATTAGGTTTGGGAGGCCAACTAAAAACATGTCCCATGTCTGGAAAGTACTTTCTGATGAGATGTAGATGAGCTTCACCCCTCCACCGCATTTCTAAAACTGTCATGGTCATCAGGATCAGTCAGGTGAGATAGTAGCAGCTCACCAACCAGACTGATGTTCACTGTCCCATTCACATTTGTTTTCACAGGGGATGTAGCTCAGTGGTAGAGCGCATGCTTTGCATGTATGAGGCCCGGCATCTCCAAATTTAGCTTACTCTGTTATCAGATGTCGGTGGTTTGACCACAAAAAGACCCTGTCTTCCTAACACTTGAAGTAGCACTGAGTGGGGAGTGAGGAAAATGGCTGACATGAGAAGGTCAGAATGATCAGTGAAAAGTATCAAAGAGGGAGGTCAACAAACGCAGTTGCATCCCCCACCTCCTCAGTTGTCCCAATTCACCTCTCATCTGCATTTCCAAAACTTCTATTGTCATCATGAACAGCCAAGTGAGAAAGCAGCTAAACCAGGACCCAGATCAGCAAATCCAAAAGACCAAATGAGATCAGCCCAAGACTTCTCCAGGTGTGTACAAAGCTCTTCCTAGGACTAAACAAGATTCTCAAGATCTGTTGGATGTACATAGACACTTTGCCCAATATCAAAATCTGAGGCATGTGGTCTAAAAACATGTCCTATGTCTGGAAAGTACATTCAGATGAGATGTAGATGAGCTTCACCCCTCCACCGCATTTCTAAAACTGTCATGGTCATCAGGATCAGTCAGGTGAGATAGTAGCAGACTCTTTGTAACATTTTCAACAGGACTGTGGGGATGAGTCAGGACAATCACTGACATGAAGATCCACTAGGAATAAGACAGTGATTTCATAGTACTATGGATGTGTTTTTGCATGCGACTGTTTGAGGACACTATTGACTGCCACAGCTCAAAAGCACTACACGTTGTCGGCAGGATTCGAACCTGCGCGGGGAGACCCCAATGGATTTCTAGTCCATCGCCTTAACCACTCGGCCACGACAACTGCATTTTGCGATTTCTGATCAGAATTTTTTTCGAAAGTGGAAGCCACCATGCTTTGGGAGATGAGGGTGATGCATTGATATTTAGCATTGGCATGGGGAGGTCATAAGGATCAGTGAGAGGAACAAGGGGACCCACCCACAGAGGCCACTTTCAGCTCCTTGATTATGGTGTTATGTCTGTCATGTTGGTAAGTTGTTTCTCTTTTAGGAAGTAAAGTTTGTCTTAATATTTTGGCAAAAGTTGAGACAGCAGTCCAGCTGCCAGCTTGGATTTGTGTCTAAGAGAAAGCATATGATACGACAACCTGCTAGGTATTTGGTCAGTGCATCGTAGTTACTATGTACTCCGTTCTTGATACCTTTGGAAATGGAATGCTTGGTAATGTGTTATAAAAGGAATGCGTATTTTGTGTTTGCTGAGCACTAACTGCTAGCGGTGCTCGACTTTAGCTCTGTATGCTAGCATTCCAAACAAAACGGCATTGGCATGAAGAGGTCAGAAGGATCAGTGAGAGGAACAAAGGGACCCACCCACAGAGGCCACTTTCAGCTCCTTGATTATGGTGTTATGTCTGTCATGTTGGTAAGTTGTTTCTCTTTTAGGAAGTAAAGTTAGGTCTAAATATTTTGGCAAAAGTTGAGACAGTAGTCCAGCTGCTCGGTGTGTACCTGCTTTTACTGGTGTTCACTGTCCCATTCACCTTTGTTTTCACAGGGGATGTAGCTCAGTGGCAGAGCGCATGCTTTGCGTGTATGAGGCCCGGCATCTCCAAATTTAGCTTACTCTGTTATCAGATGTCGGTGGTTTGACCACAAAAAGACCCTGTCTTCCTAACACTTTAAGTAGCACTGAGTGGGGAGTGAGGAAAATGGCTGACATGAGAAGGTCAGAATGATCAGTGAAAAGTATCAAAGAGGGAGGTCAACAAACGCAGTTGCATCCCCCACCTCCTCAGTTGTCCCAAATCACCTCTCCACCACATTTCCAATACTGTCATGGTCATCAGGATCAGTCAGGTGAGACAGCAGCTAAACCAACCAGGACCCGGATCAGCAAGTCAAAGGACCAGGCAACATCAAAGCAAGACTTCTCCAGGTGTGTACAGAGCTCCAGGGAACAGGGGTCTCCCTAGGACTAAAGAAGTTTCTCAAGATCTGATGGACGTACATAGACCCTTTGCCCAATATCAAAACCTCAGGAATGTTGTCTCAGGATGTTGTTCCATCCATCCTCCAGAAAGGTTCCTGGGCATGGTGGTATAGTGGTGAGCATAGCTGCCTTCCAAGCAGTTGACCCGGGTTCGATTCCCGGCCAACGCAGTTGCATTTGGAACAAAGGACATCATTCCACCTACCCCTCAACCACATATCCAAAACTATAGCCAGCTGCACTTGAGTTGATGTTGCAAAAATGATTAGATTTGGAAGGCCAAGTTAAAAAGCTTCACCCCTCCACCACATTTCCCAAACTGTCATCGTCATCAGGATCAGTCTGGTCAATACTTCCGATCAGGATTTTTCTCTGCAGAAGGGGGCACCATGCTCTGGGAGATGAGGGTGATGCATAGATATCTAGTATTGGCAGGTCAGCGGCAAATTTCCCCTCCCCCTTCTGGAACAAAGGACATCATCCCACCCACCCCTCAACCACATTTCCAAAATATGACCAGCTGCACTTGGCTTGATTTGCAAAAATGATTAGATTTGGGAGGCCAACCAAAAAACGTGTCCCACGTCTGGAAAGTACATTCAGATGAGATGTAGATGAGCTTCACCGCTCCACTGCATTTCTAAAACTGTCATGGTCATCCGGGATCAGTCAGGTGAGTAGCAGCTCACCATCCAGACTCTTTGTAACACTTTCAACAGGACTGGGGGGCTGTGGGGGTGAAAATGAACTATGGTTGTCCCTATCTCTCATGTCCTTTACACCTATATCTACGTTAATCTCTTCTTAACAAATGTCAAAATTATATGATAAATGTGCATAGACAGACCCAAGATAAGAATGGCAGGCATGTGGTAATTTGATTATTGGATAGTACTTTGGATGTGTTAAGTATTGTTTTTTCATACACCCACTGTTTGAGAGACCTGTTGACTGATGCAGGTCAAAAGGACAGCAGGCAAACCTGCTCTGGGAGACCCCAATGGATTTCTAGTCCATCGCCTTAACCACTCGGCCAAAAGTATGACAACTGCAGCTCAATACTTCTGATCAGGATTTTTCTCTGCAGAAGGGGGCACCATGCTCTGGGAGATGAGGGTGATGCATAGATATCTAGTATTGGCAGGTCAGAGGCAAATTTCCCCTCCCCCTTCTCCTCTAACATCCCCATTTACACGGATGTGGGAGTGAGTGAGGAAAATCCCTCACCTTCTCTAACTTCCCAATTTAGACCTTGGCTACCCCTACTCCGTTTTTCCATAACTCTACCCACTGTTTGAGAGACCTGTTGACTGATGCAGCTCAAAAGGTCTCTACGTTGTCGGCAGAATTCGAACCTGCGTGGGGAGACCCCAATGGATTTCTAGTCCATCGCCTCCTACTCCTGTTTCCTACTGACACGAAGGTCAAAATGATCAGTGAAAAGTACCAAAGGGACTCACCCACAGAGGCCAATCATCCCTCACCTTCTCTAACTTCCCAATTTACACCTTGCCTACCCCTCCTCCGCTTTTCCATCACTTCTACTGTCATCATGAACAGCCAGGTGAGAAAGCAGCTAAACCAACCAGGACCAGATCAGCAAATCCAAAAGACCAAATAAGATCAACCCAAGACTTCTCCAGGTGTGTACGAGCACCTGGCAACAGGAGTCTGGTTTGACATCTCTCTAGGACTAAATAAGGTTCTCAAGATCTGATGGACGTCCATGGAAAGCTCAAGACCAAAACCTCTGGCAGGTAGTCGCAGCATGTGGTTATTTGTTTTTTTCTCTCACCACACAGACGCACTCTTGAACGTGGGGATGTGTCCTTTACACCTACAACTTCTTGTCTACCACCAGCTGCCTTCCAAGCAGTTAACCTGGGTTTGACACACTACAAAGTACACTCACATGAGATGAAGGTAAACAAGATCCCTCCACTGCATGTGCCTCGGTTCACACCTTGGCTGCCCCTCATCTGCATTTCCCAAAGTTCCACAGCCAGGTCAGACAGCAAACAGGACCCAGATCTGATTGGATCGCACTTTGGATGTGTTAAGTATTGTTTTTTAATACACCCGCTGTTTGAGAAAGCTTAAATGCCGCAGGTCAAAAGGGCTATACGTTGCCGGCAGAATTCAAACCTGCGCGGGGAGACCCATTTTCTAGTCCATCGCCTTAACCACTCGGCCAAAAGTATGACAACTGCAGCTCAATACTTCTGATCAGGATTTTTCTCTGCAGAAGGGGGCACCATGCTCTGGGAGATGAGGGTGATGCATAGATATCTAGTATTGGCAGGTCAGAGGCAAATTTCCCCTCCCCCTTCTCCTCTAACATCCCCATTTACACGGATGCGGGAGTGAGTGAGGAAAATCCCTCACCTTCTCTAACTTCCCAATTTAGACCTTGGCTACCCCTACTCCGTTTTTCCATAACTCTACCCACTGTTTGAGAGACCTGTTGACTGATGCAGCTCAAAAGGTCTCTACGTTGTCGGCAGAATTCGAACCTGCGTGGGGAGACCCCAATGGATTTCTAGTCCATCGCCTCCTACTCCTGTTTCCTACTGACACGAAGGTCAAAATGATCAGTGAAAAGTACCAAAGGGACTCACCCACAGAGGCCAATCATCCCTCACCTTCTCTAACTTCCCAATTTACACCTTGCCTACCCCTCCTCCGCTTTTCCATCACTTCTACTGTCATCATGAACAGCCAGGTGAGAAAGCAGCTAAACCAACCAGGACCAGATCAGCAAATCCAAAAGACCAAATAAGATCAACCCAAGACTTCTCCAGGTGTGTACGAGCACCTGGCAACAGGAGTCTGGTTTGACATCTCTCTAGGACTAAATAAGGTTCTCAAGATCTGATGGACGTCCATGGAAAGCTCAAGACCAAAACCTCTGGCAGGTAGTCGCAGCATATGGTTATTTGTTTTTTTCTCTCACCACACAGACGCACTCTTGAACGTGGGGATGTGTCCTTTACACCTACAACTTCTTGTCTACCACCAGCTGCCTTCCAAGCAGTTAACCTGGGTTTGACACACTACAAAGTACACTCACATGAGATGAAGGTAAACAAGATCCCTCCACTGCATGTGCCTCGGTTCACACCTTGGCTGCCCCTCATCTGCATTTCCCAAAGTTCCACAGCCAGGTCAGACAGCAAACAGGACCCAGATCTGATTGGATCGCACTTTGGATGTGTTAAGTATTGTTTTTTAATACACCCGCTGTTTGAGAAAGCTTAAATGCCGCAGGTCAAAAGGGCTATACGTTGCCGGCAGAATTCAAACCTGCGCGGGGAGACCCATTTTCTAGTCCATCGCCTTAACCACTCGGCCACGACAACTGTGTTTTCGTGTTTCTGAGCAGGATTTTTCTCGGCAGTGGAAGCCACCATACTCTGGGAGATGAGGTTGATGTATAGATATTTAGCATTGGCATGAAGAGGTCAGAAGGATTAGTGAGAGGAACAAAGGGACCCACCCAGACAGGCCAATCTCCCCTCCCCCCTCTAACTTCCCCATTTACACCTTGGCTACACCTCCTCCGTATTTCCGTTATACCACCAACGCTTTGCATGGCAGTACTTTCCAAATCACACCTAGAGTAACAATCTGTTTAATGCTCAAACTAGTCCTCGGAAAAATGGTCTCACAACACTCTCAACATGGGGATGTAGCTCAGTGGTAGAGCGCATGCTTCGCATGTATGAGGCCCCGGTTTCAGCACCAGGCATCTCCAACTTTAGCTTACTCTGTTATCAGATTCAACAAGAAATTGTTTGGTAAGCTGCTACGAGTTGAC
Source organism: Planiliza haematocheilus (assembly GCA_005024645.1). NCBI lineage: Eukaryota > Metazoa > Chordata > Actinopteri > Mugiliformes > Mugilidae > Planiliza > Planiliza haematocheilus. Next base: position 3,852,375 of record SRSE01001198.1, on the reverse strand, counting down.
CTGATGACCGTGGTCTTTTTGGAAATGTGCATTCTTAATACTACTGGACACTGAATGCTTGATAACTTGATAAACAACGAATGCGTATTCTGTGGTTGCTGAGCAGTAAGTATCAGTACTCGGTACTAGCATTCCAAAAGACTACCCAGATAGCAATTACATTTGGCCCGGATCCGTTTTAAGCCCCATGCCTTCGTTTCTAGCTTAGAGACGTTTTCTGATTGTGAACCAGATCCATGCCAGATAGAGGTTTCAGCTTAAACATTCTAACTGCCATCAGTTCAGTATTTATATCATTTTACAGATCCGGCCCAGATCAGTTTTCCCATAGGTAACCGAAAGACATTAGCTGTATCTGACACTGATTATATGTGTTCACGGATATATTCAACATCTCACTGAAGTCATGTCACGTGCCAGCTTGCTTCAAGGCCTCCACCATCATTCCAGTCCCCAAAAAGCCAAGGACTACTGGACTGCATGACTACCGCCCTGTTGCCCTGACATCGGTTGTGATGAAGTCCTTTGAGCGCCTTGTGCTTTCACACCTCAAGGACTTAACAGACCCATTCCTGGACCCCCTGCAGTTTGCCTACAGATCAAACAGATCTGTGGATGACGCTGTCAACCTGTCACTCCACCTCATCCTCCAGCACCTGGACTCCCCCAGATCATATGCCAGGGTCCTGTTTGTGGATTTCAGCTCGGCCTTCAACACGGTCGTTCCATCTCTACTACAGGACAAACTCTCCCAGCTGACCGTGCCTGACTCCATCTGCAGGTGGATCACAGACTTCCTGTCTGACAGGAGGCAGCATGTGAGGCTGGGAAAACACATCTCAGACTCCCGTACCATCAGCACTGGTTCCCCTCAAGGCTGTGTCCTTTCTCCTCTGCTCTTCTCCCTGTATACCAACAGCTGCACCTCCAGTCACGAGTCTGTCAAGCTCCTGAAGTTTGCGGATGACACCACCCTCATCGGGCTCATCTCAGGTGGAGATGAGAGCGCCTACAGACTGGAGATTGACCGCTTGGTGACTTGGTGTAGCCGCCACAATCTGGAGCTGAACGCCTCCAAAACAGTGGAGATGATTGTGGATTACAGGAAGAACACAGCCCCACTCCTCCCCATCATCCTGTCTGACTCTACAGTTAACACTGTGGAGTCCTTCCGTTTCCTGGGCACCATCATCTCCCAGGACCTCAAATGGGAGCTGAACATCAGCGCCCTGATCAAAAAAGCACAGCAGAGGATGTACTTCCTGCGGCAGCTGAAGAAATTCAACCTGCCAAAGACAATGATGGTTCACTTCTACACGGCCATCATTGAGTCCATCCTCACCAGCTCCATCACCACCTGGCATGCTGCAGCCTCTGCTAAGGACAAGTGCAGACTGCAGCGTGTCATTCGCTGTGCAGAGAAGGTGATTGGCTGCAGTCTGAAGTCTCTCGACGAGCTGTACGCTTCCAGGACTCTGAAGCGTGCAGCTAAGATTGTGGCTGATCCCTCTCACCCTGGACATGGACTATTCAACAGACTCCCCTCTGGCAGACGGCTGCGATCCATCGAGTGTAGGACCACTCGCATGGCGAACAGTTTTTTCCCATCCGCAGTCCGTCTGCTGAACAATACCAAGCCCCCCCCATGAACACATCAGTCTCACCATCACCCCACAGTTCTGGTGGAATATATATATATATACTGTGTATATATTTTGTAGTTTTTGTATTTTTGTATTTTAAATATAGTTTCTATATTTATTTTATTTTATTCTATTCTATCTTGTTTTTATGCGTACCAACACCAAGGCAAATTCCTTGTATGCACAAACATGCTTGGCAATAAAGTCCTTTCTGATTCTGATTCTGATTCTGATATATATCTGATATGAGTCTGAGCCAATACTGTTTTCACATAGGCTGCACTGGTGTGGCCCGAATCTGTGATCTGAGCCGATTGCATTTAAAAAAAGGGCTAAAAAACTGCTCTGGCCCTTATCTGCAAAACGGATTTGAGCCAACACTGTTTTGACAGAGACTACCTGATGTGGACCACATCCGAAATACTTTTCTCAAACTGTTTGAAGAACTCCGTGGAATAAACATTTTCAAAACAGCTACCTGCCTCCATATGTTTTTAGAGCATGAGATAAATGCATTGTCATTAAGCCGAGCAATATTAACAGTGTTTAAAAACTATACAGCGACATTTCATGATGATATAAGGTCCGTTACAGCACAGGTTCGTTTGAGCTCCGTTTTAGGTCCGTTTTACAACAGCGCCAAAAGTTCCAAGTGAACGTTGGGTCTCGCTTGACTGATCGTCTTGAAGATACGGCCCACATCCGTGCTATGGACTTCAGCCAGAAGCGCCAAAAAAAAAAATCATCGATCCTGTCAACGCAGATTTATTTGACCAGCTATGCACACGCAAGTTTTTATGTGTTTATTCTATGTGTTTATTATGTACATCTATTTGTACGTGTTAATTTACTGTCTATTACTTAAACGTGCAAGTGAAATGATGTTTGCTTAGATAGCAGTTACAGGCTGTTATTGGCGGACCATGATCCTGTGTTAGCCGTTTGATGTTAAAGCTAATATTTGCGCTAATGTGCTTTACTACTTCTTTGTAACCAGTTAGCAGACCGGTGAGCAGACAACGGGCTAAATCTGTTAGCCTACTGTTCCACAGTAACACACACGGCTAACAAAAAACTTACTATAAATGACAACACCACTGCAGCTAGGCTGTTAATATACATGCTAACACTGAAAGTTGCGATGGACTTTTTCCCCCCTTTATTTTTCTCATAGCCCGGCCCATAGCCCCACCGGCCTACCGGGAAATCCCCGGTGTCCCTGTATGCTGTTTTCTCATGCTCACGAGATACTTGCTCGTGTGCACGAGAAACACTTTTTTAAAAAAAATTTTTTTACCTAATATGTCCCTTTAGGGGCTCCGTATTTTATTACAACTCTGTCAACTAATGCACAGAACGTTATAGAAGTAGGCCGAATTAGAAGGGTGGCCCAATCTTCATTTTCAGCAAATGCAATATACATCTGCCTGTTTTGTCGTCATGTAGGCCTAGCACTGATCCACATTTCTCATTCAACCTAATCGGTAATGCTGTTTTCAAGGTGCAGTGCGCAAATGTGCACTGACAGCAACTGCAACGGAAGCAGAAATATGCGACATGCTGCATATATATTTGCTATTTCGGCGGACAGGAGAGGAGGACGCCAGGAGAGACTGGCGCGTCAGCAGCAGAAGCAGCAAGCATCAGCTCCCACAGCCACCTAGTGGTTTGTTTAAGAGCATGTTTTGGGTTTTTCTTTCATGTTGTGTTTATTAGCCTGTGCGTTTTTTTATATATATATCCATCTTATCCCTGTGTTTGTTGTTTACTGTGTTCTGTGCTAACTGTTGACTTTGTTCATGACTTTGTTGTTCGATTTTTATAGCTAATTAAATCTATGAATCATTAATTCTGTTTGTTAACTTTGTTCACGTGGTTTTAGTATGCGTTTTAATAAAACAATTTATTTCCAGTGGTGATTTAAGCGGAATCATAACACATCCGGCACAGCTCCGGTAGGCGAAATCGTTTCACGCACCTACATCTGTAACGGAATGATGAGTGCTGGATCGGCGCTGGATTGGCGCTGGCACATATCCGCAACAACCCCTAAAAACAGACCAGAAATGGCTTAGGGCCGATGTGCGTTTCGACTCAGCAACGAGTCCGTGAGCCGGATGCGGGCTAGACCCGGCTCTATCGTTTTGCGGTTGCGGCCCTGTTCCGTTACAGCGTCCAGTGGCTATCTGGGCCGAGATTCATGAGTGACGGATCCGCAGGGACTCATGAGTAGCGAATCCGCCAGGATTCATGAGTGACGAATCCGCAGGGACTCATGAGTAGCGAATCCGCCGGGATTCATGAGTAGCGAATCCTCAGTGATTCATGAGTGACGGATCGCAGTGATTCATGAGTGACGGATCCGTAGTGATTCATGAGTGACTGATCCATAGTGATTCATGAGTGACTGATCCATAGTGATTCATGAGTGACGGATCGCAGTGATTCGTGAGTGACGGATCCGTAGGGATTCATGAATGAGGAAGGGACTCAGTAGCGCCACTCCACTCCAGTGGCTGAGTGCCGTAGTTTGCTATAGTGGCCAAGTCGGGTATTTCATTTTTTGTTTTTCTGCCGAGTGAGATGTAAGATGTTTGAATGGTGCCGTTTATTGATTATATATCAATCAAATGTGGTAGGACTCAACTGAGCCGGTTCAATAGACGTCTCGATCCGTGATTCTTGAGTCTTCTTTGGTGGCTGGTTCAATGAGCCGGATTCCGAATCTTTTTTCCACCGCTATTTATAATTTTGAGTTAGCAATATACCAAAAACCAAAAGGAAGACAAGTAACCAAGAGGAGCAGAGAACCAGAAACATCTGAGTATACAAAGGTACGTGAACAGACGAACTGAGAAGAGACTGGGAGAAGCTCAGGGATATATACACTGATCATCTATAACATTATGGACAGGAGAAATAAGTCAAAATCTTGTGACAGTTCAGTGTTCTGCTGGGAAACATTTGGACCTGGCATTCATGTGGATGTTACTTAGACATGTGGCACCCAGCTAGACCAGACCAGGCACCCCCACCCCATAGCAATGACACTCAGGATGCAGGACACAGGATGCAGCCTGACACAGACAAACACTCAAAAACAGTTTAGAAACAACTCAAACCCATGAATAGCAGCACAAGGTGTTGACCTGGCCTCTGTGGGATGCACTGGAACAGGCCTGATCCACCAAAAAAATAGTATTAGCAAAGTGTACAAATTAGCATATATGTAGCACACCACAGGACACGCTCAGAAGGCCCATGTCAACTGTCTAATGAGTCATGCCTGATCGTCTTATACCGAGGCAGGAGGGAGAAGCACACAAGTAGAAACCTATCATATAAATTCAAAGGGTTGGGAAACATAGAAGTAAAGCAAGCTGGGAAACACAGTAGAACACCAAACAGGATTACAGGAAACTAGAACCAATCACATTTCAAGTTTGTACTATTAGGCCTTCTCTGTGGCTTATGGTAGCGTCAGTGTTTTCATGTCCTCTGATTGGAATGTCACTCTGTTTAAGCTAGCAGTTCATGTTCATGTTCATGTTCATCTCTGCCCTGTTAATGCTTCCGAGCTATTTTTTGAACCCATAATGGAGGAAGGAGGAGAGAGTATCGATTTGGTTGCAGATCTTCTTAGAAAGTCATTTTCATGGCAGACTTTGAAAGAAAAGCTGCTATTTTGAAACCCGGGTTGACATTGATGTTTCTCCTGGATTTGATGTATGTGGCGCTGGTGCGCAGCTGGTGCGCAGCAGTGGCAGCAGAGAGGAGACTTTTTGAAAAGTTCTAAGTGAGTTTCTTGCTTTAGTAATGACATCTGAGATACGATGCAATGTCCTGTTTTATTGCGTAGCCTATGTTGTTGATGGTTTCTATAACAGTGGTGTAATGATCGTATTAAGAGGTGTTTTGAATAAGGTTGGAGGGCATTGAAAGACTAGGCGGAAAATGCACGGCCCACCACTGATATTTAGACTATTATTAATCAGAGAGATTCTTGTAACTGGGAACTGAATCTGCTGTGTTGGTCTTGTAAAGGCCACCATATTCTGTCATATTCTGACTCATGCCACCTCAGAGTGAAAGGCAGGCTAATAGGATGCTTGGGATGGGATGCTTAGAACACAAGCTATAAGCACATGGGCAGGTGAGAGATTAACAGTGCAGTGCAAAGTTTGATAAAGCATTATTGCTGTGTAGCGAAGTGCCACTTTGCGTTTGTTTGTTATAAATGTTTTAAGGATGCTGTAAGTCTGAAGCATTGTCTAAACTCAATCTGAAGTGTGTTTACCCTCACATCACTGTGTTTGACACATAAGGAAATTGAATTATACCACACATACACACGCACACTGAACTGATTTATTAAAAGAGAACAGGGGGTGGGGTGATTTGGGGGTGTTGGAAGGGCGGGGGCAAAATCGATGGCCGTTCCCCCAGCCTCAGTCAGCGGAGAGTTAAAATGCTGTTAAACTCCAGCCGAGCGGACGCTCTCCCTAACCAACCAGCCTCACTCTCATTGATTTTTTATTTAGCTTCCAGCAGTGATATGTCTTCCAGTGCACACAGAACACACCGAGCCTCCAAAGCCTGTCAGCACATAAATCAGGCCCCATTGAGCCCGGCTTGCCCAGTGTGTAGAGAGCAGTCTGTTAACAGAATTAAACTCTTACTTAGTCCTGCTTCCAGAGAGTTGAGTGTGGAACAGTAAAACGAGGCTCTGACAGCAAATCTGTGCTGCAGGGTTGAGGCTAGACCTGAAATGAGTTTGCATTTGTTTATTTGTTTGGAAGAAGGTAGAAGATAAAATAAGGCAGTGTTTGAGAGGATAATGCGATTCTGCTTCTAGGTTGGACCATCTTCTGACATTTTAATGCAGGAGGAGAACTATGTACAATACTTAAACAACAATAATCATTATTGTCAGTGTACAAGGATTGCAATGCAGACACTGTTACTACATGAAAATGATAGATTTATTCATTTTCTGTAACCACTTGTACTCTGGAGAGCCATGGGAGGGCTGTAGTCTATCCCAGCTGTTATTGGGCAAGAGGTCGCCGGTCTATTGCAGGGCTAACACAGAGACACAGACAACTATTCACACTCACACCTACGGCCAATTTAGAATCATCAATGAACCTAACCAGCATGTCTTTGGACAGATGGAGGAAGCTGGAGTACCTGGAGAGAACCCACGCAGACACAGGGAGAACATGCAAACTCCACACAGAAAGGACCAGTCGGCCCATGGATTCAAAACCACATGGAAATGATACAGAACTTCTACAATTCTCTCAACAGTCATTGTCAGAGGCGACTGAGATCTGCAGCTTGGTTCAAGCAAATCAGGAAACTGCTGATGCTCAAAACCTCCTCCGACTAAAAATGCAACCCTCCCAAAATAGACCTACAGTTAAATGATGGGATGGTAAGTTTGAGCTACTCTAGGGCATTTTGGGAATGCCTATTTTCAGCTACTGCAGTTTCTCGGAGAAGACGTTAATGTCACAGAAGACATTATGGCATAAGGTCTGGGCAGGAGTTGGCACCTTTCAAAATCTGGTAGAGAAGTTATAAGGCTAAGGACACAAAAATATAGTAGTTTTGTCATCTAAAACATTAAATTGATTGATTATTCACGCAAATAATCATCTGCTCCGATAATCAATTCACTGTTTTGGTGATTTTTAAGTCAAAATATCAGAATAAGTGTCTCTGGTCCCAGCCTCAACAGTGTAAGGATTGTCTTTGTCTTATTCAGATTTTGTTTCGCTCTGCTGTTAGGATTTAAAGTAACAGCATCATCACACACAATGTGAAAGACCAAATGTTTGAACAGTTACATCTGTGGATTTAGAAAAACTTCCAGATATGCAATAAAAACGATCACCTGTTGCAGCCCTGTTCTTGAGCAATACTATATGATGGTGGGAAATGATCACGACAACAAACATGAAACAACGTCAAACAGTAAGCAGCAGAAATGCATTGCTGACACTACAGTAAAAATGGCAGTTCTTTGAGTGATAATGTTTTTTTTAACACTTTTTTTAACTAACACCTGGAGATTGAACTCAACAAAGAGGACAGGAAGGGAGTGGGCAGAGTGCCCAAGAACTAGTTGGAGGAGGAGAAAAGCAAGGCGGCTAACTATCAGAGCTCATTGACAAAAAGCTAATATTGTAGCAATTACATGGAATCCGGAGTGCTCTGTGCAGCAGTGACATGCTGCTCTGCTAGCTATGGGTAGCTCCATCTCTCCTCGTAGGCATTGTATTGTGGGACAGCACTGTCCATCAACACCACACATTTAAAAGGGGAGGCCAAAAGCAGGTAAAAGCACTCACCGTCAACCCCAGAGACCAATTTACAGTTCAGTCCCCGCAGCTGTGCTCCTGGCTTGGCAAGGCGCTCCATCTATCATAATGAACAATGTTTGTGGGTGGGAAGGCAGTGAGGGGTTGTGCCTTTGTTGCTAGTGACTCCTACCGGTTGGTCTTGGCGCTTGTGTTCACCAGTTTCTTTACTTTTAGGATGACAAAAAAAATAAATAAAAAATGAAAAGAAGCTAGCAGTGGTCAGAAAGTTTGTAATGAGACTTGAGAGCTTAAAGCATTTTAACCTGATTTCTAGCAGCATAGCTTACGTAGGCTAAAGAGAATAGAAAAATATTCTCACCTAATTAATATATGAGAGTACTACAACTGCTACTGAGCAGACATGAAATATTAAAACCAGACTGGTAAGAATAAAATGACATCTGATCACTTCATCACAACAAACGACTGTGCAGATAATAAATGAATTCATACTTGTAAATGGAAGCTCCAGGTCATTCTTCACACATTATTTCCTCCACACCGCTTCTTATTTGAGAAGAGTGAGTCAAAATGGCTGCTAGCAATTTAACTCCCCAAAAAGGTGGAGAGTCATTAGCACAGTTATCGACTGCGCCAAAAGAAATTAAATTAAATTTAAGTTCTGTGAGTGACAGTGGTTCCTTCATGGATTTATAGCCCTTGGATTGGTTATAAAAAACAAGCTATGGCTTGTTGGCATAAAGAACTGTGTCCAGCTGTACATTGACATATTGTTCATATGTTTAAAAGTATGCGAGTGAATGCTTTTACAATTGTAGATGATGGGAGTGATAAGAGTGGATTTACCAGTTGCAATGTGAAGGAAATTTATGTTGAATGTTTGTCTTATGGAGGACCACTTGACAAGCCCTTAGGGGTTTTTTTGGTTTCTCCCGCACATTTGCTTTACCTACTGTATACTTTGTATGTCTCTTGTCGTTTGTCGTTTAATATGCTGTTTTATACATCTTTTATGTGCTAAATAAAAAAGAAAGAAAGAAAGAAATGTGAAGGAAACAGTCAAAGCATGACAGTCACATGCTCTGGGTGACTGCTTTTAACATGTTAGTTCCACTGCACACCTGTTCCTCCTCATTTGGATGCTTGAAGAAACAGCTGTTTGATTCACACCAGATCTGAAGTGTTGCAGCCGAATCATTTCCAAATAACTGTCTTCCACCTTGCTTATTCTGTTCTTATGTAAATGCACCGGTAAGGTGGAAAGAAGTTATCATGGTATCATGGATGATACTATATGGTATACTTCATTCATTCATTCATCTTCCGTAACCGCTTGTCCTGCGAAGGGTCCTGGGGTCTGCTGGAGCCTATCCCAGCTGTCATTGGGCAAGAGGTGGGGTACACCCTGGACAGGTAGGTCTCCAGTCTATCACAGAGCGACAGACAACCAAACTACAGTCTTTGGACAGTGGGAGGAAGCCGGAGTACCCAGAGAGAACACACAGACACAGGGAGAACATGCAAACTCCACACAGAAATTTTATTCCACTATGAACGTTCTGCATATACTTCTAACTGCATCTCCCATCTGTCCTTGCACTTTCTGCTACTCTTGTACCCACCCATTTGCTGGCTTTATCTCGCATAAACACAGCTCACTGACCACTCATTTCTTGTAACACTGAAAGAACAGTAACACTTGTGCGATTAAGTAATCCCAATGCTAACATAAATGCAGATGGGTGGTAAGGTTGCAGTTATCTGCACAGCATTGGTTTTTATGTCTGTTTGGAGGCTTGGTTAGTCCGAGCCTGAAGGAAGTGAGCTACTGGAAACAGATATGAGCTAAAGTGGAACAAGAACATCAGAAGGAGACTAAAAAAAATTCCAATTACAGTGACTTAACCTTGGACTATTGACTGAATCTTTTAGGGGTTTCCATAATTGGCCTTGCCTCCTGTATGCTCTCATACGGTTTCCTTGTTTTGCGCAGTTGTGAATTTGTTTCATTTTCGTAAAAAAAAGGAACATAAAGAATATATTTTATTTAATAATGGAAGATACGTGTGACCTTTGAACAGCAGATACACAGTATTTATTATTACATATTTTTAGTTCGCTTTGCCAATTAAAAAGGATTTTTGTTTGGGTGATGATGGTGTTTATACAGAAGATAAAAGAGCAGAGGCAGATCAGATGGAGCTAATTGTAGTTCTCCTTTTCCTGTGGCCTTGGATTCGAGCACAATGCACCAAGCCCGACTGAATTATAATCCTCTCACCCACAGCTAATCACATCCAATATCAACATATGAAAGTAAAGCTCTTAAGTCTCTCAAGATGGTAGGAAGGTACAAAGCAGAACTAGTAGAGCAGAAGTGATGTCAGGTCTCACAGTGAATACTTGGTGAAAACATTAGGCGATGCTTTTTCAGATGGAAGGCTTTGAGCGCATTCCGTTTTCCATGCAGGCCATGTTACGGTATCTGACCACAGTGGAGTCCAGTATTCTTAATTTAGTCATACAATAAACTGGACATGTGATCATTTACTGCTTTTGAGTGAGGTGTCCCGTACTCGCTGTGGTTTGTTGGTAGAGCAACAAAATGACATCAGTAGGGTCGGCAAACTGATCCAAAACGTTATTAGCAGGACTTATTTCATACCACACTCAGTCCAGCTTTATAACAACTCACCTTTCTGTCATTGCACCTTACTATTACCCTCCCAATGTACATGTGTATTTAATATTATTTCTATCTCCTGTTGATTCCTGTACATTTTTTGCTGATACTATTATATTATCTTACATTTTATTGTTTTTATTTCATTATTTCATTATTTTTATTACTATTTTATTTTTAATGACCATTTTTTCGTTTACTAGTGCTCTTCGGGATTATTTTTATTTTTTATCTATAACTGAGCGACTGTGTGTTCAGTGCCTGTACCTCAATAAGCAGTGGACAAAGGCAAGTTTGTGTTGAGCAAGCAACAGAAGATAAAAATGAGGTCTTTAAAACAGCAAGAGTGTTGGTGCAGTGCTAATAGTGACTAGCACTATGATCACACAAGGTGGTCTTAGTCTTGCTTCAGTAACTGTAGTCTGCAGCAATTGGGTTTTAACCGTTCTGAAAACGTAACACGTAGATAATAGGACTGTTCCAGTTGGGACTAAGTATGTAGCCTCAGGAAATAACCCATTCAAGATTAGGTAAAGTTGGAGTTCTTGTTGTTGCAGTGGCCCTGAGAGATGGACTGCAGCTTGAAATAGCTTTCAAATAGATGAGACTGAACCAAATCAAGGAACCCAAGAAAATGTCTGAAAGCATTCAGTGATTTTTTTTCCCCACAAGGGAAGCACAGTGTGGTTCATGCTACGACATATGATATGGAAACATGGATTGCATGTGTGTGAATGAATGTTGCAAGCAATCTTCAATAAAAGTGCAACCTGAAGCAACTTCGTGAAGCAGTTTCACATTGATATTAGCCTGGATGTCAGACCAACTTCCCCATAAAGTTTTTGGTGCTGAGAGTTGGTCTTGAGTAGCTCTGTCGGGAAATGATTATGCTTCAGCAAAGATCTGCCAAGCAAATTAAGTCATTTGGGTGGGCTTTATATGATGATGGACAGAAGAGTAATAGCGATGTAGCTGTCCAACTCAGCTGATCACCATGTGGTTGAATTTGTTAAAAACAAAGTGGCTCTGAGTGATTAGAGGACTACCCAATCGCTTGTTGAGTTTATTTTTCATATCAATTGAAACACGTCGCATGGTGAAATCCCAGTGGCGTGTTACCAGACTCCCGTTCTTAAAAGAACATTGGCACTATGTGACATCCCCAGCACAATGTCAGATGTGACATTGTTTTATGTAAAGTGGTGTTGCAGGTCCTTGGTAGGGTGGAGCTTGCACCATTGCAGTAACTGGGATTTCCTAGCCAATGTCCCACTGTCAATGTTTCTTCCACCATCACAAAACTCTGTCATTTTTTCTCACGCCTCGTTGATTCACACCACTACACCTTACTACACTGGACTATTACTTTTTTTTACTTTTTTAAATATCTGTGTTATTCTGCTTCAAGTTTGCTGAACACAGATGGACATTAAATGGATTAGGACATATACAGCTATGATGCAGTCTGACGAAAAATGCAGCTTGAATGAGCTTTCTCAGTCAGACTGATGTCATTTGGCATTTCAAGACAAAGCTTAAACTTAACAAGAGGTAAATTGAGAGGAAGTGGAGAAAGACAAAATAAAGATAGTCAGAAAGTACAGGCAGAGAAAGAGTGTCTAATCACTGGAAGCATACACTTTCTCTCCTAATGATCCACTTTCTCGGTACTCAGGCTGCTCTGCAGGGTGGGGGGTCATACGTCGGCAGAATCCGAGCCGAAGTGTGAGCTCCTGTCACCCCAGCAATCACTAATGGAAGTCCCAGCAACCCCTCCTCCGCCTCCCCCGCCCTTCAGAGCAAGGGCAATGTTAGCACACATGTCAAGTCCAGGATGGAACAAGAAGGACATTCTGGCAGAAGAAAAGAAGGGGGAAAAGGACCGGCGGGCCATTTGCATACGCCTGTGATCCTAATATATACAGGTTGCCAACCTCCGAGGTCGGAGTTCAGCCCGGTTGCCGGGGCAACTGGGCTGTTCTCCCCATCACTAGCTCGTTAAAGAGCTGCGGGAATAGGAATAGGTTCGCCAACTGTCCTCATCGTGCTGTGGCCATGTCTGTATGCGACCCCGCCAAGTAATGAGGACCTCCGGCATGACGCCCATGCACACACACACATACACACATCCGCACACATGAAAAACAGCACCACGCACAGTTACAAGAATACAAACAAAAGCACATGTGCACACATAACAGCATCAGACACCACCGACTAAATGCACCAAATACCTTACCTTACATTCATGCGCACAAACAGGCATGCACATACACACATACCACAATAACCTGACAGTGTCTTGGCGACTAACTGAAAAAGTATTCTCCAACAACTCATCTTTAGACCTTAAACCCTCCCAAAAAACAAGATTACTGAGTGAGTGTTACACCTCTCCATGGCTTTCTCAGCATCAATTAGCATGTTTTTGTGCAGCTGAGCGTTTCCTCTGGTGGGCCGAGGTAAATAAGGAGATGGAAATGAGGTCCAGCGCTCTAATCCAGCCAGGGTGCAGGTCTCACAGTAATCCCCCCAAGAGCTGCCTGGCCTGGGGCATGCAAAGGGGTAATCCAGCCCCCTGGGACCTCATCCACCAGCCTCCTCACACACACACACCCACACACACACACGGAGAGAGCAGAGACACACGCATACAAGTGGAAAGAAAAATGAGAGAGACAGAAAGAAAAAGAGAAACAGCATAAAGCACCCACTTCCTGAAAATCCAAATCTTGGGTGACACATCCAGACAACAATGTCTAAGATTTCATGGCACTATTGTTCCCAGTATTTATTTTTAAGTTCAAATGTGATGACTTACATGAGTGAAAGAGGAAAATAGTAACTTTTGGCAGGTTGCAATATTGCTCATAAGAAAGAAGTTGGACTGACCTCGCAGGTACTCGAAAGAGAAGTGCCTGGCTTTGTTTAATACGTTCAAGACTTCAAGAAAAAATGACAGTGATATTATGGACAACTAGAGGACTGTTTGTCCATTACATTGTGGTATTATGTGTTGAGCCTGCATGTATTTTAACTGAATGAAAGCCTTTAATATTCCTTTTAAAAAAGTAGACTTGGTCCAAATTGGAACATGCACAGTCAGAGCAAATCAGGACAGATTTTCAAAAAAATGGATAAAAAATGAAAAAAATTAAATAATTATGATGCTATGCCATCATACCAGAGTTGACTGAGATCCATTTAGGTATCAGGAATGCTGCTGACTTAACTGGAGCCTACACGACCATCTCCACCTCAGGATCCAGTTGCTAAGAGAGTGGATACTCCGGCCTTAATTGCTAATCACCCCAAGCATGTAATTAAACTCCTGATTTTTACACTCTTTAAAACATCTGATTGGCCAAAGATCATACACAGAGAAGTAAATACGTAATATTGACCATCTTGTGACAATGCAATGTTCTGCTTTGGACCTGGCTTTCATGTGGATGTTACTTAGACATGCAGCATCCACCTAGACCAGACCGGGCTCCCCCACCCCATAGCAATGACACTCCTTGTTGGCAGCAGACACACACACAAAATCACTTTAGGTACAACTAAAAAAACACAAAGAACAGCACAAGGTGTTGACCTGGCCTTCAAATTCACTAGATCCCAAACTGATCAAGTATCTGTGGGATGATCCACAGAGGCCCCTCCCCTCAACCCTTAGGACTCAAAGGACCCCACTAACAACATTCTATTACCAGACACCACAGGACACCCTCAGAAGACCCATGTCCATTCTCTGATGAGTCACACAATATTAGGAAGGTGGTCATAATGTTATGCCTGATCAGTGCATGTCCGTAGTAGAAAGAGAGAAGCTGTAGTTTGAGAACACCTAAGTGATGCAACTTCATGGCTACTTTAATAACACAATCATTAATAAGTTTTATCCGTTCGTCTATCGTGATTTTTTTCTCATATTGCTGTAATGGCACGGCCCGTTTAAAAACCCACTGAGGCTCGGCCTCAATGGACTTTCAATGGGGCTTCAGAATGGGCCGATCTCAGGGCAAAAAAGCTGGACGTTTATTGGATAAACGCTCCAAAATCGTCACTTCCAGGGAGGCCGGGCGTCTCTGGGAGTCAATGGGCAGTGGGATGTACCTGGACGCCGAGCCTCTGTATGATGATTGGATGAACTGTTAACGTGGCTGGAACTCGTCGTGATTGACAGCGCTTTAAGACTATAGAGAGTGAGGAGTTGTCGTCATGCTACAGCTTCTCCAAATACCGCTGTTTTGCTGTTTCATGTAAGCTTGTCCCTGTAAGGTCCATTTTCTTTCCCCTTAACTTTCTCCATTGCTTTACTTTCTTACTTTTCTTGTATCTGTCCCGCCGAAATAATAAACGCGCAAAAATTAATGTTTCGTCGCTCCTCCGTTAAATTCTGAGGGCGTTGCCCCTGGCAACCGATAGCGTCTCCTATCATCGTGGCCGACCGGCTCAGACCCCGTCCAAATCAACCCAGATCGGCACGTGACAAGCTCGGATGAGTGGCGAAACGTCTTCTCGAAAAATCTACAAGTCCAGTTGCCTTTTTTGAAACTTTTTGGATTACCATGACCTGGATGACTGAGAACCTTCACAGACATAAATTTAATGATGTAATAATTGGCCAATTTTACAAAACTGGGCTTCCCCTATTTGAAAGACCAGCAGCTGCCACTGATGCAACTAGCAGCTTTTAGTTTTCTGTGAGGCTCAAATGACATTTCCTTCAATGCAGGAAGAAATCGTCTCCATATTTGGCCGGGAAAGCAAGCGCTCACCTGTGAGCACAGGCAAATGTACCGTAGCACTGCAGTAATTGATGTCCTTGTGTCGCTGCGTGTTGATTGTTTCATATTCATTGACCCACTCTCAACTTAGGCTGCTGACAGTACGATCCATCCATTGTCCACTGGGTTGGAGGCACAGCGGGCAGGCCTGCGGGCCAAACCCATAACAAGAGGTGGAGGACGTGGCTGAGGGAAGGCCAGTTCTACCTGTGTGCATTAGCCAGCCAGAGTGCAGACATGTGCTTCAAGGCAGTGTAAACAAACAGTGTGAAAAAATTTCCATATGGCTCTCGCAGGGCCAGCATGCTGCTAAACCATCTCACCAGCGTCCAGCAGTACAACAAGCACAGAGTGACAAACACGCACAAATATTTATAGAGCTTTTCCTCGTGTGGGCTTACTGATCTGTACATACACTAACACACATCCGTGATACGCACATGCAAGCACCTTTTATTGACTTTTACACAACAGCCAGAATGCTGCTCAACATCAAAAGAATTATTCATTTTTGCAGAGTTTAACCCACTCCCTTCCACCTTTAGAGGCCAATTAGTACCTGTAGTGTAATGAGGCTCGGCAGCATGCGAATGTTCCGTATAATTAACACAAATGGCATTAAGCAACTGCACAACACACGGCTGCATGCAGCACAGCTTCTCTGCTGAAGAACTAATTGTAAGTCCGTTGTTGTGTTGCACTGGTGTAACCGATTCACAAGATGTGAAATCGAGACACGGAACGGATCACATTGACTTTTGTCTGACAGGCTGTGGGTGAGTGAATGCGTGTACAGATTTGTCAGGCTACTGAGCAATGTGTGGGACTATGTACCTTGTGTGATTGTGTGTGTACGTTTGGGGTCCGCGGAGAGGTGGTGTGACTGAGCTGACATGTGTCCGACAGCGTTGCTCGCTCCTGGGCCTCCCTCTCACACTCCACTGGCCTGGCTCCCCTGAGCTCCATGCATTATGCAGCAGGCCTGAGACACCGCCCTGCATGATAATGTGCATGCACGTGCCTGCTGTGTGTTGTGTGTGTGCTGTGTGTGACAACGGGATGCAAGGGCTAGCTGGCATGGCTGCTCATCATAACAATGTCAGCGTGAACCCCACAACAGCATTTACTCATATAATGTTAACATATATCTTATTCAACATACACTAAGACTGTAATCACAAACTGAAAAATGACAGAAAATGAATACATGTCAAATAAGTTAGTAAGATAAACAGCTGAATCACAATGCAAATGCACTTCGGTGAGTGAAGTAATGTGTTTTAGTAAGTACAATAACAAGAGAAGCTATTACCATTCACATGGCCTTAAGCTGTGCACTGCTTCACTACATTCAGTTTTGTTTCTAGATCACTCAGTTCAGTATAATTACAAACCCTGAACATATTCTGAACACCTCTGAAGTGGCAAACACAAGAGTACCGGAGAGTCACTGGAGCCTGGAGCCTATCCCAGCTATCACTAGACGAGAGGCGGGGTACGTACTGGACAGGTTGAAAAACAACCATTCACACTGACACATCAAACAAAAAAGTACGAACCCGAAAGGGTTTGGACATATTAGATACTTCTTAATACACTGATGTGTTGATTTTAAATGGTAAGTGTGTTTTTGATTACTTAATTGATCAAATTAAAGATGCACAAATGACCACTGTGATTCACATGTCAGTTCTTAAACCTTCCAACCACCTTCTGGCATTATATGTATGTATATACGTATATATATACACAACATATAATAATAATAATAATAATAAATTTTATTTGTAACGCACTTTATATTTACTAAAAAATCTCAAAGTGCTACAACAGTAACCAAGAAAGAAAATAGGTTAAAAACAGGAGTTAAAACAGTTATTTCAAGGGAGCAGTTACAGATTAAAAGATTTTTTAAAAAGGTACGTTTTTAGGCCCTTTTTAAAGCAATCGATCGACTGTGGAACCCTCAGATGTTCAGGGAGGGTGTTCCACAGTCGTGGAGCAGAGGAGCAGAAGGCTCGGTCGCCCAGTGTGCGGCTCTTAGTCCTTGGGGGGAGAAGTCTGTGGCTGTTGGTGGAGCGGAGTGAGCGTGCTGAGGTCTGGGGGGTGAGGAGTTCTTTAAGGTACTGGGGGGCGTTGCCATGGATGCACTGGAATGTGAGGAGGGAGACTTTGTAGTTGATCCGAGCGGAAATGGGTAGCCAGTGAAGTGAGTGAAGAATGGGTGTGATGTGCTCACATTTGCGTACTCTCAGCAGGATTCTGGCGGCGCTGTTTTGGATGTGTTGTAGTTTCATATAGTGGGTAGTCCATCCATGGTAGTCCAGTCAGTGAAGATATGGGCTACATAAGGTTCTACTGCATTTCAGATTTTCTTCTCTCTTGTGCAGTGGGAGTAAATGGTCACACATCATCCATCTTTGGAGTCTACGGTCTGAATGCTTAACTCCCACCACTAATAAATGAATCATTTTTCTTTAGTTTCAGAGACATACAGCCATACAGTTTTGGTGAGAAAACAGAGGTACCCTGAAATTGGAATTGAGGTAAATTATGCCCGTTGAGAATTGGGATTGGCTAAAGATTCCCGGGACTGCCGGGATGTCGCAGGAGGGGACATTGTTTGATGCATAAATTCTGATTCCTACCTTTTCCCACTAAAAAACTACTGAAACTGTCTAAACTCAAACAGCGTTTTTGGACGGAAAAACAGATTTTTACATATAATGATGTCGATGCTGACCTATAAAAGTGACCCAGTTTATCATTTTATTTTATTTTTTTACTGGATCAAAGTGCATAGCATATGGTATTACTGGCCCAACTTTAGTTTCCTGGTCATCATTTTGCCATGCCTCCAAATATAGGCCTGATGAAAAATTGTGCTTTCTCTAAGAAACAATTAACTCTGCGATAAAGGACACTGCCGGAGAGCTGAGAAAACACAAATAAGACTGGAATACTGGTCCACACACAGCAGCAGTGACTGTGGTCATTATGGCTATATATGGTAGTGCTGCTTGTGGCCTTCATTAGGCCTCTCATTTTGTGGTAGTAAAGGGCAATGTGGCTCCTCCATGCTGCCCTTTTACTCTGTGGCACCATGGAGTTGTATGCAAAGGAGGACCCTGACTCCTCTAATAAAGGCCTTCATTTGAGCTAGAGGAGAGATGAGCTGCCAGGCCTGATTCACACCATAATTGTTATGGCATCATTATAGACTGTCCTTTATGGAGAGCTCCAGATAATTAAATTCTTGGTAAAGGAGTCAGATATGCATAAGCTAAAAGAGTTGAAGGGTACTCTACCCCAGTTGATACCATGTTTCAAGTCTGGCTGACATGTCCCCAGTGGAAGATTTGACATCCGAAGTACTAAGTAGGCTGGCAAAGTGCCCCTGGCATCAGGGCACCCAGATGGACATGGCTTGACCATGATCAAAGCTCAGACACTGTCCTCCATCACCCTGAAGGACACAACCACAGGCGCCTGGTCTCCTCTCCCCCATATTCCCAACACCCACTTTTCTTGACTGCTTTGAAAGAAAGCAGCAAAACAGGCGAGGAATAACACACTTGAAGTTTGTGGAAATTTAAGCCAAAACAACATCAGAAATCAGATATAAAAGTGAAAGTGAGAAAGCAGACTAGACCGTGCGTTTCACAGATATCAATAGTCTGGTATTGTCTCAGGCATGAGGAAAAGGAGGAGGGGGTGCAGATCAGAGAGCCATGCCCAGCGAGGGCTCAGTCTGCTGGGGGCAACGCTTCTGGCAAACCCCCTTACCCCGGCTCTGACCTGGAGGATGCCCCGGCCGCTGCACGCTCCAGACACAGTGGGCAGAGGAGCTGCGCTGAATACCAACCAGCTGCCGTCTTCTCAGGAAGCAACGCACAACAGCAGAGGAAAACACTACAGGAGTGAACTGTAATATAGGAACACTATCAAAGAATGCCAGGATGAGGGGAGAACTGTGGAGAAGAGGAGACATGCTTATCCTCACTACGTTTACTTGGTGGCAGGAAGCAGTTTCCCACTCTGCTCGTGATGTGAGTGAAAGGATACAAGCTGCTTCCTTGTATCAACATGCTGAGCAGCTCCATAACATGTCATGTCAGTCATTCTGGTCGAGGCCGGGGGAGTGTCAGTGACAGCCCTGTACCCAGGTGTCGGAGCCTGACTGGTCCCATTATTAACATGGTACTGGGTGCCTTTAACAAGACCCCAACTACGAGCATTCAGCTCTGCTGTGATGCAGCCATGCCCCAGCCTTCACACCTCCGCCCCCTGGGGGCCCCCAGTAGCCCTCAGGAGCCCCCGCGAGCAGCTAAGAGACCCTTGACCTGTGAGCTTGACACTTTGTGAAATGCCACGCGGCTGCTGAGACATTTCAACCGTGCTGACTTGTATAAGGAATCAATCACTCCCTCGCAGTCTGGCCCTCTGGGTCAACGTCTTTGCAGAGCCACAGATATCGACACGCTGACTTACAGTGAGGCAGAAAGGGGCTCCAACTTCAAACACAAGATGTCACTGCTGTCAAGTAGAAAAGCCAAAAAAAAAATCATCTTGTTTTTGCTTCATGACACTGCAGTTTTGAAAGATGTTTGCAGGATTTATTTTTATTCTCAGGGATACAGGGAAATGAGGGTGTGGAGGCAAGTGATACTGAGGTTAAGCAGACCAGTATGCCTGGTATCTAATCCAGACAGAGGACTTATTTGTTTAGAGATCAGTAGTGTAAGTCATTTTTAATTTTTGACATAGTGGTCAGGTGAAAAAGTTTTGGCCTACAGTACTACTACAGTATGTATAAATATACCACAATTTCTTGAAATTTTACATAGGTCTGAGATCAGGTTTTCAATCAGTCAGTGCATGAAGTGCTATATTTCCCAGAGTGATGTGTTGTGTTTGTGTCAGCGTGCACATCTGCTCGTCTGTTCAGCAAAATATTCTGATTCTTTTGTTTCTGGCATGGAGCTGAGACCAGATTCTCATATATTCAATTTGCATCCAGTTTGACAACATTTACTGCAGACTGAATTAAAATGACGGTATTTAATCAATGAAACCAGAACTTGTACTGACCTTTAAGAGCTTGCACTAATCAAATCGAATACATTTGGGTTTAATATAGACAAATATTCTAATTGAGTAGTGAGGGGAAAGCACTTGCTAATGACTCTGGAGAGATTTCGTCTTATATGATACTCAGAAATTCAAATTTCCTTTGCTTAATTCAAGGGAAACTAGTCACTACATGTTATTTATCTATTTATTTTTGTTGTTGGCATGAAAACAGCAGAAAGTATTACTTACTAGCAGCTTTAATCCAAAACTCTCCACTGGTGCACATCTTCAAGCCCTGTATTGCTAAGACTCTCAGTAGCACCTCTCCATTACCACATCAACTAACCTCACCCCTCAGTTTCCCCTCCCACATCGCCCCGACCTCAACTCCTCCGCGTGGACCAGCTCAGGAGGAGAGCGTCCCACTCCAGCAGACTTCAAGTGAACTCCTCCTCCCCACCTCCTTCCCTCCACTCCTCCCACCTCCTCCCTTTCTCCAGCTCCCACTTCTGCTCAGCCGGCCACATCGATTTCATGTTTGGGCTGCCCACATTGATTTTCATGCAGGTTCATGGATCATACTGCTGCTTCCTCCATCTCAGCAGTACAGTGGGAGGCAAGGAAAATCGTCTTTGACAGTTGCTGCACAGAGATGCAGCAAAAAGCCCCTCTACCACCGCCCCACCCCGCCAGCTCCCCCCTCCGCCCCGCTTTCACCCCAGTTCGTACTTGTACATCTGGCATATGGTGGCCATCAGCTGAGCACTCGGAGGGTTTCACTGCCAGTGTGGCTCCTGTGCTCACTTTTGTTAAACCACCAGATCTCGTATATGTCTCACTCTTATTACCTCCCACTTAATCTTAATCAAATAAAAAAAAGTCAGTTTCGAGAACTACTCTTGCAGTGTATAATATGCATTATATATGCATTTTTGATTCCAATTTAGAAAAACATTGTTATGTACAAATCAGTGCTCTGAAATTAATTCTGATAAATTGATCAAAGACAAAAAATATTATCAGTGAGGTGGACGATAATGCAACTTCACTCCCAGAGATTCATACAGGTGCTTAGATGTTAGATGTTAGTACTGTGTAAATTTTAGGGATTTTCTCTACACCTGAATTGAAACTACAATGCAGAGAAGAAGATCCAGAAGAAGGATTGGTGAGTCCCACGGTGCTAAGTCATGAGGATCTGTCTTAGTATGTTAGAATATCATTGCTTGGCATTGCGATTAACATTTTTGGTAGAGTCCCTTCTCCTTTGCTTCCCTTCCTAATAACATTTTCTAAACAAAAGCTTTACCAGTAAGCACCAAGGCAGACACAGGTAATAAAATGTGTTTCTTTCATATGGCGCCCACGTCCAATCAAGCGAGTCATACTGAGTCACAGTGAGTCACACTGAGACATGGTAACTTAAAACAGTTTTTGGCTTTCGCATGGGAGACATTCAAGTGCAGCTCAACCAGCCTATAAAAAGACGCGAAACCTGTGCCAAGCAGCCACATAGGAATATATGATAGTAACATGTAGCTGTGCTTGTAGGACTGATTCATTCCAAATATGCGGCCCACACTGGACGCTGTGTTCTTGAAGAGGTTAGTAATCGTTGCATTCCTTGTGGGAATGCATTGAAAGCTGCAGCCTAACTTGAAAACAGATAGGTACATGTCGGTCGGTCCCAATTGTTGGATTTAGGATGATTTTCCTCCTATGTGAACATAGACCCATTTAAAGCCAGTCTGGCATTATCAAATGAAGTTAGCCATTTTATTTAGCAATCTGGTAGCTTCCTTGAACATGGTATTCTGGGATGGAGTCAAGTTCCCAGCCTGCAGTAGTTTTTTCAGTCCACCCCTGCTGCTGCTGCCACCTCCATTATTTTCAGTGTTAGCACTGTGGCAGACATGTAGCTCTGATCAATGGCAGAAGCAGAAGGCGACATCTGAGTTACCGGAATCGCACAAATCTTCACCAGCTTACACATAAGTATTGTTCAGTATTTGTTCGGTGAAACCCGATGGCAGCAACATCAGGTTAGAAAACAAACAGTGCTTTTTTTAAACCAATTGCCAAACCTTGGTACATTTATTGTGCCATTTTGCTAGTCCTGGCAGAGGCAGTTAAGGTGATGAAAACTCTTCACCTTTCAGATGACATTCTGTGTCAGCTGCTCCGATAGATTGTGTCCATGAAAGCATCTTTTGGTCTAGACAAATCAAAAGATGTAGCAAATGCAGCGCAGAGTGAGGCCCAGCCTTTCAGAGCCATTAAAAGTTTGCTTCCCTTCAATACAACTTACATGCAGTCTCCAGACAGACTGACATAAAGTGTATTTGAGAAACATATTGTAGCAACATGTACATAAGGGCTGTTTAGATCTTGCTTGCATCAAGATCCAATCTGCTCAAAAAGTGGCCAGCGTATAAGACAAGTGTGAACACCCCAGGACTCATTGAGATTGCATTTGAGAGATCTGATCTCTGAGGTGGTCTTGGTCGCATTTGTCCACATCTGTCCACATGTGTCCACATTCCTTTGTCAGTGTGAACGCAATCTGTTCTGAGTTGCATTTGAGACTGCTTCTGCTCAGCAGGGGTGCTCCTGCCTTATTCAGTTACAAAAAAAACACATCACCACAATTACAGTATATATATTATGATCGCCTGAAAAGGCATTAGCACCATAAGTAGCTGTTAACTAAATATCAAGAATTAACAAATGAAAATATACATGAGTACACAGGTGTGATTGTGTCATTACATCAGGCATCAGAATGCGATTCATTATTGGTATGGTCTTACTGACGCATAAGGAGCTGTGTGTGGTTAATTTCCTCAGTCACCCATGTCTTTATTTACCTTTATTACTGGAAATTATGGTGCATTATGGTGCATATGATGTCTAACTAATGTCAGGGTGGAAGATCCATAAATAATAATTTTCACACGTGCACAAGTCATGACTCACACATAAAGCAGCACTGTTTGTGGTTCTCAAATACCCACAGAGATCCATTAGAGACTTGGAGAATGCTCTGCTGCGGCCCAGATGATGTCGGTGTTTATTTGCATACAGGATGCGAAAC
This sequence comes from Planiliza haematocheilus, assembly GCA_005024645.1. NCBI lineage: Eukaryota > Metazoa > Chordata > Actinopteri > Mugiliformes > Mugilidae > Planiliza > Planiliza haematocheilus. The sequence continues at coordinate 3,828,760 of SRSE01001198.1, read as the reverse complement.
TGAGATCGGGTCTGGAGAGCTGGCTGGAGAATCATGTTAACGCCACGTGTGATCGATTGCCCAGATTGGATTTTAATCTGAGGTCTGAACAGGACGATAGCTTAGACCTCACTTAGTGTGACAGCTAAGAGGGGCCCCTTTAAATATGCCTCCATGTGACCTGACATTATGAAAACCTAGTTTGGAGGGAGTGGGTCTGCACTGCAATATCTGCCAAGCAGCAACCATCGCACATTGACATGTTACGTAGTTTTCCCTGTCATACTGTATATTATATAACTCCATGAAATGCAAAGATCCAAACGAGCTTTAATACTTGGTAACACTGAGAATCAGTGACTGCCTAGAAGCTGGCTCTCTGAAAATCTTAAACTCTGGGGTATGCCTAATATTAGCTCCTCATCTCAAGTCTAGTACAACACTCACTTGAGCTCGTCCACCATCCCTGCACCGTTCAGGCATGTCCTTTGGGTGGCGTAGGTGCCAGCAGATGGAAATGACTTCTCCCAATACTTGTTGTTAGTTCTGCAGAAGTGTGGGAGTGTAGCAGCGGTGACCTGTGAAAGTGGCAGAAATGTCACACACTTCATTTGTGTGGCAGTAAAAAGCCCCCGCTGTCTGGGGAGCCATCGATCTGACAAGTTATTACAGAGGAGCAGAGGCAGGTGGAGGCCGTCACGAGCATGACACTGACAACAGCTGGGGCTCCCTCTCTTTCTCCCTTGCTCTCTCACTCGCTCTCTCTCTCTCTCACACACTACATATCATATAGCGCTCTCCCACATCCCTTCTCTCTGCTCTCCTCTTCTCTCTTTTTTTTTCTCACTTTCTGCGTCTTTCCTTCTACCTCAGCCTCCAAACTTTGACACTTGCCCTTGCTCCATCTCCCTTTCTCACTCCTTACCTTTATACCACCAGCTATGTCTTTTCACCTTCTTTGCTGTTTTGTTCTCTCTCCTCATTTTTTTTTTTTTATAAATTTCCCTTGAAGGCTGTCGGCACACTTTATATTCTGTGACTTTAGGCAGGGATAGAAAAGAAAGTTAAATTCTGTAACATGTGAATCATATGTAAACAACTGTACCGCTTTCTGAAAAGCAGCTGATACATTCAGAGGTAAGTTTTGTGGCAAAATTGTGTTTGGAAAAGAGAAGCCAATTTTAAATTCTAAATGCCTGGTTGTAATTACAGCAGTAGACTGACGTGGCTGTGCCAGGCGCTGCCAGGTGCAGGTACGAAAAGTACTGATGTGTGGTTCGCTGCTCTTTATAAAAGGAAAGGGGGGGTGGCAGAGACTCCAAAGACAGGGAGTGTAGTGGTACAGGCCAGGTACACACAGACTGACAGAAAGACAGGGGGGATTTATTTAAATACAAGGCCACTGGAAGAAAGTGAAGAAATGAGCAAAGACTGGACATCCAAGCTGAAATATCTGGTATTTCTGATTGACAACCCACACTTGAGACTTTTATCTAAAGTGTCATAACGTTAAGACTTTGGCAAGTCAGTTGGTTCAGTTGTTCATTAAAGCTTTGATCAACATGAAGAATGGAAGAATTGTATTTTTTGTAATAAAAAAAGCATACAAATAAGGTTTTTATGAAAACAGTGAATGATAAATTGAATAAAAAAGGAGGCTCTGAGTCAAACTAAATGAAGAACCATTTGGGAGACATTTAGGAGCCATGAGAGCTGGCCCTTCTAAGGGAGCTGAGCCAGAAAAAGAGGATCTCTGAAAAGTGCCGGACTTCCCATCACTACTGGAAAGCACAGGATCATGTAAGACCTTGTGGCTCGGAACTTGAAGACATATGCAAATTACATTCTAAAGTAATTATGGTGTGAAATTTAGAGAAATGTTTGACCAGAGTGTTGACATGTTTATCAAGGTTCTTCTGAGGTGTCTCCTAAAGAAACTGAACCAAGAATTCAGTTACATTAAAGAGTACAGATTTGGACCCATGATGCTGGAGATGGAGAATTTCAGTGACACAACGAATGACACTCTGATCTCTCACAGTTATTGAAATGTTAACAAATGATGTACAATTACACAATTATATTGAGAGCAAACTTCCACTCCAAGTGTCCACACAATTACAAAAAATGTTCAGATAATAAAAATTAGGCAGAAAGAAGTCTCTTTGTTTGGAGAAAAGAAGAGGAGGGAGTAGAGGGAGGGCTGTCTTAGTCCAGCGGAGGACTAGAGAGAATACTTGAGTGAATGTGAAATTATGAGTTCAGCCATACAAATGCAGTTCCATCCTTTTTAACAGGAGTATGCAACTGGTTTTATTTTAATACTATATTAAATGAATGCGGCATTACAAGTACAGTATGTTGAAAAATGGTAGTTGTGATTAGTAAGAGTGCTATGCCCCCACTGCCCAATGTCCTATGCAGTCTCAAACATGCATTTGAGGGCCGTTAACAGTAACTCACACCCAGTCCAACAGAGGGTTGTTTCAATGTCTCACTTGGTTATCTGCTTAGTGGGTTAACAGAGTTGCTAAAATTGCTTATTCCAGATTTTGGTTGATTTTGCCAGACACATTTAGGCTCAGATTCGTAGGTATTAAATTCATTATTTCATGTGGAATTGTTTATCATGCACTACCCAAAATGAATTCTTGAATTAATAACACTGATGAGTGAATTATTTTACTTGTTTAGTGATCTGCCTCAGATTCATCCCACATACTACATGATTGCACTAATCTAAGAAGTTTTGAAACCGTACACGTACTGTAAGGCTTTAAGATCAGACAATTATTACTGAGGCTAGCAGCAGAGAAAGACTGGCCACTAAACTCTCTCCATGTGGTGCAGTGGTGCAACCTCATTGAGAATATGCTCAAATATTACACAAGCTTATCCCAAGGGATTGGTGGTAGACAAAACCCAGCATGTAGTAGATGGGACATTTCTGTTGACACTGTTAAAGTTATACAGCAGAGGAAACTTGGTGTTTAGATCGCTGGCATGAAATTAGACTCATAAAATATACTAAACAACTAATAAATTAATAATTAGCATTACCCCCCAACCCCCACAACCAGTGTGATTTTCCATCCATGTCTGTTCAGACTCATATAATAAACCAGTGAAGACATTTTCATTTTTAGTGTACTTAAAATTATATATATAAAAAATATGATGTTCATCTCTGAGCCTAAGCTAAAATTTGTGCCAAATTTGAAGAATGTCCGTGTCAGGAACCAGGCAGTTAAGGACACAAGGACAAAACAGGCACTGGTTTACTTTTTGAAAATTAGGTAACTTAAGCAATGAACTGGACAAAGTAACCAACTAAAGAGACACAAAATACAGCAAACAAAACCAACATCCTAACTCAACTAGCTGCCAAATGTGGCCAAAAATACAACTCAACACGAAGAAGCACTATTCCCCCCATGATGTTACACTGAATGGTCTGGTGGTCCTCTTGCACAACGACCTGTGTTTACTTTATTTCATTAATGTCTATCCTTTAACACACCCTTTGGCCAAGAAGGAAGCATAAGCTCTACAAAAGGTAACGTATTATTTTGAAAGTGAGGCTGTAGATATGGATATTATAGTCCATCAAGGTGATATCGTGTGTGTGTTTGATATAAAAAGTAAAAACCCATGTAAGCTAAATGTAAACAGTGTGTTAATGTGAATGTGTGCGGTCGTTTCAAACTTGACAAATTAAGGTCTCTGTGAAGTACACGGGGAATTGTGAACACAGCTGGGTGAAGTGGTCACGTGATAAATCAGGGGGGTGCGTATACTGGAGCTAACTGAATTAAGAGGGAACTACGGCGATATGAAAGTGAGCGCTTGGGGATTTAACTTTAGAATCGTAGGTGCTTGAGCTCAATGGCATTTGTGTCTAAGCAAATAAACGGGTACTGCAAATGGATAAAAATGTCCCAGTGGACCACTTCGCTTACGAAGTAGCACTGTGATCGTGAGAAACATATTCAACAGAAGTGCCAGAAGTCAAAATTCAAAAAAATTACTGTCTAAAGTACTTTGCAGGAAGTGGATCAGCTGTATCCAAAGATCAGAAGATCAACATCTCAAGGTTAGTTTACTGAGAGAAAGAAAAAAAAAAACTATCACAAGCAATTTGTTAAATACAGAACACAAGACACAAAACAGCTAAAGTACTGTCAAAAGCAGGCTGTTTAGTTGGATCTCAGAGGATTCAGCAGAAGAAATAAGGCCAAACATTCGGGTTGGGCTAAGATGTACCAGCCTTTCACAGTGGATGATATTCTGTGGGAATAATCAAGTTTCACTGTGTTTTTCCTCAGTTGCAAAACTGGATTTGGACGCACCAAGTCACTTTGCTCCAACAAAAGAGAAGTGGAACTGAAGAGACATTCTACACTCTCTGGTTGACATCTTTGTGGAGATGAATAGATGCAGATCATGCTGGTATAGGCTATACACTATAAACCACTTGTGATGTTTGCCACTGTAGCTGATATTGAAGTAGACCACTCTAGATTAACATTAATATTTTCATATTTCCCATTTGTTTGTTATCGTTTTTTGTGATTGGTTTGTATATAGACAGATCAGTTTACTAGGGCTGTGATTGATCAAGGGGTGGGAAAGTGAGGGAAGAGTGAAGTGAAGCTGAGAACTGTGGTTAAAGCTTCAGTTTTTCCCTTTTTTTTTTAAAGTAGCAACTAGCTGCTCCAGTGACAGAAATTGGTCATCAACTGCGCTGTTGATAACATGGCTCATTCAGAGAAGATGTGTCATGTGGTTACACATTTATTTTGAGTAAAATTATGTGAGTGATTCATTATGTGACTGGCGTTCATAGCTAATTTTCGCAAACATGATATTAGCATCACATACACTGATCAGGCAAAACATTATGACCACTGAGAAGTAAATAACATTGACCCTCTTCTGACAATTCAATGATCTGCTGGGAAACTTTTGGACCTGGCATTATGTGGATGTTACTTAGACATGTAGCACCCACCTAGACCAGACCAGCCACCCCCAACCCATGACACACACACACACACACACACACACACACAAGAATGCTTTAGGAACAATTCCTTGACCTGGCCTCCAAATTCACTAGGTCCCAAACTGATCAAGAATCATTCTGCTGCTAGACACCACAGGACACCCTCAGAAGGCCCATGTCCATTCTCTGATGAGTCACAACTGGTCTGGAGGCACAAGGGAGACCTACACAATATTAGGAATGTTATGCCTGATCTGTCAATATGGATTAAGACGCAAGTTTAGAGCTTGGTGACAACTCAGTGAGGGACCCGAGCAGCAGGTTAAAGCCATGTAACATTTTATCTTATTTTCCACTTTTAAGAAGTTGTTTTTTTTTTGTTTTTTTTTTTCTGGAACAGAATCGTACAATTCCTTACTTATAAAGAGTGGTTTGTGGAGTGGTTGATTGACCTCATTTGCTCCTTAAAGGGTAATTTCATTTACTTTGAGTAGTACTTGAGGTTGTGAGCACTAACAGGGCCTTTATTTAATGCCCTTCACTGATACTTATTTTAAATCTTGAGAATTTTTGAAACTTCCTCTTTGTCGGATATGTTTGTTGGAGGTTGTTTTGGGTGAATGTTAATACAGGTTATAAAACCTGGTGTACTTTGCACAAGAGAACCCAAGGTGCATACATTAGATAATAGATATACATAGAAAGCACTACTGGAATAACATGGTCAGCAGCTGTAGCTGGAGTGTAGAATCAGTGCAACAGCTTGCGCACACTTAACAATCTTCCTCTCTTTTATTGTATATCATCATCAAACACAACTTGCTACTCTTTTTTGCGCAGCACCCTACCTTATGCTTAGGTATACTATTCATCAACACTACTTTATTCTTGACAAGCTCATATCATTTTGCTGTAAATCCCTGTTACAAGTGACATGAAAAGTGGATTAATTAATCAACAATGTTTGGGGAGTCGTTTTTTTTTTCTTCTTCATTTGAAATCCTGATTATTTTTTGTTTGCATGCCTCTGTTTGAATCAGAGATGCTATATTTTTTCTGAACAATTCCCCAATACCACACCCAGAAAGCAATTCTTTATAAAATGAATTATTTCTAACCACATGCAGGTAGATGTTTACCAGAATGGATTTTGTAGATCACTGGAGCAACACCGGCGGGAAAACCTCTGTAGCTGTGGAGTCCTACACATCACAATTCATGGGTTCATTCGTGAGTAAACTCAACTCTGCTGGTACCCCGCTATCACAAAAGGTGTTCTTCTCTCTGACAGTGACCTTGCCTGCAGGTGAATAGCACGGTGCATGAATTCTCTCGAAAATGAATGAAGGCTTAACCTGACGCTGAGTGTCGACGTTTATATGAACCTGCTGGAGACCCACTTGACAAGATGAGTGGAGATAACCATGCTGTGAAATGTGAATCACTATTACTCATAAAATAGGACATCCTGTAATCTTATCAGTATCACTTGATAGTATGGATATTAAGGTAGAATTGAAAATAAATAAATTTGCTCATGATTAAATAGATTTTATGCATTGTAAAATAGACTTTAACTTGAATGAGTCTTGCATACGCTCACACAGTCACTGTTACAGTGTTTTATGTATTCTGTGGTGTTTAGTGCTGACACACACTTTTGTTCCCTGACTTCAGCCTTTAAGGCAGTGCCTCCTGCCAAGCGATCTAAGTATCACAAGCAAAAAGCTGAAAATGCTTTCGTAGCACACTGTAAAGGCTCATACGAAAGTCAGGATCTAGACATAAATAAAAAAAAATAAAAATCAGAGTTTCTTTTAATTTTACCAGCTGGACAGGCCTATCACAGAGGTAGGAAGAAGCCACCCCGAATCTTCAGATTAACAACAATGCATTTATGGGAAAGGAATATCCATCTAGGTCATGGCTGTTTGTGGATAGGATACATATAAGTCATCTAAATGTTCTAATCTTCTCAAGTTCTGACTTGGGAGTGGGATTTTAACACATTTAATCGCAGTTTGCATTCCAAACAATGAATGCACAATTTCCTGGTACACCGATTACACTGATGCACACGTCAGAGCTTGATTCCTCCAAAATGAAGGAATACGATGAAAGTACATTGCTAGGACTGATGGAAGACTAATTTTATTTAAATAAATAAAAAAAATAAAAACCTGATGGAAGCATTGATGAAAGTGGGGTTTTGTGCAAATTGTGCAAAAAAGTCCCTCCCCTAATACAGATACATATTAAAAACTGGGTTCTTTTATTCCCTGAGGACTGGATACACCTATAACAAACATTTATCAATATGGGAGTTGGTAACAAGTTTTAGATTGATTAAACTATTTTATGAGCATCCTCCACAGTCAGAGCTGACAGCCATGGTTTAGAACTGTCTGACATCAAAAGAGGAACAAGCAAGAAGACAAACCATCCCCAGTTCTGATGGATGCTGTTTCTACAGAAACCCTCTCTCAGTCCATCCACTTTTGCACTTAATGCATAGAAAAGGTCCAATCTCAAACTTACAAAGATACAAAGTTAGCGAAAGTAAACCAGACAGCCATGATACATGTACTCTGTCCCTTATAACTAAATAATATAGTGCTGTTGCAGCGCTCTCGTCAAGGTGTTAGGGTTCCTTTGGGACTAAGTCCTATGGCAAGCTCTACACAACTATTTAAATAAAAATACAATAAACTCACTTCATGTAATGTCTTTGCACTTCCATATTATGCTTGATTAGAACGGTGTAAATTAAAACAGTCCATGCCTGTGTCTACCTCTATTGTATATGGAATTGTATATGGAAAAGCAAAGATCTCAGAAGACTGAAAAAAATAAAATGTTCACCAAAGGACAATGGGGGTCTACATCTACCAGTACTGTGATATAACCACTGGCTAACCTACTTAAGTGTGGAAAGGATGGGATGGGATAAGTCTTGATAGAGCAGTGTTCTGCTAGAACTTGAGAAGGTTTTTCAACTGATACAGAGAAAATAATACCACTGTAAAATAAATTCAACTCCAGAACGCTCAGATGACATGTATGACTACGTCATTGATGCATAAAACCTGCCCAAACAATTTGACTAATCTGTTCCCAAAGAAGTAACTAATTTAAGTTTGGCTGGCTTCCAGGCTAATTTTGTTATACTAATAGGAAAACACTCGTTTACTAAAAACCCTGTGTCTTACATCAACAGGTTGATAACTGATGATATGCCAGAAAATACCCTATTTTTAAAGGAGAAATGTGTTGAAATGATCAATAATTAGTGAGGACAGGTCTACATTTCCCTAAATGCTACTGCCAGAGATACATGCTACAAATAATACATTTGACTGTTACACATAGTTGACATGGTTCAGGACTACAATCCATTGTACTAAAATAAATAAACAACTGCTGAACATGCATTCCCTGTACCCTCCACTAACTGCCATGCAGTTAACATGAGAAACAAAGGAAAAGAAAACTTCTGATAAAACTTTCCAGACTAAGGCCACTTTTCACTGTGTTCAGAAAGCATGAGCAGATGGAAAAAATAACATGTGCACCGCTTAAGTAAGGGTTTCAAAAAATTACAGCTATCTTTGTACTTTTTGAAAATGCCAGATTTGAGTATACTTTTCTTTTATTAACATGTCTAAGAGATAGGGTCAGTGTTTTTAAATGTGTATAATTCATTGTGCGGCGAGGCTTTTCATTCATCTCAGCGGCAGTGTGGTTGGCGGCTCCGCAGCTCCTGCCGGCCTGTACATCCAGCTGTCAGACAAACAGATAGGAGGAACAGATGAGGTGTGGGGGTTATGGCTCCAGACAGATGAATAGCCTTCTTGATTGATGCTGGCCTTTGTGCACATCTCAGCACTGCTGCTGCTGTTCTGACACAAGTCTGTTGCACAGTAATGTGTGATCAGAAGAAAAGGGCACCAGCGGCTCTGATCATCATTCTGCCCCCCAATCCCAACACACACTCACATGCACACATCAAGCCAACATCAACTGGACAGAATCAGACTTGACACCAAACACACACCCGGCTGGGTCAGGTGAGCGTGGGATGAGCGGAGAGTAAACTGTGGGGCAGAGGAGAGAGATATTGCAGGTGACTGTGAGGGGAGCGAGTTAAAAATAGGACAAGGCAGTTCACTTGTTAACTCAATGTCAAATTTAGAATCCACCAATGTTGCCAACAGCATTTTTAGCCTGAATGAGTACCTGACCTTTTCTGATATATGCTAATTGAAGCACAACTGGCATTATTGTGGAATTTCAATATGACATACCTATATATAGGACTGACTTACATAGGATGATGAGGAGTATTTGAGACTATCATAACATGAGGGTTACATTTTACACAAACCTTTTAATTACCCCTACGTTTTAATTTCATGTTGGCCCTTGTAATTGTGTCCCATCCGTTTATGAAAAAAATCGTTTTTTATGCCTGGAAATTAGTCCAATTTTGAGGGGCTTGGAAAACGGAAAGGTCTTGGAAAACCAATAAAACTTTGCACATGAGATAATATTGTTTTTGGGTGTTGGGCATTGGAGTGGTAAAATCTATCCATGAACCATCTAGAAAACTCTTTAAAGCTACGGCCCCTACATTAGGTTTCACCCAACCATTTAGATTCTTAAAAAAAAATAATTGGCCATTTGTCACTATTGTACTTAAACAAACTCCTCCCACAGGATTTACCAGAGACACTTTAAATTTGGTTGGTGTCATCTGAAGACCTTTGTTTTTGCTGTTGATTCAACTTAAAAAATAGGACATAACTTGACTAAACAGTTTATGTTAACCATGATTCTTCCACATTATGAATGAGTTTCCGATTATATGCAGATGATACCCAGGTTTATGTAGTATGTGTAAATAGATAAAATACATTAGTCAAACTTGAATTGTGACATAAAAAGGATAGTTTTATTTTTGTGAAGTTTGTTTTATGAACAACTTATTCATAGCCAGTGCATCACCCGCTGTGGGTGATGCACTGGCTATAAATAAGTTGTTCACATCCCTTTTTGGGGAGGCACAGAGGAGTACGGGCACAGAATCCACCAAAACCTATTTTAGCCAAGACAAACAATCCCTAAAAGATTTTAGCACCGCTTTCCTTTGATGTCAGACTGCATTTTCCCCAAATGTCAGAATTATACAATATGTTATTAAGTTTTTACACACTCCATTATTGCATGATCTCTGACTTTGTGTCTCTCACCCTGTACCTTTGTGCAGGTATCTTTAGATCCACAGCTGCATGGTTCTGGTTGTGGTCACTGGCCTGTTCAACCCGTCTTGTGTTTCCTGTTTATTGTCTGTTGGTTTTCTTTTCTGTCTTCTCTTGCCTCTCAGTTCAGTACATGGCCACCCACTGTGAGTTTGGTTCTGTCAGAGGTGTCTCCCTTCTGAAAGGGAGACTTTCCTCACAAGTGTCACCAAGGACTGCTCAAGGTGTACCTCTATAATATATAATACTTAAAGGTGAGATATTTGGTGCTATAGAAATACAAGTTAATTGGACTATCCTACCATGTATTAGGTATGAGTGATTGCAGTACAAATATATTGGCATCACTTGTACATGAAAACCTCAACTGCCCATCTAATTTTAGATCTGCCCTATTGGGATTAGTGAGACAGAGATAAAACAGAGGAGGACACTTCTAAGACAACTAATCTCTGGTGGAGTCCTGGCTGGGTGAAACACTTGAAGTAATTAGTGCTGCTTGGGTATAAAGGGTTTCCTTCATACAATGTAGGGGGCATAGGGCCACAGACCTGTGCAGCTCAAGTGCCCACTAATGGCAGCACTTAAGCCACAAGAAGAGGCTGTGATAAGAGACATTGTCCTCCAAGCATTGACCACAAGACAGCACTGCGACGGACTGTGTCGATCAATTGTTTTGTAACTGAAAGGTCGTAGGCTTGATCCCTGCAACGGCCGTTAGCTAATCTAAGAACACCTGCACGCATGGATGAAGACATTAAGACTATATTCTAGGCAAAGACAATAACACACGAGCCTTAGCTAGGGAGTAAGCTATATTTTTTGGTGCAAACATTATTATTATTTATTTATTTATTTATATATTTTTTTTAGAATAATAGAATTTATATAACATTGTCTATAGATATGGCAAGGAGGATCATTCTGCACGGCCATAAATGTTTCCAGTGACTTATGAACTGGATGTACTAGTGGGAGGTTATGCACAGTAGTTAAAAAACTGATGCATTTATGTGTCAGTTAAATCACTTCTGACAGGACATTTATATCATTTTGATTTCATAATTCACATATCTACTGATGCAGTAAAAACACACTGTTGTGTACGTTTTTGGACTTTTGAGCAGAGAAAAGTCCTTTGTTTATATACTATTATGGACTTAAATGACTGAAAAATAATCTGGGTGGCATGTATGTAGACAGTAGTCCACTGAGGCTGATGGCGAGTTTGATATTGACACCGCTTGTGATTGAACTAATCCCCACGCCAACCCCTACTCCTCCTGCCTCGCCCCAGCCAATGGACAGCCCAGTGCGGGGTGTGTTTATCGTCCCTGTCCACTCGGTGTGTTGGAGCTAATGTTGGGTGACACTCAGACACCCTGGCTGATGTGTTTTGGCACTGCGAAGATCCCAGCTGTGCATTTACATATGCAATGACCCAGATTAGCATCCCTCCTCACACTCCATCAACACTGATTAGAGCAGCCCATTTAAAGCAACGCCTGTCCGGCATGTCCCTGCGACCACGACAACCTCTTCGTGTGAGCATCTATGCTGCTCTCAACTCAATTACTCACTGGATTGAAAATGACAGAAAAGACGAAAGTTTGGACAAGCATTAATTAATAATATCATCCCTGAACATTTTACCTTGTCAAGATATTTCTTAGACGGCAATTATAGACTTTCATTTGATCATTACTTTAGGTGAAAAGAAGGGGGGCTTTGAGTATCTGATCAAGGCTAGATTGAACATTGCAGAATAAAGTGCATGGAGCACTAAAGGGCCATTTAACTGGGTCAGTTTTTCAGTCCTAAATTACAGTTATATCCTATCCCCCCTCTTTCTTCCACGGCTGGTGAAGATCACGCAGATACCACAAGTGTACTGGACATAGAAACTCTTATTTCATTCCTTCTCATCAGTTCCTGTACAAATTCACTGGTTTGTGCTAATTTCATGCCTGATCTCCAGTCCAACTGATATGGACGTTTTCACATATAGCTCCTTTACTCCGTGTCTAGAAAGGTTCTAGCTATGCACAAGGAAATATGGCCAAATAAAATCTGACGCAGCTCAGTGTATCATCTGCCAACATTTATCCATGGTAGGTTGATGAAATAAAACAATGCAGGAGGATGCTTCTGTTTTTTACACAATGCAGTCTTTCAGAAACTACAGTATTATGCATGTTACTGCCGACCAAATCATAATTATTCCCAACCCAAGAGTGAGTGAAATGTTCAGCAAAGTACTTAGAGTTAAGCAAGAGGCAGAAACCCCACGAGTGATGTAGTAGTGGTGATGTAGTCATCGAGTGGGTTTTATTTTTGACTTGTTCTTGTTGGTTGCCATCTTAATGACACTTTATCCAGTGGCATGGACAGTCTAGTTGCTAAGGAGGATTCAAAATCATTTTATTAAAGGACCTGTTTATTGGAAGTGAAACAAACACAGACACTGACATCTAACTTGTTATGCTAAGATCATAATAATGACGACAAAAGAAAGAAAGTCATTTTGCAGCCAATCAGAACTATGTAATCTTGGGCAAGGGGAACCTTTGCTGGCAATTTTTTTTGTAAGTACCAGCTGAAGGTCACTTATGTGCTGTTTGTCATTAGTACTCATATAAGAAAAGTTACACGGCACAATCACAGTACAATCTACAAAATACCATCAGGCACACCGACGTTGAGAACATCCTCAGAAGATCAATACATCAAGCTTGTTCACTGAGCAATAGCAGAGCATGTTCACCATAGATTTTGCTGAATAAAGAACACAAGACTCTAGGCTGAGTAGTAGTAGTCTCTGAGGATGGGTAGCATCTGAAACTCCTTCTCAGGAGGAGAAACAAGGGCAAACATTAGGTGTGGGTTAAGACATACCAGCTTTTTACAGTAGACAATAGAAAAAGTGAGATTTGCTAAGGGATCCAAATTTGGGTTCAGTGGCAGTGACGCACTGCCAAAGCCACAATGACCACTGTGTTGGGAATGTCAAGTCTGGGGGTATGGACTCCTCCCTGACCAAGGAGAAGTTGCTCACCATTCTTCAGAGACATGCTCCACCCTCTGGCTTATATATTTGTAGAGAAAATCTGATACTGCAGCAGGAAAGTGAGTCTAAACATACGTCATGAGCTGTGCTGACTTTCCCTCACAGTCATCTGACCTCAAACCAAATGGAGCACTTGAAGATTGAGAAATGACAAGAAATTCTTTGGAACGTTAGGTGTGGTTTCATTCTCATTTGAATCATTGTCACTGGCGTTTTTGGGTCAACTGTTTAGTGATATAGTACGGTCTAGTGTTTACATGCACTGAGGCATTTAATCTGAACAGCTGTGAGACATGCACAGTGGTGATGATGATGCTGTCCTCAGTGGCTATCATATCTCTTTTATCTGGTAGGTTTTTTTGTATGTTTGTTGTATTTCCTACCATCCAACCTTCACCTTAAAAGCTGACATTTTTCACAAGTGGAAAAATGCATGACCCCATGCATTTAGGAACGGAAAGTGATCAGGTTAAATTGTTTACATGTTCCACAGTTGCCTTCTCTGTAACTAATACTCTGTATGGGCTTTTAAGACAGTTATCTAATGAATTTATTAATTCATTGATTCATTATGCTCTGTGTAAATGTACCTATTGTTAGATCATCCTGGGGTAACACAGGCTGTTTGGTGTTGTGCTTATAGACTTAAAGATTCCATACAACTCAGACACATGCTGTCACAAAGGGGTTCAGACAGCAAAGATGAATATAGTTATTTCATTCAGCAGTGATTAGATATGATATTATATTTGATATTTTAATTCTAATTGATAAGCTGATATCATATATACATATTTTAAATACAATAGCACTTAATAAGAAGAATCACGTGGTGAGTAAAGCATGCACTTGATCCAGCCAGTTTATATAGACGTTAACGTCTGATTAACCCATTGCATAACAATGTGTGTTTTTAGTGCTACCAACATGATTTACTAAGTTCTGTTTTCAAATCATGAACTGGGAGGCACACACATTACTTAAATCTTCTCTGCATATGCATATCCTCAACTCAGGGATAGAGAGAGAGAGAGAGAGCTTTGCAGAGCAGAAGAGGGGGGCACATGCACGGGGGTAGTAAAGCTAGATTACTGCCTGTCATTAGCAGCATATGCTCCCATTCATTAACTAATTGCACTTTATTATGATGTAATCACAATGTCCACAGTGTGTGATGACAAAAACTAAGCTGTGGCTCTCCAGCCAGAGCCACCCCAGCACTCCATGCAGTAATTGCCCTCTCGGCTTTGATGAATAAGGAGATGATTAACCTTAATTCCCAAACAGCATCGAGGCATTAGCAGTGAATGAATTACGAGGAAGTGGATGTGACTAAGCGACTTAATATGGTAAATTGGTTGAGCATCTGAAGTGGCTCCAGTGATGCTCTATTAGCTCAAGGCCTTTTCTCCCGCTGCTACTGATTCCTGGTCTGAGCCTCTTCAGTCAGGCTCTGGCTGTGAGTTGAGATGCCTACTGTCCCCGCACAGCGCAAAACTAATCATCCACTCCATACAGGTAAAGATTCAGCCACTACTTCGCATGGGGGGAGCCCAATTATGTAATCTAGATGAATTCATCCCCAGCACATGGCATAATAACTGCGCGCTGATCTGATTTAATATCCAGCTTGTCACAGAAAAAAAAACACTGAAAAGGAGAGCTGGACGGATGCCACAGTGTCCTATCCCTCACATTCCGCACCATGTTCACTTTTAATAGGCGAGGGATTTCACCTCCCGTTCTCTTAATGTACCCGCTGCCCAGGAGAAGAGGCTGTTTTTTTAGCTGCCTAAGCAAAATGTAGATTGCGTGAACAAAAACTCCACTTGCATGGCAGTAAATGTGATGACATTGCAAGCTTGTCTTTTGCCGACAAAGTTGTGATCCTTGTTTTTTTGATGAAGCAGTGAAAACAAGCCACTATGAGAGCATCTGTGTGGTTGAGGATACAAATTCTGGAACCGCCTGTGCTTCGCACACACTCTGCGCTTCGCACACACTGCGCTTCTGCACTTTTCCCAGCACGGGAGGAACAACAGGGCTGAAGTGGAAGTGGGGATCGAGAAAGAATGACAAAGTTGTGTGTGAGTTACAGTGCAAATGAGCTTCGTAAAGGTGCTAATTGTATGCTAAGGAAAACAGTTCAGTGTGTGCGTGTGTGTGCGTGTGCATGTGTGTGTGCATCTTTTTGCCTAAAGATGCAAGGGGCTAATTTTGCTTACCAGAACCATTTTTGCTTATCAACAAAAAATGAGGAAAATATGGATCTTAGCTCATTATGGTGTTGTTTATGTTTACCCAAGTAAGCCATTAAACCTGGGAGAGAGCCTCCTTTAACTGTGTGCATGTTAGTAATGTGGTCTCAGTCATTGGAGGAGGCTACTCATTACTCTTTAATGTGCTGAATAAACATTTCATAGGCTCAGTGTTCCTCGCTATTGTTCACATTGTTGTGAATGCAGCAGTTTCTTATTGTTAGACCAAGCCAACAGATATGCTGTGCCGTGCATGCAAGCCACAAAACCACAGGGTGCTGTGGTGGAGCTGGGAGTGGGGGTTAAACATATTCTGGAAAGAAGGACCATTTAAACACTTGCTTTGTGGAATCCAGAGTGACACTGTGGAAATGACATAGCTGGCAGAGCACCACTGTGCTGTTAAATCGTGAAACTGTTCATTACAGGGAGATTCACATATAGACAGGGGAGGTTCAACATCTTGGGAAATAGATATATTTACATCAGTTGTTAAAATAGTTAAATGTGGTAGTAATGGTTAAAATTATGGGTAGTTGGAAAAAAAAGGTTCCATTCAGTCATGGACTAATCTACCTTGTAGTAGACAATACTTTCAAAAGAAAATTGTTAAAGCAGTTAGAACATCATCATGAAAGTTTGGCGCATCTTGATGTTTTTATTCTTGTTTAAAACATTTTTTGTCCCTTTCTTCCGTGCATTACAGTGGCTATATTATTATTATTTACAGGTTCATTATTTCATTTTCTAATATGTGAGTAGGTCTACACTTTCATTATTTTTCTCTTACTGTACACTACCGCAGCCCAAAATGTTTTTTGTTTTTTTTGTCGTTGTTTCTTCAAACCTGCACTGACTGACTGTCAATGAGCAAAATACAGATTAGTGACTGGCCCTCGAGAACACTGCTTGCACATGCGCCGCACGCTCGCATGTCTAAAGAGAGGAAATGTAGAGAGAGTTGTGCTTGCAGCAGGAAAACGACCTCAGGCTCAAACCGTAGAGCTGCCGTTTCTTTTCTCAAAGGAAGAGAGTCCAAAAGTCTTGTCACTTGTTACCGTGTGCTATTTTGGAAATAAATATTGCTAAAGCGGTCTGTGAAGTCACTATTTAGGAGCCGTGAAACACAGCGGCTAGGCTTAAATCTGAAAAAGTGCTTGCAAATTGGAGAAATCCTGCTTTTTTATATAGATGATAACACCACTGTATACGATTTAATATGCTGTAGTTTATTTCACTTAAGTCAAGAATTTCTTATTTATGCTTGAGCTGCAGTATTGGCTGCAGTATTTTCACTTTTACACTATTATCATTATGTTTGACATCCAGTTATGCTCCATTAAATCCTTTGTTTGCACTGGATGACAGGGACTGATACCAGAATTTGAAATAAACAATGGGTCCAATGTTTTGTGAACCCATTCATCCACCCCAAACCTCTGGCCTGTGCTGCCATCATGGCTCAATAACTAGGTGCCCTCGTTGTTCGTCACAATTACCACACCCAGTAGCGGAAGTAAAGCTGCGAGAATCAGAAACTTCTCCTTTAAGTATCAACTCTGGCCCTCAGAACCACATACTGGTTAAACTCTGAAGGAAAGCTATATTCTATACAGGTTACAGAGGGCATTATAAAAACGCCAGTGCAATTCAGATCAGGGGACTGAGCATCAAATATGCATAGATGGCAGGGAGCGGTGAGAAGTGAGGGACATTGAGTCATTGGTATTCTAGCAACTGGTGCAGTCAAAGGTGGAGGGTTGAGGTGGGGACTCAGAATCAGCCCAGCAGACCCAGGGCAGCTTATTGGGATAGAGAGGGAGCCCAGTCACTGGGCTTAGACAGGCTCAATGCAGGGCTCAACTCATCACACGCCTGTCAGACAGACACCTGCCGCAGTGAGAGCAGTCACACATACACGAACACACCCAGACATACACATACTACTGCCTACTTACACAGACCCTTTAATCCCATTCTTACTTCCAGCGGTTCTTTTCATGCAATAGTTTTATGATGCCCTGAGTCGCAAGAAAACATAATATTCATTGTGTAATGTTTTCATACACACAAGTTCAAGAATACATTGTGTTTTAATTACGCTTTGCAGATTTTTATTTGCTATTCAAATTTGGATGTATTCGGTCCGTGCGTCCATAAATTGTGCAGATGGATACAATCGTCATTCTTAATTCCAAACTTAATGTACTCAGAAATGCACACATATTAAAAGAAAGGGGGATTTTGTTGTTTTTCATTCTCCTACGTGAGAATATATTTTCCACCTGTCCTGATGTGAGTCTTTTAACTGTGGAGAAAGTGTTATTAAGGGTTATGCAAACATTTTTTTTCCCAGTGTTAATCAGTAGTAGACACAGGTGACTTCCTCACACATTGAAGCAGTTGCGTTGTCTGCACATCTTGTTGAACAAGATGCAATTTATGTACTCCAAATATTCACTATCACTAAAAAGACAGGTGTGCTTTGTCTACCTCTACGTCTTTGTGTTCAAATTTCTATGAGGATTTTTTTATCCTGACAGTCTATACATTCTGAAATATGCCGCACAGAAACTCCACCATCTTTGAAACTCCCTACAGTGCATAAATGCCAGCTGTCACAGACTCCTGTTTGCCATTAAAAAAAAGACATGCTTGGGTAGCACTGTATTACAGCAGTGCAACTATCCAATTATGCTCTTGTTGTTTGTGGTGTATTTAAGCCACGATTGTCTGCGCCTAAGATGAGTTGAGTATGTTGAAGAGCTGGCATCAAATTGCAACTGTAGCTTTATGCAAGGTGGCAAATGCATGGACTGCTCGCTTGCGGTTATGGTGGACCATGTGTTCTACCATTATAATGCTGTGTTTTTGTTTTGTGGTCGTTACCGCGCAGCAGTGTGACTCTAATTCCACACAGGTGCAGCAGGAGCCTATCCCAGGTGTCATCGGGCGAGAGGAGGGGTAAACCCTGGACAGGTCTCCTGTCCATGGCAGCGCGAACACAGAGAGACAGAACCCTTCGTAATGTTTTTAGAGTTTACCATATGAATCTGCCAAACTACAGTGGCTATAAATCGCATCAGTAAACTTAACGTATGTGCTCAGGTTTTGGATTTCAGCTGGTTTTAGATTCATGCCCTCAGAGATGATCCCTGACACTGTTTGAGCTTGGAAGTTATAGCGAATCTCTGCAGATATGATGCTTCTCTTCTCTGATGCTGTTTTACTCTCAGGTTGATAAGAAAAACTTTTTTGCTTATTGCAGCTTTAATGACGTCTCCACCAATTTGATTGCACATCCATGTTGTTGGTGTGTGTGTGCGCGCGCACATTGCGGCGGATCGCTGTCAGCGCTGAGTTCTGACTGTGAGAGGCGCTGCCACAGCCAAATGCACACAGCTTGCTTGTGTCACATTCAATTATGGCTCCTCCACTTTCCATGAGACAGTAATTGAGCCGGGGGCACTCCCTCTATTTAAAACCACAGGAGCTCTGCAGTTCTCATTGTGTCCCCTGAAAGCTCCATCTCTGCTGATTTCCACCCGCAGAAGTCTCCCTGTGGGAACTGGTGGGGGCATCGCAGAGGCGAGGTGAGCCGCGGTTGGGCAGGGGTGCTCCGGGCACTGTTGGGGTAGTCTTAACAACACACACACACGCATGCACACATACACACCAACAGCCAGCCACCCACCATTCTCACCAATTAGTCACAAGATTAATCTGTCTATTGCCTAACATCCAGGAAGTCAAAATCCACAGTCAGAGGTTCAGTTTCATTTTGAAATGTAATAGGGTACTGATTACTAGCAACCTAGCTAAAATGTAAAACACAATGTACATTATTAGATTTGATTACGTTTCTAGAAGTTGTTTTAAACTAGAAAATTGAACAGATGTGAAGAAAAGACTGCGCAGTGCAGGAACTTGATGTACAGCTAATTTTGATAATGTACCTGTAAGGTGGTTTACCAACAGACTACCAAACCAAAAGAAGTTTTAGTTTTCTATCATTTTTTTTTAAAGCAAATTTAATATTCTTAATGCATTCTGTTTCCAACACGTACAACTTCTATAAGTCTTTGATCATGCACCAGCAGCTAGGGCTAATGACATGCTAACAAAAAAAGGTGGTAGTGATGCTTTACAAGTTGGTCAAATCTGAAAAATCAGGCAGTTATCATCACCATCCTCCACACAGTTTTTTGAGCGTTTTCTTTTTTTTGTTCCCATATTGGATCGGGGTGGGGTGGGACCATGTGTTGAGTGGGAGCAACGCTGGCACAAGTGTTTTACCACTGCATCGCATAAACACACAACATTTCTCGCCGGTTCTTCACAATAAAAGCATTCTGCCCATGGGAACCCTTTAATGTGAATTAGGAACAGTGGGAAGGCACAGGCTTGTATCAGCAGTTTGGATGAATAAAGAGTAAAATAATGTGCGGGGTTAGCTGGGGTCATCCCTCTCATCAAGCAGGACCACCACAGGACGTCTTGGCATGGTTATCCCCTGCTGGGATGCTGTAGTCATCAAGTAAGTGAACCCTTGACAAAGTAAAATCTATTAAAACTTCATTACACTGAAAAGAACTGAAACAGTTGAGGTCAAAGTGAAGGCAGTAATGTTTTCCTTTTCAAAAAGGTTTGAATTATTACCTCTGTCTGATTCATCATTGTCACAGTTTGTGATCTGTATGTTATTTTACCCAATAAAAAAAAATAAAAACCAAAACTATGGACTATGAAAACAATAAAGACTTCCTATCAACTCAAAACTCACTTAAGAATTATGTCAAACAATTCTGCAATTTTACAGTTTCCAGTGCCACTGATTATTGCCAAGAAAGGCTTGTCAGATCCCTAAATAACATCTGAAACATTTCTGAGATCATCTGGAAATTATTTAAATTTACTTAAGAAGTTATGTAATTTTGTCCATCTATCTTACTTTACCAGCAATTTGCAACTATACCATTCACTTTCTAAAAAACCACAACCATACACAACATACACCTTAATAATCACCTGAGCCAGAATCAACAGTTTTCAGTGCATAAAGCACTAATGACTAACAACCCTTTAATTGTTAGTTTTGCAAACATGTTGAACATACAATATTGGAACTTTGAAAGAGACTCATCTTGTATATTCCTCAGTATAAGACATGCCACAGTAATTCACATATTAGTAGTAAAAGGAAAATGGGCCTTTAAAATCATAAGTAAATTTTCTTAAAATGGCTTAACTTTAATTATCTACAAAACACCAGAGAGTCTTATGAATTTATTTGTTATGTCCTAGCAACCAATAGGACTGCAGGTGCAAAGTGAAAGAGGGCTTCTGCAAAATGACATTCAGCAAAAGCCTTGCTCCCCTTTGTGGCAAAGTCCACAGATCAACTGTCACTTTAACTCTGAGCGATCCTGTTGATTACATTCTGTATCTCAACCACCTATCTGAGATACAGAATGTAATCAACAGGATCGCTGACAGAAAACAAATTCATATTGTTTCCCAATGTCACGCAGCTTATTGCTGAGCCCTTACAGCAGAAACCGGTGAGGAGGTTTGTTTGAACAGTAAGGTCCTCATCACTCGATACCTATAATGACTCCCCTCTCTTTCTGCTCTGACACTTAGGTAGATGAAAAGCAGGGATTCAAATCACATTAACACGAGCTGACTTATTCATATTTAGGCTGATTTTAGTCCATAATCTCTCAGCTCAGATGTTCACTGGGCTTATTAATACATGAAAGAAAAGGCCTAAGTCTATAAATCTGACATGAAATTTTAAACACGCTTGCATATCTTGTCTTTCATCAGTTTTAAGGGAACTACCCTTTGCTAGTGGATTAAAACATGGCTGCCACGGAGAGTGTTAAACGCCAGCACCGGTTAAGGACCACCCTCCATGTTGATGAAACTCATAGCCACGCTGTACATGCTGCTCTTTATAGTGCAAATTCACAGGCAGTCTGATAATTGAAATGATTTGCTTGACATTCTTCCCTTTTAGGAGAAAGGGATGTGGAGACATGATCAGTATACTTCTCATGACCGCTAATACAACACAAAGTTTGCAAGTGCTCCCTATGGCACGACTGGAGAGGGAGCAACTACATTTGAAAAGTTTAGTAGAGGTAGTTTAGTTAAAGTTTAACAAAGCAATACATAAAACAAGCTGAAACAAGGGCATCTATACTTGTAGGGTTTCTTGAAGACGTTTCATCCTAGGAGCTTCTTCAATTCTATGTGACTGGTGGTAGTTTGGTAGTTTGGGTTTAAATAGGAACATTTGTGAGTACATTGTCCACCTGGAACTTGACAACAGAACATTTTCTGATGTGACACCTTTGGCAACAGGGGGATATTGTTTGTCCGTGCCTTCTTGCTGCTTTCAACATGCCCACTGTAATTTCCCCACTGTTGTACTGATTTCTTTCTTCTTTTTTTTAATCTAAGCTGAGATGGTGAACAAGTAGCATATTGGCTAAACATTGCATTAGTATTGTGAAATTGGTAGCCTCCGTTAAAGTGCCACAAACATTAAAAAAAATTGCCTGAGTTTGCGTTTATTGTGGCATGAACTTTAACTGTAAGTTGTCCCTTAAGCCTGTTAATGTAGGGGTCTTAACAACAGCTCTGGCTTTGATGGTAAATAAAGTATAATAAATTGACGTTCCTTTATCAATATTTCTTGTTGTGTGCATGGTGAGTTCTGCTAACATCACCATCCTCCGCACACTTAAGAGGAGCTCCTTGAACCTGCTATCCCACATTATATTTAAATAAGAGCATCTCGAGTAATGCGATGTGCATAACATGTCAGTTTTAATTAGTCTCTGTATTGTGTTCCTGTGACATTTCTCTGGGGATCAATAAAGTGATATGTGTCTCATCTTACTTCCTAAGATGATTTTCATTGGCTGCTGTAAAATTATAATTTCAAAGGCTCCCCTAACTGAGCCCTGAACTCGATTTCTGCAAGGGTAGAACATGTGCTAGTTTTTAAAAAAACAACCACTGCAAACAAAAAAACAAATTTAACTTCCATTGTGTACCAAATGTGACCGCAACACCCAGAAGAAGACAACTGAAAGCCTAGAAATGAATGTGATCATATCGAGGCAGAACTTGCCTTCTGGATATAAACAGTTTAGCACTTGTTTTGTAATCGATCATGACAGCTGTTGTGAAATCTGAGCAGGAACAACATGCTCTTTGGGATCTTTAACTGCCTGGTATCCAAAGTTAAAAGCTTTATGTCCAGGGTTAAAAGTTGGCCAAGCTCTCTTCGGCTAAAACCAGAAATCTGCCAAAAATCTGTCTTGGGTCAGGTCTCCCATCCAGAGTGTGGGCTGTGTTAGTGCACAGAGTCAAGGCTTTACTCGGTGAGTCTGCTAGTCAGGGCCTCAGGCCTTGGCATTCCTGATGGCTGCTGGCCTCTAGTGGCCCCCCTCCTCCTCCTCTCCCTCATCCTCCTTCTGTTCTTTGCGGGTGCATGGCGAGGAGCTCGCAGAGTAGAAGGACCCCGGCCTTGCAGACTTTGCACCTCTCTCTCTTAGTGTCTGCAGCGATGTCACCCCTCCCGCACTACCACCTCCTCTTCAGCTCTCCCAACATACCTCCCATCTCCTCTGTTAAAATAATGCTAATGCAGAGGTCAGCAAATCAGCACAGGGTTTTCGGAGGCCAACAGCTCCCGAGGAGGTGCTTTTGATTTTCAACTCCATTGAGCTGCACTTATTCAATATTTACTCTCCAAGACCTCTGCATTAATTTTACACCATACTTCTAAGAGGGCCTATCTAAAAAACTCCTGCAAAGGGCCTTATACAGCACTCCTAACCACCACCCCCCAACTACCCACCCCCAACCATTCCTACACCCTCCACACTCGGCCTGTCTGTGCGCTCCACTGAAAGCTTCATTCTTTGCTCGTCTCTGACTCCTTCCTATCCACCAGTGGGAAGGCCAATCCTGGGCTAGTTATTGTTGTTGCGCCGTGCTATCATTACCACTAACCTTGACTCCTGGCTGCTTGCTGTAATCACGTGGAGCCACTAGGGAGGGAGTCTGGCCTGGGGTGAATTATTAATTAGCAAGGCTGGTCCTCCCCCTCAGCGCTCCATGGAAGAGGGAGTGTACGTGTATGTGTGTGTGTGATGTGCGTTCCACACAGGCAGTGAGGGTTACCCACCATGCAGATGGTATTAACACACCTATCAAGGTAAGAGGGATCAGCCCTCTAGGCTACTCGTGGAATTGTTAAGCAACACAAGAATCAATAACCAACAGTGCATTGCTTCCTGCCATGCATGATGTGTGCCTCCTACTCTCCATCCCTGTGAAACCATGTACGGCATGATGGGGGTGGGGTGAGACGGGGAGTTCATTAAGATGAACTTCACAGGCTTCCTCACCGGGGACATGCTGGAGGTAGATGAATTCCAGTTTTCAACTAATGATCAACTTCTATATGAAGTGAAAAACAAAGCAAAGCTTCCTAATACTTGTTATCCTTTACTGACCTTTCTACACCTTGCCCCAAGCGCGCACACATAGTACACCCAGCACACACATATTCTATGGGTACGTCATATGAAGTTGCTCACAGTTTCCTTGTACAACAACAACAACAACAACATACTCACAGACAGAGCACGGTGGAAGACAGGACTACTGACGTACAGTTACCTTACAGTATGTTTTTGAGAGCCCCAGTTCACTTGTTTGGCAGATCCCCTGGGGTCATCCATTTCCCAGCACCCCTGACTTTCCCCCTCCTAAACAGCGGCGGAGACTATTGGGACTGGGACCGAGTCTTTGATCTTCACACAACTCCCTTAAATCACAGGGAGGAAGCAAGGATTTTCTCCAAAGGGTGTCTCTGTGCTCCGATTCCCCAGGAGTACAGAGCCAAGTCATCTATGAAAGTGAGTGAATTGCAGAGCAAAACAGCGTTCCCCTGGGTGCAGAAACAGTTACTCCACCAGTCACTTTGCTGTTTTGCCAAGGAACACGCAAGATTTATAAAAAATATATACATATTATTGTGTGATGTACAGTACCTGCAGCTACTTTTCCTGATGTGCGGAGTCACATTAGTAACACGTGATGATGGCAAATTTATTGTCAGATCAATTTCACCACACCTTACTGTGGTTATTTAAATTATCACCACTTTTTCTAACAATTTGCAGTTGTCCTTGCCAATTGTAAGTCTAGACACCGCTCTGAAAGTGGAAGCATCTCTCCTTTTGATCAAATATGGATATGGTGTTAAAGATTTCTGTAGGCCACTCGATATTTTCTATATCTTTCCAAACAAGCGTCTGTCATAGGACATTTTTTTGAGTGTCACCCAGCATACTTTTTACAGTGTCTGGACGAGTAACAGAGAGTCCTACACAGTATAGCGCAATCCTTTGCAATAGCAGAGCAACACACATTACCTTTAAGAAACGTACAACGTTCAGTCTTTGTTGTAGATGCAATAACTTTATAACTTAGAGGCCCTGTTTTATGGTGTTGCATCGTTGTTTTTAGCATTATTTATTTTTTTAGTGTGCACTTCTATCCACATGTCTTCAGGTGTGGCAGAATCAGACAGTTAAGCAAATGAACCACCCAAAGACACGACCTCTGCAAGGCCAGTGAGGGACATAACATTAGTCCTTATAGTACTTCTGTGACCAAGCTCACATCATTGTTAAACTAATTTATGTTCAATGTCTATAAAATGAGGTTTCATTTAATGAATTCACATTAGTTGTGAAGCAAATCTCATGCAAAACAATCTTTGTAAAGAAAACTGTATTGTGAAATGTGATGCTGTTTATCCCAATTCATCAATGTCAGTTCCATGCTGTTCTTTAAGGAGTTTTACAACAAATAGACAGTTTGTTCATTTTTTTTCCAGATACACTGAATCAGGCTTTAATTTAAAAAATAAATAAAAAAAAGAGTTACAAGAATTTTCTGTCCAGTTTCAGAAGAGGTCACAGTTGCAATACAGTTCTTTAATATATTATGAAGTAATAAATGATCTGAGAATAAGATCCTTCAATATTTTGACCATGAGATTCTCTGGAACTACAATCATTTTGTTAATCCCTACCTCATTGCAAAGAGCTGTTCTCTTAGCCTGGGTGAAAATGTCTCTGAGGATACTTCTGCATCAAACCATAATTTGGTTCGTGTTCACAGGACAATTGTGACAAAGTTCTGACATCCCCCCAACACTACGTGCTTGCAAACTGTTTTGGGGCAAAATCAGATTTCACGAAATCACTGTGAATCACTGGTCAAATCGGATGAAGCATCATCAGCTAGTATGGGCACTGGCATTTACTCTTGTCTATTTCACTTTCGGTAAACTCCTTGGTTATGTAATTATAACCTTAGGGTGCTTTCACACTGAGGTTGATGTTCTGACACCTGGAGCGGTTGGAGCTGGAGCTGATGTGAACACAGCAATCACACTCCTTCCTGGAACAAAACAGCTGAGCCTGGGTTATGAAAGGTGGTCTCAGGCCAGTCACAATCTCTCCCCAGAGCTGTTTATTTGCAGTGTGAACGCAAATACAGCATATCTATATAACTACATAGCCATGCAGTTATACGTATGAAAATATATAGGTACTCCAGCTTCTCCCACCATCCAAAGACATGCCCTTTAGGTTCACTGGTGATACTAAATTGGCCGTAGGTGTGTATGTGAGTGTGAATGCTTGTCTGTCTCTCTGTGTTAGCCCTGTGATAGGCTGGAGACATGTCCAGGGTGGACCCGGCCTCTCACCCAATGATAGCTGGAACAGGCTCCTGCACCCCCTGGAGCCCCCTGGTTACAGAAAATAAATGAATGAATGAATGAATGAGTGAAACATATACGTGTGAAAACAGCCTTATAAATAGTAGGTTGTATTGGTCAATAGAAACTGCGACTGTCCCCTGTAACCAGTGTCAGTGTTATTGATTTAATCTGCAGTGGAGGGTACAGATTCACAATAATACAATATTATAATATAAATATGCAAAGCGTATGATGAGGCAGATTTTTTAGCTTATAACACCAAGGATTTAGAACTCACACCCACAACATATGGGCAAGAAACCTCTGCATAATTTCAAGAAGCAACTAGAAACCATTTCTTGTCTTGCTATAAATGGATTCAACCGCTGATGTTACTTTGTATTCTTCCCTGGTTTTTACCTATATTTTGATTTTGCTCTAGTTTTTATATGTTTTTCAATTGTTTTTGAGTTGTTACCACATATATAGTAGTTTTCTTATAATATTATTATCGGTAGTAGAAGTAGTAGTAGTTCTAGTACTAGTACTCCAGCCTTTTCTTTTCAGCATTTTCTTTTAGTCCGAAAACATATTTTCCTCTTGTCCAGCAGATCATCAAATCTTGCTACATCCCAGGGGTTTATTCTTTATTCGAATCCTCGGACTGGCTTCTCAACCTCTGCTTTTGATGAGAAAAAACTACCTTTATGAGGGTAATTCATCACCTTTATAAACGTGTTCTTCCGCTGAGACTGAGTGTTTCTGAAACGAATTATGCCTCAGAAATTAAGAATGTAAGGATGGCTTTGGAGGCAGGTCCACGGGGAGTCGTTTGTGCTCCTACTGTAACCGTGCAGTGTGGCGGCGGCGCAATAAAACACAGGGTTTTTAAGGGTTTCAAAGTGGCTTTCCTGCTCTCTCTTCTGTCAGCCATAAATTGAGAATAAACACGGCTATATATGGGGCGCCCATAAATGCCTTCATAATTCATACCTTTGGGGAGAAGCTCAGGTAGATTAAGTCGTTTCTGCGATGCAGTGTTTTCATGTGAATAATATACCCACAGTCCTCCACCCTCCTCCTGTTCCAGCTCTCGTCTCCGTTAGCTATTAGCTTGATCTGGACATTATTGGACAATAAAGGGACACATAACATATTGCAGATGATTAGACTCATGGGTATATAAAGTGTATAGGAATAACAGACCCTCATATAGCAATATGTTGCATTAGAAGATCTCTAATGAAACACATCAAATGCTGATATCACAATTCATTGCATCATCAAGTACAGTTGTACCATTTTTTTTTTTTTTTTTGTTTATTTCATAGAAGGCTTTCTGTGATAAAACCCACAGCTTAAACCATTCCTCTGCCTTCTAACGTGATTCTGATCCCCGGTGTACTCCTGAGTATGGCAGGCGACTGACATGTGGCAAAGCCTTAAAATACAACAATACAAACATAAGGCCTGCACAGCTCTGTGGATCTGATGCTCATAAGCCAACAGAAGAAAAAGTCGTAAAGACATAATACACCTCAGAAAAGAGAATCCAAGAGAGCTGGGTGCCAGATTTCTGATCAAAGCACCTTTTGAAGTTTAAACAGGAGGTTCATGGTGTGTATGTGTGTGTGTGTGTGTGTGAGTGTGTGTAAGAGAGAGAGAGAGAGAGAGACTGAGAAAGCATGTTTGTGTGTTTTCTCTAGATTTCTGCCTGGGTGTCTGTCTTTGTCAGTGGCCCTTTTCACACAGAGACTGTGCTACCTCTTGCACAGAAGGGTGAGATTAAATTAGGGCGCAACAGTTCAGCCATACACAGGCTGTGCAGTGGGGTGTAGTGTAACAAAAAGCACAGAACAAACACAATAGGTCAGGGAGAGAAAGTCGATAATGACAGTTAGGTTGAATAAGATGATTAGATTTGGATTTAACCAGATATCACCAGAAATGTCAGCTTGTATTACAGATTAAATATGCTTTTGCCTCTTCTTGTTTTTTATTCTTTATATACTTGAAGCACCATGTAAATACTTCTACCAGTCTTTTCAGCTTTCAGACTGCCCCATAAGTGCATTTATTCAGCTGCCAAGACAAATGCTTATAAAATTTCACCAACTATCATTGCTAATTCACACATGTGAACACCTTTGTACAACATATTGTATGCTTTTTATTTAAACAGTGTTCAGAAGACACACTGAGGTTGATCTGATCAGCTAATTGGAGGCCTACTCAAGTCAATCAGCGTGTTCATATTTACATTCCTAGCTGAAAACACAGGAAAAGAAAGCGACAGAAGTCAGATTGTTAAGTGCAGTTATACCTCTGCAGGACAAAGACGCCATGACCTATGCACATGGCCTGTGCCAACGCGAGCCATTTATTCCTGTGCACATGTCGGTCTGGCTCGTTCTGTAACAACGCCACCCAAATGCTGGTCGGCGCTGCGTCTTTTTTTGCCAGTCAGGTTCATTTTTGTTTCTACTTCCTCCTTCACTTTCAACAATGGCGACTGAAACCGTCGTAGAAATTCTTCCAAAGACGAGTCATATAAATGTTTGTATCTCCTCCGTTAACCTTTCCTCCCTGTGCTCCATCTTTATTGATCCAAAACAATGAATTTGAACATTGCGGAGAAGCAGCCAGAAATACTAAAGTGGAAACACACTACTGTCAAGGGGACCAATCACAGCTCTTGTGTTCTGTGTTGCCACGACACAAAGAGTCTGTGCAGGGTGTACACTGTCACCGTAGCTACTAGGGGTGTAACGGTACATGCAAGTCACGGTTTGGTAAAACGGTAAAAAATGAAGTAAAACATGAAACAAATGCATTAGGAGGGTTCTCACACCATTCATTCATTTTGTTCATTCAGAGGAAAAGAAAGGGTGAAGGCTGATTGTCTTCAACCTTCCTAGCATAGTGATTTTTAGTGCTTATTCGTGTGTGTAGGGCTCGATACCCAGAGGTTAATCACGTGATCAAGACCTGATAATGCTGCCTGTGATTGGCTGTAAGGTTATACTTTGCGGAATGCAGGAAAAATACTGGTACCAGACAGAGACGTTTTGTGGTTACACCCACAGACGGGGTTCACATGCTTCTGTGTTGTGATAGTGAACTGTAGTTGTGTGTCGTTGAAACGGTTAAAAAATGCCACCGACGTCAAAAGTGTGGTGGCTCCATTTTAGCAAGATTGGTGCCAATACTGCGTGATGCAATATACGACTAATATGATGAAACACCTGACCATGCACGGAATCAATTTAAGAGCAGAAAGTTGCTCCGTGTTTGCAAGAAGAGCAGACCGCAGCCATCTTCCTCTCGGCATTCAAAACCGTCTGTGGACGTTACAGGGCGTGAGCGGCCTGATTCAAAATCTCCACCACCGGACTCCGCTTCATCTGAGAGAACCAACAACGGCGCTATGTCTGTGATATCAATAGGTACGGTTACTTAATATTACTGCAACTTAATACGTGCATCGCATGGTGAGTTAAACTGGGTTCCATGTGACGCTAACTTAAGATATTACTGTAGCTTTATTTTATTTCAATGCAGTTAGCTAAATCAAAAGCTAACTAGAGATTGACAGTAACAGATAAAGCATAGCTTGTTAAGATGTGCTCATCAATTGGGTCGGCTGGTTAAACAGCTCACATAATGTGCACTCACTGTTATGTTTATCTTCTCCTCACAGTAGCCTCTGACCCTGATGTGAGGGGGACAATGCCAGCCAGTGTGAATCCATTCACACTGGCTGAAAAAGGAAAAATGACAAAAGAAACTTGGCTACCAGGTATCTCTGTGTGCGAGCATCATCCACACTCTCAGAGCGTACTTTTTCTATCGTTGGGGATGCCATCATCCAGGAGTGGGCTTGTCTATGTTGATTTTTCTGAAGAAAAACTGTTAAGTGGTCCTCAGTATGTAGCAGAACATTAGATTGATTTGTAACTTGTTTGCAAGTGTTCTTTTGCACTGGAAATTATTTGTTGTTTATTTTTTCTGTAAGAAAACTGCTTGGAGTGGAAAATTACCAACGCTGAAAATTTTTGTACAACGTGTAATGTAATTTGCTTTTTGTTATCTTATAATCTTATAAAATTGGTATCGAAATCCTTCCGGAACCGGTATCGAAGTGAAGGTATCGGTTGATTGATACCCAGTCCTATGTGTGTGAAACGATTTGTTAACTATTTGAC
Source organism: Planiliza haematocheilus (assembly GCA_005024645.1). Taxonomy (NCBI): domain Eukaryota; kingdom Metazoa; phylum Chordata; class Actinopteri; order Mugiliformes; family Mugilidae; genus Planiliza; species Planiliza haematocheilus. The sequence goes on along the minus strand of SRSE01001198.1, from coordinate 3,798,187 downwards.
TCGAACCGGAATTGAATTAGAAGCATATTTTTGAGTGATATGAACACATGGAAAACAAATTATTATTCAACTATTTATTTTAATTTATTTAAAGATATTTATTTTAATAAAATAAATAGCTTTCTTAATCAGAAACCTGCTTAATTTAAAACTGTATAAATTAATATAAAACAACAGAAAGCAGAACATTCCTTTCATAATAGTTAAGAAAAGAGAAATCAGAAAGTGTGAGAAAAAGTTGTTGCTTTGTTGTCTTCCGTTATCTTCTTTTCAAGGAACAGTACCTTGACCAATGAAATGAGCGGGTGTCCCGCTGCCAGCTCATTGGTCACAGAGCGGGAGACGGCCTGGTAATAAATTTACCGTAAATTTTCATATAAAGCGTCCTGTTGTTCATTAATTCCATTGACACAAAGTGCGCCTCGTTTCAGCTCAATACGAAACGCGTATTTTGTTTCTTCCGTTTTTCAAGAGAAGGTTGGCAACCCTACCGCTAACTAAAATGTAAACAGTGAATATACTCTCACATTAGCAATACTGTCAAACAAGTCAAACAAATATTTGAAATAGTACCAAAACTGAAAATCTCTTGAAAATATTACGAAATAATTAAATAAAAAATAATATTACATCCAGCGACATACTGCACCACTGCGAAACATGGTCAGATAGTCTTTGTCCGGTCCACCCAGGGGCGTAGCACCAAATTCTGGGCCCTGTACACTCTTAATGTCAGTGGGCCCCTATCCATGCATGTGCTACTAGGAAGGAACAACTGCACATACCCTCCATACAGACCTATTTCAGCTGTGGCAATACTAACCTAACGAGTAATTCTGGTGTTCCTATGTTGCTGACTGTGTCAGGATGGCCGAGCGGTCTAAGGCGCTACGTTCAGGTCGTAGTCTCCTCTGGAGGCGTGGGTTCGAATCCCACTTCTGACAGGCAATTTTCTTCCTAGGAAGAATGGTTCAAGTCATGGAAGGATCAACGGTACAGACCTATTTTAGCTGTGGTAATGTTACTACAAATTCTTGTCTTCCTTTGCTATAGAAACTGTCAGCAGGGGCGTAGCACCAAATTCTGTGCCCTGTACACTCTTAATGTCAGTGGGCCCCTATCCATGCAAGTGCACGAGCAAGCAAAAACAAATTTTCATGGGCCCTCTCCCTCCTCGGGCCCTGGGTAGTCAGGTCCCCTTTCCCTCCCACTTCCACGCCCATGAGTGTCAGGATTGGATAACTACAGGTTACAGAAGCATATTCGAATCCTCTAGGATACTAACCGAACGAGTAATTCTGGTGTTCCTATGTTGCTGACTGTGTCAGGATGGCCGAGCGGTCTAAGGCGCTACGTTCAGGTCGTAGTCTCCTCTGGAGGCGTGGGTTCGAATCCCACTTCTGACAGGCAATTTTCTTCCTAGGAAGAATGGTCAGGATCAACGGTACAGACCTATTTTAGCTGTGGTAATGTTACTACAAATTCTGGTCTTCCTTTGCTATAGAAAGTGTACACTCTTAATGTTAGTGGGCCCCTATCCATGCAAGTGCACGAGCAAGCAAAAACAAATTTTCATGGGCCCTCTCCCTCCTCGGGCCCTGGGTAGTCAGGTCCTCTTTCCCTCCCACTTCCACGCCCATGAGTGTCAGGATTGGATAACTACAGGTTACAGAAGCATATTCGAATCTTCTAGGAAGGAACAACTGCACATACCCTCCATACAGACCTATTTCAGCTGTGGTAATGTTACTACAAATTCTGGTCTTCCTTTGCTATAGAAAGTGTCAGCAGGGGCATAGCACCACATTCTGGGCCCTGTACACTTTTAATGTCAGTGGGCCCCTCTCCATGGCAGTGCACGAGGCGTGCAAGTAAAAACAAATTTTCATGGGCCCTCTCCCTACTCGGGCCCTGGGTAGTCAGGTCCCCATTTCCCCTCACTTCCACGCCCATGGGTCCATGGGTCCATCGCCGTTATGTTGTACTGGAAAACCAGTGTTAGCACAGTGATGATTTAAATGAAGCCGGCGGCTCTTCCAACTGCAGACTTGTCTTTGTACATCCATATGGTCCACACTCGCCATTACTTTTCTTCTTTGTCTGTTGTAATTCTTCTGTCGGCTAATGACTTTAGCTGGAAGCTTTCGGGCTCATTAGCGCCACCTGGATTGAAGTGAGGACTCAACTTTTTCTTTTTTTTAATAGGCTTATCACTCAGACGTATTCGCTGAATGACTGCGTGCACTGAATCGTGACTCCTGTACAGTGACACCACGGGACAAATACAGATATCATTACAACTAGTAGCTACTCGTCAAACTGATGCAGAACCATAAACTGTGCATTAGTCTAATCAAACTGAGACTTTGTCACCGTCAAATCATGGCGAGACTAGGAGTTTTAAAAGAGATAATGAAAACTGGATTGTATCTGAAACATGATCAGGCAAACCAGATGTAATACCTTAATCAAGGTCAAACAGATTTTTCAGAATATTTATTTGCATTTTTTATTTATTTATTTTTTATAAATCAAGTTTTGAATAATACACACACATATGCTATATGTACCAAAATAGAGTTACTAGTCCTCTCCATCCCGCCAATGCTGCCATCTCACACAACATTTTTTTAAGTTGCTTGTTTTGTTGTTCCCGTGTGGAACCATTTCCCCAGTGGAGCAGTGACGAGATGGTGGCAATGCAACCCCACTCATCTGGTGGTTGTGCTGCCACCCACTCTTGTGTTTGACTGATTCTCTGCTGTAGTCTGAGAGGAGATCAAACACATGCCGTTTCTGTGTTCTGTTGATGCTAGATAAAACTGTAACCACTAGTATCACCATTAATACCATGGATGTGTTATACTGACAGTCATATAAACTGTTTCATAAATTGATTTAATTTAGTCAAGGAAGGCTTGGTGCATGCTTGCCATAAATTACCTATTAGGTTTTCAGGATATAGCAAATTAGGAAGAAACAGAGCTCAGTGTGGCTCAGTTTCTTCTCCTTACATCCCTCATTGATCAAACTTGTATATCTTCAGCAAGTGTCATATTTTGCCAAACAATATAATTCTGAGTAAAACTTCATTTATTGTACAATATAGCACACTGTTCTGTTGTGGGTATCCCTGTGGGCACAAGGAATCTTGGGAAGACAGCATGAAACCTAGCTGGACAGCAGGAGGTCATTTTGTTGTGCCGTAGCGATGACGTATTGTTTTCTGGGGAATTCTGATGGTCATTTGAAGATAAATGTTCTGTGAATTGCAATATTCACAGAACTGTGAATTGCAAATACCAAACATATTTGGTATTTGCAATACCTTTACCTATAAGAACAGCTAACCCACTGAATATTAGGGATGTAAATCTTAACTTTAGATCCTGATAAAATGATTTGACTATGTGCAAAAACATAATCCAAACTCTATATAGTAAAAAAAATACATGCAGTATTGCATTGACTGTCATATTGGTTTAGAGATACAGCTTTGTGTTCAAATGTATACATGCTTTTATTTGTACCAAGTGATCTAAATAAGCCAAACAGCAAATGTATAAATCATTATACTGTTAGACCTCTGAAGGTACCCTGTGGTATCCGAACATGAGCAGCAGGTCCTTCTAGCTGTACAAGTTGTAATGTGGTGCCACCACAGATCAGATCAGGCTGTTACTGCACATCAGTAACACCTTTTCAGTGGTTCATGGTTCATCTCTCCTCGGACCACTGATGCTGGGTATACAACTTTTGACTCTTCTCATTGGCACGACATAGCACATTGTTTATTGGCTCTGCTTTGAATGGCATTTTGGATCTACAAATATTGATACACCAATCAGGTATAATATTATGTCTACCATTATGGACATGGGCCTTCTGAGGGTGTCCTGTGGTGTTTGGCATCAGAATGCCGTTATTGGAGGCCTTTGGGTCCTATGGGTTGAGGAGGGGCCTCTGTGGATCATCCCACAGATACTTGATCAGTTTGGGATCTAGTGAATTTGGAGGCCAGGTCAGCACTTTGTGCTGTTCTTCATGAGTTGTTCCTAAAGCTTTTGTGTGTGTGTGTGTGTGTGTGTGTGTGTGTGTGTGTGTGTGTGTGTGTGTGTGTGTGCCTGTATATCCTGCTGGGAATGGCATCTGCCATTAAGAGGTGTCATTGCTATGGGGTGGGGGTGCCTGGTCTGGTGCAGGTGGGTCTAAGTAACATCCACATGAATGGCAGATCCAAAAGTTTCCCAGCAGAACACTGAACTGCACAAGATAATCAGTTATTTATCAGTTATTCACTTCTACTGTCAGTGGTCAAAATATAACGTCAGATCAACTCTTATTGCATTCAAAAGCTGTTGCATTTTTCAGCTTGACTCATGCATCCCACCTGTATGTGAGGTGTAAATAGAGCTTACAGAAAACAACCTTTCACAACTGGGTGAGCCTCTGCATGCTCATTGGTTACATGATATATTCTATTGCGCACTGATGATATTCACATCAGTATTTTGTCTGTCCAAGCTAGTATAGCCAATTTGCTAAACTGAGATCACAATACATTGTCCACCTGACATAAATTGAAAGTAACTTACACTGTTTCATAATCAGCTTAATGTTGTATCACTTTGCCACAGGTCAAATACTTGCTTCAAATGGATTTATGATTATTGAACTGTACAGGTAAGAAAATATAAATCTTTCTGTTGATGTTGTAGAACGACAGTGGGCACATTTCTTCATGAAAATATCTCAGATGATTACTTGAGAAGAATCATGATGAAGAGGAATTTAACGAGCAGACAGAGTCCTTCAGACCTGCAACAAGTACCCTCCGTGGTGCTTGTGTTTAATGGCCCCAGAGAGGATATTGCCCCCTACCTCTGTTAGAGGAGTTCTCCTGAGTCAAGTGACTTTGATGGGCTGCCCCCTGAGCCCGATGCTTCTCTGGCATGGGAATGGAAGGCAGGGGCCCTTGTGAGGTGAGGAGAGGGATTTGTGTGCAGTCTATTGTTCCCAGCTTCTCTTCCGGTGTGCCAGAAACCCTTAGTGTCCCAATGTGCAGCACACAGAACAATACAACCCAGTTACCCCAGTCCGTTTTGGACAAAGGATATCTTCTGCAGCTCCCTCCAATCTGTTGATGTTGTCTGACGAATGTTTTAATCCCTCCTGGTATAATGACAAAAAACACCATTATTCCCAACCTGTTCTGTATGTAAGCTGTGAACAATAACGTGCACTAGGACTTACTGCATTAGGAATCAGTCAGTGTTGTAAGGCCGTAAAGGTCAAAATTCATGTAAAACAAATCAAAACACTATCCAAAATACGTTTTGGTTGCAGTATTTTCCAAATGCTTAGGGTATATGGTCTTATGTGAATCTGAGTCAAACTTGTCGGTGTATGGATTTGTTGTAACAAGTTCTAACATGGCTGATCTGGACAGACAAAAGGATCGACCATGAGATAAACTTCTACTTACTCAGACATTTTCTTCTTTTTGTCTGACATAAATAAAAGATTGACCGCATTAATTGAAATGATTCTTTATTTGTGTGTTTCTCTTTTTGCTAAATGAACAGAGAATGTGGTGCAGAAATCTCACTCAGTAAACATGTGCATCATTATCCATTCATTGGGATGTATTGTTTGTTTACTGTGGCCCCATTTCCAGAGAGCCCAAAAGCAGGCCGGTGGAGTGGGAAGCCCTGAACAAAGGCCTTTCTTCTCCACCCGCCTGGGCCTTAGAAATGCTCACCACTCAGCCGGCACAGAGCCTTTCACCGGGCTTTTGGCCGCTCATGAGTGACAGTTGAATCACCAAGAACTTTCCCAAGTACAGGAGCTGGGATGATTACACTGTAAAAAATAATTCTGTTAAATTCAATATATTGAATGTTGAGAGGACTATGTATTAAAAATTTCTATTGAGGAGGTATAGATGAGATAACTTAAGTTATGTAGTTAAATAGTAATCTATTTATTTATCTATTAAAGTGAAAGCTTTGAAACATTGTGAGAATTTACATAGCATTAATTCCCCAGATTGTCACTGAGGAAGAACACGTTATGTTACATCGAATGATCCATCTATCCCAGATATACTTTTTCAGTTAACATAAATTTGTTAAGAATTTTTTAAATGTTGAATAGTATCAACTACATTGTGTACATATTTTCAGAAGATGATTTCAGATACTTGTGTGTCATTACAACTCAAGAGTACCGGTTAATTCCTGGATGACAGTGGAATTAATGAAATATCTATGGGGTTTGTAGTGACCCAAATTTAAAAACACGCCCTGGAGCTCCTTAGAAAGTTAATCTCGCCATATAACTGACAGACTTGCCTGTGCCATGATCTTTCCTCTACCACTCTCTTCATTTTAAAGTATTGTTCTTTGGTGTTATGTATTACAGTTTATAAATGCTACAACAGAACATGAAATATTATCTCCTGTTCCTGCGTTGAACCACTGCAACAACTACTAGAGATTTCCACATTTATCTTCATATCTTAACCGTACTATTAATTGTTAGTCAAATGCTACATGCACTAGCTAACATCTAAATTTGACCAAAGTGTAGTTTTACAGTGTATGGGTGAGTGCTGTTGTATGGAGGGCTAGGCCCAGCTGCATTGCTGGGAGGTCCGCCTATTGTCTGGGCCACATAAAGGCAGGACGAGCTTGGGACAAGGCTTTACAACTCAGCCCTACAAGCTGCTGCAGAGCACACACACTCACTGAACGTGTCATTGATGCATCAAGAGACGTGGTGTGATGCCCCTCACGTAAACGAGACAAAGATATACATGCATTCAATCAGCACACGTTCAATCAAACAAGCAAACATTAAGTCCGACTTATCTGATGCATGTATGCTATTGCCAAGTGGCTATAGTGAATAACAATCTTGTATTTATTTGGAATTTAGTGTCCTTTCTTTCATTGTCTTCAGACACTAGTGATTCATTATGTCGCTTCTTCAAGAACTCTCTCACAATAGCTATTTTGAACACTGTGTAGTTCGAGTAAGGCTCTGACACATGGGTTCATGCTCATCCTGTCAGATGGGGTTCATGTTGATGCCTGAGTGAAGGAGAAAACTGTCAATCATCTATTGAACAGTCCTGTTGTAATGACGCCTATCCCCAACAAATGACTGCTCACACAATGAACGAAGTGAAATGAGTGGTTCTGCATCACGTCCTTCTATGGGTTGAGTAAGTGTGGTCTTCTTTAGTTTTTATAAAAACCCACCCCAACCGCAATGCATACATAAACTCTGCTCATACGTTGGTACTGCTCGGCTTTTTCTGTCCAGAAAAGGGTTTGACAAAAGACCTATAAAAGGAAACAAAAGTGGCACGGTCCTAAGATCCAGCAGGTGTTTAAAGTAAAAGCAGCTTTGAATCCTACAGTATGGCTATTTGTATTTTCACACAACAACGCTAGGCTCTGTTGTAATATATGTTTTTGTGTGTATTTAAAGTTAATTGCAAAATTGCAGAGGAAAAAAAGAAAACGAATTAATGGATACCACTAACATGCATTGTGTGTGTATCAAAGATTGATATAGCTTATTCCCATGTGCCATACAGCACTATTGTTGATCAAAAATGAAGAAAATACTGTGCATTCTATCAGTGAGTCCCCCTGCACTGGATTGCATGTTCATTCATTGCCATGAACGCAAATACTTTATTTCAACTCAACCCCACCTACACCGTCCTGTTGCCACAAATATGGATGCTGGAAAAAATACCAAAAACATTTCCATTCTCCAGTGCTATAAACATTTTTTTTTAATAGTTTTCTTTTGTCTGTCTCAACTCAAGAAAAAGATGATTCAATATTGTTATCTTAATTAAAACTACATGCCTCTGTAATATACACTGCATAAAAAAACAGCACTAATAAGGGTAAAAAAGGTTGACATGGCTCATACTAAAAGGATTTTTGTCTTTACAAACACTGGCTTTCTCGCCATGTAAATGGGCCCAATGTTTTCCTCTATATGAAATGCCAGCATTTCTGTCATATGGGGTGAAAATGAAGATGCTAAAGCTTGCAGCTTTTTAGTTATGTCACTGAAGCTGGGACGGGACCTAGGATCACAAATTTGTATAACCCCAAACCCAAAACATGGTTATGCAGCATTCTTTCATTGTCTTCAGCAGCTGCCTGTTGCAGACTGGCAAAACTCAGACATGCCTGCATGTCGAAGGAAACTGTGACATTCTAGATCGTTACAGACAACTGACTGGCATCTGGGTTTCTTGATTTAGAGTTTTATGTTGTTAAAAAAAGCAAAAACAGAATTGGTTGAATTCATTTGATCTACGGCCCAACTCTATTTACAGTAATTTATAATAATGCAGTTAAGACTGAACAATCGTGTTTAAAGCATAGACTGTATAAAGGCTAACGATGGAACAGCTCCTTACAAGTGAAGCCAAAGCAAGTAGAGCTCCCCCTGGTGACTGCCTGCAGTATAGGTCATAAGCTCCCCTACTCCATGATAGTGAAAGGCACATGAGCCGAACTAAAGCACTAAAGTACACATGAAATCATTTTTTCCCACAGAAAATAGCATCAGCTTGCCAGTGCAAGGAAGTGGAGACACAACGGTCATGGTTGGGTTGGTCAGTCTATGTTTGAAAGAAACCTGTCTGAAACAGGAAACTAATTTGAGTCCACTGTTTTGCTGATACATCCATCCACCCTGACCTCCTCCATGTACTGTTTTAGTGGCCCTGTAACACCTGCACTTGATTTCCTACTTTGTTCTCAACATATTTACAGAGGACACTGTAGGGCCTTACCTCAACAAAACATAACTAATAAGCTGCTCCCACAAATGAGCAGCAGGAGGACAGTTTCTCTAACGCTTACCTCTTTTGTTTTGTGGTTTTAAATCAATTATTACATCTAGTTTGTTTCTAGATTGCAATCCTCATGTAAACATGTGTATATGTATAATAATAATTGTTTATTTTAATTTGATTGCACTGATTAAACAGGCTAAAAGAACAAATGAACAATATCAGTTTATAATTTAAAGGCACCCAGTGGAGATTCTCACCACCAATAGAGCTTTAAAACTCTGATTTAGAAATGTTTTCCAGGCAAAAGAATGCATTCATGCACATTTGCATGCTCAAGGGTATATAAAATGTGCTTTAGAGAGAAAGACAATATGTAAACATAGTATTTGTTTGTTTAGAAGAAAACTCTGCAGAGCACCAATTGTAGTGCACAGGACAGTCAAAATGAAAGCTCCGTGGTACAAATTTAGTTTGGTAGCACAAACGAATTTAAGAATGACAGTTGTAATAAGAGACTGGGTAGTTCCAGAGCAAGTGTTGGTAACTCTTTGTTGTAGTTGTGTTTACGCAGACCAGGAGAGTTAAAAGTCACAGATTTTTCTGAGCGAACAACTGAAAAAATGCAAATTGTGGCCAAAAGCCCAGAGGGTTGACGTGTTCAAATGTGAACTGGTTCAAAATGGCACAGAAATCACTTGTAACAAGGAACAGGGTGTACCTGTAATTTTAAATTATCAGTTTATTTTCCTCCTTGCAAAGATGATAGGCTTATTTTTTATTTATTCTTTTGTTTCATTTTAGTTAGAAATACACTACTAAATGTTTGCCACTAACATCTGGAGATGGGAATTTGCACCTAATTTTCAGATCTCATCTAAAAAATAAGGGCAAAAATGAGGTGATGTATATTCGCTCATCCTTTTTGGTGTTTTCTCTCTTGTCATATTATTGTTTCAGCACTCACAAAGCTCAGGTGATGCATGCAGCGTGTATCCCGTGCCCTGCTTTCTGACCTGAATGTACACGCAATGGATCAGCTTGCTGCTAATAGCGTGAGACTGCGCCTGTGGCCTTTACAGTGCGCAGAGAATAAAGTTCAGGTGTCAGTAGTTCAACTGATTTATAATGGTGAGCGGGATGTGATTAAGTGCTGATGTCACAGGATTCCTCACCACTCATTTGGGGAATCAAGTAGTTTGTATCTAAACAAGACAAATGGGCCACTGGCTGCTTGTAACCTTTCTCATGTGCGTGTTCCCTCCAATCATATGCCACTGCTCCTTGGCTCCGTGAGCTGACTTTATTTATAGCCATGCTTCTCCTGTGTGTGTTTGTGTATTTTGTGCTTGCTGTGTCTTTTCTGTTAAGTTGTTCATACTTAATTTAGTATTTTTTTGCCTTCTCTGTGCATAGTGGCTCACCCCTATCTTGCTAACCAGACAAAGGGGCAACTGAAGGTCTACTCCATATCTTTTGGATCTACATAGTTCTACATTATTCAGTGGTAGAATATTTACATGGGTTACCCATCCGCCATTGAGTAGCCTTCTCTAGATGTATTACATGTATAAAATGCATCTATGGACCTTTATTCCTATTTCTATTTATTGTTAAATTTAAGTTCATGCTGGGATTAATTCATCGTGAACTGGATCAAGGTTTCTGGGGTGTCTTGTTATCCAAACAGCCATGTCTTTATGTCATGACATTTTTATTTCCACACAAATGAGCAAACTCAACCTCCCTTTTGAATAGTGTCAGTTCAAATAAAATGTAATCAAACATGATGATTTTGTCCTCGCATTGACATAAAGAAAGAAAGGCTTGTAGTTCTACAGATGAAGTGACAAAGGCTGCTTCGAAACAACTACAAACACTGAGCGCTATGTTATCTCGAGACAAGCGAAATATATTACAGAGAGGGTTATGACCAGCACAACACAGGTTTTCTGGGGCCAAGGTATGAGCTACTATCTCCTTGCTACAGTAGCATTGACGGCCCCATCCATTGTAGTTAATCCAGTCGCAGTCCACACGTGATCTAAGCTTTTATACAAAAAGCTACCAAGACACATGACAGGTTCATACCTGCAAAAAGGAGAATTTCTGCTGTATCAACCAAGACAAGCATCTTTTTGCGGGAATTCTGTTGCTAGACACCACAGGACACCCTCACAAGGCCCATGTCCATTCTCTGATTAGTCACAACTGTTCTGGAGGAACAAGGGAGACCTACACAATATTAGGAAGATGGTCATAATGTAAAGCCTGATCAGTGTGTGTTCCAGTGTTGCATTTAATCCTGATTCAGTTCACAGAGAACAAAATGCTCAGTTGGATCAAGCATCCAAGCTACGTGTAGAAAACAGTGTTTTAATTTACATGTGAAGAAGGCACACTGCTGCTGCCAGACACCTCTGAACAACAGCTTCAGGTAAACTGCTTGGTTGTTTTTATCAGCCCTTGGGTAACGTGTCTCAAAGCAAACAAACTGCTATAGGGCTTGGGAATGTGTACAGTTTTGGAACACTTTTCATTATAATGTCATGCAGTACACCACCACCAACCACTAAGACATCTGTGTTAAATATAATGACGAATACAAAATCTCTTTTGTAACATTTTCAACAAATTCTGAAAATATATAAGCTTTGTAAAAGTAGAATTCATATGAGACTTGTTGTACTGGATAGCATTTGACTGCATTGGAGTTCCTAACAAAGTGCTCTGTTAGTGTATAAAAAAAAAAAAAACGTCGGACTCCGCCAGGAGGAAGAAATTCTGCATCAGAGAAATAATAGAATTTGTATAACAAAGCACCAGAAGTGTCACAAGTCCACAAATCTTTACAGTATTCATTTACAGGTTGTTTTAAATGTCTGTCAGAGTGGGAGCTGGGGACCTCCAGTGGCCTTTGGGAATGTCCTATGGGCCCTTGAAAAGGTTTGTCAAGGCATCCCCTGTATTATGTCTCTATCATATAATCACTGACATTACAACCTACTCTTGGGCCAGTGACTACTGGATCATGATCACCGAACATGCATATACGAAATCACTTCAGAACATTTGACACGGACATTACAAGACTGTTGGATGACTCACTTCGTCTAAAAATAACGTTTCTGCCATCGCAATGATAAACGTCTCATCTTTCGCTGGAATTCTCTTGCATGCTTATCAGATGAAGCAGACAGCAAATGGAGCTCAGGTCTTTTAAAACGACCTTTGACCTTTTCAACACCTACATTTTTATACACAGGGTCACAGTGTCACGGATTCCCTGACTGATGTGTTGAGAGCACACCGCCACCGCTGACTGCATAAGAGCGCCAGGCAAGTCTCTTGAGCATGTGTCAGTGTTTACAACTTCTCTGAGGAGAAGAAACAACTTGAATTGTTGGGTTATTTGTTGGGTCACTGATGAAGACTGAAGAATCTACTTGGATGGATAGCAAGATGCCTTCAAGGAATTTAACAATCCTTGTTCCTTTTGCTTTAGCTTCATTTTTTTAATTAAAAGTGTTCTTCCTTTTCTCTCCTTTTCTCTTTCCTCTGTCTGTCTCGCTAACTAAGCCAGACAGTTCATCTGGACCAAATCATCTGTCTATCTAAATCACCCTTGAGAAACAGTGTTCTGTCCCTGTAATTCCTACCAGCTCCGGCACTGTGTTCTGTCTTTGGGTTTGACTAAACAGAGAGTGAAATCCAACTATCTACTATATACTCCTAATATGTTTGATAAACGGCAACGGGAAAAGTGCAACTCATAAAAATAACCATGTGGGAACCAGCCGATGCACATGGCTGTGGGCATGATGCTATTCCTCAGAGGGGACATGTATGATGATGTCTATCTTTGTTATCAGATTGGGCAGGTCTTGTGCCTAAATGAGCTACTTTTTAATTTGGCAGGGCAGACAGAAGTGTTTCAGTGCTGTTAATGAACAGCTGCAATGTTTAGTATCACTGACGATACTGAAGATAAGACAGGTCCATTACTGTTCAAATTATTGTCAGGTCCTATCTTTGTTTCAAACCCTTCATAGAAGCTGTTAAATCTGCATAAATAATATAAAGACTGTACGCATATCTAGGCAAAGATGCTGCAAATTTTACACCTGCACAATTTGAAAGGAGCCTTTGGGGTGCACCCAAGGGCCGACAGTAATGGTAGTTATTTCCTACACAGCTATTATCATGAGGCCTTTGCAATAAAGCTGTGTTATTTGCACAAAATATCAGTTATCACGTCTGTGGAGTTAAATAATCATGATGGCAGCCAGACAAGTCAAGGATTTGATTGGCCTATTTTGTATTGTCAGTAATAGCGGCATGGTGCTCGTCAACGTAATTATCTAGATCTGAGGTTCCTGTGCCGTCATAAAATCAGACAGGACAAACAAACAAACAAACCCTTAGTCAGACTTAATAAATGGTATTGTATTGTGCCACTCAGAGCTGGATGGCCCTATACACTTACAAGAGACTTTTTCTCTCATATCAAAGGGTTGACAGTCATTACAGCCTTGATGAGAGCATGCAGTGAACGATCCTGTTCAGAAATAAAAAACAACAACAACAACAAAAAAACATCACACTGAGAATGAAATGCGGAAATCTTGCATGCTCTCATCTGGTATCAGCAAATGACTTTAAACTGTAACTTGCAGTGCTTCTCTCTTGACTGTATCCAATCTAAGTGGTCATTGCTTTTCATTGTCTGTTTGTGTCCTGCTTGCTTCTTAGTCATTTCCAGGGCTGTGACAGTGTGGCGTGTGAACATGCATTCATGCACATATGCACAAAATTAACATCATTTTAAAATAATCCAGTGCTTATTTAGCCTTGGATAACCAAAGCTAATTGTGTAACATTGTGAGGTCTAGGCTAATTATGCAATAGCATACTAAAACTGTTATATATATATATATATATATATATATTTTCATTATTTCTAAACTTTCTTATTTATTTTAATGTTATCATTCACTTATCTTAAGATTCTGTTCAATAAATATTGTCAGTTTGGACTTTTCGTTACTGCATCAGTCAACCTATTCATAGATCAGCAGATGGAGCAAATGGTTTATATGGCTCATGGGTCAGGTAGGAGGGCCCCTTTGTGGAATTCTGCTTCCGGCCCTAGGGAGATCAGGACTGGCTCTGAGCCACTAAGCACATAGATGGAGGAGGTTGGGGAGGGTGGATGGGTAGATGAAACCCTGTAACATAGAAGACCACATTTCCCACTTCTAATCATCAGTCAACTTAGATTTTTTTATTTATTTTTACCTGACCATGCTACCAGACCATAGCATTGCTACACGGTAAAGCAGATTTATTGATCCATTCTAATTTGATGGGCTAAAACAAAAGCAGCTGGAGTGAGTTGTCTCAAGTGGCTTCTTCATCTCTGGACATACTGCTGTTGACTGCACAGTTTCTCAGTTCATGTTAAAAATCAAGACAAGACCCAAGTTGTAATTATCCCTGAAAGCGAACTCTTTAAATTGAGATTAGCTCAGTGATCTTGGCATTAAAATTATATTCTGCTCATAAATAAGGAAGACACCCAAAACGGTTTAACCCCACACTATATTTATGTAGAGAAACTTAAATCATGCACATTCTCATTGGCTGCCATGATAATTTTGCCATTGACGCTGACAGGTGGTAGACAGGGCTCATGAGTAGGTATGTATTTCATTTCCAGGATATGGTACATTTATGATATCTACAGCTTTTATTGAGAAAATTTTGGATTCCTCTTCGTGTTGTGGGGGGCTGCAAATCTGGGACAGATTTTACACTGAATGTGTGGGTGGAACTATGTGAGAAAATGTGTTCTCTTTCTCTCTGCTGTGTGTGTGTGTGTGTGTACGTGTGTGTCTGTTACTTACATACTACCCGTGGCACAGCCGGGTGGTGGAATGATGGGGCCCACACACGCTGGAACTCCTCAATTATTCCGGTTATGTGTACTCTACAAAGACTTCATCACACGGTGTTTCAGGGAAGTTTTCACACTGCTAGGTGAATCAAAATGCCAGTGACACCCATCCTGGCCCGGATGTCATCTGAGAATAAACAGGGTGTCAGTCTGGCTGTGCTCCTGCTGCCTGCAGACAGCCTCTGTCAGCGTCAGACCAGGAAATGCCACCTCTCTGCTGACAGCTGCCTGTGCCGCACTCACACCGGCACCCGCAGGGAGAGCCCGGCAGCTCCCCACCCGGCTCTGTGCGCCGCCACGTTAAGTACAGATCCCCAAAACCTGCCGTGCGCCGCCCTGACAGCACTTCACTATATATCTAAATAGAGCAGGAGCCCAGCGTGTCCCAGGGAAACTTTTACATTCGCCTCCATTCAAGGAGGATTTGTCACCTGGGAAGGAGGATAATGAAGCACTGTTTCTTCTCTGGTTGTTCAAGGCAGTCCTTTCCTGCAGACACGGTAATGGCTGGATTGGATTAAATGAGCTCTCCTCCTTGTCTGTCAAGGTGAGATCTGTGAAACGTTTGGGTTTTGTTTTAAGCTGCAAGGGTATTAAATGAATATGATTAAGGCGCAAAATAAAAAAAAAAAGTCAAGTGTTTGAGTGAAGACAATGGCTATAGATAGTTTTAGTCATAGCCAATCCCTCTGCCAAAGCTGATCCTAAAGGGTCAGGTAATGGACTGTCTTTCCACATGTTTGGTTTGATGTTTTAATATAAATTATGCTGTAATAAAAAAATGATGTTCATAAAACAGAAAAAAATAGAGCTGCACTTAAGTTTTAAATAGATCCTAGTCATGTTTCTATAATATATGCTCCTGATATGCATTTTGAGCTTTCATATTAGAAAGAAATTGGCAGTGGCTGTGACTGAGTGGGTAGAAAGGACTGTCCATGAACCAGAAGGTTCAAGACACACCAAGTCATTGAACCCTCTGTTGCTCCCTGTCTGGGTACTGGTGTGTGAATGTGTGTGTGATAGTGCAAGTGAATGGGTAGATATGTCACTGTGACTGTAAAACGTTTTGAGTACTAATAGGTAGAAAAGTGCATTAAAGCAAGACATTTACCAGCAAAAAAAAGTCTACTTTTTCTCTTCACTTCTTCTTTTAGTCTAGCTGCCCATTACATAGTCGTAGCTCATACAACCTTCTAACCAATTACTATACAGTCCAGATATTTGCTTCAAATTTGCTTTATTATATGAAAGTTTTGCTTTTGACAGAAATAATAACAGCCTGTCAATTCAGAGCAGCACACAAGCTATTTCACGTCATCCAGACTTTCTTTCCAGAAGAAACAACAGCATCAGCCAGATGAAATATGCCTAATGAACAAACCAATAAAACCCACCTGCTTAATATGCACAATAGCTGACTTGTCGACTCATGTCTTCTTCTAGAACTTGTAAGTTGTCCAGTGGCATCGATTGCTAAGGCAATGGCAGCAGATCATGTGTCCCTTGTATCGTTGCCACACTTCTTTCGAGTTTCATGCAACACCATGTTGCGGATTCATGGTTCGGTCCTCCTCATACCACTACAGTAGGACCTTCGTTTCAGGGGAGAGTAGCATGATACCGTTATGCAGTCTCAAACACACATTTAACTGCTGTCTTGCTGGAGAAAGGTTCCAAAAACCTCATGATGTGATCAACTGAGCAGGAATTCCTCTAAGCCCTTGTTGATCAGCTTGCTCATTTGGTCATTTTTTTCCTTCATTTTTGTGCTCGCTCTTTTGTTTTTATTTTCCACTTTGTTGTCTTTTAGCCTACAGGGAAAGTCAGTTATTAACAGGGTGGATGAAGATCTCTGGTTTTAAGTGTTGAAAATACATTTATCCACATAATTATTCTGCTTCTGCTTTCTCCTTGACCAGTCTAGGCAAGGGGATTTATTTTTAAATGCCATTCCTGTGTCTGACTTCTTACCTTGCTCTTCCAGGAAGTCTTGTTGTGCACCTTGGCGTGGCTTCCATCAGATGTAGACTAGGCTAAGTACTTTTAGCATCATGGGTGCCTCCTTCAGGGATGATTCTGAAACACTCCGCATCACTTCTGTTGGAATCACAATCTTAATCTGCACTCGACTGTGCTGCAGCTGCACATGCCAGAGCCATCCCTTGGGGAAGTTAGGGGTCACATGTGAAGTTGTGTCTATTTATTGCCATTTCGATTGCAAGGAACAATGACTACATTAGTTGTTAGTCTGTATCTAACGACCGGTGGATTAACAGCATTTCATCTGCATCCCATTTTGTACCTGTAGTACATTTATGTGGAACCATTATACTGTATTTTATATGCCAGTCAGTATGTTAAATAGTTAAATGTTTAGTCTTCACAGATGTAATTACTGCATGTCACACTGTTTCTTTAGAAAATGTGAGCTCAAGACAGACACGGTCTCCTTAGCAAGCTTCTGTAAAATAACTTTGTGAGTGCTCTGTCATGTGTTTGTGTATGTCTTCCCATCGGAGGGTTGCTCCCACTAATTGGTCTTAATTGTTGGTAATACCCCCACGTCGTTTTCCTTTAGGTCACCCCGGCATGCGGCTGAGGAGATGCCTTTTTTATTGATGTGACAGCGCTAAATTGAGAACCTTTGGCGGAGTGTCAAAGCCTAATTAATCACTCTAATTTCATCTCTTCATGCGTCCTCAGCCATTGAGTGAATGTGATCAGAGGGAGCGCCGTCTCTGCGCTAGCTGAGCCTCCTCATGCTAATTAGCTGCTAGCCCTGAGATGGAGAGGCCCTCAGGGTGAGAGGCGAGGGGCTAAAGCCGGCCTAAATGGCCACATAATGACCAAGGGAACAGGAATCAGAACCCGGCTCATTTTCATTATATATTATATTCAAGTTATCCACCCCCCTCTCACCCCTCGCCTCCCCTCTCAAGCAAATGTGACTTCTCCAATGACTCAGGACTGCAGTTTTGTTCATCGTTCATCAGACACTCTGCTGTAGGTAAACTTGGAGTTGAGGCTTATCCAACATCCTCCCTCAACTGATCTGAAAAGAAATCTAATTTTCCAGAAAATGTTCATTATGCTTTTAGTTTAAATATCTATTTTTAAATGTTGGAGCTGACTGATACCACTCTCAACTGTGGTATCCAGCACGTAAAACTGAGTCCAAACTAAACATCACCATGAACTGAGGTAACTCTAAACTTAACAGTCTTAGGAAGGAAGGGTATGGCAAGAGAGTCTAATCCAGAATTTTCAATTCATTTAATAGTGTAGCCTAATTTAAATTGTTAATCCCTGACTGCAACATTAAAATAAAACTGGCTTTTACTGTGTCTTGAATAAAGGAATAAGTGAAAACTGTCAGAACACACAGAGCCATGGTCATGGCGTTTCATTTCACTTCAATGAATTCTTAACCTGAAATACATTATGTATGTTCTCTATATGGCACATTTTACAACACTGCATTCTGGCTTCCTATTATGAAGCACTGCAAAAGATTATGCTCTTTGACAAATGTGTTTTTTTTTTTTTTTTTTTGTTACATATTTGTCAAAGATTTCTTTTAGCAGCTAACTGATTGTGATTGGACTTTGATGGGTCCCCAGTATACAGATACTATTGCCATCTATACAGCAAGATGCATCCTTACTGTCAAAGATTTTCAAGGTGAGGTAGGACCCAAATGCTGGACATTATACGACGAGGCAAGAGTAGGCAAAAAAAATAAATAATAATTAAACAAAATGAAACACGAACCACTGCTGATACAGCACGAAAACTAAAGACAAAAATCCAAACTTTCAAAAAGACAAAAATGTAACATCACAAGACTAGAGACTGAAAACACTGGGAACACAGAAAGAAACAGTATGACACGACAGGGGACAATGGGAAAGGCAGGACTATATATAAACACACACATAGGTGAAACAGGATGGGGCAGACAATCATAAAGGTTGGAAATCCCAGGACAGGAAACCAAGAACTTAACAAAATAAAACAGGAAACTGAAAAACATGAAACATGAACGAAACTCAAAACATGAACACAGGAATCAAAAAACAGAACCATGACATTTTACTTTCCATAACTCAGCTGAAATGGGTGCATTTCGCATCTTTGGTAAAAATGACACCTTTTATATAAAATATGGCGGTTCATATGACGGTTAAGTTACTGAACTGGATTGAATTGGAGTCAAGGGTATGTGTTAGACCAAGGTTCAGTCACTTAAATATTTCAGCTGAAGCTGATCAGGTGTTCCTGCCAGGATGTTTTTCACTGCTAGAGTGTGAAAGCCTGTTTTATGTGTTTGTGGCAGCGGTAAGGTGGAAGCTGAAGAAGCTAAAAACGGCCAAACAAAATAAAGATTTTGCCCTCTAAAATGTTCTAACCCATACGGAGCTTCTCTCCATATCATACCAGCGTCCACCCTATCTAGCAACAAACGTACGCTGTTCTTCTAAAAAATCAGTCATGAAAGAACTGGATGAATAAACAGTCAAGGACATGTAAACTATACATAATGATACACACAATGACATGTTAATTGGACAGCTGGTAGTGATTAATACCATGTTTTATCCATGTCTGCAGTCTTTAGATCCGTCCCCCCAGTTCAAAGAAGAAAATTCAGAGAATTTAGAGGGCTGCTGAATGCTGAAATTTGGCACCGTTCCTGCATATTAAACTTTACAGGGCCCAGTGTTTCTATATTGCCTGTCATGTGTTGTTAAGACTGGCCTCTCTCTATTAAAGCCTTCATCACACCACTTTATACGAGTGTGTGGGTACATCTGGCCAACGTATTTGGCGTCCTGTGTAGATTCTGGCTCAGACACCTAACATGAGACCTAAAAGCCCTCGGCACCAAGCCTGCCTGGCACCCGCTCCCCTGGGAAAGCTGGGCTTGGAGAACTGTGAGTCGGGACGGGCTGTGTGTGTGTATGTGTGTGTATGAAAGAGAGAGAGAGAGAACGAAAGAGAGACACTGACCCTTGCTCTACTTACTCTTGGTTGCTTGTAATGGTGGTGATCCAGGAATTTAAGCCTCTTCTGCTATTTTGTAAGTAGCTGTAAGTGGTTGTGCGTCACTCTGCAGAAGTGTGCCAAGCTAAATGCCTGAAATGCAAATGTGAATGTGCCTCCAGTTCCACAGTGAATAAAACCAGATCCCAGAGAGAAGACTGTTAGGATGGCTTATTTATGCAATCCAAACCCAGGGCAACGCTGTAATGAGTAATAAAGGAAAGTGTTAATAACTCTCCTCTTCTATTCATATTGTTTTAGGAATTTAATTTACACGACTGCAGGTGGTTTCAAGTTAAATACATGACATAGTGTAGTAGAGGATGAACTACTTTTACAGTCATGACATGTATGACAAGCAAGCGGTTATAGGGTAATTCAAGTAACTACTAAGAGACTAACTTAGACAGTATTTGGTAATAAATCCCATGACAAACTAAATCAGCGGGTTTCTTAATGCTATCTTAAATCCCTATAGAGGGTGGTACTCACAAATTGTACCCAAGTGAGGGTACTTAGTAAAAACAAATACTCATGTACAGTAGAAGTTGTCAGAAGTGACTTAAGTAGAAAGAGAAAAGACAGGTAACTACTCCCAGGACAGCACTATGACAAGAAGGAAAAAAGGTAGACCCCAGGTAAGTCTAAACTCAACAAGGCCCTCAATGCATGGACTATGCTCCACAATCCCCTACTTGGGGTACCCCTTCTGACTACCCCATGAGAGATCTCACAAGTTTACTGGGGAGATACTACACATACACATGATGTCTTTGCCTAGGCCTTCCTTAGGAGGAACCAAGGATCACTACTGCAGACTCCTTTTTGTTGCTGTTGTCACTTCCTCAAGTCGTATTCTAAAAGTCACACACATGGTGCTGTTAATAAAAGTTGCAGCTGTCTAACATATAACTTGACTGGTCAGAGGAGCTTTTCTAAAAACATATTCATCACATTATATGGGGACAATTAAATGTCATTGTGATCGTTAATAAAAAAAAGTAATTATACGCAATAATCATATAGTTATGCTTAAAAGGATTTATGTCTGTAGGTATAAATCAGAACTGTTAAACATTCAGATATTTTAAAGGGTTAGGGTTTGAGATTTTCTCAAAGGACTCATTTAGGCTTCAGATTAGATGTTTGCCTCGATGTTTGCCTCTACACCTGTATGACAGAAAGACTGTCTGATTGGTCACTGCTTTGGATAAGTGTACCACCAGAATCTTTTACACAATTTGCATGAAATAATAATATAATTAACAAATAATGGTGTGATGAGTGTACCCTAAAGTAGACTCAAAGTATTTCACTCTTTCATCTAAAATATCTCAACCAATTTAATCTAAGACTTAAAAGAAAGTGTTGCTGAAACAATTCCACCCACTGCTGCTTCACTGTGTTTGGCTCTCAGCTGCAAATCCATTGGTTCACTAGAGACCAATATTTAAAATACATTTTAAAAAAGAATCACAAATCAGTGCATTTACAATACAGTAAAAAAAACAAAAAACAATGCAATGGACTTCTATGCCCATTGCACAGAGGGATGAAAAATACCAGTCTTGGAAACCCAGTGAAATCTGTAATATCTAAAAAATGATCATTGTTACAATATTATGTAGTACATATTCAAATATCTCGCAGTCTCTGCTTTTATAATAAAAAGATGAGTAGTCTGATCTGTGTTGATGGTTGTTCTGTCTCAGATAAAGCTGTTTTTTGTAACACTGTTGAACCCTCCTCAGCCGCTCTGGAAAATCCTTAATACACAGTTTATTGTCTTTAGAATAACAATTTCTGGGAAAATAAAAACACAAGCATCCATTAACACGCAGTAAATTTTTGGTTATGGGCCTGCAGTGTTGTTTCTCTGTGACGCTTGCCAAGGCTCTTCCTTTCCCTGTAATTACTGGATCAAATTCACATCGCACATTAACATGAAGCAGGCGGCCAAGTATGTTTTACTCCAACCCTGAGAATTTATAGCCTGAACTATGTTTTGTCCTTATATCACACTGAGATGCTGATTCAGCCAAGCTTGGCCAAGGCATCCATATGTTTGTTTGACCTGACTGATTTCCTGGAGTGAGGGCTCCAACACACGCGCGCGTCCTTTATTCGGAGAGACGTGGTCAGTGTTCGGGGCAGGAGAGATTTTGTCGCTTGGAGTGTGTTTTGTCCCGGATCATGTCCTCAAACTCCTCACACCGGTGCTGAGATAATTACCAAGTCTGCTCGCTGCGAGGGACTTCTCTCTTCTTCTTTTTTTATGTACACCCATTTCTAATTATGCACTGCAGGGAGGTTAAGGTCTGTTTTTCATAATTCATGTTTTGCTTACAAAGTCTAAAGACTGCTGTTCTCCAGACTTCTCCTTGTTAAAACTTCCGTGTTGGAACAGAGTGTAAACTGATATTTTTTTTAAATCGTCGTACCTTTATGATGAAGCTCAAATCCCTGCTGCTGCTGCTGCTGCTGCCATGATCAGCACACTGGCAGAGTGAGGAAAAGATGCTCGTGAAAACAGATTTTTTTTTATGATTACCTACTCAAGGAGCCTGCCAGCTCCTATCACTCCTATCCCTGGCACAGATGCTCATTTAAAGTGATTGTGGAAGTGAAGTTTTCTTTTTCATAATTGTGTTTTTTCTTTAAGTGCCACATTTTTGGGAAGTGGTTGAATGTGACGCTCCTTATAAAATCAGCCGTAACATAACTTGCATCCCACACACGCATACTGTGTATGCACAGAAGAATCCAGCTGTGAGGTATGACAATAGGAACATTCCGTTGTAGGCCGTGAGCATGAATCCACCTTGCTGAGTGCCCTGTAGACCCGAGGTCAGGTCGGCAATGCTGCTGGCGCGTGAAGCTGAGGCCTGCTGTGCACGTGCAGTCATCCTCTCTTCATTCAGCAGGTACACATTTTGTATTTTTGCTTTGTTACTTCACAACACTTGTAAGCCCTGATACAAACCATCCCATGAAATTCAAAGTGTGCCTTAAAATGATGTGCTGTTACGTAACTCATTGTATCAAACCGGAAAGGGCCTTCTTCTCTTTTCATAGCTACTGAAATCACTCATACTCATCTTGTATCATCTTGTCAGCCTGCCGTGAATTTTCTTCAGTATTAAGGCTAGTCTGTGTAGGGCCACCTTCAGATCAGAGGGTAATATTCAGTATGGCAAGATAGTTTCAGCCTCAAAGTACATATGGAGTCCTACGTTCTTGTTGTGACTCAGCTAGGAGACGTGACAGATCCTGTTGGTCAGTGTCACAGACACATGGAAGCTGGCATGTGATGAGAGAAAACGATAAAATAAAAAAATAAAAAGCTGAGATCCTCGTTTGTATTATACCATATGTTGTCCGTGATCAGCCTTGATCCCTCTTGATGCATCGTTTTGGTCTTGGTGATATTCCTTGGCCTGAAATCGTCTGAGCTACTTTCTTTCTACCAGATTCCACCACTGTTGAACCGACTTTCCTCGGCGCAGATATTATACAGCCGCCTACCCTACGCCTGCTACCGCCAGAGGTTTCTTCCTGCTTAATGGGAGTGTTTTTTCCTCACCACTGTCAGGGGAGAATTGTTGGGTCTCCTTAATTCTGTAAAATCTTGACCTCAAACTGTCTTGGGATGACCTGAGCTATATGATTACTAAATTTAATTGATTATGAAATACTGCGGGGCACCACATATGATATTTTCAGACACACTGAGCATGCTTTAATTGCTTCACTATCATACATTTGCAGCAGCTGAAGCTCTCACTGTGCAGCAGTTGTATAAATATAATTAAACTAAATGCAGTGTGAAGCCTAACTTGGAATTGGAGGAATCTTGGTTTAATTCCAGCCTTTTAGAGGGCTTTCACACCGAGCTGGCCGTTCTGAAACTGACGTAAAGAAACCAAGCTGAGTCCGGTTACGGAGGGCAGCCTTAGCCCGGCTGCAATCGCTCCTGTCAGTAGTTTGTTTGCTGTGTGAACACACGTACCCACATTTCCTAGAATTATATAAGCAGGTAATTTACCTGATGAGTGTCTAGTCATAGGCTAGATGCTTGATCAAACTGAACATGTTGTTCATGTACAGAACACTGGTAAATCAACTACAGAGCTGCATTAAATCCCAGGGACCACACTCGTTGAATTGTAATAAAATTGTAATTAACTGGGACAATGTTTAGGTGTATAAGCAGCCTTAGTCTCCCATACCCCCTCTCTGATTGTACAGTATCAACCAATAAAAGCTGCAATGCTCCTGTTTCAATCTTTTCTTTAGTCTGACTCGGCCTTGTGACACTCCAAGAAATGACAACAGCCACTTCAGCTGAGTTTCTGGCTTATGGAACCCCTGATCCATCAGGGACCCTGGGTCTAATCTGGCCACCCATCCACCACAATGTGAGCGGACCTATTGTCCGGAATGAAACCTGTGTTTGCTGAATTAAAATATAGTTATAACTTGTTTGTGTAGATTTTTGTGTGTGCTTTTCTTCAGCATTCCACAGGAACAAAAGAAAAATAGGAAAAACGTGTTTCCGTCAGTCTGGATCTCACCATCTTTAACTAAATGTCTGGGAGTCTGCTGGGTTAGTTTCACCTAACCGTAATAAAGTCTGTCTGCCCGTATTTCCTGTCTCTCTTGAGAGCTCTTGATAAAATGACCCCCGAAAAAACAATGACAAAAACAATCTAACCAGGTGAGCGTGAGTGATCTAAATGTCAGAACACTTGAGGCGGATTTACATAAAAAACAGTAATTATATACATTCACCCAACTTCTGGGTGGGTGAGCTTAACTGCCATTCTACTCTTAGCTGTGGTTTGGAGGCGTCACTGCACCGCAGTCCTCTCTGACCCAAGGCAGTCTCACACGGCCTGCGTGTATGCACGGCGCACATATAAAAAACACTGGCACTCGGAGGCACAAATTGTCTTCCAAAAGAAAAGTGTTATAATTGATGGTGTTTATATTTCTTACAGAGCTGAGGACAACAGGGATGTTTACAGGATTGTGCAGAAGCAGCACAGCATGAAAAGCTCAGTGAGGTTCGTTACAGCAGCCTGGGACCGATCAGTGTGTTCCACCAGCAGCTCTCCTCCCGTTCACAGCATGTGTTTTTCCATCCCGCTCAAAAAACAAAAATATTCAACACAAGACAATTTTTAGCTTCCTCAGAAATGGAAAAAAATCTAATGTGAAATAATTCCACACATTTTCATGACTAATGAAAGACTTTCTTTTCAATTAATATAATGAAATAATCGCAATAGAAGTGGAATGCCTTGTCTTCAGACACATGGATAATAATATTGCACCCTAACAGTAGATATTTCTCTCTCACTGACATTTCCCCTGAGCAGGGAAGAAGTTCGGCTTACGTGAATGTGTTTCGACACAAACTAAAAGCAGGATACCGGAATAGTGTCGGGAGCCGAAAGCAGTAGTCCTTATACAACATATACATACAGTAAACGTGTGAGGTCTCTCTGAAGATCATTTCTGCATTAAAGTCAAATGAAATAGCCGTGTTTGAACACTGTGTCCTCGTGTACAGCAGCTCTCGAGCTCTGTTCAGATTCTGTTATTGACAAAGTGAGGAAGAGGATTCTTAAAAAAAACAAAAAAAACAATAATTAGTTTGCTATAACTCACATCACCATGCTTTTCTTTCATAAAAGCACAGCACGCGCAGGCACACCAACACAAAGAGGAACAATCATAGTACACACACACACACACGCGCGCACAAGCAGCAGAGGTAATATACCCATACCGCCCAGCCCTGTTCATTCACGTGTTATCAAATGTTTAGAACAGCAGTTACGATAAATGGACTGTAAGGCACACTGCAGTCGTAGGATATTGTAACCTGTGTTTAATCTCAGATTTCAAAAAAAAAGAAAGAATTTTTTACAATCCTTCTAACAGTGACTCTTGTACAACAACATAAATACTGTGCTGGGAAAAAAAATAAAAGAATTTCCAAAAATGAAACAGTTTCCCCCCCTCTGCAGTCTCTTTCTGTAAACATTGGAAAATGCAAATCAAGCCTCCTCAGTTCTCAACAAGACAACAACATCAAAATAACAACAACTGTTCCATCTGTAAGGCTTGGCCGCCTCACTATGCAAATAGTCTCTAATGGACTCACAGAGAAGTGACGTCTTTCTTTTTTTTATGTTCGGTGTCCTTCTCTTTTCTAATCCGTTGAGTGTTCCTAGGAGTGAACAGTGCTCAGTATTAGATCCAGAAGGAGCAGAGGTAAGTGGGAGTGGGGAGCAGGGGCGAGGGACTGGGTTCATCAGAAGAGGCTGGTCAGCGTGGTCTGTGACGGGCTCCTGCACTCGTGGACGTCCATGCTGCCCGGCACCGAGGTGAGCACAGAGGTGACGGTGGGCATGGTGGGGTTGGTCAAGTCTGTCAGGGTGGTGGGGGTGCTGGAGGGGCTGATGGAGGCGTTGGAGATCTCCGAGGCCGGGCCCGACGGCGTGCCCCCCTGCAGCGTGGAGCCGTCGGACGCCTTGTCCACCCCGGTGCTCTCTTGCCGCAGCAGGTTCCGCCTAAACTTGGCCCGAGCGTTTTGGAACCATACCTGTGGAAAAATAATGATTAAATAAAATCAATGATCCACTGAAGAACAGAGTCTAACAGATTCTGCAGATATCATGACATGCATGCAAACATGCAAAACATATGTAAGAAAACGTTTACCAGCGGCTCTTAAAGGTTCACATATTCACTGAAACTGTTTCTTTGCCTAGAAGGTTATCTAGAGCGGACGAAATACTGTTTCTGGAAAGACATGTTGGCGCTGAATAAATACTTTTTTTTTAGTCAAAAAAAGTGAGCAACGCATATTAAAATATTTCTACTGGACTGATGGCTAAACTCTCACATGCACATATCTCATGAACTGAAAATCAGCAACAACCAAAAAAAACTAAAATCCACATGACTAGATGTAAATAAAGATTAGTGACAAAATTATTGTTTTTGTAATTATTATGTTGTGAAACCAATCATTTAAATGTGTCTCAACTGCCCTTCCTATTTTTTTTCTACAGCATCCTATTAGACTTGCTTCCTCTGATGGCAGTCCTCTTCCATGCAGATTAAGTATTTTACATGGAAATTAAGTTTTCTACAGAAATGTAAAGTGCCACTTAGAAAGCACTGAGCATCCTATCTGCCTGCATCCTTGTCACTTCCTACAGCAGCAAATACAGAGTCCGGGCATTTCAAAAGAATCTGCATGTACAGCCGCATCAAAACACAACAGTAGTAGAATTGACGCTAATAAAAAAAAACAGACATGATGCTCATGCTGATGGATTACTCACTGCTGCCTAGACAGTGTGTGTAAGCTAATTTTGATTGTGTAAGTAAAATGAACACAAAGGCACGGCTGCTTGAAAGGTGTGAAAATAACCTCCGACTCTGTGGTTTGCGTTGGAGAGTTGTTAGCTATGAGTTAAAAACACGTGAGGCTGCCCTCTCCGTGAAAAAAATAATAATAAATTGCAGCATCTGTCTTTTGTTCAAATGCATGAATAACACATATTTTCATATTTCCTTGACAAGCGCCTCGGCAGCTGCGCCGGGAGCAAAGACAGAAGCGGCGTGATGCTGTTATAGAGCCTCAGAAGCTCCTGAGGAGGAAGACACGGTGGACCACATGACCAAAGCTGACACATGATTCATTCCATGATTGTTTCTCCATCTACAGTGATTGCTGGGAACTTTTAACCGAGAAACAGGTCACGCCACGCATTAGAGCTGCGCTGCATTAGCCAATGTTTGTGTGTGAGCTAGGGCTCAAATTATTAGAACCTGAAAGCAGAAGCACATCCTGGAAAACCTGCAGAAAATAAGCACCACACTCAGGTTCCCTTTTGCGTTTTTGTGTCTTTTAGCTCATTGTTTTGGTTTTCTGGTACACTCTCAGCATTCTAACCAGAATAACTACTCCCCACCAAGCACATTCTTAGGAGCTGGTGGAGCCATAGCCAGTGTTTCACTTTTCTAGAAATGCACTAACTTGAATGAATGCTGATGTTGTTCTAAAATGTTGCCTCTGGGTTAGTGAGACCATACAGATCATACAGATGACATAATTGGTAAATGTGGGTTCAATTTTTCCGTGCTTAACCCTAACCAAGCAAAGAAATGATACGGCCTGACACCATCTCCAACACCACCACTTCCATCCATTTCCTCTAAGTTACGCGCACACGCCAGTGAGCATCTCCTTGTGTCTGTTTAAAGTGTGTTTGCAGATGCTATGACTGGAGAGTCAAGGATAAAAGTACACTTAAAAACACAGAGCCGGGGTGCTCTTCTACTGCGCATAAAAGTTATAAAAACCTCTACTTTTGATGGTGAGTCAAAGAAAAAAAAAAAAGGCCTTTTCTTTTATGCGTTCACATTAAAATGAAAAGCCTTGGCTTCCTGTTTTCGTTGATCCTATGAAAAAAAAGAATAATAATGGACCTGTCTGCAGAGTGTGCGGAGATAAAAAGCTGCTACAATTTCAGCCATTATTCTCATGTTTGCAGTGAAATTAATGATTTCCTTCTCTTCTCCCAGAGGATGTATGGGAATAAACCACGCCCAAGATTTGTCCCTGATGTGCATTTATTTTTCATGTTTTAAAATTGAAACTTTCCTCTTTTTTCTTTCTTTTTTTTTTTTCCTCCAGTAATAAAAAAGTAGCATCTGTGCAGCGTGGAGTGAGCGAGGTGGCGGTCTGTGCTGAGCCGAGTGTCGAAGCGTGTTAGCGACGGAATCATGACGGAGCCATGGGAACCAGGCGGCGGGAGAGAGAGGCGCTTCAGCTGGAATAACAGGCACGAAAACTTGAACGCATCAAAGCAAAACGACTGCTTTGTTTTCTGCGAGCATTAATTAAAGCGGCGGGATGAGGGTTTTCTCTCTCTCTCTCTCTCTCTCTCTCTCTCTCTCTCTCTTCCTTCTCAGAAAAATTTTGATTCAGAAACCTTTTTGTCTCATTTTTCTTCTTCTCAGTACCCCAGATAATTTGCTGTCATCTTTTGTGGAAATCAAACGCTCCGTTGAGCTTTCTATTTCTTTGCATGTATTACAGAGCTTTTTGTTTTTCATCCCTCAGTCATCACCACAGCTTCACATCATCCACTGAAATGCATTACATTCACTTTTTTTCCTGTGGTTCTTCTTTCATTTTCAGGTAATTTTGCATTCCTATATGAACACAACATATTGAGCCTTTTCTACTCAAAGCAATTAGAAAAACTGCTTCTTTACAACATAGCTTTTCTTTAAATTAATGATTGCTTCTTGAATTAATAAAATCAAATCAAGAGAGAAGGCAAGAAAATACATTGTTTTGTGCAGCTTGTTTTCAGTTTTCTTTCGAGCCTTGAAAATAACATGAAAACAGCAATATTTTAATATAAAGCAGTTGATTGACTTCTCTCAGGAAAACCTGACATCTTTCATTGGAGGCAGATTGATTTGCATTAGAAGCAAGTGAAGCTCCATCGCCTCTGTTGACGTGTAGCTGTGTTTTCTGCCCCTTTTGGTAAAGTAAAGCGGGATCATGCACAGAAGTGGGAGGCTGCTGGGGTTACCTGCAAGACCCGCTTGGTGAGGCCGGTCTTCTGGGCGAGCTGCTTGAGGTCCTTGGCGTCTGGGTTGTGGTTGATGGCGAAGTAGGACTTCATGGTCCTCAGCTGGTGGTGCTTGAAAGACGTCCGCATGCGCTTGGTCTTCTGACTGGAGCTGTACTGAGAGTCCCGGTCCATGGACTCACCGTCATTCTCGTTACAGCTCAGTGCTGTGGGCCAACAGGGAGCAAGGAGAAGACAGGGAGTTAAGACAGGAGGAACATCATCATTCCATGGCTCTGTAGGAAACACTGTGGGACTTGACTTCTTTTTCTCATTCCATTTTTAGGTCCTGTACCCCTCAGTAATCAAAGCGTATCGTGTTGTTGGCAGCATGCAGTCAGCTCCAAATGTATCATATAGAATATATTCTGCATTTTAAATCTCTTGTGTGTATTTTTAATGTTAAATCTCCCAGGAAAATAAAAAAAAGTCTTTCCCAAGTGGTTCAAACTTTCCAAACACGGGAACGCGCATGAGCAGCATGCGTTGGCCGAGTGAATGTCACTGAAAAACAGAAGTTTGAAGCTGATTAACGCTGCTATTTTGTCAATATTATTGCCAAACTTTCTAAGACGGTTCCTTTTCCTCATACAAATCCATAAACTCCATCTAAAGTGACACTGAGACCTGACAGTTTGTTTGTTCCAGCTGCAGACCATCTACCTCTCCTCACCCCCTCTGACTTTCTGTCTCTGTCTCAGTGATTGTCTGTCTTTCTATACTGGGATGAGGTTCACAAGCCTTGCTTCAGCGAGCACACACACAAACGCACACAAACACACACACAGCAACAACAACACGCATGTATTTGTCCCAGCCTGCAAATTTCTTGGCAATATTCAAAGTGTTGCTGCATGCATAACAGTTCGCATTCAATATCAGAACGCTGCAAATGATGAATATGAAGTGAGTGAAAACCATCAGAATAACACTTCACTTAATTAGCCCATACACACCAGGCAGAACAAATGCTGCTTTCTGGCCAAAGCATATGCTGCAGCGTTTAAAAAATAAATAAAAAAGGAGCAGAAGAAGAATAAAAACAGCTTGTGGATGGTTTCCTACTCGTCTCCTAATCCTCCTACAGAATCGTCAGCGTTAACAAAACCTCAGAGCTGATGTGTGTGCTGCTCCCGGTCACCACATGTTCTCATGTGATAGTTCAGGTGCAGACTTACTGTTGTTTCCAGCTGGAAACAGAAGAGGGCGCCTCTTCACTCACAATAAACCCTCTGCCTCGCATTCATTTTCTTCAGACAGTTGTTAAGTACCCTCAATGGGAAGGGGGGAGGATAGGAAGATTAAGAACTTCTTAGTCTGAAATTAGGTTTCTTTTAATCTTCATCGGGAAACCTTGTGTAGCTGAAAATTTAGGAGTTTCACTGGTAGCATGAGGTTTAAAAAATATATGGGTCTTGATCCAGGAGGAAAACAAAAGCAAGGGGCTTTGGAAACAAGTGAGAATACATGCAATTCACTTGTTGCAGCTCATTTAAACTAAACTGACTGACCTGTTAAAACCATTTCTTGAACCACAACAGGAAACCTCATGTTTAGTCTTTGGTTCTGTCTGTTTCTAATCAGCTTTTTTCATGTGAACACGAGGAGAGTTAAGGAAGATAATAAAGAAGAAAGAAAAAGACGCGAGGTTCCAACCAGATAGCGCTGCAGTTAGAAAGTTATTGTACTCCCTGCTCCCTCTTCCAGTGAATAACTCATCAAATCACATTGATTTAGATGGTGCACACCCAGTTTGGCCTGGTCCCAATGCAAAAAGGCTCCAGCAGTGTGTATGTGTGTGTGTGTGTGTGTGTGTGTGAAGGGCTGGGGATGGGGGTGTTAGGGTCTGTAGATGTCTATGGAGCCTGACAAGTGGAAAAGGGCGAAAGCAAAAGCCGGAACATTAAAAAACTTCTCTTTTATCCCCCCAAGAGGACAGGGGAGAGGGGAAAAAAGAAAAGAAAAAAACACAGGCGAACTGAAACACCCACACGCTGATTATTTTTAAGGTGATCAAGTAGGAACAAAATGGGTTAAATTCAGGTTTTAAGAAAAGTTTGGCTTCAAAATCTATATAAAGCCGCACTTAAAGCCCAGTCCACATTTATGGAGATAAATGCATTGCTCACTGGGTTGTTTCTCTCCACATTTGTTGATGCGTGCCTGTGACACGTCTCTGTTTTTGTCCTGCTTGGCCTCACACTTGGCCTGTCTGTGTATTCAGGCTTATTCATGCACAAAGTTTGGCCTCCACATGACAATGCTGCTGTTATTTCCGGGTAATAATATGAGAGTTACAGTGAAGAAAAAAAAAAAAAAAAAAAAAAAAACGCCCACAGAAGGCTTGAAAACTCAACTAAAAGTTTATGAACTCTGCAAATAAAATTTAGAGCAATTTAAAAAATAAATAAAAATGAGGTCACTGGAAGCTCAATATTAAGCTCAGTGCGTTTCTTTGGAAGTGGTTGTTGACACCAGTTCAAACTAAGCCTTTTGTTGTATCATAAGGATAAAGATAAAGTGTGATGAATTACTTAAAGTAATAGTGTAATAAAGAAATACATTTAAAAAAAAGAAAGAAAGAAAGAATAATTAATAAATAAGCAGCTGGGCCAGGGGCGAGCTTTGCAGATTCCCTTAGCACAGGAAAGTGTCCTGTGATGAAGTTATAATAGCGTCACCACCGATGACGGTATAGGCACAACATAAATCCCTACAGGAATGTTACAAACATTTTTCATTAATGAAGCCTGTCACCCTCAATCAGCTCCCATCACGCTTCATGGCTCTTTATTTCAACTGTGGAGCGAGCTTCAGCGGAAAATACTCAACTTTTTATGGTGCGTTTTAGCCCTAAAATAATTATTTTGAAGGTAAAAGTCAACATCAGAACAAGTTACAGAGCCAGTATAAAAATAGTTTTACATTTTTTCTTTTTGCAAAACCCCTGCAAAAAAGTTGTTTTTTCTTATCTCTTGCTAAACGTGATTAATAACAACATTAATAATTAATTCTTCATATTATTATTTTTTACAGAAATCTCTTCTTACCTGCGTTATAAGCAGCCAGCTCGGCCCCCGGCCCGGGGCTTTTCCTTTTCCTGGGCCGTCCTTTCTGAACTGTCCCCACGCCGTTGAAGTAGGATAGTCCGAGCGTGTTGGCCGGGCCCAGGCCTTTGTGCGGGACAACGTCCGCGTGGTTAAAATGTGTCTGATATTCTCCCTGAATGAGAGTCTCAAAGTGCAGCCGGCAGTACACCAGACTATCCTTCATGCCAAAGTGGTCCCCGGTGGTGAGCATCTTGCTGCAGGTGGTGCAGGTGAAGCAGTTGAGGTGGTAGACCAGGTCCCGGGCCCGCATCACCATCTCCGAAGCTGAGATCCCCAGGTGGCACCGAGCGCATCTTTGCACCGAAAATCTTCTGCGGACAACACAGAAATAGCATCAGCGGCTGGACACGGAGCCCTGCGGGGCCTTGGTGGGTGACTATGGCCCGTGGTGAGTAATCTATGCTGCGCCGCGTTCTATGCACAAAGACCAACTTTTTAGGCGCTTGAAAACAACGCTTAAAGTTTCTTTGGTGGCTATAGGGAAGTGAAGCCACACCAGGTAGAAACAAATCGCGTTAGTTGTTGTTAAAACAAACACAACATTTTGATATTTACACATTTGTAATGCATGTAATTTTCAAGGGGCTAATGCATCCCAGAGCAACCCTGTCATTGGAGTGTTGGGGGAGGGGGAGGGAGGGTCATACTCCCCCAGAGAGCTGCTAACCCGCTATTTCATTATTTTTCTTTCGGTGGAGAGTTTTAGCACCACAGACAATATGGTTCACATCTTTTGTTTATTCCATCCATTAGCCTGTGCTCTTCATTTATAGTTTCCTTTTGAAATAAACATTTGAACACAGTGGAATCACACTGACAGCTAAGTGGTGGACAAAATATCAGCTGCAGTGTCGGCACCAGCTTTACAAATATTTTCAACCGAGGGAAAAAAAAATATATATATAAGCAAAACGTTTTTTTTTTTAACCAAATCAAGAAAAGGTCGATTATTTACGAATTTAAAATGTAGCCCAGTGTTATTTTAAAGCGGCCACCTCTGCTCATACATACTGGTACTTTAAACGCAGAGTATACAAATATTAAAAGATCACGTTGCTGACAGCTGAGCCACACATTTAGTGCACTTCCCTCCCTCCGTGCTGTCATCTAGAAAAAACACAAACAGCAGAGCTGATCCCGGGCATTTGTGGAAGTGAAGCTCCAGGCCCCGTGCGCCCTCCTACCTGTAGTAGTCCTCCTTGCAGTAGATGCTGCCGTCCTTGCTGAAGCAAGTCAGCTCGGACTCCAGGTTGAGTTTGCACTCGCAGCACTTGAGGCAGCGCATGTGCCACTGTTTGTCCACGGCCAGCAGGTAGTAGCGGTCCGCGATCTTCCTGCCGCAGCCCGCGCACAGAGCTACGCGCTCGTTAGCCATACACGGCATGGACTGCAGGTCAGTTTGGGGAAAGGGACAGGGGACACAGCGTCAGGACAGTGAGGATAAAAATAAATAAATAAGAATACAAGTGGAGAATTTCCGAATGGCATCTTGGTGGTTTGATGTGAAAACACAAAACATGGAGAGTAAACCAAATCTGTCCTGGAAAGCCAGTGAACTGCATCTAGAGATTATTATCATGGCATATAACCCTTATGCTGAGGGCCACCACCATCACACACATACCCCAAGAGTGTAGAGACATTCAACTTCATTTGTGCCTGTTTGTTTTTAATATAAGAATAAAACTGCATTTTCAACACAGTAATACAGTACATAGCTACAATGGTAATAGCCATGATAATAAAAAAAATATGTTCTACTGCCACGGTGTATGAGATTGCGGTATTCAAATGAATGCTTTTGTTAGACTGCACGAAATAATAATAATAATAATAATAATGGGCTACGATTATACTCCTAGAGTCGGTAAAGTGAATAATGAGAATTACACTGCTGCCACAGGAGACTACACAAGGCAGGATAACGCTATAATATTTGTGTGGCCACAATATATATATGTGGCAAATAAAAATAAACATAAACTAGTGCAGTTTCACTTGAAACACACTGCCAAGGTCCGTTAACACGCTGTGTGTGTGGTGTTGCAGGAATAAAAGAACGTTTATGGCCATGGACAGTGATTGTCTGTGCTGTCAGCCTCTATCAGAGGAAGCGCTTAGCTGTGTTAATAAAACAAGGTTTAATAAGAATCTTTTCTTTGTAACGACTGGGCTGTTATTTCAGGGAGGCCTGCAAAACAGACACGTGCACGCACAGCTCTACAAATAATATGCATGTAAAATAAACCACTATTTCCTCTTGTCTATTTCTTGTCTCTCTTTTTTTTTCATTTACTTTTCTGGGATATTTATGAATTGTTTCTGAACCTAGAGTTTTTTTTTTTTGCATATTATTAAATTAGCATTACTGTTAACAAAACAAAAAGAGAAAATGCTGAGTAAAAATGAAAATGACCTGTCTTGTGCTAATTTGCCACAACAACTAAAAAATCAAATAAAAACAAAAGCCCACACCTTTTATTTTTTGTTTTCTGCGCGTGCTTTGACACCAAAAGCAAATTTAGCTTATAGAAATAAATGGCGTATTTTAAAGGACAAAAATAGTCTTTTAATGTCTTAAATTTATTTTAAATTGGTCAGCCCTGGTTCTGTTTTATCAGCAGCTTTGCTGGGACTAAAATAAGTTTCAAATGAAACAGTAGCCGCTGAAATGAGAATAAACACCCTTGTTGGAGGAAGTTTGTCGGTGTATTTAAAGCAACTAAATAAGAAGCTGGGACAGTTAGTGGATTTCTTTCCCCCCTGAGTGAATTAAAAGCAAAAACAAAGTGCTTGGAGGTGTATACAGTGCAGCAGCTGTCACATGCTTGCAGGCTGCCATGCTGCCTGCGCTAACAAGCCGAGAGGGCCAAAATGAATTTCGCCTACCGTCTCTGATTCCCCCATATCGATGGCTGAGCTGATGGCTGCTGACTCGCTTTTTCCTCTCCGGTCCATTTCTTCCACCACACCGTGCACGTCGCCTCCAGGGAGGCCATGGAAAAGCATCGTTGCCGCAGACGGGAGGATATTATAACTGTTCTCTTCGGATCTGCAAGCCAAGATGTCCATCAGAGGCAAAACCCTGCGCAATAATGCCACTCAAAATCTCGATCTTTTTTTTTTTTTTTTTTTTTTAGGTTTTCCTTTCTCGCCGTGACAAGTGAGAAATCCAGATCAGGGAAGAAAAAATATGAGGGAAAAATTGGACACGTGTTCTCCACACTACGTCTCATCTGCCAATGGAAACCGTCATCCGAATCTCTGCAGCTCTCATTATTAATAAGCTATGATTAATTCATTAATAACCGTACAGATTTCGCTACTCTTACTAGAGCCTATGTTCTATCAAGTAGGATTAGATTTACGGCATTACCAGTTACTCTTTCTACATTTTCTTTTCCATGTTCGGTGAATAAACATACCAACTATGGAAGCTCCCGCTGTATGTGTCTCAGCACCGAAGCCTCCTCCTCGCTGGGAGTAATATTTCAGGGTTTCGACAGTCTGCAAGGCATTGGTAAATTTCTGTAGAAAATTTTCTCTGTAGAACAGTTAACTATGTATAACTGGCACTGCCAAAAGCTAAGCAGCAGCCTTCTATTGCATCACACAGCCAGAAAAAAATCTATTTCCCCAAAAATAAAAATAAAGAAAAAGCTGCCAGAGAGCTTGTAAGAAAGGCTTTTCCCCTCCTCCAGGTTCAACAGTCCAAGTTGATGCTTACAGCAGCTGATTTAGGTCTCTCAGACTACTTTTGCAGAGAAAAGTCGAAAAACAAAATCAAAAACACACAGGCTTTGCTTTATAAAATCCCGCCGGTCGTCTAGGAGAAGCAGTTTTCCTTTACAGTAGTCTGTTTAGTTAATGTTTTGTCTTTTGCCAAGGAGGCTGCATACATGTGCGTAACAGCAGAGGAGGAGGAGTTGGCTTTACGTTGACTGATGATAGGCGAGAGTTTGCTGGCCCCCCAAAACCGCCGTTCCTCCTTCTCAGGTCCCGGTTGGACTCTCCGCTCCTTATCAACGGGGCCCTGTTGCGTCACGACGCACCATTTATGTTCATTGGCTGTTCCGCCGTCATAGAACTGTTTGGCTATACTTTTACCGACCGGTCAGAAAAAGCAGCGAGCCCTCTGCCTCCGTTACGCACGGACCACCGGCCGCTCCTCACCCCCCTCCTCCTCATCTGTCCGGAGCTGCCGCTTGAAAGGTCGTTTTTTGTAGAAAGAGGAGAAGAGCCGGAGAAGGAGTTTGTCTGCGGATGTGTTGGAGCCGTCTGTTTGTGCGTGCGCGCACTGAGGAGGTCTGCTGGGACCTTTACTCAAGTGACGCACAGAGGGGGTTTCACACAGCACCACTGCTGCTGCTCACAGCCTCTCCATGGCACCGGGGGCTCTGAGCAGAACCCGAAGGGGTGGGCAAGAGCGCATGGAGTCTCCACAGTCAACCAATAAAAAGATAAATAAGATACACTTCCTTTCTGCTTTCTGTTTGTTTGTATACAACTGTTCAAACTCAATTCTAAGCTGAAACCCAGAGCCAGGATTACACCACTCTTCTGAAACAGTTAATCTAGCGTATCACAAACCACATCCAGAATGTTTACTTATTAGTGTCACTTGTATTTTGTGTCACTGGTGTGAAATGAGCTGTTTTAGGTTAATATTCTGCTACAAAGCTTTGGTTTACTAGAAAAAAAGACAAATGTGGCCAGATCGAAAATCAAGGCCCTTAAATGTCACCATCCTCCAGAGACTCTAAATCCAAATCCAGGGAAGAAAAGCGAGAAAACCAAGTCAGAAAAAAATATTGATGTCATTAAACACAACGTTAGTGGATTAAAAATGGAAAGAAAAAAAAATATATAGTGTTCATTTTGGCAAATGACTTTCTAGATCTTAACATCCTTCACCCTATTTTATTTTTTGTACTTTGTATTTCCTAGAAAGCACTTCTGAACTTCCCTCTTCGATTTGTAACCCAGCGGTTTCACTTACGGATTTCCAGACGGACCGGGGCAGTTTGGCTGGGGCCGGCGGCGCGAGGCTCAACTGATCCCGGATCCGTTCATTCTAATTAGCTCTCTGCTCTTAATTGGGGCGGGGGGAGGAGGAGGATGGGTGGTGTGGGTGGGTCGAGGGGACTCCGTCATCAGACGACGTGTTTGAGGACCGGAGGAGAGAGGTTTGATCTTGCACAAAAGAAGGTAGTTACAGCGGTGTGGGAGAAAATTACACATGATCAAATCAGCGCTCTGGCTTTTGTTGTTTGGGGAGTCAGTTCAAGCAGCGAGTGAAATCCATCCAACTATCCAACCCCCTGACTTAGTAACCAGAAAGAATTATATTTCAGCTGCAGGTTTATGCGCTGGAACATGATCAGAATCTATAGATGTCTCTTGCTTTACTGGGATTTCTAATTATTTTCCCCAGTTCTTGCAAAAAAATTAAAATTAAATAAAAATAATAGTAAAATAATAATAATAAAATAAAATACCTGTCATCCCCCCTCCTGTGCGTAACAGCTCTCGTTTAGGCTATTGTGAAGTTTTATAGCACAAATATGATGTTAAGCTCCTAAATCCTTATGCAAATCAGCCCCTCTGTAATACCCTTAATTGAATACATGCATATTTATCGTCTGCGTTTTCTATCTGCTATAAGGCTGGCTTTATACATTAAACATAGCAGCAGCGGGCATGTCTGCGGGCGTGTATAAAATATAATATTAGGTGGTAGCTTGAGATTAAGAGGAGGAGAAAAAATCTAAGTTTGTATGTATTTGTATCTGAAGTCCCGGACTGGCTTGTTTCTGCGTTTTGACTGAAGAATAAATGAAGAAGGATTTAAAGGAGGATTTATGCAAATACAGGCCGGAGTCCGGACTGGTGCTGGGATATCCTCAGTAATGTGTGCTCACAATATTCACATGAGAGGAGGAGAAAAGTCACAATATGATAATTAACAACAGTATCAGGTGCGCTAAGGCACAGTAGTAGTGGTTCAAATAGTCCAATATTTAATTCATCTATGGTGCGTTTATTTAAAAAAGGTAAAACTGAATTAATTACTGGCCTCACATCCCCTCTCTCTCTCGCTCTCGCTCTCGCTTTGCGTCCCCCTCTCTTTCTCTCCTTTCCCTCTCTCTTTCACACACACGCACAAGACACACGCGCAGAAACGCACACTTTTTCTTTTTATAAAACATGGGGGCAGTAGACTCACATCTTCAGTAGTCAGAGATTAAAAGATGCCAGAAAGAGAATCAAAAGCCACAAGCAGCACCAGTCACCAGCAGTCCATTCTCATGTATTCTGTGTACATGCAGCCTCCATCAGCTCCCAACTACCAACCACAATACACTGAAAAAAAAAGCCCAGCACTTTGAGATTGCCAACTTAAAGTTAATTAACTGAAAATGTTGAACAGATTTCAGATGGAAAAATTAACTGACTAGAAAGTACACGACACGATTTGAAAACAAATAAAATCAGAAACATGGGCATATTCTTGAGGAAGTGATTCTAAATATTTAATCACTACCAAAATTGCAAATTTTGTTAAAACTGTGTCAATAAAGTGCAGTTGCAGTATTCATTTGGTCTCATTAAAGCTTTAGTCAATATGATGTGATAAATCTATATACATATGTGCACTAATTGTGTCAAATATGTTATCAAAATCTAACTGTCTGAATGTGCTTCACTGTGGAAAAAATGTTGGAAATGGTATTAAAGTAATAGCAGTAATAGTATTAAAATACTATATATTTTTATTTTATTATGAATGACTGTGACTTTTATTCTTCAGGTACGCTGCCATAGACGACCTCTCAGTTTAGAACACACACAGCATGTATGTCACTATGTGTCCCTAAACATGCTCTGTGTCTATGCAGCAGATTTGTTTCATTTAACTGCTTACACACATTTTCTTTAGTTTGTTAATAGTGCAATTTTATTTTTCAAAGCACACCACGCACACGAAAAACAATATATATACAACACTATGTGTGTGTGTGTGTGTGTGTGTGTGTGTGTGTGTGTGTGTGTGTGTGTGTGTGTGTGTGTGTGTGTGTGTGAAACACTAATATGACATCATCTGAACTAATATCTGACCAACACACCCACAAATTCTTAGTCGGAAACACAGTGTGTAATCAGATATGTATCCATATCAGCCATTCCTAGTGGTAAACATTGTTTTCATTATACAGGTCATACTGCAGTGATTCAAAGGTTGTCCTCTTAAATGCAAAAATCTTTTTTATTATTATACAGTTTGCACCAAATCATTCCTTCTATCTATTCTATGTTAAAAAAATAAAAAAAATAAATAAATAAATCAGTTACAGAGAAACTGAAGAAACTGTGTCTGTGGTGTCAGACTTTGCGCAAAGGAACTACAGCCATTCTCAAGCTTTTACTGACAAACATATAAACTCACATCTGACATTATATCAGGCTCATGTCAGGCCTCTGTTTAAATAGATAAATAGGCTACAACAACTTTACAGTGCACTAATCCCAGCAACCACAGTGGAACTAATCAACTGACAGCGTGAGCAGCTAACTTAAACACTTTGTTGAAAGCATATGCTGCGTGTGTGTGTATGTGTGTGTGTTAAGGGGGTGGTGGTGGGGTTGTGGTGTTGTTGCTTGTCAACGACTAAAATGCTGATGCAGCTCCACTGATTACTCCTTGTCCCATAATGATTTCCAAACGGGGCGGCCATCAATAACACAAATCTGCATTTCTCAGAAAAACATCACCCTCGTCAGGCTCCTGGCATCTTTTTGATCTCATCTCGTTTTTTAATTGTATTCTGCATAAAGGTAGAGGGGAGGCGTCGGGGTGCGTGGCTTTAATGGGATGCTGCTGTGGAGGTGGGGAGTGGGTTACACGCTCTCCGAGGAGAGCTCGGCTGTAATTAAGAAAGGGAACAAAGCAGAGGAGACTAAAAACACATGAAAGAGATGAAGCGAATCACCTAATCACTGTACGTGCGCGTCGCCGCGTCCACATCGTCGCCCGCCGTGTACGCGCGCCTTTTAACGCGCAGGAAGAGTCGCTTCACGAGATGCACAAAGCGGTTCAGACAGAACACCTGAGCCTCTCACATGTCACTCACAGAGCTCCTGAGGATGGAGGTCCTCTGGCAGAAAACTCATCTTTAGCAATAAAGTTTATTCTCAGTTTGAACAAACATTTAAAAAAAAAACATATATAAATTAAAAATAATACACTTCCAGATAGCTGAGTTACATCTCATGAATTTCATCTGCTATGGAGTGCATTTTTATTATTATTATTTTAATTAGATTGCTGGACACAGTTTGCAAAAACCTCTGTGAGATCCACATGGCTAGAACTGAAATGAGACCACATAAACATGTGTGCAGACCTCTGCACTGAAGGCTGATAGGGGTAACCTACATAGCAACCAGATCTCAAAAATTGTGCCGTGCCAACACAGGTTGATCGTCAAGTCTAACTTCAGGAAACAAGAGACAGGTTAAAACCGAAATGTGGAGCATCAGCGAGTTTTGCAAACTAGTCACACCGTCCTGTAATTGACATGTCCGTTATAAAAGCTGCAAAGGAACACACTCTCACCAGAGTTTGGATTTGTTCACATTTAAAAGATGATAGAACATTCCTTCCGAATCTTAAGGCACCAATAATAAGGACTGCAATGCTCCTGCTTCAAGCTGTTGTTGGATTTCATTTTGCAGCTCTCTTCCTGCAATTTCCTTTCAGCTCACTGCAGTCAGATATCTCACAAAAGACAACAAAAATGATTGCCTTCAGGTTTTGACTGTGAATATTCCAGCTAATACAGCTTTTATAAAATGTGTCATTTAGCAAAGCTTTGACATCTTCTGTCAGTTTCACATTTCATAAGGCCTCTATTTTTTATCGGAATAAAAGGACAAAATCTTTGGTTCATATGTATATTTTTAAAAAAAGGGGAAAAAAAGCGAGCTGAAACAAGGGCAGCTGGACGCGCAGTGTTGTTTGAAGAGCTTGCATGTACACATTTCTTCCTTTTCAAGCCTTTCTGTCTCCTGTGTCTTAGCAGGAAGTATCCAGAATGAAGTGAGAAAAGGGGGCGGGCAGGACAGAACTGGGACATCTGATGTTGCAGCATCCATTAAACAGTTGATCCTATAAAATGAATGGCTTCAAAGTTTGAGTCTCTTCAAAAATGATCCTAGGCGTGAACCGTTTGTTGCATGTACATTTCTCAGCCTTTGCTGATGCCATCCATGCCATACAATGTAGTCTTTATTCGAATGTGTTCTAAGTTTGTAATTTGTAATGACCTCTTGCTGAGCTCAGATTGGGTTTGATGTGTTTACACCACATTAAGGTCATCCAGCGTAGACCTTCTATAGCTACATCATTAATTTCCTACAGTGCTCTGATGGCTGTTAAGATGGAAGCACTGAGATCAGTTTCTTGTTTGCAAGGGTAACAAGAAAGTCAGGGATGGAAATGAGGAGAGGGGACAGCTTTAAAACGCAGTGAAATAAAAGCAGTTAGACACCAAACTGTACTAACTAAAGAAAAAAAAAGATGTCACAGAATCATTCGATTGACAGGTGTTCTCCGGGGAATAATTCAAGAATACACCGCAGACGGAGATGTGGGGGACCCATCAGGTATACCACAGTAATGACCCGTCCAAAAATTGCAGGTAGTCGCAGTAATGGCAGGAGGAAAGAGCGGCAAATGTGTGAGGAGGGCAGCGGCGAAGAACACGGCCGCTCTGACTCAAAGCGCCCTGATGCTTCTTTATTCTCCACTTTCCAGCACAACATATTGCAGGAGTCACTGTTTACACTGAGGCAGCATATGTTCGTACAAACATGGTGGTGGAAAATGACAGAGAAAGGCAGGGTGCTCCATATTTGGTTCAGAGGTGGAGGTGGAAAGGATTTTATACGGACATACGCTCTGTGGAGACAAAGGAGCCACGGCTGGAAAAATAGTTAGAGAGTTAAACGTTTTAGATAACTTTTTATTTCAGAGAAAATTGGGCAAAATGTGCAAAGAATAGTTGTGGCAATGCAGTTCACAGTGAAGACAATCAAACATCCATACATAGCATGTCACGTTCTCTTATAGCTGCAGCTATCAGAGCTAGTGCTGCAGCTAATTTGCAGCCAATTCTTATTCTTATAAATTAGCGTTAAGGTTTGGCTGTCATTAAATAGCTCACATACCAGCAATAATGTAGACAGTGGTGGGAGAAGAAGCCGTACCACTACACAAGCATTTTAAATTTCATCATTACTAATTTAACCATCACTACATTATATGACTATATATGACATATCACTGTTATAACAGAGTCATTGATATGTGAGCAGCATTGTAATAGCTTGTACAACTTTGCATAATGTTTGGTGTTAAATAAAAGTATTGAGATCAGGAGCTGATCCACTAATGTTTGTCTTCATCATCGGGAGAGACAAGCAGGGACTGGACTTGGCTGCTTTTTAAATTACTGAATGCATTCATTTTCAGAAACACAATTTCGCTGGACAACACATTCTGTGGATATGTTTAGATTTTATTCTTTTATATTCCTATTTTATTTCACACTGCTGAAGAAAAGGCACATTTTAATGCATTTTTAAGACGTTTTTTTCATTTCATTTTTAGTGATGCAATTTAAACTTTCATTTTGGCTTTGAGCACATTCTTAGATCATATACTTTTTTTTTCACTGTTTCACTGGTTTATAACTCATGACCACTCTATACTCCATACGTCCATGTCCATACTCACAACTCACTCCACTATATTTGAAATCTGCAAATTGATTCTGCTTACATGGAGTTAAAAATAAAAAATAAAACTTTATTCTAGAGAGGAGTGAAATGCCGTTTCCCTGTATTCCCTACCTAAAGAAAACAAACCGTGTTCCTTTGTCAGGAACCACTGATTAAGATTCAAAGTCCCCAGCATGAGCCTGAAAGCTGTAAAGATTTTAAAGTTTCATTTCTAAAGCTGACATTATTTATGCAAATAAATAAATACTCAGTTGTGTATTCTCTCTACTTGAGAGTGGGCGATAAAAATACAGCACACGTTGACTGGAAGACTAAGGATGCTGCAGAGAAAAAAATGCAAAATCACACGTTACATACGTCACCGCTGACCCAAATGTGGATGCGTTATTCAGCAGATTTAGAACGCAGTGTGTAAAACGATGATCTCTTTATTTTACTTCATGTTTAAATTGCACATAACAAGGATGTGATTGCAAATCAAAGGCAGAGAAATGTCTTCAAAGAAGTTTAAAATGGACAGAGGAGAGGAAAAAAAAGTGGGGGGCGGGGAGGGGAGGCCTAATCAGACACAGTGTACTGTACTGTGTTATCCTCTAGGTCTGTTCAAAGCTGGAGCTGAAGTCGTCTCTCAGTGGGGGGGCTGCAGCTAATTCTGATCCACCTCACATAAATTGGTATTTCATGGTGTTGAGGCGGTCCCTGGCCGTGCGCTACAAAACCAAACAGGCTTTGAGTCAAACAGGTCATGTAATGATCCAGTTCTCGAAAACAACATTTGTTTGTTTGTTTTGTTTTAATTTCTGAAATTTAGACTCAGTTTTATCCTGCAGAGAGATTATGAATAATTAGCCTAGTCTGTTAGTCTTCTTTCTCATCAGTCAGTTGTGGTACCGTTTTTCTCCTGCTCCTGTGCAGCGCTGTGCTCCCACCCCAGCCCTGTCAATCAGCCACAGACTGAGAGGATTACAAAGGAAGCTCATTCTGCCACAGGAGCCCCTCTTTGGAAAGCAATTCTAAAACTTACATGCCTCTTATTTGTTGGGTCAAAGGTTAAATTGCTGACCCTCCCCTCCATTCCTCCCTCTCGCTCTCCCCACCGTGGCCAAGCTGTACTCGGAGTCTTATATTTACATGGATTAGAGTCCTTTCACGCTGAAGAAAAGAGCTGGTTCACAGTCAAAGCCCGAGGAGCAGTCCATGCTGCCCGAGTGGCCACATTATTCACTGGCAGACAATGACCATATTGTAGTTATGTGGAAAAGGAGGGGGCAGGAGGAAAGAGAAATCCCCCCCCTTTACCATGGCAAAGTCCTACACTTGTGCCACGGAGAGGGGAGGGCCAAGCCCCATCCGCTTTTTCAAGCAGAGCAAACAAAGCCTGCCCACTGTGAACAAGATGAAGATGTCAAAAGCTTTTAGGCGGGGGGAGTGGGCCGGTGAGGGGGGCTTAGAGGATAAACCAACAAAACAAGTGAAAAGGTCTTTTCTCAAATGGATAAATCCTACTATG
This sequence comes from Planiliza haematocheilus, assembly GCA_005024645.1. Lineage (NCBI taxonomy): Eukaryota > Metazoa > Chordata > Actinopteri > Mugiliformes > Mugilidae > Planiliza > Planiliza haematocheilus. The sequence goes on along the minus strand of SRSE01001198.1, from coordinate 3,753,264 downwards.
TCTACATTTCCACATCAGATTTACTCTCTCCTTTAACATCCTCCCTCCTCCCCCTCAGTAACCTTTCTAAATCAAACCATATAGAGACTCGCAGGAAGAAGGAAGTTTTGCTTTAGAGAACGGAGGGAGGGCTTGTTAGCGCGACTTCACCCATAATGTGCATCATATATGACAAAGAAATGTGTGCGATCATACTTTGAAAAATCAAAATATTCTTCTGGGAAATTCAACCAGGAGGACTGCAGTAGTTTACAGCAAATGTCTGACAAACAGCAGCTATAAAAGTTTCATTACTCAAGTATTATGTCAGAATCATGGAATGAAATGCACATATGGGAGCTTGGAAAAATTCACAATTTCCTCCTGCGGTGCATTAATGGTATATTTTCTTTATATGCACATGCAGATATTTCACTATAACATACACCTATGGCAGTGTGATGTCTCAAAGGACAGAAGCCCGAGGCACTGTGAAGTGAATGACATAAAGAGGCCTGGTATACAGCCACAGCCAATTCACATGCAAATGGCCAGCCTTGCACTGACTCTGATTAACTCCCTGTGAGTTCATAGCTTCCCTGTTAACAAAGATTTAGCCGCTTTTGAGCGAGGCGGTACATTAAGTGGGTAGAGGCAGAGGGAGAGAGAACTGGTGGCGAACCTTACTGTAAAGCCCCCTCAGGACATAATGCAACCTCCGTCTTGTCGGGCTAATCCGCCTCGCAGATGCAGGACAGAGCCGGCACTGGTACGAGGAACAAGAAAAAGGAAACAAAAGAAAGCAGCTCTCTTGTTTCTCATTCCATCCCAGCAGCAAAAGTCCTCCAAAAACCCCATGACTGAACCGAGTGAATGACTTGAGATTGAGCCAGTCAAGAGCTGTGTGCCCAGTGGACCCCATGAATGAGAATGGGTCATGCAGCTCTATAGCTGTGCCTGTATTTACTTTTCAACAACGTCCAGTGTCACAGTCCCCCTGATTTCATGTGAGCCAAAAAGTAGTCTGATGAAGTTAAAGTTAGTGAAGTAAGCAGAAAGCAAAAACATGCTTTTAAAAAGTGCTGCATAAATAAGCACAAATCAGATCCAAATTCTGCCAGTAACAGGTTTGACAATGTAAGTGCTAATGCACCAGCATTGTTTTACAGGCATGGTGGTAATGCATATATAGCAAAATATTGCATTTAACTTATACAGTTACACAAGCTTATGTGAATGGAAATACCTTCTTGCAAACAACTGGCATATGCAAGACTATGGGTTATCCACATTTAGCTAAAACTGTGTTGTGATTTTATTTTTTGTCGTCATCCTAGATTTACGTGAAATTGTTATTGCAGTTAATCTCATAGACGTGAGGCGTGATGTCCCTTGTGGCTTGTGCTGGTGGCTCACCGTCATCTAATAGTAGGGCTGGGTTTAAAAAAAACGACTTCACTATTCAAATTGTTCTTAATTTTAAAATTCATTAAATTCATAAAATCCTTGCGAGACTGAGTGATCCAAAACACCACAGAATCTGCAACTCTGAGAGCACCATCAGGTCTGAAAGATAAATAAATTGAAAAAGTATGAAAAGAGCAGGACAAAAGCAATGCCACATGTAAGATGTGAAACTAGAAGTAAAATATTGTAGAAATACCACAAATCTCTGGAAGCAATGACAAGACTAGTTTTAGTTTTAAGTTTAAGTTTTATTTTCAAAAGCAAATTATTTACTAAATGTATTAATACTGAATTAAACTGGGACTATGTGAATCAGAATTAAAACAATTCAGGAAATCAGTATCTAACAGCATATGAGTAGCACACCAAGATCTGTTGCACACCGGTGCATTTAGATGTTTTGGGTTTTTGATTAAATGACATATGTGTCTGAAGTGGTGTGCCATATCTGCTTTCTTTATATCAGATACTGTATAGGTACTGGAGTTGGTCTGAGGTGCAGCATATAGGCAGTAACACTAATAACAAACACAGATCAGTCCACATGTATGCTAATACACTGCCTGGCCAAAAATGGTTAAGGTCTGGACTCTGTGGTGGCCAATCCATGTGTGAAAATGATGTCTTATGCTCTCTGAACCACTCTTTCACAATTTGAGCCTGATGATTCCTGGTATTGTCATCTTGGAATATGCCTGTGAACATCAAGGAAGAAAAAATCGATTGATGGAATAACGTGGTCATTCAGTATATTCAGGTAGTCAGCTGACCTCATTCTTTGGACACATAATGCTGATGAACCTAGACCTGAACAACTGCAGCAACCCCAGATCATAGCACTGCCCCCACAGGCGTGTACAGTAGATACTAGGCATGATGGCATCACTTCATCTGCCTCTCTTCTTACCCTGATGCCTCTATCACTCTGGAACAGGGTAAATGTGGACTCATCAGATCACATGACCTTCTTCCATTGCTCCAATCTTTATACTCCCTAGCAAACTGAAGCCTTTATTTTTGGGGGGTTAGCCATACTGATTAGTGGTTTTCTTAAGGCTGTTTTTCTTCGATTTGATATCACCGAGTGGTTGGGGAACTTGTTACCAGCTGAAAGATAATCACCCATGCAGTAATTATCCAATACCGAGTACAAATACAATCGTACCTATTTGCTTAGCTAAATACATGTGGGGACTTTTTTTTGGCCAGGCAGTGTATTGGCTACTTCGGCAACATCCTCCTGACAAGTAAGGCATTTCAACCAGCACCATCATTAAGCTAACTGTAGCACTGCCTACAAGGGTTTTGTTAGTGTATCAAAAAAGATGCTCTTTAAAGAGAATCTCCAAAAGTCACAGATGAGTTCAACTTCATCTGCTTGAGGCCGGTCAGGTAAAGAGTGGGACATTGTGGGTTGTTGTTATAAGGATAAGCAAGAAAACCGTGCACTGCGGGTGAGGAGGCTAGTAAAAGGTATGAATATATTATGTATCATAAGCAGAGTTGAAAAACCTCACACAGTAATGGCCCATGGCACAACTGGTGCTCACAAATATTTAGTGGTACCTTTAAGGTCTGAAGCTAACAGAGATGGCCGCTGCTGCTGCTGCTGCTTTTTATGCCATAATTTAAACATGACGCCCTCCTGGCGTGTTGGCATGTTTACTTATGTATGTTTATGTGTAAAATTGAGAGGTTTGAAGAAAGATTTCAGTGTGTGCCCTTATCTGCCCTCTAGTGCATGATTATGATCCTCCAGCTACGCAGCCAGATATATGAATGATGCTGTTCATTCCTCAATTGTGTTGTTAAAATCATTGTTTATCATAAATTCTAAAGAGAAGAAGACTTGAGGTGCTTGAGGTGAGGTTTGCTTGACTGACATTGGTCTCACTTACTCAGAGCCTGGATAGCACCACTGCTAGTTCAACTCCTTCCATACACCATACACATCCAGACTGAGTGTGTGTAGTCAAAAGTTGGATTCATGCATCCAAGATGGTGGTCTCCTGAAGGAGAAAATTGAAGCAACTGCATTAGACACTCAGCTGAAAAAGCATCAGCTAAAGCTAACATAGGAAAGGTCCATATTGCTCTGAATGGCAGTGTTATGACCCCGGCTCTTGGGAAGCAACACAGGTGACAAAGAACAACCAATGCAAACAAAGTAATTTTTATTGTAGCCAAAAGTCAAAACCAAGAATAGCAAAGAAGACAAAAGGTGGAGGCTGGTGGTATTGCAGCAGGCCCAAACTGCAGTGTGAGAGCGAGTGTGGAGCTACCCAGAACTCTTAATGGTCTCCAAATAGGTGCCAGAGATCAAGTGGGAAATGATGAGGAGGAGCCTCTGATCACCTGAAAACTTAGACAGATTAGAGAGATTAGCCTTGGAAGTAACAGGCAGTCAGTTAGCAACTTCATTAAACGTCCTGTGGTAACAGAGAGAAGGAGGCTGTAAATCAACAATTCGGAGACAACCCGCTATCTTACAACACACTGCCAAGTACTAATAAATGCCACTGACTGTGCTGATTTCTACAGGTTATACGCACAGTATTGATAAGCACATGTTTATGTTCAGTTCTGTTTTGTTCTATTAGTTGACATTGTTGCTGTGGTTGTAGAGCATGTCCTTGATGTCAGTGAATGCACCATGTGAGAGACAGAAGTTATGGTAGAGCTGAGACTTTGCAGAGCGAGGGCTGCATATTAGAAGTGTCAGACTGAGGGTGTGTATGGTGTTGATGTGGGCTATAGCCAACTGTAGCCTGTGTTCAAGCTTCAACAAACTTACTGAAAAGCCTCGGTAGCTTCCTTTGTGTGTGATACTACAATATATATTCAGGTCAAGATAATAGATGTTATTGTTTCAAAGCGTTACTTTTTACTGTATTTGTATGTGACGTCATCATCGTTGACTCGACTTTCACAGCATATTAGTCGACTTTAAAAAAAATCAGAAGTCATTCAACCACTAACTGCAACAAAGCTTTATTCTTTTAAAGACAAATGCCGTGTACAGTTCTTGTCATGAAAGCTACCCGTTTTGCAAAATGGTGGGGACATCGTGTTAGAAAATGTTTCTTGTTATGCATGCTATAGCATGTTTTCCATTGCTAAGAATGAGCTTAAGAGGTGTATAAATTGTATAAATTTGACTTTTTTGTGCTGCTATGATTCATATAGGCTGGTTGCTGTGCCACCCCTAGCCTCTGCAGCAGCACCCTGCATGGTACAGCTCTGCTGGTGTGAAACCAAGAGAATAGCCTTTGTCAAGGTGTACTCGCTTCAATTCTCACTCATCTCCCCTGGCATAGGGGTGTTAAATTATATGCTCCAGAGGACTCCACATTCATATTTTTACAAGACCCAGGTTATTAGGCAAACAGGCTCTGCACATGTCCCCCGCTATGACAGTTTTCGCAGTCAAGGATTTCGACCTTTATTTCCATCCAAGTACCGCCTGCACTCCCCTTCGCACCCCCTGTGACACACACCACACACACACCCCCACATGTACAACCCCTACCACCCTTCACCAATTCCCGCTCCCTCTCCCTCTAACTAGGCGAGAGCCTCTAAGTCTGTAGAGGGTGTGATCACAGTATAGTTGCTCTGGGTGTAAGACTCCAGGCAGAACGGCGGCAGATCCGAACCTCCCAATCTACTTGGTGGATTGACAGCACAGCCCTCAGCCCCCTCACCTCTCATTTTGCAGCTTTATTTATAGTTCCCCTCTGCATAGTTCATAGGGGCAAAAAATGTGTTTCTGATGACCATTTGTTCCTGAAGAGGAGACAAATTACAAATGTGAGCGTCGCCTTTGTACTTTGAAAATGCCTTTTTCATAACCAAAAACGAGCCTGATGAAAAGACCAAGGAACATCAAAGTGGTTCGCCCTCCGACAGAAAGGTTAAAAGTTGAGCTTGAACACTGATTCCCTCGCATTCTTCCTGGCTCGATTCTCATTAGCCACTCATTTTAATCAGATCCACCATCAATTAGTATGACTTTTCTACGCGTTTGATGCCTGAAAGTTGGATCTCAAGGACGCAGAACTTTCAGCATACCCAGATTGGAGCCAGGGTCAGTAAAGCATCCAGTGCTCACCGCGCTCATGGGTGTGTGATTTTTTTTTTTTTTTTTATTGGCACCACAGAGGAAGTGGTTAATTCTGAGACAGCCAGGGTTCAAGCCTGCAGGACAAGAGAACATGTAATTTTAAGTATGTGCATGTGAGTGTTTTTTGGGGGGCGTTGCCTGTGTGAACATCTCAGAGACAGGAAATAAGGCTAGTAGGGCAATGGTATGGGTCACTATTGCACTGTTATTAGACACTACCTAATTATTATATCAAAACTAGTAGTCCCATTTGGAGGGTTGTCCCTTATATGTTAGGATACATGAGTTGAAGACATTAACAATTATCCGTGCAGTCTAAAATGTCAGCGTCTGCACTAAGTTTCAAACGCCCAGGACCTCAGCCCTAGAATAGGTTAAGTGTTACGCTGAATATAGATATTGTCCATTTAGGGACTCGCAGTATGCCGACAGCTGAACACATATGTATAATCCAACTTAGCTTGAACACGCAAGCAAAAAAAATAATGTGGACCAATCAAAATGGCATGCTTTTAACAAGTTGAATATTTGTATTTTCACCCAGTATTTATAAAATCTATTATTATTATTATTGTTATATACCCGCCTGTATTTGAAATTATTACACATCAATACAAAAAGACAGAGAAGAGAGAGGATCTCAGTGTCAGTGTTGAATTTGTAACGCTAACCAAGAGGCAAAACTTGCATGAGTGATTTTGCTACTGTATCAAGAGCTGTAATCCAGCCCTGTTTAGCAGGAGACAAAAGGCAGAAATAAATAAACAGATTCAGAGCAGATACCTCGAGGTGATCGGTAAGAAGATGTCAGACAGACAGATTCATCTGGTCAGAAGAGAAATAAGGATAACATGATGGAGAGGAAAGAGGGCGAGCATAGCCTACATCACAATGGATAGAAGGCTTGCGCTAGCATACAGGCTCAGTAAAATCCTGATTAATTTTGCATTATATTTCATTTATTTAGAGGTCAAAAAATATTTATGATTCAACAGCAAGTGTTTTCAACTACCGAGTTCTGGGGGATCTGCTTCTTCGCTCAAGCTGTGTAAAGGAGTTAAATAGAAAACTATTTGATGTAGATTTCAAAAGTTCCAAAAAATTTAGAACATAAATTTGGTGATATTTCAATTTCACCAATTATTCTGTATTGAGTAAATTTCAAAAATCACTCCACAGTCATATTGTTACATATGGCAATGGGTTCCTTCCATATGCGTGTCCAAAGTGCATTCCATCAAAAACTGCATATTCATAAAAGCATCAACATCAGCATGAGTAAGAAACAGTATTATATGTTGATAAAAAGCAAACACTAATGTACATGAATTGTTCTTTGCATTATGTATTGGTATCAGGCTTGGAAATGTAGTGCAGCTGAGTTGAAGACTGAGCAGTCACAGAGTGATGAGGGTGGAACATTTCAATTTGAGCACAAAAAATAAGGTGATAGAGTCAGAGGGAGCTTCTGCAGAGGTGCTAGAACAGGAATCTGATGGTGAAAGGCAGGTAGCTGCACAGAGTTGAAGGAGTTAACACTCAGCTGTGGTTAATCTCCTCAGGGGGACTTTGGGGCAACATCCAGTTAGACTGGAATGTGAATGTGTGTGATTCTGACCAGGGGCTGGCACAACTGTCTCTCACTCCTCCTGCAGAGAGCCTATGGTCGCTCTTCTCAGCAGTGTTATTTCTCCCCAGCACCCTATTAAAACTGCTCTCAACACATGGAACTGGCTTCGACCATGGTAGACAAGCTACTCCCTAGAGCCTAACCACTGACGCTTGAATCCAAACCACACAAGACCTCAGAGTACACAAGTGTTACACTGAAGTATTACCTCTGCTCTCCACGGATGTTGTAAAGTCTCGAACTTTGTAGGACAAAAAAAAATAAAAAAAAATACAATGAGTCAGAAATGCAAGACGGAAACTTCAGGATGTGATAATCCAAAGATTACTGAGATTCCAAGGGCCTGTGAAGCCCTAATGTCACATTAACGTGATTTATTATGGTAAATAACACACAATTGTCATATTAGCTACTTTCAATAATTGTAATATTTGAAATGTAATTCAAAGATACAAAGATCAGGCATAACATTATGACCACCTTCCTAATATTGTGTACATCACCCTTGTGCTTCCAAAACAGTTATGACTCATCAGAGAATGGACATGGGCGTCATAGGTTGAGGGGAGGGGCCCCTCTGGATCATCCCACAGACACGTGATCAATTTGGGATCTAGTAAATTTTGAGGCCAGGTCAACACCTTGTGCTGTTCTTCATGTTTTTTTAGTTGCCATTGTTGTGGGGTGGGGGTGCCTGGTCTGGTCTAGGTGGGTGCTACATGTCTAAGTAACATCCACATGAATGACAGGTCCAAAAGTTTCCCAGCTAAACACTGAAGTGTCACAAGATGGTCAATGTTGTTTCCTTCACCTCTTAGTGGTTTTAATGTTGTGGCTGATCAGTCTTGATTATGTTACTTTTATGTTATTTCATAAAACGGCACATGAGTAGATAAATACATCTGAAATGTAAAATTGCTGTTACTGGCTAACATGTGTCTACTCAAGGACATGTGGTCCATGCATCTTCTGTGTGTGCACTCTTGGCCACTTCCACTTCTCTTCTAGTGCACCAGTTCCTCAGTCAGAGCAATCTCTTCTACCTTCTAATTGTTCTGCTTCCGGTTCATTATAGTGAACCAGTTGAAATTCAGATTAATGATGATGGGGTCTGACTGGTCTCAAAGGTGTGGAACACTGTACACACCACACTAGTGGACGACAGTCAGCTTGGTATGGCACTTTGCTGAAGATAGCAGCGAGTGATATGCACAAATCAAGGTTTTCCATAATAATTAAGTCACATGTTTAGCAGAAATACCGCTGCTGTTTCTGAGTATGAGTAAGGTCCATGCAGCTGTAGTTTGTTAGACTCGGTTAGCAATGTATCATTCATCAATCTTCTAGAAAAGCTAAAATATTCCATTTACAAACACATTGCTATGTTAGGCTAGATGGCTTGCAACTGATTTGAGTGCTAGGGATATTTTGACATCTTAGCTTTTCTACGTATTGCATCATTACAGTTCAGCAAATCTGTGACATGCATTTGTCCAATTAATGTTTTACTTTTTTTACCTAAAACAAATACCGTAAGATTTTTCTGCTTAGTTTAAACTTTAGGTTAGCCTGCTAACCTCGGGTAAAGCAATTTATGAGTTGAGCTAGCACTTTAAGACGTAAAGAAGAATTTTCTTTAAAATGAGCCAACGTAATGAGCACAGGCAATGCAATGATAATGCTCTGCTCAAAAGTCAGCAATTTTAAAATGACCCTTCGTCTGAAATGTGAAGTTTTTACACAGTGGTTAAGGCTTTTACTCGCCGTGGGTTCCTATCAGTAAACTTCAGGGGGTGTGTCTCCATTTCCGTTGTGAATTATGCTAACTTCAGCAGATGGTTGTAATTTACAGAAACCTACTCTTTGTGCTGAAGGCAGAGCCAACGCTGTACGGATATGTTTGTGTTTAGAGGAATGCACTAGTCCTGTAAAGCTTTAATAAGAGGATGTGGGTTCATCTCTTGGTAACGGAGGAGAATAAGAGTGGCAGCTTATTATTTGAGCATTTATGAGGGTTGACAACTGAAACATGGCTTAGGATTCACAAGTTTGGTTTTGTAGATTTAAAGTTTGGTCAAAAAGACAACAGTCAGGCCCTTTAGAACGCCAAGGTTATAATGTGAATACGCCACCCAGGCTAAAAATGAATGCAGATGCGGTACATCCAAATAATTCACTGCATGGAACCCACAGCACCGACATTAGAATCAAACTACTAATTTGTGTTTTTAATCATTCTACTCTACAAGGCCACGATTCCCCAGGGTTTCTTTCCCCCACTTGTACAAGCATGTGGAGTGTTATGTAGAGCGATGTGTAGCACGGAAAGCATTCCCCTGCAGTTTACTGTGGGCTTGGCTGGGTATGGCAGATGTCTGCAACACTGCTCTGCTCCGAGTTGAGGGCTCCATTTCAAAGGCCTGTTTACTGGCAAGCCTTAATAGGAAGTGATCTTAAAGTGTTCCTTTAAACATGTCGGAGGCTAATGGTTTAATTTGCTCTGGGTATTGCTCTGTCTAATGAGATTTAGCATACGCTCCCAAATGCACCGCTCTTTTGGAAAGAGAGACATAATTTCCTCTGTTCATTTATAACGCTGCATGTCTTTTAATTTGTCACATCATGGGTTTTTTTTCCTCATGCTGCATCAGGCTTGATTTTCCTCACGACATCAGCGTTGTGCGGTGTGCGCGGTGTGTGCAGTGTGTACGCTCATTTGCTTTTTAGGTTTGTCTTTCTAGTCTTATTTGCATTATGTTTGTACAGTAGGCTATGTGTGTGATCTGATCAGCATTTATAAATATTAAATATTAGCCACATGCAAGGGGTTGGTGTGGAACTCACTGAGTTGCTAGGCCAGCAGATTGTTCCATCAGTTTGCTTGAGCATCAAAGTGTGTGCATGTGTGTGTGTGCTGGTGCATACACACACCGAAGCAGGGCTAGGTGCAGGACTGAACAGTGATGGATTGGGTCCCACAGGCCTCTGGTGTGTTCATTTCCAGAGTCCAGCCGGTGGCTCAGGTCATCCCAGGGATCAAAGGCTACGACTGGATCACAGCAGCATCCCTCCCTCTGGAACAGGGACTTACGCCAGCCCTTTGTCTCTGGATGAAGACAGATAGAAAGTGTCTACTTGAGTCTGACAGCTTCTTCGCTTACCTTTCTCTGATGGAAGATGAACTCCTGTACTCTTTGCCTGAGGCAAGATATTTCTCTGTCGGTTTCAGTTCTGATTTGTTGCCCATGGTGTGATGATGATGTTCATCAAATCGTCCTCAGAGTCTAAATATTATCTTGCTTCGACATCGCTGGACGCTGTCATAATCCTCTGACTCTCTACCATGGTGGAAATATGATGCAGTCAGCACAGTTTTAAAAAAATAAATAAAATTATTTTGCAGTTTTCCATTAACAAAAAAAATGTATCCCCCACCCACAAGGCTCTTAAATACGAATAAAATTAAATAGACAGAAAAATACAAGGACAAATACAAAAACAGTCAGACAGGAACTACTACAAATTCTATTAAGGGGATCCAGGTCAGGGTGACGTTTTTGCAGGCTTTACATATCTCGAATCTCAGTTTCTCTAAAGGTAGAAAAAATAGTACATTCCTCAACCACTGCAGAAATGATGGGCCTGAATTTGATTTCCAATTAAAAAGTATGAGTCTGCGTTCAAATAAAGAAGCAAAAGGCTAAAGCATTTGTTTGTAAATTTGATACTTTGCAGCCTGGAGGTGGCATGCCAGAAATGGTTGTGTGATAGAGGTGCTATACCACAGATTTTGACAAAAAAACAACAAAAAACATTAAATATCTGTCTCCAGTAGTCATTGAGGGAGGTACATGACCAGAACCTGTGTCCTACTGTGGTGGGTATAGCTGCTCCTTGGACAACCAGGATCTGCAGTGGGGACGAGTTTGGACTATTTATCCCTTGAATAGTGCAGACAGTAGAGTACTTTAAATTGAATTAAACCATGACATATACACAATGACAAGGTATTAATATGTTCTAGACTATCTTGCCACATATCTTCAGGACACTCAACCCCCATATTCCCCAAATCAGTCAGCATGGTTTTGATCAAAGATTTTTCATTTAGTTTTAAATATTTCCTTAAAACACCACAAACACATCAGCTTGGATATTATATTCATCCCAGCACATCTCTATCATAAAAATGAACCTAAAATGAATGAATTAGAAAGAAAACAAATTCATCAAATGTTACCACTGTGTGGGCCAAGGACATAACACAGTGCTATATCAATGTTTCATTCAAGTAACTGTTTCCATGTTCCATGTTTCATACCAAGGATGTTATCAGATAATGTACAAAACTTTGTGATAAAATAGAAATGCACCTTATTGGATTTACCACTTTCACAGTGAATGTGAGAGATGGAAGAAGTAAAATACTTTACAGCCCTGATTTAAACAAGAAGCAAGAAATGTTAAGTGTGTATTTTGTTTAGTTGCCATGAAAATTGGTTCCAGGACAGGTTGGCAGTCCATCTAATCATGATCTATATGTTCACTCATGAAATACTGACACATAATTCTATCACATAATTTAGCCAAAGATGGATTGCCAATGTAGAGAAATGCCAGAAAAGGTGTCTAGAGCTCCCAGGAGTGAAGTAAAACAAGTAAAGAAGTAAAAAATCTACAGTTAGTAAAAAAATCTGAACAGTCTTCCATCTTCCACTTCAGGTATTGTAGAGGGACTGAGTGGTTTATATTCCGGTTATTTGTAGGTTTGTTGTTAGTTGTCAGCAGGTTTCTTGATCCATTCCTGTGTACAGTAGAACTGTAAAAGAAAAAGAAATGTAGAAATCTGAAAAAAAATAAAATAAACTGAAAAGATATTCACAGATGACTCAAATTCATTTTTGACCCAGTTCCATGAAAAGTTAACCCTGCTAAGATATACTTCTAACTTCTGAATTAGTAGAGACAACAGTTGACTGTGTTAATACTGATGCCAATGCTGGGGGAGCACAAACAATAGAGACTAAGCTTGATTAGAGAGGACTTCTTTTCAAACATGTAGAGCCTGGTTCTTGACAGACATTTTGCACGAAATCACAAAAAGAATGCAACCATCCTAATGTTGCTAATGCTGTTGTCTTCTTTGCGTGGCAAAATGCAGCCTAAACTACTACAAACTACATATATCTTATGTTTTGCTGACAAAAATCTAATTCATAACATTTGATTGCATGTCAATAAACTGGCAACCTGTCCAGGGTGTACCCCGCATCTCACCTGATGACAGCTGGGATAGGCTCCAGCAGACCCCGTGATGCTTAACAGGAATAAGCGGTTACAGAAGATAAATGAATGAATGAATAAATGAATGAATTATTGCATGTGACTAAATATGACCTCATACCAGGCAGAATACAGTTTGCTGTGTATACATTTAGCAGTGGGGTCAGGCTCCTTTCTGTGTGTCCCAGGTAGACATAAATGCAAATGATCGGTGTTAACACACAGCAATATAATAAATATTGCCGCGTTATAAATTATCTTCAGTGTCTACAACTGAAGCAAAGCCCAGCTGGATGCAACACTCTGAGCCGGCCTTTAGACAAATTTATCCCAGTCAGCAACCACAGACTTTTTCCTCTACAGCAGCATTGTGAAAAAAACAAACAAAAAAAAAAACATCAAATGCCTGGAAAACTGTGAACATGGTCAACTATTACTTTTTATTTTTATTAGTTCTTAAACCATGAAAGTTTAGTATTTGCAAGACTTTCCCAGTGCCCAGAAAAGCTATTTTAATATACATGACATCACTTGAATGTAAAGCCTCTGGGTCAAGAAGGTGGCTCTACATGGTGCCAAACTCACACACAGCAAACCAGGATGAGAGGACTTTTTTTTGTTGGCATTTACGTCAGCGTTTTTTGTTTCACACAAGCACACAACATACTGAGGTTTGGGTGAAGTAGTGGACCACAGATTTTGAATTAGGCTTTGTTACCTTTTAAACTAAACCAGGCTATCCAGTTCCATTTTTTGCTCTGGGAGGGTACTTTTACATGATCCTCAAAAATCTGATACATTGGTCCATTTAGTTTGATTTGCTTGGGCTGGTTTGTGTGAAACTATGGCGCAAACTACATAATCTGCAAGAGACCCCAGTAAAAGGAGCGTCTGATTCTGAATTTGTTTCTGATTCAGGATAGGCTATAGTGTAAACACCAGCAACATTGTATTCATTAAGTTGCTCAGCTTTGCTCTCTAAATGTTATGAATCGTCCCTTTAACAATCAAACTTATTGAATCCATCTGCTGAAGGTGAGGGGACCGATAAAAGTAAGTGAGCTGCACACATTTGTGCATTTGGGAGCCATGGTTACTGATGCATGACAAGTCAAGAATCAGTTAAAACTGCTCTGCATTCTCCTTGTTTCTGGCCGTCCATTAGAAAGTACACGTCATAGTCAGTCCCTCGTACCACTACTATATAAAACACCCCTTTTCGCCCTGTTTCTGCTGTAATGTGTCAAAGTTCTAATACACGTTCTCTCTTGCTACATAAATGTCATCGTGTGGGCATGTGGCCTGTTCATTACTAAACATTGTTTGGAAATCTCCACAGGTTTTGAGCGATCTGCAAAGAATGGTAGCTCTTTGCTGTCTATCCACAGGGTTGTCAGCATGTATCTGTTCTTCATCAGTTTGCATAGTTTTGACTTGTCATGCACGCAAGTTTTGGTCTTCAGGGGACAAAGCATGGGTGCAACCAGCGCTTCATTTGTAACACATGTTACATTTGTAACTGCGTTCATTTGTGTCCTAGCTTGATTGCTTGTTTGTTTGCTTTACCAGAATGCCTTAAAAATAAGGAGATGGAGAGACCTAGTGTGTCTTTTTCTCGCCAGTAGGATTAAAAATGGCCCATGAATTGACTGTGCCGTAGAATAAACAATAAAGCTGAATATTCAGATCTATTTCATGATATTCTAATCAATGGTAGGGAAACAATGACAACAGATCAAGAGGCTAAATCATCTTCTACATACTTCTACTTACAACACAGCAAAAATTCCAGTGTATATTGTACTCTATAAGAGTACATTTAACTCCAGTTTCAGTGCATATATAGGTCCAAGAGTTCGGTGTTCACTGAACACCATCAAAAGTGTAAAACATATACTCCAAATAAAGAGTTACATTTGAACCCTCTGAGAGTGCAATTTTACTCTGTCACTGGTACTTTTAGACACTACTTCAGTGCTTTTTGACACCTGCAGTGTAGAAGTAGAGCAATGTAGAGTAAAATATATACTCTAAGTAAGAAATTTGCATCACTTTGCAGAGCTTTAAACATGTCTTACATTAGGAGCGTGAAGAACTGCGAAGAACTGTCATCAATATGCTGACTTTTTTGGGACTTGGGAATGTCATCATCAATGCATGGTCTTTTTTGAGACATCAGAAAAATATCACTCTCTGATGAGCGTGATGATAGTGACAAGGTGTGCATGAAGATGCTGGAGAGTCTGAAAAGAGGGAGCACATCATTTTCAAAAACATTTGTTAGTAGTGATTTCATTAATTGACCATGTCAATCTGTGGCTATCTGATATACATTTAGAGCTTTACTTTTATAGAGGACATTTATGTCCTTAAGGGCCTACCTACGAGGCTGCCTTTTTGGCACACAGTGTATTATTTTATTTTGAAAGTTTCCTGGGCAAAAATAATGCCATTTGAGGTCATACAGTGAAGGTTATGTCCAAAAAAATGAGTGATTTTTTTAAAGCCGCAGCCAAGTCATACCCCCTTCTGCAATTTTTGAATCTGTGAATTTAACATTCTGACCCATTAAAGAAGAAGTGCTAACAATAAAAAAAAAGCTGTCATTTTTGTCCTCAGATATAAATGGCCTCTATGGTCTCCAAATGACTGAAAGCCGTCGTAGCAACTGAGAACTTTAATCCCTGAGGTGATAGCATAGGAAGAGATGGTAAAACTATGCATCTGTTTTTTTTTTGTTTTTTGTTTTTTTTAATACCAGTGATAGGCTACAAACTGTTTTAGTGGTTGATATGGCCACATTTTGAGCAATTAAGGCCATGGTAGATAGTCTACTAGTTGGTAACCGAGTGCTCAGTATTCTTATCAGTCGACATGTTTCATAGGTAAATGGATCGGTTTGCAAAACAATGAAAAGCAAATTCTGCCAAACTGAATCGAATCATTTTTGTGTACTTAATTTCAATGGTCACATGATAATACTGTAAGATAAGATAAGATAAGATATAAGATAAGATAAGGTTTATTTGTCACATGCACAGTTATACATAGTACAATGCACAGTGAAATGTATTGTTGTACCTGCAGCCAGTAGTAAAAAAATAAATAAAAATACCTACTACAGTAAACAGTAGTAGGTAAACAGTATAAGTGTAATATACACCGATAGAGAAAGAGATAAAAATATAAAATATAGAGTAAAAAATATAAAAAAAATAAAAATATAGGCTGAATAAAAATACAGACTGATAAACAGAGGGGGTGTAGTTGAATATGTACAGAGGGGGTGTAGTTGAATACCTTGTAACCTTGCAAAGTACAATTTGATCAAATGACCACTTACCAATGAGTGAAAGAATGTCGACAATCGTCCACAGGATGTCTGTTTTTTTCCTCCAGAATGACACGGAAGACCTCTTCATCGACCTCTGTTCCAGTGTCATCCAGTACATATATGTCTTTTTCAGCGGGTATAATGAACTTCATTTTATCTTTGAATACAGAGAAAAAAAAAAATTCAGTTTGGAGTGCATTATTGTTCATCTTACTACCACCACAGACACGAGACAAAGTGGGAAAACAAGTCCATTGCCCAAGGACACAATATGGCAATATATCGTTTAGGCTACAAGAAGCAAATACACTAACTTACCCTTGAGAAATTCCGAGTGTGAGGCTCCATTTAGATTGACGTACTTCTTTCCTTTGTCCTGTATTTTGAACAGCATTGCTGTAGACCTTCCACAGCTACATACAATACAAACATACAATTAGTGCAGTTACCCACTAGCAACGTAACTTTTAGCTTATTTTAGGATAGCTATAGCTAACAAATGATTTCTGTTTTTCTTTGTCAAACCGTGGGTAACATTACAAACACAATATTAATTATGATAAATTAATATGATAAAACACTACAATAACTCTACACCAACACTATACATAGAAAGAACACCAGAGAGAGATTATGGTGCAACCTGAAAAGTGTACTTTGTGCCCATTTGACACCAAAGTGTAAAATCTTCTACTCTCGTCATCAAAACTCTGGGATTTTAGCACTCTGGCATTTGCTGTGCATTATTTGCTTGTCTCGTCACTTCAGCAAATTTGCAGAAATCTATATATTAGGCTTAGCATGCAGCACATTATCAGTAAACCTAGTCTATGCAAAATATAAGGGATACCCAGCCAGTGGGCCACCCTCTAAAGCAGGGCGGCCCAATTGACTAATTATTTTTGGCCCGCTGCTCATGCTCATATTTTTAATAATTAAATTAGCAGTCAGAATATCTCTTCTAATGTTTATTTATTGTTGCACTTCCTCTCCTGACCATATATAGTGTATATATGTTAGAATTTTTTAATTGCAAGTTCCTGCTAGCGTTAGCTTAGCTTGTTTGTTTGTTGATACAAAAGGCACTAGCCTACAAGGCTAATTGCAGAGAGTGGTGCCTTGCAGGCTGATTATTAGGCTAATGATGATTTCATATTGCAATCATGATGATTTCATGATTGCAATATGAAATCATAAAAAAGGCTAAAAAGCTGAAGCTGTTGTCCACTTATATATTTCAAAATGATTGTTCAAGGCAGCAGAGAGTGTAATATTTCAGTCTTGTGGGCATGTTGTCCCATGTTGTTGAAGACATAGGCCTGGTAGCCTTATTATTATTTTTCTGCTTTCAATAAACAGACGTGTCATTCATTTTCAAAATTACTCTGTATGATTGTTTATTTTGCACAGCTATATCATAGTCATATTTAATTAAACGCACTGCAACATGAATGTTTAGTTTTGGCCCGTGACCCTCCACCCTGATTCATTTTTGGCCCTTCGCTGAGAAGTATTTGGGCACCCCTGCTCTAAAGCATATCCAATTTGATATTTTCACTTGGAGATTTCATTACAGAACTCCATGGTACTCAACAGCCCTCCTGGAACTTTCCCATCAGTCCCTTGTCTGATTCCCATCTTACCAAGTGAAGTATGTTAAGGGTTAGATGCTGGGGATAAGCTCTCCTGGCTAAAACTGCATGAAATGGAGCAATGGGATTACGGGGTCCATGCACAAGTCTCAGCAATCCTCTCTGAATCAGATTGTTCTTACTCATGTCTGCTTTTCATCTCTTTGTGTTTTGTTATTTTTTTCACCCCCCTAAATCCGTGGGTGTAGATTATGGCTTGTCAATAGCCACTCCAACTCCACTGAGAAGTGGTTGTCTACATATAAAGGCTCACCTGTACAGGGCTGGCAGATCACGATGTATCATATTAGATCTTTTTATTTTTCTTATCTATTGTTAGTAACTTCTGTATATGAAGTTATATGCTGTTTGAAAAGGACCTTGTACTTGCACACTTAAAGTTGCACAACAGTGTGTAACCATGTAGAACCACTGCAGAATGTGATCATACATGTTTGGTTTAAGTGAAGTATGTGTAATCTTATGGAGTTTTATAGTAAACCTGCTTCTGAAATGGTGAAACTGGATTTGATGTCTGACACTGTTCAGGTTGTCCTTTCAGGATGGGATCAGACTTCTAGTAGTATTATGGATTTATGGGTTTACCTTCTTCCAAGATGGCACACCACACATTCTAATTTATGCATTTCTCAGGCTTGTGCATTTTCATGTATGGAATGGCACATGGTGTGATGCTAAAATTAAAGCGTTTCTATTGTAATCACTGTGTGGAGGAAAAGTGATTTTGGAGCCAGAATCATGTGATTACGGTTGGACACTTTTTTTTTTACATGTACATACTGTATATACAGTAAATATGCTGCCTTTTAAAACTTCTCTGGTGTATAGTACATGCATTAGTTGTATTGCATAATCACTCACCTGCAGAGGTGACTCCTGTCGTTCAACTCATGCTGGTTAAAGATGGCTTGTTTGTACACTGCTGTGCAATACACAAGAGGCAGGGGAGGTGATGGCAGCTAAAAAAAAATATTGCTAATTGGAAATGGCAGCAACACAGCCACATAAAACAGCTTAGAAAACAACAATCAACTTTTGATTTTTTTAGAAAAAGGCCTGTGTGTTTAGCTGGAAGGAGCATCCTGATGTGCTCTGCATCATTTCCTGTTAGTATAAAATATTGATTGCTTGTGTACTAACAGCATAAAGATTAGCATAGGCTGTGCACAGATAGCGTGTAATGTGGAAGTGGAACTGTGTCACTGATACAGAGTGTGAATAATATTGCGTTTTCATACAGTACATCTGATTACCAGTTGACTAGTGTCATTTATAGTGGCCTTTTACATCCTGATATGCGCATGCACACATCTGCTGAAGAAATATGAATTATGAAATATGAAAGTAAGTGAATTACATCACTTTTTTTAGACTCACTTATTTGAGTCCTTTCCATCCTGGGACCAGGCTGTATCACTCATTACAGCGCCATTTTCCAGATGTGGCTCACTGACTAAGCTATTAAACTATGATGATGTGTGATTCCTTTCTGTTGCATTACATTTGGCAGCTGAGAATTTAAGAAGGTCAAAGTTCATTGACTTGTTTTAATACAGTTATATTACACTGGCAGTAACAAAAAAACCAAAAAAAAAACACCAACACTCACTGGGATTTTTTCTTTTTTTCTTAAATATCACTCAGGACTGGTGAGTCCACACCACTCATCTCTTATCTAGGTCATTCATTTGGCCTGACAGCTGTGGAGATGTTAGGATGCTTCTTTTTTTTTTTTTCATGTGCTCATTCCCAATAATATCTGACATCAGCATTCTTTAGTATAAAATCGTTCTGTCAAGCAAAATCACTAATATTTCATCCTGAATATGTGCATTTAGTATTATTTAGTACATTGTCAGTGTTTCCTCATCTTTTATGCTAATTGGCAAAATAGACAAAATACTGTAGAGTACAACTGAGACAGTAAGATGAATCACATGCCAGATTACTACAACAGAACCGACTCAAATATCACAAATAATAATGACCAAGAACATGTCAGTGATTCCTTTAATAAATGACAGCAGCTTCTGTGAAAATAAAAAACTTAACCCTCCATCAAGAAGTACCAAAGCCCTCACTTCAAGACCACTTGGAGTGTGTGCAGTTTTGACCGAGGTGTCCTGCTAATAGTAAGCAGTCATTTGTGTCACGAGATGATCTATAACCCGTTCTTTCAGTGCCCTCTTCACAGCGTGGCGCAGGAACAATCTCCAAGCCAAAGTAGCCATTCTCCCTCTCTCTCCTGCTATCTTTAAATTGAAATATTGAGATTATTCCCCTGGTTCAGGGGAGGCTAGCTGTAATCGCCAGACAAATGATGTGGAAAAGCAATAAAAAGCCGCTCCCCGGAGACTCTTCTAGCCTGGCCGAGTGACACGAGCCATGAGGGATACGGGCTGCCGATGTGTCTATGGAGAGTGATCCAAGTTGTAGCAAAGCACTGCCTCAGAGCCATAGATCTGCACTGCTTAAAGGGGATTTGACTAAACAAATGGCAGCATATGGTAGATGAGAGAGAGGAGGCGAGTGGAGAAAGGGAGAGGTGGCATTGTTTTCAGAGAAAGGAAGGGTGGGTGAGTGTTGGGGAGGGGGGGTCCGTGTCTCTCCTCCCCTCTTCAATCTTTCATTATGTTGTCACACTCTAGTTGCGTGCTTCCAGTAACACTTTAATTAGCCTCCATGAGTTTAATTGCGCGTGTATGTCTGCCAGCTTGTTTTGCTGCGTAAATCTGTCTTGTTTGTTTTCTACCACTCTGAGGATCGCTGCTGGTGCTGCAGGAAACCCTGTGCACCCTTAAGTTTAGTACTAATTTCTGAATATATTTGCAGGGTTACTGCACGTCCAACAGAGAATAGAAGTGTCTGAAGAGACCATTGTATGTCCCGCATAGGCTTTGGTCACACAAATTTATTTTTCAAATCTGATGGAACTTGAACTCCAAAATGTTTAATATTAAACATTTAGCATATTCAGTTCTTTCTTTCTTTCTTTCTTTCTTTAACAGCTTTACCCATTTTTGGAGGGGAAGCACAAGTGTCTTTTTATATTTGCGTTTGCATGCAATAACAATAAGTAACAAAAGTAAGTGTGTAAGCATGACACAGACTAAATAACTTACTAAATTACACTAAAATGCAATAAAGAAGCAAAAAAGCTAAAGGTCTTAATAAATCAAAAAATACTTTATATCTGTTCTTAGTCAGCAGGATCATCATGAAAAAAGCTAAAAGTCTGTTAAGAATAGAACGTGTGCTGTTTTTACTACGTGGTCAATTTTGGACCCGTGTAGGTAAAACACCACAGCAGTCCCGGCAGACTAGCAGACCACACTCACACTTCCTGATAAAAAAAAAAAAAGAAAAGGAAAAGAAAAAAGCAATCAAAGCAGCTCCGGAAGTCCTCCTCTGTTTTTCTCTGTTCTTATTCTTTGTGGCGAAACAAGAAGCAGGCAGTTTGCTGGCAGTAGGAGGTTTAGCAGCCTGGAGCTAACAGGAGCATCAAACCACGGCTGGGTGTTTCCATCTGTGCGCGCGCGAGTGTGTGTATGTCTAGAGCTGCTGTTGTTGCTACTACTGCTGCTACCGCTACCACTTGCCTCCGTCTCCTCCCTTCTCTGGCCTAATCAACAAAACAGCCTCAGCTGCCCCTTCGGATCCCCTGCCAGGGTCCCTATCATCCTCTGATCAAATATTAATGTGTGATACCGAGCTTGCTCACTAATCCAAAGCCAATTAATATTATCTGTCAATTATTTACAGATCCTGAGGTGCGGAGGCAGATCCCTGAGGACTACATCGGCCAGGTTCAGAATATGTAATTGACTTCCTCTTTTGCCCCCCCATCTCAACCCCAGCGTCTCTTCATTCTTTCTTCCTCTCTCCCTGTTGCATTTCTTTCATTTTCTTCCTCTCTTTTCATCTCCTCCTTCCTTTTTTGTTTATGTGTGTCTTTTAGAGCCTAAATGGTTGTCTTTTCAGTGGTTCAGGGAGAGCGGCGCAGGATGCTGCCTGGGCATTAGCATTGCTGATATATCTGACATTGCGGGATAGGGGTGGGGGGACATGGGGGGCAGCAGGGGAGCTGGGCTTTGTGTCTGACTCTCACTCATACAGTGCAGTCAGGGAATACTGTTATTAGTTTTTATCACTGATGCGCAACAACATGACATATGTTTCAAACCCTGGCGCCTAGTGATTCGGGTTGTTAGCTCCAATCACTTCCATTGTTATTCCAATAGATGCCGAATTTGCTTTTGCCACACATCTTCCCTCTTGGAGGTGGCCTTGCAAGTGTGAGCTCGGCTGACTGATACGAAAACACGCAGACAACTACGCGCGCGCACACTCCAGCGATCAGTCGTCGCTGTTTGTCGCTGGCTGTTTTTGTCCCTTTCTTTCTTTCTCACTCATTTGATGGCCGAGAGAAGCGGCAGCGCTGTGGTAATGGAGTTTTCACCCTCAGAAGTCTTTATTCTGCAAGGAACACAGACCCCACTGCAGCTTCTGCCTCTTGCAGCTTATTTAGCCGTCTGTGCAAGAGGTGGTGGGGGTCGGGGGAGGCCTGGTGATGGTGGTGTTTGGGGCGAGGGTGTTTCGCGAGACTGGCATCTGAGAGGGAATAATGATGGCCGGTCGTTTGGATCCCTTGAGCCACAAATCTCTCTCTCTCTCTCTTTCTCTCTCTCTCTTCTCCCTCTACAGATGTGGAGAAGAAAGACCACAGAAGAAAGGCAGGATGAAAGGAGGGGTGTCGTTTCTGACAATGTATTTGCTACTACTAAACTCCTACCACCTCCCATAATGCACTTTGACCTGCCAGAGCTACTAATTGGCTAGGTGAAGAGTCGGAAAATGGAGTTTCCGTCCACTCCTCTGTCTTTCAGTTTCCTGAATTCATTTGCCTCATGAGATGATGCGCGATTGGTGTTTGTTAGCATACTTGTTCGGTGTATTTTGCACTAACTAGCTCTTCGACTCAGAGTTCTCCCTTCATCAAGTCTTTGTATGCGGCTCCTTCTAATAAGTATAGATGAGCTGTTTTGCCAGTGTTGCCCCCCACCCCCACCAAATGTGAGCGGGAAGATGGCTTCCTCTCGTTAGCCGTGCCTTCACATCTCAGATCTCACCGTTTGCGGGAGCGGTTTAATCTGATATGTAAATATAGTGTTTGATCCAAAGCAATAGTCTAACGAGCAAAAATCTCTGCTTTTCTCCGCCTTTCTTGCACCGGTAATTAAAACAAAGCCTGTTTGGGCTTTTCTCTTCCATCTCCTGTCTTCTCTGTCTGCCTCTTCCTCATCTCTCTGCCATCCTTTCCTCTTCTCTCACTTTCTTGTTCCCTGCCTCTCTGTGTCTCCTCTTTGACACCAGCGCTGCACAGTCTTGATTTTTACACGTTTCATCCTTTACGTTAGGCAGCTGCTGCATATTTTGTCAGAGCTGTTGCTGTGAAGTACGTTTGTCATACTGGAAACGCGATGTTTGAAGCCGGGCTCTTTTGAAGTGGCTGATGTGCGGCTGTTTTAACTGGAAGGCAAAGGGACGGCGGTCGCCCGTAATGGGGGAGTATTCAAATGACTGACCTCTAGATGACAGACCCAACCAACTGCGCTATGAATAAACAGCAGCTTGATGTGGCGCTTTACACTGCGCTTTGTTCAGGTGTTGATATCATGTTCCTATCATACTGCCTGTTAAATGACTGAAGGTCACTGGTGTCTGAGGGATGGCGCTGAGATCCATTTAGCTAAGAGCTGAAAGACTACGAGTAAGTGCACAGAGCCAATTCTCCCGGTGTGGTGTGTGTGTGATATTGCGTGAATGGTGATGAGCAGATTGCCACTGAGTCCTCAAATCCATATGAAGATATATTTTTCCTTGCAGAAACACAATAAAGAAGAAGGCGATTTGCTTATTTCAATCCTAGCAGACAAATAGCACATTTAACTGAGAGTGAATTCTAAGGAGGGCTGTTGCTGAAGGAGGACTCCTTATCAAAAGAAAAAGCACTTCTCGTGTTCAGCTTTGTTGCATGTCTGTGTTTGACCATTTACATCTTTACTGAATCTTGTCACGATGAAGGCAGTCCTATATTCTCACTGAATATCACCCTAACATTGTCGTGTCTTCAGCTGTCTTTCACAGGGTGGACTGGACTTCTTTCCTGTGAAATCTTGGACATATTCCTGCAGGCAGATTGTCTCTGTTATATGTTTTAGCAAATTCTAGAAACTCAAATGCAAATGTCTTAACTTAACCTGGCATCGCTAGACACCAGAATTTCATTACAGGGCATTTAAAATATTCAATGTTTAAAAATCTCTGCACACAATTGGATAGTCCAAAAACCAAAAAAATCAGGGCAATGAAGTATATCACATTAAGGGATAGATAGATTATTTGTCACATGTACAGTTATACATAGTACAATGCACAGTCAAATGTATTCATGGATGAAGGCTTTCCCGACAAATGCCACTGATAATTGTTCATTCTTTAAAGTTATTTTGCTCTATCTTTTACACTGTGCACGATGGTGGAGTCTGAACAGCTCACTGACCTGGCAGCAGGACATTTTGTTGTAAGCAAATTCAACTCCACAGCACTCAGATGACGTGGCTAGATGACTATGCCGCTGTTACTCTTCTCTCCACCACCATAAGAAGGCCACCCAAACTATTTAATGGGTCCGGCAGATCCTTGCCAGAGCATAGTCAGTTCCCAATGAAGTGACTCCAGACCAGTTTTCCCCACACAATAAATTTGTGGGTGATGAGGTTGGTCTGGCTACAGGACTGGTCTTTACTATATCTGAATTAAACAGACTCTTACAAACACAAACTCAGGCTCTAATGTCACTAATGCCCTCTGCTCTTTGCTTCCATCTCTTGGTTTTTCTAAAGACAGGTCTGCCTAACAATTATAATAATACTGTTTATTTATTACTTGTAATTTATTGGTCATTATTTGTAATTACTTACTCATCACTACTGTACATTATTTGACAGCTGTGATTGGTGATTGTAGTGGCCCAATAAGAATATACTTTTTGACTGCCCTAAATAGATGTAAGCAAGTCTGGACAACAAAGTTCATGACCAGCTAAAGAGGGACGTCTATTAAAATGGTATTGTCCTAGATTCCGACTGGGTTACTCAGTCAAGGCAAAAAACATCACCAGTCAATCTTTACTTTAAAGGCTGATGACAGCCCCTACTCAGTCACTCACTCAGAGTGCTGTTGAGGAAAAGGCTCGGTTGTCCTCGAACCAAGTCCATAGCATCAAACGCTTGTTCAACATTAGCAAGTTAAACTGCAAAACACATACAGAATGCTATGCCATTAGATTAATAGTACGCATTTGCCCAGTAGCCCCCAGGGTTTAATACAGTACTGTCCTGATTCTTAACACTTAGCTGTGCAACACACTCTACAAATGAGTAGGGCTGAATTTGCTTGCTTTTCTAGCTAGTTGCCTCATTAAAGGACTTTAACACCCTTGCCATGTCAAAAAGACACACAGATGCACACCAGTTTTCTTTGCAATTCCCACTTGCCCTTAACCCATTGCAGTGATGCTGTGATGTACATTTAAACCAAAATATGAAAAGGTTACAAACTTAAGAGACATAATTGCTGCAATGATATTTTTTCTATTGGTATGCACATTCTAACTTCGGGGATTCATCCAGGGATTAACACATAGGTCTATTTAATAATAAAATCAACCTTGGCTTTATCCATACAAATGACATTTGAATTGATTGTTAATTTAAAGTAAAATAAAAGAAAGATGAAGATAATTCTGTTTTTCCTTAAACGTCAATTTTTGTATTTTGGGGGATTTTTGAAATGCATTTAGACATGAAAGACACAGATGCATTTCCACACATTCCACCTTTCTGGATCTGTGCAGAATGTTGAGGGAGGAAGTTGAAGAAGAGCTTCCATGGGAAAACAAGGAACGAAGGGGACAGAAGCCAAGAAATCTGGCTTTTTGCTTTGATACGCCCCACCTTCAACTTCTGGGCCCCGGCTCTGTCGACTTGATTCTCCTAATTAATTTGTCTGCAGTTGGGTTACCTTGATGAAAGATTGCGTTTGGAGGGAGAGAACACCTGGTAACATATGCTGCAGGGACTGATAGCAAGGCAACAGAGTGCCAGCTGCAGATAACAGACAGGACGATTCAGCAGATTGTGTATATGTTTGGGAGTGAGAGGACGCACACACTCGTACACACAAACACACACGTATAGTGCATACACAAGTTAATTACATTTCATTTCAACAGCTTCATTTCATGGTAATGGTTATTTTTAGCTCTATAGATAGGTTGCACTAGGAGTCCTTTACAGCACTTTACAGCTTTGTCTTCAAAAGCTACACATACAAATGTGAGAGTTCATGATGAACCCAACAATAAAAAGACATAATATAATTAGGTGTGAATCATATTGAAAAGGAAAATCAGTGTGCTGTGAATGACAATCCTCACCATAACCTGTTATTGTAGCATGGTGACAATGGTTAATTGTTTATTTTAAGGCATGATTTTAATGATTTTTATCTGTTTCCTGTTGTTAGTACTCCTTAGATTGGTCTATTTGTTAAAGCATTATATCAGGTTTTAGATGCCTGAACCTTAAAAACATTGGTGCTTTCATCCCAGCTTTGCCTTATTACCTTTGTACAGTGTAGGAATGACAGTTTAGTTTGACTGGAGAAAATGTAGTCTAATTTATTTAATTGATCTAAGTGACGTGGTAGCCGTATCAAATGACTGAACTGCCACTGGACTACATTGAGTACTTTTGTCAGACTTTAGCACTCATCAGTCAAGTGTCAAAATTTTGGATCTCCGTGCAACTTTACTCCCCTGACGGCTTCCTTCCAAAAATATCAGCAGTGCTGTCGGCCCGGAGCGGCCCTTCGTTTGTCGGGCCGCGGTGCTCAGCATTCAGGATCAGGTTACTGTCAGGGCAGCGCGGAGCGACAAGATGGAGTTCGGCTGGGGTTTGAAGATCGGCAGGTCCGCCGCTGAATACCACCTTGTGTTTTGGGTCCTGAGAGGAGTGCCCCAGCAGCTGCCCTCCTTCACGCCTGTTTGTCAGTAGCTGTCGATAAGTCCTGCACTCGCTCCGCTCTAAAGGGGAGGGGAAGAAAAGACTGAAATAGGATGCTTCCTGCCCTTTAACATGCCAGAGGCTTCGTTAAGGGAACCTGTGAAATCAGTTTAATAGGCTGACATCACCCCTGGGCCTCCGTGACCCAGCCCTCCTGAGAGCCTCCCCCCTCCTTTCTCTCAGTTTCTTCTTCCTCTTTTCTCTCCTCATCACCTTTTCTTTCTGCCGTTCTTCTCCTCTTCCTTGTTATTGATTGTCTCCCTTCCTCCGCTCCTAACATTTCCTGTATTGCTTTTTTTTTTCCTTTTTCTGCTTTTGTGACGTTCTCTTTCCTCTTCTTTTTCTATTTCTGCTGTACTCATTTTTCATCATCTCTTCCCCCACTCCAGTGCCACTTGAATTTACTCCCATCTTCACTTTCTCATCTGGTCATTTATAAATTCCTTTATTTATGTTTTTTCTCTTCCTTTGTATCCCTTACATTTTTGACATCCTCTTTGCCCTTCTTTTCATATCTGGTTGTCTTCTCTACGCCTTACCTTTCCTTTCTTCTCCTCTCCTCCTCTTAAATCTTCCCCTCTGTGCGTTTTGCCTGAGCAGTAGTGTTTTGTAGTCGTGCTAACAGGGGGATAGCTCTATTTTTCATCCCGCTGACCTTGATGAAAACAGGGGAGCAGGCCGGTCTGAGGACGACCCAGAGTCTGCCTGAACCCACCTGACATTAGTGAATAAAATATAGCACAGGCCTCCTGTTGGGGACGGCTGCTGAAAGGGAGATCACTCCACCTCCTCTTATTTATTCTCTTTTCCTCCTTCTTCAGACGCTAACGCCGGGAATGTGACGTTAATGTGCATACCGGCTGTTTGAACCGCCGACCACAGGTCAGCCACTTTAATAGAGAGGTTCAAGCCTCTCTCAAAGGGATAGCAGCCCGACGCCTCCATTAATGTAGAGCAGGAATGTAGCCATAAAACAGCACTTCCTCATGTAAGGCTTCCCTGTGAAGCACCGGGACCCTGGTGTTTTATCCTCTATCCCAGAACACCACAACAGGAATGAAAGAAACAATCAAACAATCACTATAATTCTCCAACTCTTTACTGTGTGGCCAGTGGTCTGTTTTGGATTTTCAGTCTCCGGCTTTGAGCATGGGATAACGCTTGCTGTCTCTCTAGCTTGCATCGCAGGAGGTTTGTGATGGTTGCTGTTTGCGTCTGGCTTCTCTTCTCAGGGTTTTGCATGACTATTTATGTGCAGTGAATATTTTGTCTTCTGGATACGGTGTGAGGAGCGTGTGCGCGTGTGTCTATGTGTGTGTATGTGAGAGTGTTGCTCTGTGCTGCATGTGTGTGTGCAGCATGGGTCCTGACACTGCCTGGATGGTTATGGCTGCCCATGGCTGTAGGCAGGCCTTGGGGGGTGCAGGCCCTCTCCTGGTGGGGATAAAAGCAGGAGGCATCTGGCTCCAGCGGAGCTCCAAAAACTCAAAGTAGCCTAAGATCCCCTTCTCCTAGTTTAGCCAAACAAGCTGGACTAATCCCAACTATCAGGGGATGCTCTGTCAAAACAAGCAGCAGGGCCCTAAGGCAAGCTGATCCACTGAGCGGTGAAGGGCTGTGGAGAGAGGGAGAGAGGGAAGGAGGCCCTCCCATTAGCATAATGCCTCTCGGTAGTGAGCTGGTGTGCTGGCCTGACAGCCTGAGCACAGGGGCACAGCGTCTCACAGGGGGTTTGGGCTCAGAGACGGAGCAGCAGGGGCAGCAGGGGCAGCAGTGGAGATGTGGGAGCTTTCTGGCTTAAATCAGCGAGGGGCAAAACCCAGCCCAGCCTGCTGATGGCAGTTCCTCCTCTCTCTTTCTTTTTCTCTCTCTTTCTCTGTGATTTCTGCTCCTCTGGCTTATTTTTAGCAGCCTTCATCCTCCAAAAGCAGGTTGAGTCCTCTTCTCTCTGAATATGTAGGCCTATGCCCTGGGCTCACCGTCGTTCACCCAATTCACCAGCTACATCACTTCCTCGCAAAGCTATTCTGGTGCTGCTGATCTTGTGTTGTGGCTACCTGCTGGAAAGCAGCTAAGAATTTGTGTCAGGAAAAAAAAAAAAAATCATAAATTACTGCTTGACACACAACACACAATAAGTCTCATTCTTCACATATGAAATATTGATTTAGCACGCTCATTATCCTCTGCAGATCTCGTTTGATATTCTGTTAACTCGCGTTTCTCTTAAAATCTTGGGAACGGTGTCACGAGCAGAAATTGTGCACAAACAAAGTCAAAGCACTCTGTCTTCTTTTGTCACCATCCGGTGTCATTTAATTTTGTATATGCAGAATGGCTAAATGAAACAAATGAGTTAGCTGTATGTGTTATTAGCCCTAATGGGAACATAATGGGGTTAGCTCAGGCCGCGTAATAATGAATATCAATATCAGCAGCCTGGCCTTTTATTAAAGCCTTACATCATCTCTCAGACACTCAATTTGAGAGGGGGCTGAGTGTCCGGAGGGAAACATATTTTTGGTATCTGGTTGTTGTAGCACTTCTGCCTTTAAGTATTACTAATGCTTTTATGAGATATTACTATTATTTTGTTATTTATAGTGACAGATTGATTGTACTTTAGGACTTTTTGGTGTGATTCTTGTCCAGATTGTTGTGCCGTGATATCAGCAGCTTGTCAATAGCCATAGATGAAGTATTTATGTTTTGTGAATGTCTGTTGGAGGCTACAGCTAAAGGATCCTTTTAAAAATAGGAAACCCTGCTGCCTGCCTCGAGTCCAGCCAGTCCTACTGGGATTGTACTTGGACTGGATCCAGTTGATTATCATTTCAGCCCACTGTCACTCATAAAGAGGCAGGTTCCCGGGCCCAATTATCTTTGAAAACCCTACCATGGAGGCTGGATGTGATCAATGAGCCCGATGCCAGCGTCGATATGCTCCAAGTCAAGCCTATTGATCAGCAGACGGCTATAGACAGACGTTGTGAACTGTATAATGTCAGAGGGGCGGGCGGGTACGAGGCTGGAAGGGGAGGTGAGGTGGAAGAAGGGAGGGAGGGCTGAGGGGGTTGTCGGGTAGGGTGGGGTTGGGGGGCGGGGGGGCGTGGCTGCAGTGTCGGGAGCCTCAGGTGTGCAGCATCAGGAGGAAGAGGTGACAGTTTGCTGGGCCCCAAGGCCCCTGGGGAGAAGATCAGGACCTGCCCTGACTCCCAGCCTCCCAGCTCACGGCAGCAGGGTGACGAGCTGCCCCAACAGCCCCTCCCACAGCCGCCACCGCAATTAAAAGTCTGGCTCAGTTGCAGGCTGGAGCGCAATAAAAAACGGAGCACAACAACCCTCTCACCTTACGCTCAGGGACTGGGACACACACTCGTACTTGCACACACAGCAAGCGGGGAAACTTCCGCTCGTCCTTTCTCTCCAGAAAGACAAAACCTCCTGCTCAGATTGACATATTCATAGCAGTATCACCAAACTCTTGCGATTGATTTCTCTGCTGGCTTGTGTCTATCCACTCTGAATTCCTGGGTACACCTTATTTTGCATGGTTGTTAATATCAAATTGCACTTCAGCAACCTCCAGACTACAGTTACATTAGTGGACAATCTTGCAAAATCATTGACGGCAGAAATAACATAACATTTCATCATTGTTTGAGGATTTTTAATCAAACTTTATACTTGCATTCTACAACATCTGCACATAAGAACGATTGATATGACTGGGAAAGTCAGAACTTTCTACGATAATATATTTCACTTGGAACAAAAAAGTGCCAACAAAAAGCTAGCAAACATGAATGTCTTATCAGCCAGAATCTGTATCCATGAAAAAGTAGTATATTCTTAATTATAAGGATAATACCATGTTTTGCACAAGCATGATATTTTGAACCTTTGCGTGATCAACTGTGCGGTAAAAGAGCTGTCAGACACGTTCTTATTAAAGGCCATCACTGGTGTTTCTTGCAAACTATCAGCTTCCTATAGTACAAGGGAATTTTGATAAACATGGAAAACTTCTTTTTTTTCAGTTGATTAAAGCTGGACTGACTGCCTAGTGACATGATTGCTTGCATCACTCAAACATCTTTCCTAACGTTGCCTTACCCCCCACATGACATGAAGCCCGGATGAGGAAAACCGAAATACAACCGAAACTGAAAATAAAATCTGTAAAAACTACGTTTTAACACATTTTGTTTATTCATATCCAGGAACCAAAAAAATTGTCAGACCTTCTGCAAATCAGCAAATCCCAGAATAGATAGTCACCAAATATTTATCTCTGAATGCTCTGACAAGGCTATTGTTGTTTGCCGCCATTTTTAAAAGGTTGCTTAGCGTAGCACATTGTAATTAAGAACGGGTGTGGAGTTGTGCATCACATTTGGTTCCAGTTGAGAACTCAGGTTTAATAATGTAGTGAATTGTTGTTTTAGGCCTGCATTTCCCCACTAATTTACAGTTTTGATTACACAGAAATAAAAATGTCAGTGGTTTCTGGCTAACTTTGGCTTAGTTATGCGGATAAGACGACTTACTGTGCTTCAAAATTTTTCCCGAGTGTCTCCTATTCAGAGCACTCATTACAGGATGAAAACTCCCCCTAAAAACAATCCCCTCGTCCTGGTTTCATGCTAAAACACAGAGGAGGGTTGTTTCAGGTGACAAAATCCTATTTAAATGTTCAGATTGCCCCCAGATCTGGGTCCAGACAATCTCTGTGGTCTGCATAGCAATTATAAAATGAAGGAACAGTGCTCTAGTGCAGCTTTTTGGTGTCCATTGGCTGATTAGAAATCATTACATCTGTGCTACAGCAGTCAAAAACTCAGATTTCCTCTTATTTCTGCATCGAACACAGCCTCCAACACCTCGGCCCCGGCCTGAAGGAAATCTGTTTTCCATTCTGCCGCCCAAGTCCCCAAAGCAGCGTCTTTGTCTCAATAATGATGAACGATTATTGCCCTCGGATTGCTTTATGATATATGCACTCGTTAAAAGTAAAGGGCCAATCGTTCCACTAAAGTAACCTTTCTGTACATCATTTTGAGTGTGAAACTAATAATGGCCGGTTTCAGGTGACAGACTGGAAATGGAGACATCCTCTCTATATCTGCGGCGCGGAGGAATTGAATTCGATACATCATAATACGGATAAAGCGGCGGAGCAAGCAGCGCTGTGATGTAATGACTATAAAACTATTCAGCAGTGGCATAATGAGATCAATTGCCTCCCCGGTTCAGTCTCTTTTCGCGCTTTAACACAAACAGGAAGGGCTCAAGTTGTTTATCTCCATCGGAACAGACTTTAGGTGAAAGCTGCTTTTGATCCGAACAGCTCTCTCTATCTGTTTCCACATGGGGGGAAATTATGTTTTCTATATATTTTTTTTTAGGTAAAGCAGAGTTCATTGTGTGGCTAATAGAGGTAAAGCCACATCACGCTTTGTCCTCATATCATTTTAATTCCTAATCTTATGAATATAATAGATTTAAAATGAATTTTAATGAGTGTAATGTATGCTTTTTTGGTTCATATTGATGTATGAGGTCATTGGAGAGGGAGAGCGCCAAAGGCTAAAGTTGAGGAAAATGCATACAAGAAGGAGGCAAATGCGAATTAGAGGTGTGTGTAAGTGTGTGTGTGCGCGAGAAAAGAGAGGGAGGAGAGGACAGCATACTGAAGTCCACAGCCAGAACTCCTCATGCAAATACTACCAGGAGAAAAAAAAACAGCTTCATGAATTAATCTCTCCACTTCCACTTCTTTTTTGCTAAAGGCAGTCTTCCTCCCCAGTTTGAGTCTTGCTTCTCCTGGCGTCAGGGAAATTAATTATCTGTTTGTCATCCCGAGCTGAACTGGGGGAATTGGGAGAAGACTTGAGACTCAATGGCAGACAGGCAGCACACTGACTGGGATGGACTGGAGGCTGGTTGGTGGGTTGACAGGCAGGCTGGGATGTGACACTGCAGGTGCTACTGCTGAGCTGAGCCCCCACCCCTCTCCATCACCATCCACCCCCTTCCTCCTGAGCCTGGAGGAGGGTTTGCCCGTCAGCCCGGACTCAATGTGCGCCGTGAAAGAGGCAGCAGCTCATTGTCTTTGTGAAGATGGAAGACAGAGAGAAGGGAAAAGCTACTTTTTGTGTTATTAAAGGAGGACAGGTGGTACTCTGTTTCACTGAGCCTTAGGAAATGCAGCCTAATGTTAGCCAAGGCTGCTTTTATGGCCTCGGGCTACAGGGGGGGACGGAGATAGCAGGCAGCAGGTACTTGCTGCCATGGGGTAGATTTAGCAACGGTGTGAAGGTTCCGATTTGGCCCCACACACACACACACACACACACACTTACACACTCTACCCCATTCTGTTATTTGATTGAGGCAAGTAACTTTCACCAGCTCGATCACACGGTAGAGTTTTAGGGTAGAGAAGATTAAGTTGAAAGTTTGGTTGTGGGCTTGACAGGGGCTTGGCAGCTCACCAGAGGAGGTAAAAAAAAAAATCTCCTTTCTGGGGTTGTTTTACACAGCGCTCATGCGCATACCCTGTATTTTTGAGGAAATACATAAATGGAGGCTGCGCTACCGTGGTGTGAACTAGGTTTATGTGATGGACATTTTCAAATTGTTACACATACGAAACACTATATTAAACATCTTTAAATGCACTTTCTCACTACGTGCACTCCCGCGTCAGTTCAGTCATTAGGGTTAGAGTTAGGGTTACCGTAGTATGCATGCATATGTGTATATGTGTGTGCACACACTGAGTATTGTGGGTCAGCAAAGCCATAGGGACACATTTGACAGCAACACCATCAAAGATGGGATGACTTACAATGAGCTGTCGCTACTCTAGCTCCATGCCTTTGGGTGTATGCACTCAGTTGAGATGTATGGACAGACTGTGGCGCATCCACATGCACCAAAAACACCCAGTGTCCACCCACCCGAACAGCTCACATTAGCTCTAAGCTGTCTTTATGTAAGCGTGATGATTTGGTCGCATTGCTCTGAAACAAAAGTTTCTTTAATTTAAATATATTTCCACCATAGCACAAGCACAGTGTTTAATTTCTTCAAACCGAAGTGATTCGCTTCGTGCCCGATGAAAAGCCACGCTTAAGAGAAAGTAATTAGCAAATATTTTTCCCCATTAATGATGTAAGTTATTATTTCACACATGCTCGACACATCCGCTGTTAATCTAAACGTCAAAAAGTTTTACGACCAGGCCCGCCTTACCTGCAGATGAATCGCTGTGCCTGTGGCTACGGCTGCGGTGCACCCATAACTAGCGCTCGAGTGGTGTTTGTGATTGGTTCTCCTTGCACCACCTCTCCTCTGCCAAATCAACGTGCATCACTCTTAGCCGGTTTGTTATACGTATAATAAGTTAAATAAAAATGTGAACAATAAACTGCATTTTAGATTCAACTTTCCTTTTTGAAATTAAATCATTAACTGTGCAGAAGAAGCACTAAAGTGATGTTCACCGTGTGCTGGAAGTCAGTTATTCAAAATTCAAAATATTGCTGGAAATACAGAGAGAGACGGGGGAAAAAAAGAAACAGAAAATAAAAAAAGAAGTCAAAATTGTGGCTGAAAAATAAAACGTGGTACAACACTTTCTTCTGCGTCTTTCTATCTCTTTTTCACATAGGTACATTAATATAAAAGAAACCTAAGTCTGCAATGCCTGCTAATAGATGACAATGCAAAAGCCAGTGGCCGCGTTTTTGGAAAGTCAGTAAAAGGCACTGATATTACAGTGTGGTACAGCGTAAAGCTTATTTACCAGCTGTTACCATGTCAACATTAAAAATGCTCAATGTCAAACCCAAAGAAATCAGAACCATTTGTAGGCTAAATCAGCAATCAGCACAAAATGAACAGCCACTATATTGTTTATGTGAGTTCAAATATTAATAAAAAAAAAATAAAAAAAAACTGGTAGCATATGTAAAGGATGCCGTGTGTGTGTGATATTGTCTGTGGTTTCCTGGGAATCCAAATCAAATAATAATCAATAAAATAATCAAATCCTATAAGACCTCAAAATTGTTCCTTGTCTGCTCTTCATTTAATTAATTTCATTGTCACTTTAAAACAAATCCCAAGAACTAATTCGGCATAAACAACAAAACCAGTTTAAATACTGTATATGTATATTTAAGAATACTGTATAAATACTGTATATTTAAGAATCTGCTGTTCACATCCAACACAGTCTACAGACCCACTTGCTGCTACAGCTTTGACTTTCGGTAGTTGTGTTTTCCGTTTACCTTATTGGACGAATCTTGTTACCCTTGTTCCAGCTTTTTTATTTTTTCATTTATTAACGTTTCGATGTGCCATCACCTGGGCGACGCCCCTTCGCAGACAGACGGTGTGCTCCCTTCCTGCTAGCCCTTCACTCCTGATCTGTGTAAACCACTGCCTGCTCGTCTGACTGCTTCTGCTTCTATTTGCAGCCTGATCAGACCCTATCAGCTGACTGTGTGATTATGCTGCATGTGCGGGTGAGCGTGTGCGTGTGCATGAAATATACAGTAGTGCGTGTGTGCATCTGAGATGACTGTACCTGCTGCTTTTGTGTATTGTGTAGCCTTTGTGTGGCTCCAGTCATTTAGACCATAAGTGGACTGAATTTGGCCTTGCCGCTCTCTGCTGGCACCGTGTCTGTGTATGTGTGTGTGAGTGTGTGTGAATTTTGTTCAGGGTAGTCTTTGTTGTCCGCCATAAGTGAGTGGATGGGCTTTTTTGCTTTATTTTGGCAGCGAATACATTTTGTGTGAGCGAGCTACATGATTCTGTGTGTGTGCCAGTGTGTTCATGTCTCCGTTGTACTATGAGTGGATGTGGACTCCTTCCACTGGTGTCCACTCTGTGTGTGTGTGTGTTGTCCTGTATGTGTTGTCTTTGTTGTGCGCCTCTAATCCCCAGGTCCCCGGGGCTCCAGGGGAACAGCTGAAGCAGGGGCAGCGGTGGCTTGTCAGCCTGGGGCTCCCGCTGCTCTTCTCCCTTTCACTGCTCCCCATATGGTCCTGCAGCGTCGGGTCCCCGGGGGCCTGTTAGCACCGCACCACCCAGGCCTGCGCCCTGCCACCAGGCCCCTCTCGCCTCCTGTCTCACCCCTTCGCCGGGGCCTGCCTTCACCCCTTCTTCCCCTCTACCCTCTCTTCCTTTGTGGTGCCCCTCCTTCCTCTTCTTTTGATTGTCTGGATCATGTCTCGATGTGAACCCAGATCTTTCCTCCTCGCTTCGTTGTCTTCTCTTAGCCGTACCCCTCCTTTTTTCCTCTTCCTCTACCTTTTAATTGATGTTTCTTTTCTTCCCTGCCCTCATCTGTCTCTTATTTCTCCGGGCCGTGCCCTCCTTTGTGGTGCGGTGAAGTTAATACAGGGATTTATGGCTCCCATTAGATGTATGAATTATCTCCTTTTCTTTCCTTCAGGAAACTTTTTGGAGGAACCATCGACCTGCCGCCAACACCGTAGCATAGCCCACTCTGATATAAAGCTAATGTGGTGCGAGCCGGCCAGTGGCCCCTCAACACTCGGAGCCCCCAGTGACTGTAGCTGAGGCTCCTTGTCTCTTTAAAGAGTGATTTAGACTCTCTGGGCCCACTGCAGACCTTGCCGCTAGAAAGTACCTCAGTTTATCTTCACCAACCGAGCCCCGAGCGTCTCTAAATCAGCTGTCACTACCTCTCGGGGATTACCAGGGATTTATAAATGAACAGGGAGTGCTGTTTCACACAAGTTATCAAACAGATCATAAAACACCATCTCTGGGATTTGACTGTTTGGTTACACATGTTGGAGCTGCGCCTTATGGTAATGCTGCTGGTTCTCAGAGTGTTTGCACTAGAGAGAGGATGTCTGTGATCTGCTTTTTTTTTTTTTTTTTTCCTTTTTGAAACTACAATTTGGCTCATCTGATCTGAGCAACCGGATCTCCCCTCAGACCAGCGCATGACTAATCCTCGAGTGAACCCAGGTAGACATGATGCTTTCTAGATGTCAGATGAGAGGATCTCCACGTGTCCACATTTGAAATTTATTTTTCGCATTGACTTTGTGATCCTTTTTTTTTTTGTCAGACACCATCCGCTTCTTCAAGTTTTCACATCAAATATTAATCTGCAAAAAAAAAATACAACAACAAAAAAAAAACAAGCTTCTCTGGCTGTGTTTCAGTGGATCCACATATTGAGTACTAGCGCCCTCTGTTGATGGCACCAGCATGGTGTCCCATAGCGATCACATCACACCTCCTCTGGACTCCCAGAAGAACTAACAGGCTCACTGGCTGTGCATGTTGATAAGAAGTGAGTCTATAACTGCAGCACTGAGTTCACTTAAGTCATTTATAAGAGGTCTGTACAAGTACATCGTGGACAATTAAATTATTACTGTTTATTCAGATAACACTGGGAAGGTGCACTTAATTATATTTAAAGAGATTGAAAATATGACTGCATTGATGAGGAATACTTAATGTATTTTTATCAAACTTTCTAGATCCACACAGTGTGAGTTTCAGATTAATATAGTTTCTCATTCTCAGCATGCGTTGTGATGTGATTGTGACTTCAGGTGAAGTTCCTGAAACTTTAAACACAATTGTGCATTTTTATAAATATTTTTCCTTGTCATCCCGCTACCACCATTTTGGTTCTGAAATTGCAGTTTTTCCAGTCAAGCAACAGAAAGGTAACCATAACCCTAACCCATTTTTCAAGGGAGGATACCAAACGTGTGTTTGTCCGAGCATCTCAAATGCGAGAAATAATTCCTTATACGATAAACTGGAATATAAATATTTCAGCTCAGGCTCTGGGAAATCGTGCTGGACTTTTTTTTATTATTATTTTATAGACCCAATGATTAATATATGAATCTACATGATAATAATTATTCATTAGTAATTAAAATATTCATTTCTGGCAGTCCCAAACCTACAGCTATCCCTTTGGACTTTGGTGAAACGTGCTGCATGCTTCACACAGAAACACAGTGTAACGTGTTATAATGGAGCACATTTAATAAGGCTTTAGAAATTATATGTCATGTTTTTTTCATAGCATTTCCTGCAATTCTACTATGACTACATTGTACTTCCCCAAACACAGCAAAAAGCAAATTAAACATGTATTATAAGTGGTGTTGAATTAATGGCAGTTATTTTTCCCCCCTTGTTATTCTGATGCACAGAGCCTAAAAATGTTCTTTGAAAAGATTTAAATATGATACTACAAGAAATTACAAGGACTTACTAATCCTATAGTTTCATCTAGTTTGTGTTGAACATGGGATGAGCTGTTAGAGAGAATTACAAGCATGAGAGCAAAAATGAAATGATATATGAAAATGTATAGATCTCCAAATTTGCTATAAGAGCTATGGAAATGATGGAACTTTTTGCACCTTAATTCCAACCGTGGATCGAGAGAGGAAACATGGTGACAGAGAGGGAGAACACGCAGCAAAGGGTGCAAACTGGAATTGAACCAGAGCCGCTGCAGAGAACTTTCGATTTCAATATAAGACAATAAGTCACATGACTTGTCCTTATTCGTAAATGTTTTTAAATATACTGGTGAAGCAAGGGGCTAACCTAAACCTTTATTAAATGTATAGCTACCTATATTTACCTTTAATGCAACATTAGAAGAACAAGGACAGGCATAAAAGAATAGCATCACTGCAAAGTTTTCTAGCCACCTACATGTTTCCTTCAAGTTAGCACAGTATATTAGATACTAGTGTGACTGCCTAACTATTTTTGTTCGA
The DNA here is from genome assembly GCA_005024645.1 of Planiliza haematocheilus. Classification (NCBI taxonomy): domain Eukaryota; kingdom Metazoa; phylum Chordata; class Actinopteri; order Mugiliformes; family Mugilidae; genus Planiliza; species Planiliza haematocheilus. The sequence goes on along the minus strand of SRSE01001198.1, from coordinate 3,714,852 downwards.
GTGCTACACTTAGCGACGCTATGTAGGTTCCTGGTCTGTAGTGATTTCATTAGCACCAGGTCAGATAATGGTCTTTTATATCAATGAAGGGTTGATGTGTTTGAGACCGATACGATGACCAGTATGATCTGAGAAGGCGTTTGAGAAGGCGAGGCACCTTTAAAATCTTTGCTCTCCACTACGAGGGGCAGAAGTGGACCACATCATTGTCAAGTCTTTCCATGCAAGTCCTGAATCAAGTCCCAAGTCCGAAATCAAAATTGACAAGCCCAAGTGAAGTACTGGAGTTTAAATCCTAGTGAGTCAGAGTAAATTCTTACTCACAAAATGCCATTAATTGCATCTTGCATCACAGAAAAAGACATATCACCTGTTTACATAGACATGATGGGCAACATGGCTGTGTTTCCTGTTTGTTCTCCTTCGTCTAAGAAGTATTGTTTGGTTTTCAGCTGGCAGCCTTTGCTTCTTCTATTCTGTTTTGTACAACCATTCGTAATTTAACCTGTATTAGCAACTTTGTCACAAAGATACTCCAAACCAGTGGATGAAAACGCCACAATCTTTCTTTCTTTCTTTCTTTCTGACCCAGGTGAAGATCTACCCTCTATTGTCAACAACTTCCTTCTCATGACAGCATATTAGAAAGACATCAAGTTATTTTAAGAATTTGAACTTCTTTTGTTCTAAATGTTGCCTTTTAAATGTGAGAAAAAGGTCAGTGGAGTCTGCCTGGAGTGGAGTTTAACAGGAAATGAAAATGTTTTACAGCCGCAAAATAGTCAACACTTACTAGCAGTTAACAGCATAGGGCACTCTGATGAATTTAGTATATTGTTGCGAGATATCACATGGTTCATTAAAGATATTTGAATACTATTAACCTATAATGGAAACGTAGAAATGAACAGAGTTAATTATGATTTGGGGGAATACTCCCATGAGTGACTTTAAAGTCATATGCAATTAGTATCAAAAGATTGGTGGCAAATGCAGATAACGAGAAAAGTGTTGAGGACATATAGCTACTAGAATACCATAAGTGAGGCCCATGTAAATTTGGTGAGTCAAACTGTGCTCCAACTAACTGCTGACTGTCTGTGGACAGTCGGTGTTGTGGAAGCAGATTGTCCTGGAAATCCTCTGCTCTTTTTGAAACTCAATCTCTCGGGGTGCCCGTGTTGTGTCTTTGAGTGCAATATCCTCTGCTGCACTCACGCTGTCATCTGCCACCTCTCTCTCTCTCTCTCTCTCTCTCTCTCTCTCTCCCTCTCGACTTCCCTCTCTCACCCTCTCTCTGCTTCCACGTACCCCCCGAAAAAGCTCCCCGAAACACCACCCCCTCCACCTCGGCGCTTACGGCTCCGGCGAAGCCTGCAGCTGGCCGAGGCCTCCCCTCCTCTGGGCTCAAGGCACGGCGGGGGGGCGGGGCTGTGGATCCAGCTTAAAGAAAAGCAGGCAGATCAAGGACAAGAAATACTGGGGGAGAAAAAAGCAATGTATGATCTTCTGTGTGAACAACCCCCACCGACTATCCCCACCTCCCCTCCAAACTCACCTCCATTTTTATATACGTTTACGCGGTGACTGTTTCTCTAATCCTGCCCAGTTTAATTATCCGTTGCTGTTTGGGCTGACTGGTTTCAGTTGCAGGACAAAGCAAACGTCCGTCCTCTGACGTGTGAGTAAAACTACAGAGTCTCTATGTTTACTGGAGGGAAAATCCAAAAACACTGTCAGTTTGTCTCATACCTCTGAGGTGATCCAGAGTGACACACACAACAACATTTCAAAAGTGAATCACAGAAACACTCAGCCATTAGACATTTAGAAGAGCAACTTTGTGTTGTCAGACACAGATGCGCTTAGTTCTACTCTATAAATCAGCAATAAAGTCAACAATTAATGGGTCTTGCAGCTTTCTGTTCATAAGCTGTTGTTGTGTAGCCGTTCTAAAAAGGTGCAACAATTAGTTGGAAGGTTGTTGCTTATGTATAACAAAGACAAAGTGTCAGTCTGGAGGAGAATTGCGGGAGATTTTTCATCTTAAGCCCCATTTACAGTTAATACAGCCATTATTTACAACCCACAACCCTCTGCAAAGACAGCCTCATTAGCAAAAGCTGCTAATATTTCTATTAGAAATGCATTAAAACATTATGGGATTTTGTTATTTGCACCACACCAGGAGCTAAATAAGGTGTTCAAATGCCGCTTGAGTTATTTGTAAAGATACACTACAATGTGTGATCTGGAGGGTTCATTCGTGCCTGGTTATGAGATGAGGAGGATGAGAACGGAGAGCAAAGACTCTTAGTTCAGACTCTGTGCCCACGTCCTGAGAGGTGGCTGAACCTGTTGAGCTGGCTGGCAGCCTAAATAAATTAGAATCAGCACCTGTGTACATCTCAGCAATGACAAGCACTTCCACTCATATTGCTTTCATCTGACTGGAAGCTTTTTATGCTTAGCTACTGACACCTCAAATGTATCATGCCACAGCCATTTTATTCATCTGGTAATACAGAGCTAGTATTACTGCAAGGCTTTTTAGTCTCATGCCATTTTTAGTGCAGCAGTTTAAAAATAAAGCAGTATGAATAAATGAGATGCCGAAGAGTGATGCCTGTAAATGCAGAAAGGAAAGTAGCATTGTCCACGTTTAAGTGGTTTATTTATCACTTGCTACAGCTAGCATGCTAAGCTAATGAGCTAATGAGCAAAGACTTGTATCACAACTCTGCATTTCTGTTCAATTCAGGTGAATTGCGGGTCGTTGTATACGGCGCCAATAACAATCCAACTCGAGAGGTTTTACAGAACCCAGAGCCGCAAACAACCCCAAGAGCAAGCACTAAGACAACGATGGCGAGGAAAAACAAAATTTTAACAGGGAGAAACCTTGAGCAGAACCCCAGCTTGTATGGGGGGGGGGGGCATCTGCTGGAGACTAACCGGGGAGAGAGAGGTAGGAAAACAGAGGGAAGTAGGACAGAGGAGAAGGGAGGAGAGAAGCACACAGAAATATTCACACTTGCATCTGGATAAAGCATACCTGCAGCATATAAACATGGTACAAACAAGAGCACATGATACGAGGTGATGCATGATACATAGAAGATTGATAGTGGATACAAACGATGAATAGAAGCAGTATTAAAGTATTAATTATAGAAGCCTTAGTGGGTATACAGTGTGCTCATAAAGCGACTGGAGCAGAGCAGAGCACAGAAGCAGAAAACCATAATTGTTATATTGCAGGTGAGTTGTCTGCCATAATCTATGAATATATAACACACAGAGCAAATCTGTAGGATATTACAGTCCACTTCACTGTGAGAAAAACACCATGTTTATAATGAAAAGTAATAAGTTCAGCAGTAATAAGCCAAACAAGTAAGTAGTTGCTTGCCGTAAAACAACAACAGTGAGATGAATGAATTTGCTGCGCGGAGCTGCTGATGACCCTCACTGGATTCACCGCTATAAGCATCGCTATATCACACAGCACACTGTCCTTTGACCCATTGTTTATATCGAGAAAAATTGATTGGTGCTCTGTTAGCTTTTGGTTAAAGACACATAATAATTTAATGGTGTTGTGGTTTAAAATGCAGACTGGTTTTGCAGTGTAAACACATTAATGATACAATTTAAGTGAGTTCCAAGTGTCTGCAGCTTAATTCGATATTCAACGAAAAATGAAGGGCAGCCATTGAAGTAGGAAAAATAATGGTTAGTTACACTGTGCGTTTAATTTGACAGAATATGCAAAATCCACAAAAAAATAGACATATCAGATTTAAGTTTTTAACACAGACATGATGCCGTAATCCCAACCTTTGTTGAAGAAATACAGAGGGATTTCAAATGCACCTCAGTTCAGCCAAAGAATGAAGCAGGTGCGTGTGTGTGTGTGCTGCATGTGTGTACTGGCGGTGCTACCATGCCAGTCATGTGTCCTCCATCAACTATTGAGCTTTTGCCTGCGGTGTTTCATCAGGTGCGCAGACTCATGTGTTAGTACCTTACACGAACAGATTAATAATTCCATTATCCTCCCTCTTTCACCCTCCATGCACCATTCATTCGCTTTTCTCACTTTCTCTCCTCTGCTCGTCTTTGCGGCCGCACTCTCTCCTGCTTCCCTCTCTTTCTCTCTGTTCCATTTGCAAGGTGTGATATTGCTTTAATTGAGCAGAAACATGTGGAGAGATCAGACATATCTCGGGGGATTAGAGGGAAAGCTGGGAGTTTGTGCGACTGGCAGCCTGTGTTTGGAGCAAGGGGTCTGCTGGGAATGAATGTAGTTAGTGTGACCCCTGACCCTGCGAGCTGTTGACGTGGAAGGCGGCCAAGAGGGGTCCAACAGAACGCTTTTGTTAATCTCATTCAGGGCTCCCTGTGAACTGTGGGCAGGGGGAAAGCTGGCAGCTCAGACCTGTGGAATGCAGAGCTCTTTATTCCCATGCTTTGGAAACAGAGGTGGGCCCTGGAACTAGCAAGGCTCCTTTAGCAGGACCTCCTCCACTCAGCTCAATCGACACTGACAGTTTCCTGGCTTAGGCCTGCCAACTGGCAGGACAGCGGTGCAGGGGGGACAAATGCGCCCCACCAAGGCTGCAAAGGCCACAGGCAGCAGGGCAGAACTTCTAAGAGGCCGCTACAGTAGTGTTCCTCTCTGTAAAGAGTCCCAGTTAAACTCACTACATTTACTGTAGCTACACTAAGAACCTTTCTGCATGGGTTTGGAAGCACAAATACAACAACACAGAGATGAGATGGCTGAGATCAGCTGGTAATTTTACCTCATCTGCTCTTTGAACTGGCCCATCTACATGTGCTGTAGGCACTGCTACATATTTGGAACTCGTCATAGTTTGCACATATCTTCCTATTTGAAATTTCACCTGTATTTGTCCCAGATTTGTCTTTAATGCTTCTTTAAGTAAGAAAATGCTAATGGGAATGTTTCAACTCACTCCACAATGAAATTCTTGTTTGCATTAAAGAACAAGCTGTTAAACAAATGATCAAGATCAATGCTGCTGAAAAGAGAAACAGAGATAAGGAATAAAGATGTGAAACTGTTGAGGACCAGTCTGAACCCCTTTACTGGCCCCTGGGAGTTTCCCCACCTCAGCTGGTATCAGAAGAGGCCCCTAGTAAACACACACACATACACACTGCCAGAAATACAAACATGCAGAGAGAACATTAACCACTCACTGGTTAGGCCAGATCAGTCTAGATTAAATAAGCATAGCCCTCCACTGGTCTGAATAGAAAGCTGCTGGAGACTAAGTGGTTGTCTCTAGGGTTGATGGAAGGTTAGGAATTAAACAGCCAAACACCCAAGCTCACACGATGCACATTTTTCACACACTGTGACTTTGTAACATTAATACCGGGGAAAAGCTCGGACGGAGAGCACATCGGCACGGCAAATACCTCCGTCTTTATTATTGTGCGTCTCGAGAAGAGCCAGGCTGAGAGACAGGAAGTAAAGAAGTCAGTCTTTGAGGAGGAGGACTCCTCCTGCTCCCACAGCGCTGCCAGTCAGCTGAGTCCGCTGCTCAGCGGCGGTGGGGGAAATACCTGCCGGTCCGCACAATGGTGCTACTGGGATTACAGGCCCCCCTGCTGGTGAGCAGCCCGGCAACGGGGAGAGGGGAGTGGAGGGAAGGGAGGGGAGGATAGATGAAGGGAAGGTGTGCACAACAGCTTCATTTTTAAAAAAAACTTAATTTGGGTCTGATGTGTTAAGTCTGTAAAACCTTCATTCATAGCAATGTGGAGAAAAAACTATGGCGCTATAAAGGTCCTAAATAAAAATGTAATTAACCAGTACACGCAATGCCAGATCGTCAAGATTTTTTGCTTATGTCAAATACTGTACATATACTGTCCCTGTTTTTGTACATTATGGATGCCTTTAATCAGTCCTAAATAATATCTTTATAGTTAGAGGTACTTAAATAGAGCTAGAGAAATGTCAACATTTCAATGTGTTAAACTGGTGACATGTGGGATACACACATTTCGACCACAAATTCCCCCTGAAATCATACTGCACTGCTTACCCTACTAGCCTCAATGTCAAAACCTAAGCTTTAGGTTTTGACTAAGCCAACAAAGAGCACTCTCCCTCTCTTTCTTTCTCTCTCTCTCTCTCACGCAAACACACACACAAACACACACACGCGTACACACGCAAGCTGGTGGCCACATCCTCCTCCGCTTGGCTGGTCGGAGTGAGTGGTGGGCTCAAGCCTGTGATTTACCTGCTGTCCCTGGCTTTAACGCGCCCCATATGGTGAACAATGGCCCATAAAGACGCCTCTAAAGGAGACAGGAGTTATAAAGGCAGCCCAGACCTCAGCCTCAGCTCTGTTTATAGCACAGAGCCTTGCCCCGCTGGCTGCCTGAGCGTCAGGACTGCACACTGTTTAGACAGGGAGCAGATACTTTGATTTTAGGATCGTGTAACAAACTTAAATTCTGCTGCGTTGCTGCTGAAGCAACCCCGTGTCGCCAGGTAACAAAGACAGGCTCACATGGACACGTGCTGCTGAAAGGAAACTGTATGTTAGTATGGATTTGCATGCGATGAGTGGATGTGTGTGGGGTTTTGCAGAGCTGCACTTGGCAGCTTTCTTTGCTGAGCAGATGGAGTAGAGAGGGATTCTGGCTGCAGCTCCTCATGTGATATGAAGATATGTTTTCTTTCATAGCTGCTTCTACTTCTTTGTGTCTAGACAAAATGAGTCAGTGTTTAAGAAATGAATTTACCCGATTCTCTAATTCAGTTGGTTCAGTTCAGAAGGGTCAGTTAAATCAGTGAAAAACAAACAAACATATTTTCTCACTTCCTCTACTAGTGTTAAGCTGTAGATGAAGTGTTGACTGTCTAGATCTTATTAAAGATATTATCATTTAATTGTAGCCACACTCAATTCTTATTATTATGTCTGGTAACACATATTTGGATTTTATTATGGGGCGTGTTTCAAATGACAGAGGGAAAAAATATCTCTACATTACAGCCATGTTGTTAACTCTCAGGTGACATGTATGACTACATCGCTGTTACTCTTGATTTGATTGGCCCAGCAGATCTAGCTGAAGCATGACCAATTCCCAACAGAGAGACTCCAGACCACCATTCTATTGGCTTCCATGCTAATTGTTGTTAGGCGTCTCTCGAGTTTTTAATATTATTTAAATCTCAGGTTTGAAAATCATATTGCATTGAGACAGAAGCATCCAAAATATGCCAAAGAAAACACCTATGCTTAGAAATTACAGACATTTTGGAGGTTTACAAAGCTGTCCAACAACAATCTGCACTTTTTACTGTTTATTTGCATAATTCATTATTCTTTAAGTATGCCACAGTAGGCATGTAGAGATACATTGGAACATTCACATTTACCACATTTAAAGCATGACGGCTTGGTTCAGTTAAAAAAGTATAGCTTGTATTGAAATAAGTGCTTACTTAAGGCTAGAGACACTTCATCATGGTCTCAGAACGAAAAATGCAGTAAGCATGTCGCTCTGTAAAAACACCACCCAAACGCTAGTCGGCACTGTGTCCTTTTTGCCATTCAGGTTCGTTTTTGTTTGTACTTCCTGCTTCACTTTCAACAAAGGTGACTGAAACCTTCGCCAAATTTTTGCTGAACACACAGTCCTACAAATGTTTCTATCTCCATACCTCCTCAGGTAACCTTTCCTTGATGTGTTCCATCTTTATTGGTTCAAAGATATTTATGTGAAGATTTCAGCGATGAAAAAGCAGCCGGGAATACTAAAGCAGAAATACGTTACTACAAGTGAACCAGTCACAATCCCATTTTTTCTGGGAGGGGCATATCAGGCTACGGCACTAGGGTCTGCATAGTGGTCTGCATTGTCGCCATACCTCTGCGTCAACTAAACACAGAAGTCTAAACCACCTATTACTCCTCATTATGTCAGCGTGTTTGCCGAAACCACTCATGCTGTTTCATATAGTCTCTAGAGCTTCCTTGACAATGAAACGAAATTATATATCGGTTAAGAAAACTGACCTGTAGGATAGTTTCTTTAGTTTCTGATATTCTCACCTCTTTTAGCATGTAATAGCTAGATGTCTATGGAATTTATTTGGGAAATACACATCTCCCTCAACATATTTCAATGCCATTTCAGTCGTTTAGTAATTGTTGTCGACCCCTATTGAGTGTCTTCTCATTGAATATTGCAATCAGTCCCCAGTAAACAGGATTTCTGACTTCTGAAAGTGGAAAGTCCACATAGCTGGTTCTAATTTCATAGAAAGTCATCATACTGAAGGTACATTCATGCCAGAATGTCCACATACACATAAATTGCAACTGAAAAATGGGATCAGATGTTGATGACTATTACAGTAACTCATAAAAGCTGCATAATGTCCCCCCACGTTGTGAGTTTTGAGGTATTTTTTTATTACTGCCAGTAAATCCAGTTGTGATGGCTACACTTTCTACCCCGTGCACAGTGAGGTGGGCTTTATGAACAGGAAGAGCAGTGATCGCCATGGGACATTCACACTAAATAAACTTATATGTTTATACATTGCTGCACAGAGGTGGAGAGCTAGTGGGGCGTGTAACTGTGTTTGGGCCCGCCCCTGGGGGGGTTTATGGCCAATGGGCCAGTAAAGATGTCACGTCCAACTGGGCGGGCTTCTTTCAGAGCAGGAGGAGTAAGAAGATTGAGTGTTTTATGTTCAGATGTTGTTTTATACTCGGCTGTATGTCCACATTAAGGTTTTTGCAGTGGTCTAGCCATCCCACCGGATATCACAGCTAAACCTTTAACCTTGATGTGTCCCACAGTCTGCTCCAGACTGGCCTCATTGGTGGAGGCGACCCTGACAAACCCCCGGCTCTGGCCCTTCAGCCAGCCAGCACTATGTTTCCTTTGTTTAACCCCTGACCTAAGAAAACAAGATGTGTCCCAGAGTTCTGAGGAAACTGAGGCGAAGAGGAAGTGTTTGGTTACAAATTAAATGTATGTGTGTCATGAGCCATAAATCGGTGGGGCCGCTAACAGCGCTGCTACTGAAACGGCATGTGGTACCAAGGCTCTCACCATAAAGTTTTAAACCCTCACTTCCATCTCTCTCCCTTTCAAAGGGAATCTGGATGATGGCTGGATCCAAGGCGAGATGGATCCCAGGTGTCAGGAAAGGGAAGGAGAGGCAATTATGAGAATCAAAAATAAACTAAAAAGAAAGACAAAAGATAGGACTAGAAAGGTAAAGACAATAAAAAAAGGAAAAGAAGGGGAAAGAAAGGAAATGGAGAAGTAAAGAGAAGGGGCGTTCTGAATGAAGGCACTGGATTGAATGTGTGTGTAGAGATGATAAAAGTACATCATAGGGATGGTTTAGAGGAATGATGCTCAACTATTGGTATTACTACCACAAAGGATAATTCTTGAGTTGCCAGGGTATTAAGAAAGATGGAAAAATGGCAGACTGGAGTCCTGAACTGACTGTATAGCTATAGGGTCCTAGACAGCCGACATGCTTAACAGATAAACAACTGCTTGTGCTGCCATTTAGAAAAACACCTACTCTGCTGAACAGAAGACTGAGGTTGAAGCCTGAAATGCAATATGTGTACTTAACATACTTAACACTCTTGTCCTCCTCCAGCCTAGCATACTGAGGTTTCCACCCATTCTGACAGGCAGCCATCAACTTCTGTGTAATCCCAGGGCTTCGGGCCGAGCAAAGTGTTGACAGCTAGACAACACAGCCTGCGTTGCTCTCCTCAGAGAACGTGATAAATGCTCGGATGTAATATCTGCACATATTCATATGAATGTAACTCCATCCCAGAGCCGCAATTCACATGTTATTTTATTACAGCTTTCCCCTCTCTCTCATTATCTTTTATTTATATTTTCTCAGTTTTTTGTTAAATAACTGAGATTTCCAGATCTGCTAATCCATGGTGCCTATCAGCGCCTTGCACAATTAGGCCTGTTCTTCTTCTTTGTGTCCATAATTCCATGGGAACGGAGGATGTGTCATTTCGCCAGAACCTACTCACCATTAGGAACTTCACATTTCAAACACAGTATTAGTTTTGGCCCGTGTGCATGCATGTGTCGCTCGTGTTGAGTGACACGGGTCAGGTGTGAGCTATCCAGGCTGTAATGTGTTTGTGTCAGGCAAGAGTTGGGGGTGGGGGCTGAAGGAAACAAGGTCATCCTGTGTTGATGTGGCAGCCTCAATCTCCCCTCTGGGAATGGAGGAGTGATACACACCGGTTTGGATTACTCAGCACTGAACTCCGAGGTGCCCGCAAGAATTACAGCAACTGCTCAGCTGCATTTCTTCAGCAACCTGAAACTGCTACGGCTGCTGCACTTTGTGGAAAAGCTGCAAATTCCACAATATCGTCAACTTCAAGGCCGGGAAGGGAAATAATAATGTGGAACCATTTTTTTGTCTAAAAATTGCACCCCTTATTCTCAGTTACAACTCTGTTAAACCAGACAAGCTGAAACAGTAGAACTTACTTTTGTGAGCTAGACCGGACACACTTAAGGATTGCGCACATTTAACTATCAGGAAGTAGCATAAACCCTACAGCTGAGCTGATAATCTGACAGGTGACAACCAGAGTTTGGGAGGCAACCAGCAGCTTCCACTGTTTATATTAATAGGCTACAAGGCTTACTATAGAGTAGTAGTAGAAGAAGAAGTAGGCTATAAAAAGTCAAAGGATGGGGAAAGAAGCACAGAGTGAGGCTGAGAATGTGGACAGAGGGGCATGTAAAAGCTGCTTTTTTGACATCTGGCTGTCAGTCTGAGTTTGTCATTCATGAAAACCTTTATTCTTGGTTGTTTGTCAGATTTTTACATTCAGGCGGATCTGGAAGTAACCTCGCCATATTTTGCAAAGACATGGGAGCCAGTGTTTCAAAATCCCTAATGTTGAACCTGACAGTTCTTGGCTTTCATAAAGACAGATGCAGCAACCTCACATTGTTCACTTTTTCACAGTATCTTTCAGTCTTAATCCACCATTGAGCAAAGATTTATGCAGTGAAGACTAAATCTAAATCTGTTGTCAAGCTCATTGTCTTCTTGTCATTTAAAAGTTGTAATCCCCGTCCTATTGCATTGTTTACTCTGCTTCCCCCTGCTATGTTTTTTTTCCATGGAGCATATCTTTCAAGAATTCCATGGTCCACAGAGCTTCCCCTTTGAATATGTGGCAGATGAAAGTAAAAACAGGATTACAGTCTAATCCTTCTCGATTGTTTGTGTCTTTTGGCCACTGGGAGAACTCTGATGTGGTGCTGCCCTGCTGGAGAGGGAGACAGAGAGAGGGGGAGAGGGGGAGAGGTGAAGACGGAGGAGAAAGAGACTTTCCTCTGCGCCATCCAGTAATGAGAGCCAGTAATAAAGTGGATGTATTCATGGACAACTGAAGCCAGCAATTAAGGAAAGAGGTAGCTAGCTTCAGACGGCCACTTTGGATCTTTTAAATGTAAATACAGCCGCATCTCTCAAAGTACTCGGTGAGATATTCCAAATGAAATCCCCTCTCACTAATGAGGGAGCTGTGATATTTCTACACGGAGCCACTCTACAGCGCTACCACGGTAGGCAGCCCAGGCTCTTGTTGAAATGTTTTAATCAGGCTGAAGGAACAGGGATTATGATATAACAGAGTTGGTGGAGACTAGTCTTCCTCTGTTTCCCATATCAACACAGTACTGTTTGATCTGCCTAGAAATCTACACTGCTGTGACTGTCTTAATTAGCTAAGTGGATGTAGACAACAAATCCTACATCGTAAATTGCAGGAGTTGACATGTCACTGAGTAATGTTCTGTGTTCCACTTAATAAAGAACAATACATGGAATATAAAAGACAGCCACTGTTGCTACACCCATAAAGGAGATAATAAGACAAAGAAACTGCTCATATAGATCCTGTCAGGAGACAAATTATAGTAATTTTAAAGCAAAGCTCGCCTATTTGGTAACATTTGGTGTTTGCAAGATCTCCTCTCATCGCCAGTAAATTGCTGTAGCCTTGATCAGCTGGTGCAGGCTGTCACAGATGCGTCGCGTTGTGCCATTGTTTCATCCCATCTGCCTGGGTTTGATGTCTCCTTCCCCATCCTCGGCATCCTCACACACTCCTTTAGCAGGGGGTCAGGTCACTACACACTGGTTTGTGATGCGGGAGTCACAGAGCCGCCGTCATCTCGCTGCCCAGTAACAAACAACAGCTTGACTCACAATATTGTTGTTGTGTTTGTTTGTTAAGAGGGAGAGAGAGTCGCTTGGCAGCGGACCAATTCAAATGAGCTGTTTAAGATATGCGAGCGCACTATGAATAGGAATGAAGGCACTTACATGTTGCAGGGCAGCCTTGCAGGGAAGATGCAGGCCGTTTGCAGCTCCAGTTTCCAGCTCCACTCGGTGGTGATCTATTGGTGGCCTCAAGTGGAAGTGGCAATTAGCCTTTATTTGCATTGCTGCAGAAAATGTATCCAATTACCACCATTTAAGCAGTTACTTCTGACAAGCATTGGCTAAGCAGCCATTATTACCTCACAGGCAGGACGATGATACACTATGCCTGTAGGTACCTGTAGGAGATCTGTTGTTATGCCAAGCTTAGCAGAAACAGCTCTAGTGTATGCAATGATTATTGATACATATTTCTAAAAGGTTTGGCATCCAACAGTGGCATGTGGCCCAAGCAGCTGTCTCAGGTGTCGTCCTGTAACTTAAAAACAGAACCCGTGTCTCATATTTAGGTTATACTATATGAGGGAAAGCTTTTGCAACACATATGGATGGCCTCCCTCTTCTTGGTTATGGTTTTACACAATCTGACAGAACCACACAAAAATGAATGTCCTTGAGACAACGTATTTTAATTCTTGGAGTGGCTCGTCACCATGGTGGGCAAAAAGACGGCAGAGAAGCATGGCGCAGAAGTTATGCATCACTTTGTATGTCTTTTAACCCTGAACCCTAATCTTTATCTTAAAAAATAGGTAAAAGCAATAAGTATAACAATAGTTACCAACTTATGACCACCATCTACTCCTCCTCCTCATCTGTGAAGAGACTTTACTGGTATGTACACTACCTTGATTGCAAATTAGTGAATATTTCCTTATAATTCTGCCGCACTATGTAAGCCTGGGACCAAGCTTTTAAGTTGATGAATAAGAGTTCAAAAAACATCCAGTGTATTCATGTATCCAGTAGGCACAGCAATACTAGAATTAAGTTTGAGTTACATCCATGCTTAATTGAGCTCTTTGTTTGGTCTCCTGTAAAGACATTATTTGGACATGTAGCTGTTACACATTCTGATGGATTCTGTCAGCTGTTAATGCTGAGAAGGAGATTTTGCCAGAAACCTTTTTCACTGGATACAGCTTCATACTGCTAATGCTGCTGAGACCCAAGGCCAGAAAAGCAAAGCACTAAAACTCAGAATTGTCAAAATGCTCTGCAGCACCAAGCACAACTGTTGTGTTCCACTCTTCACACATTGTAATTTAATTCACACTGATTCACAACAAGTTTAAACAGTACTTCTCTGCTGTCTCTACCTTTACCTTCTAAGTTCAGATTCCCTAAGGCACATCCAGTCCGCAAAACTTGTATCTCAGGCTAAATTGCTTGTTTTATCTACAGATTACCAAGTTCAGCTGTCCATGAAATTAACCCTGCTTGCAATGTAACTTGTCTGAGATCAGAATCCACTTCACACAGGCAGATCTTGATCTTGCAACGCACTCTTAATTCAAGCTTTTAATCTTCTGAAAAGTCTCAGCTCCACCTGGTGGGGGGAAGTCCTTAATCCCTGTCTCTCTCTGAGACTGGGTTTTGGTTTACTTTGGCTCTGAAGTGATGCAAGCTCAGTGCATGTGAGTGCAACAGTGCGTTGGTGTCCTAGAGGACTGTGCCGAGGCGGAGGCAGTGTTTGTGCTCCGTGCAGCCGGTGGCATTAGGTGTCGGAGGCGGTACATATGCAGCCTGCTCCTGAGCCACCAGAGAGTTGCACTCCGGTGGCTTCACTCTGCTGCCGACGCCATAGATACTGCAAACGCCAACACCGCCTGCGCTGCCAGCTCTGTCAGCTCACAGACTTGACATTGCTGACACTGCAGGTGTCATCCTAACTAACGCAGCCTTCTGCAATTTGCTAAATCATTTATCTAACGCTGGCAACATACTATCTCTAAAGCTGTCAGCTTTTACCCTGTGATTTAACTGTGACTTTTCCATACATCTTGAAAATACAAATAATTATTAACTGGTCCGTGTCTCAATTTCAGTTGAGGAATGCAAGGTTTGACCACATGACCCAGTCCAGTTCAAATACAAATGTGTCAGAGATTTGTGGTAGAAGATCATTCAGTGTTTGAGAGCACTCATATTTAGTGTGGAGACTGAGACTGCCTCTGCAATCCTTCACAAAAAAAGGCAGGCTGTAAACGAAGTAAAGAAATCTATTTGTTTATGCAGCAAGTGGTAGTTAGCATACAGAATATGGGTCAGTTTGACAATTTCTATTCCATAAATCTTGTTTTTGTAATGTTTCTTTCTACCTCTCACTGCTGCTGAGCTGCATTTCTGCTCGTTCTGTGCAAGTCAACTGTATGAGATCTCACATTTTGAGCCCTTTATATGCACACTCTCTGAAAGTACACCTTGCTTCAGGGAATTACCCATAAGTCAAAGTGGTGTGACATTAAACACGGATTACCAGAGGAAGGTTACATAACAAGCACGGAAGGAGCAACCAACCCGATGTTACAAGCAAAAGGATGTTGGCATGTAAGTATAAAACCATGCTGGAGCTCAGGGATTCATAGAGACAGGTATGCATTGATACAGTATTTGTCCTGTGATGACTACCAAATATGAAAAGATCGAATCCTTCTGTGTACTGCTTTTTATTGCAAACTACATGCAAACGACTTTATCTGCCAAAGTAGTATGATACATGTTTAGCAAGATGGAGTGTATAGCGTGGAGATTGGGATTAGGCCCTTCCCAACTTTTCCACAGAGCTCTCATTTATTAGCTGCTTCTCCATTCCATTCAGGAGACGTGAATATTAATAAGCATTCACCAAAACTTTTTGAATCACAGAGCGAAGTGTAAACGTTGTTAGAAAGTCCGAAGCTTAGATCTAAATACAAGGCAGACTTCAGATAGACGTGGAAGACTTAGATTAATCCGTTGCACAAACAGATCTAGTTTTTGTCTGTCTTGAGAAGGAGTAACTTTGTTCATCTCCTCAAAGTTCCATAGTTGCAACTTTTTTTTCTGGCAATTAAAGAAGTACAGAAAAAGAAGTTCATGGACTTTAAAGTCTGTTCAGTCAGTTCTGAGCAGTAGGGTATGGACAGTTTCCTTGGCAAATGAAAATGTTATTGCACTTTCTAAGCACTTTCTTGTCAACAGATCATTCATTGTAAGCTTTGTCATGCTCTTGTTTTGTAATGTGGTGCCCCTGCTGGGCAGGTGGAACTAGCCTAAGGGTCTTTTAGTGTGAAACTAAGATATTATAGATATTAAGATTGGTTGAAACACCAGTCTTAAATACAACAATTACATCCTCCTATTCTCATGTGTCGGAATGAGTATCTCCAGTTTATAACACGTTTTCATATGGATATTTGTAACTGTGGCTCAGTAAGTAGGGCGACAACCATACAGTTAGCCATTTGGTCCCTGGTAGACCACATGCCAAAGCATCCTTGAGCAAGACATTGAACCTAGAGCTGCTCCCAGAGCTGGTGTGTTCTTGTGTGAACGAGTGGGTAGGTTTGTCGTTGTAACTGTAAAGCACTGGGTACTAATCCTTAGAATTGGTGCATTGTAATTATAGGACCATGATAAAAGCATTTGTTTTCACATTTCTCTGTCAGTACTCACCCAGGGCCATGTGTGCAGAAGATGAGTAGTGGTCATTCCACAGCACCTTTGGTGAAAACAAGTAAAAAAAAAAAGAAAAGAACTTTCTATGTTTTGTCATTGATTAAGATCACCATTAGATGCTGAGTGTCTTTGCCAACTGAAAGTATTGTTCTGTCTTGCAGCTGTGTGGTATCTTCGATCACACAGTGACACAGGTAGCCAGGTCTGATCCTCACTGCTTGCTATGCTAATGCCAGCAGACAGGAAGCTGTTATTGGTTACCGCCGGGTCAGCAGCAGTTTGGGTTGATGACCCTGCTCTATCATTCTGAGTGGGATGAGTGAACATCACGCCTCCCTCCCCCTGCCCTCCCATCCTTTCATTTCCAAAGGCCAATGTGGTTCCTCTGGGCATTTTTTGTTGCATGATGGGATATATTCAGCTGCTCCGTTTGGCTGGTTTGGAGGAATGCTGCGGGTGCACCCCCCTCCCATCGGTTGGTCAGTGGAGCGAGGAGGGATATCAAAGCTCCGTCGAGGATGGGGCGGGAACAGAGCTGAGAGAGTCATGTCTCATTGGGCAGAGCAGGGGGGGCACTGAGCCTGTCACATGGCTGATGGCTGATTTACCACTCCACTGGAGAGGTGAGGCCTCATAGGCCACATCTCCCTGTCCACCACACACGCACGCACACACACACATAAAGACAACCATTCAACACACACACTTCATTGACAGATAGCCCTTACTGCTCTCTAGCACCACAGTGTTTTAACAACCTTGAACATTGATGTGTTTTCTCTTCAGTCCAGCCTTCTTTTTAGCCAAGATTCAGCTGAAGCACCTGTATCGATCCCTGCTCCCTCCAATTCAGATACAGCCTTTCATGGGCTCTTCCAACTGTCCGTCTTTGTTTGTGTTTCTCTAACATGTTCATCTTTTTTTTTTTTTTAACTCAGCCATTTTTGTCATCCGCACCCATTTCCTGCACTCACTGGAGACACCACTCTCTCTCTCCCTCCTTCCCTCCCCACCTCTGCTCTCACACTCTTCGCATTTTGTCCATTTTAGTGGTACTGTGATGGAAAATCCATGCCATTCACTTTGTTGTTGTTGTTATTTGCAGTAGCTCATATGTTGTCAGACAGCCACGCATATAAAAGACATCTGACTAAAATGTTCCGTCTGCCTTTCAAGAGACACATCAATAAATAAAACACATCTTGCAAGCATGTACAGGTTCACATGGTCCACTGGAAGAGCAAGGGCCCTTTTTTAATTCATATTGCCATACTGTGCACATAGCCTCTTTAAACACACTAATGTGTATTGATCTGTGCTTTTAGATGCCTATGGGATGTAACAATGTGTATCTCACAATAAAACCTGGTGTTGCATTCAACATTCGTTAAAACAAACTAATGCCTGACCTCAAACCCCCAATTCAGGAACTCATTATTTGCATGTAGTATTTTGATTTTAGACATCAATGTACATACAGAGAGAAAATTATGTAAAAATGTTTGTAACATCAGTGTGACGTTTTCCTCCCTTTTTGGCCGATATAAAGCAAATAATGAACAGACGGTGAAAGAAAGCAGTAAATTTAATACAGATGTCCTGTGTTAAAAGTGTTTTGTCAACCCATCCATCCACCCTGACCTCTTCTCTATACAGGGTTTGTAGTTGTATGACTACATCAGGTATCTTATGCTCTTCCACTGAAGAATGCTATCAAAAAGTTGCTGTAATAAGCTAAATTTCATGTTTTGTAGTGTTACCACTTTAGTTTAGTGTGTTATCCAGAAACATGAAAGCAGTTTGGTCATAAACCAGACTGAATTTGCCAAAGATAAGCACTACATGGAAATCCTATGGATCAATATACACACATAATATTGGCATGTAATCTATCACAGCTGTGCAGATATTGTGCTATTAACCTGCAAACTGCAAATGAGAAGTCACAACTATAAACAGATGACATCCATCATCTGGTGATTGCAGAAAAAAAAATAAAATACCAAATTTGAGAGAGAATTCAGTTTTGACCAAAGTGGTCAACTGACTGAAAAGCCAACACTGAAATCCACAGAACCACACCTAGTGTGGCTTAGAAAGCTAGTCCTAGCCGTTTGATATCTTCTGTGTACACAGAGTGAAATGGTTGAAAAGACCATGCAAGGATTTCAGAAGCTCTTTCATAATTTACAATGGAACTCTATTTTTTGAGAATCTTCTAAATTCATTTTTATCAAAGATGAGATGAATACTCGCATAACCCAGCATAACCCAAGTGGGTATGTCTTGGACAATCTTTTAGTTGTACATGGAACCCAAAAAAAGTAGTTAACTGGATGCAAACATAACTGTGGCTTACTTTGGCTCATATATAGAGCCATAACACAGTTCTTTTCTTAGTGCTGTTAACAAGAATACTGTACATACCTACCTCCTCATTCTTCCTCTACAATCCTGCATATGTTTTGAATTTGGCATCCGAGTCTGGGCTGTCTAAGAAAAAAATGAGACCATTCAGAGATAAGAGAACACTCCTCTTTCTCTCTGTCAACATGTAAGTCTTAAGTGAAGCCGAATGCTAGCTGGGATTCCTGTCTGGTATCCTGTCTGACATGAAAGGCTGCTCACTGGGACTGAGGAAGGAGCTCAGAGAGAGACGTATTCCCGCCGGACCCTCCGGCAGATGGAACAAGAACACCTTG
Source organism: Planiliza haematocheilus (assembly GCA_005024645.1). NCBI lineage: Eukaryota > Metazoa > Chordata > Actinopteri > Mugiliformes > Mugilidae > Planiliza > Planiliza haematocheilus. The sequence continues at coordinate 3,696,174 of SRSE01001198.1, read as the reverse complement.
AAGGATGGGAGTGTCGCTGAGCCCGAGCGCTCGCTTTCTCCCCCGCAGATGAAACGTAACGCGGGGCTGTCTCAAATCTCCGGCAATCTGCGGATGTGAGCGACGCGCAGAGAGCACCTGGCTCTTCAAGGGAAGCAGCCGTTTGAGATGTGACAGAACGCCTTGTCAGATAGAATCACTGTAATGGAGAGATAATCCCACAGTCATCACTCAGAAAGGCATGTCTGCAGGGCATCTTGGAGGAATAGCCAGATATGCTTTACAACATTTAGGCGATAAACGTCAATGAAGCGACTTTATTGCGAGCTGAAATCAAAAGTGAGCAATACAGTGAGGAATTTGGATAATAAAAATTTGCACTTTGAATTTTGGCAGAAGTAAAAAGCCATTGAGAAGATCTAAATGTAGATCAGTAAGATATGTTCTGCTGAAGCTTTTGGATGCTGAATAGTCCCTGAGTTGAACAGGATTAGTCCTTGTAGGCCTGTCAGATGACAGAGACAAGACAGACAGGAGAGTTTGCAGCCACTGCTGTGTATACAGAGATGTGCCTTTCGTCACTTGTCACTCAAAGGCCCTTGGAGGAGTTTTGCCGCTCAGCCACCTTCCTTGACCTGTCACTCAGTCCTCTGACAGCTGGTAGGCCGCCCTCCTCCTCCTCCTCCCCATCCTTCCCCCTTTTCACTGCTTCACCCTCCCGGTTCCTCCCAGTCTTCCTTCTGTATCCCAGCACTCGTATCGGGGGGTCTCATTTTCATGTGTCAGGCACCCCCGTCAGTGTGACAGCTCCCTGTCCGCCTGTCTCATTAGAAACAGCCAGCTTGGTCTGGGAAGCAGCAGGAGAGGCGATTGGCGTTCAGCTCTTCCCAACCCGGGAACTGTGAGATCAGCTCTGCTAACACCAGTCAACCAGATCATCATCTGGCTTGATCTAACATCCACACACACACTGATCCACACACCCAGCACGGTGTAGCTCAGATACGCACGCACACACTTATATGCATTTTTTTTTCTCCCTTTTCCCAAGTTTACTGCACTTTCATTTAAAATATTTCATAGACAGCGCTGTTTAATTCAAATGAATTATGAAAAAGAACCCCTGAATGGCATAGATTATAAAAAAAAACAAGGTCGCTAATAGTCCGTCTGCTCCGTCATCACCTCTCCCATTAATGCTGCGACTTTTGAAGTTCACTCTCATTTGTTGTCATCATATGGCTTTTGACTAATGGGATGCAAGAAAAAGTTTATCCTCGCGGCAGGTGTGTGGTTTTGTGTCTGTCATTTTTATTTATTTATTTTTGTGTGTGTGTGTGTGTGTGTGTGTGAGAGAGAGAGAGTTACTGATTTTAATTTGTCCTTTCACACAGTGTTTCAGTGGCAGCCTATCTTCAGCAAACGCTGCAGCAGCTCTGTATCCCAGTTATCTCCTCTCAGGGGATGACTCTTGATAGAGGAAAACAAAGGTGTTTACTTTTTAGACCTGCATTTAAAATGGCCTTGAATGACAAAAAAAAAGCCTTAAAAAAACTAAACATCAGACATCTATGATTCCCACTCCTTTATTGTTTGTCCTTGAGTGTTAATTGTGCTACGTAGAGAGACATCCATTAGGCAGGCTCGCGTTTGATGTTTTCTGATGCGAGACCTAGATGTGAGATGGTGAATAGTTAAATTCTAATTGCATGAGGAATTTGTATCGTTATAATTTGGGAAGGCTTTGTATTCCTCCTTTTTAATGAATGTAACATGGCCATCTAAGATAGGAGGGAGCAGAGATTTTGTGAGTTTATAATGAACTGTGAGAGGTCTTTGAATATGTATGAGGATGCAAGACCCTAGGCAAGATGTACACAAGCTCCCCTGATGGGTGTGAAGTTGATCATATCATTTCCTTCCAAAGACCAGGCCTCATTTGGTACAGAGTTTAATCCAGGCCGTTTCATCGTTACATGGCACAGCTTTGTAAGTGGAACACAAGGAAGAGCCGCGGCACAATGGAAGGAATTGATTCCATTTCATTTCTGCTTTTTCCCCTGTAGTAGAATAGCTAAAATTTTAAAATCTGCTTTTTTTTTTCAGATATACCATAGATGCATAGGAGAAATTAATTCACACATATAAACCTTAAAACCTGAAAATAGTTTAAAATAAGCAATAAGTAAATGAATCCAACAAACTGGTGGCAGAAATTCATTTGAAATGAAATATTTTGGAAGGTAGACTGATGAAAAGCAACGGAGCAGATTTCCTCTAGAAGACAAGGACGGGATCCCTTGGAGTCTCAATGCTGATGGAGGTGTAGCAGATGGGCTTAGGGAAACTTCAGTTGAGACCCCCTGGATGGGGTGGAGGCGGAGAAAGGGAAGTCTGCGCGGCGGATGTTCTGAAAGGCAAAATGACTGAACTGCAATGAATTCAAACAATGAGGACTTGGGAGTGATCGGCTCGGACAACGCGAACGAGCAGATCATTGGAAAAGAGGATTGAAGTTGAAGTTTCGAATGGTTCTTGACAGCGTGGGAAAGAGGAAGTGAATAGAGCGACAGAGATGGCCCAAATTGGACTCAGAGGAAAAGGAGACAGAACGTGTGGAAACAAGATCATTCTTCTAGAACTTTCTCCAAAGCTCTATTGGGATGGAAGGATGTTAAAAAGACCTAGAACATATGACGACATACAAAGGATCTTAACAGTAATTCAGAAAATATAAATATATAATATAGGATGTCCATCTATTTTCACAAGGAATAAGGGAGAGGACAATTGTAGCCCTGTGATAGACTGGAAACCTGTCCAGGATGTACCCCACCTCTCGCCCAATGACAGCTGGGATAGGTCCCAGGGATAGGTCCCAGAGACCCCCCGATACGAGGTCCCACGAATGCGAAGAAAATTGTTGTAACATTGCTGTGCCTCATTTCTGTTGCATCCATTGTGGTAAAGCTGGGTTTTTGGAACAGGTTCAGTAGCATCATATTTATTCTCAAATTTACCCTTTTTGTGTGGTGGAAGAAAATGTCTGTCTCTGGGCTCAGGGCTTTTTTTCAGTGCTCACTTATTCATGGTGATGGAGATACACTATTTTTGTAGGAGGACATTTCAAATATAACCATGGGTTCAGGGCCTAATGTGTGTTATTGTTATATTTAGGTTAGGCCTTGTTACAGTTGAGTTCACGGCTGGGGTGCCTTGAGCAAGCACCTAACCCCCAAACTGCTCTCCAGGCACCGCATGCATGGCAGCCCACTGCTATGAGTGTATACACTGCTGAGTGAACAAATGGATGGGTTAATGTAGAGAATGAATTTCCCCACGAGAGATCAGTAAAGGAAATAAATTAATAACAATGGAGGTTACATATTTAGAATTAGGTTTAGCTGAGGTTGAACGTTAAACAACTGTTGCCAAAGAGTCAGTAGGGCAATAGTAGAGAAATACGTGCATGCAAGACTGTGCTGGTGTGTATATGTGCCCGTGTGTGAGCACACTTCATTGTACACCAGTTGATCCCAGTCCCTCCTCATCTGCAACACCTTAAACCGTGACACTGACCTGACGTGGCGGTGGCCCCTGAGCACTCTAAGTGATGACCCTTCAACCAGGAACATTTCAATTTCAACCTGTGACGGCTCCCTGGAGAATGATTTGAATGTTAAGTGCGCCCTCCAATCCAGGCGCCGTATGAAAATGTAATCAGAGTGCTATCATCTCCCAGGCAGAGAGAGGGTTCGCTTGACTCTGTACGGCAGGCGATGGCGCTGGCCTCATTTCCCCTGCCAGCAGGTGTCCTCTCTGGATATAATAGGCTTTACATGTGTAATTAACACATGGCACTGCTGCCTGCGCTTGCCGTAGCCTTAGCCCTGATCCTGTCACCATGACTTTCTTTCTATTTCTTTTTTCTCGATTTATTTCTCCACCCGCTCCTCTTCCTCTTCATTATGAAACATAATGGCTACTGGGCCAACTCATGCTGTGGCGGTAGTAGGTGCAGAAGACAAAGACAACACCTTGACGAAGAAAGCCAAGCACTTGGTAATGCAGGGATGGATCGTCGGTGTACAGCAAGGTTCCACAGTGTGGAAAGGACATGGATGGAGTTAACAGCTTGCTGTGTGGGCCGGCTAATGCCTTAAAACCCCCCTCTCATGAAACCTGTAATTACCAGGGCTCCGTTAATCAAGAATGAAACAGAGGAGAAGCAGTGGGCTAATTGGGGCCGACGTGCTCTGTAATTAGAGTAATAGTCACACATTGAGATTTTATGAATGAATGACTTTGCCAGCTTTTTTTTACAGGGCTTCATTACATTGCATAGAGCTACCAGCACTATTTGCATGCGTGTATATAAAGGAGACAATATGTTACTGGTCATTTTTTTGTCCAAACAGCAGATTTTCTCTCCAGGCCTCCTGACTAGGCCAGTGTTAATTATGTCTGTGGCCGAGGATGGGGGAGAGGAGGAGAAGAGACTGAAGGATGGGGGGAGGGAAGTCCAATTATTTTTCTCTCCTTCCTTCTCTTTTTCGCCCCAAACCTTTTTTTCACCCATGTGCTGTTAGCTGTCGGGGCAAGGAGGTGAATTTTCTGTGTTTGTTGAGCTTGATTTGAAGAGTGTGGACCGATGAATTCATCATCTGGTTTATCATAAACACAAATTCTGATATGACAGCAGCTTTGCAATGAGCTCAACCGGTAAATAAACAAATGATCGCAGGACAAACGAAGTGAAGGCTTCTCATTTCCACTCTTTTCTACCCTCTCAGGGTAACTAGGTAACGCGCATGGATGAAGGTGAAAAACTGCTGTTTCACCTGTTTGCAGCCCTGGATGAGAGCAGTGACTTGAACTTTCAAGACTAACCCTCAGAAAACGCTCAATAAAAGATCAGTGACCTCCATGCAGTCTAACTTACTGAGCTTCACAAAGAATTGTTTATATACACTGATGAATGACCACTCCTGGACTGTTTTTGCCTGATCAATTACATGCAACAATCTCGACTTGTAGTCGCAATGCATGAATGTGTAAATGTGCGTTTCGCGAAAGGCCAAGCTGCTACTGCTGCTGCTGTCATTTGAAAAGTGACAGAAGTGGCTCTGCGAGGACTGATAAAAAAATAAAGCTACAGGGAAGCTCAAATCCTGCCGAGCTTCACACTTCCATGAAGCCAGCAAATCACCTTTGACACAGGAAGGGGGTCGCAGACACTTAGACGAGCACTTTGGTTGATGCATGCTGGGGTCTTGAGGTTATAAATATGTAGGATAATATGATTTTATCAAAATGAAACTGCATTTTATGCTATCCTGAATTCTGATTTACACTGAGTATGGGCCTCGTCATACAGTCATTTTCAAGGTTTTTTGTTTGCTGCAGCATAGTTTTGTCTTATATGAATATATTAGTCTTGTGGTTTACTCTCTTCCATCACTATACATTATATGGCAAAGGACAATTTGGGGCAATTTTGACAGCAGCTTGTTTTTTTCAGTATTGTGGTAAAAGCAGGGGCCTCCTCATCAATTCTGTGCGTTTGTGTGTGTGATTGAGAAACATTGTGGTACTAAAGTGCTTTGAGTAGCACTAAGGGAGAAAAGCACTATAAATCGCAAAAAGTGCAGACCATCATTTTTTTAGTTCTGTTGAAGTAGCTGGTCAAATTTCTGTTCCTTGAATTTTGGGACTTAAAAACCTTGCTGGTTGTCATTCTGGTACCCATGTGTTAGTACTTCAGCCAGGACCAATTTTTTAAGGATTCTGATATTAAACTTTCTTAAAATTTCTTTGTTTACTCAAGGATTTCAAGGATTCAAGGATTCTTATTGTCATTACCACACATGTTGGTACATGGGAAGGAACGGAATTGGTTTTCTCTGGTCCCGTTTCAAGCCATAAGTAAAAAAAAAAAAAAAAACACGTACAAATATAGAAAAGTATACATATAGAGAATAAAACTTCACTTTGCACTTTATTTTATTTTTATAGTATTACTTACAATCCTTATGCTCACCTCTGTTCTAGCTTTAGTGCTCACCGTGATGAATTTCTGTTATAAGAGGTTGTTTTTTGGCTCTACATTGCTGTCTATCTCCTAATTCCCAGGACAATTAAGTTGACCATTGAGAAGAGGGAGCATTGGCACCTCTCCCCAAGCTTTGGTGCTTTCCTCTTGAGAGGGGGAAGGCCACAGCAGTGATTTATGAAAGCCATCTGAGGATGCAGGTCTGCTACCTGTGGCTGACATCTTCTCCTCTGTCTCGCCTCTCGTTACCTCATTTGTCATGGCATGACACATCGAAACGCAGTCCCACATAAACCCACTTCAAAAGGGTGCTGCGCAGATCAGGTTCCTTCCTGTCCTCTCTGCGATGGACTCAGATAGGAGTCATAATCCCAGTGACACTGGCCGATTGATCTCCACAGGACTGGCTGGCTGCAGACACAGGACCATGCATTTTGGGTAGTAAAAGTCAACACACTAAAGAGTTACCAGAAGGATGTTTCACTACATTATAAAGGAAGTGCAGCCTATAATAATATTTTAATATCATTTTAAATTATTAAATAATACTTTTACTTCATCAGAGGCTAATAAGCAATTTAGTAATCAGACATTTATATTTCAACTAAGCTGTGATATAACAATTTATCTGATATAGAATTATATTAAATTGCTTAGATGAAGCTTTCAAATGTACTGTTTCAGCTGTTACACTCACTGTCTTTTTATTTTTTTCACACTTATCTCTAAATAAGTCAATTTGTCAAATCAGCAAATTTAACACCTCATAATTTGCTGTAGGTCTAATGCCATTAAACACTAGCATCCGCCGCTATACTGACGACACGCCACTCTACATCCACACCCATTCCGCCTCTACAACTCTGCTTTGAGCAGTTGCATCGTGATAACTCATAAGTCATTTGTCAAACTAAACGCTGATAAATCTGACATTGGTCCCAAATCTTTCATCAAGTCCCACCTTCCACACCTGTTTCTGCTGTTGTGTGATTACCGGTGTGCTAGGTTTCCATGGCCATTTCATAAAGCACCTATCTTTATAGAATGTAATAGGACAGAAACACCCGACACTATGTAAGGGTTAGCATTAGGTTTTCCCTAAGTTGAGCTCCACTGTAGTTGCCGTGCACATGATCCAGGAACCAAGAATACCAAAACAATGTTGGCAATCTCAATGGTCTTTGCAAATGGGTTGTGTTACAAGATGCTTGACATGCTCAGTCCAAACATGCAGTGTGTTCTCATCTGTCGAGAGCTTTCCCCAGAGCCGTGCTTTAATGTCACGACTCTCCTCTCGATTAGGGGCATCTTCAAAGCTGGTGTAATGACATGGTGCACAGACACATGCACCTCTGTTTCCTGTTCCTCCATAGCCAACAAAACAACAGGGATCTTTCTCTTCAGGTCCGCCTCCGGACCTCTCATTGCCCAGCACATCCAGTAATGGACAGGGCACCTGAGAGTGTCCCCCCCATTCTCCCACAATACTCCTTGTCTCACTCTGTTTTTGGTTTCTTCTCCAAGCTCTCAGCAGTCAACATCCTTCATCAAGCTTGGATTATTATGACTTTCATCTTTGCCTTGTCATTTACTGGAGTGGCTCGGGCTATTTACACATAGCTAGCTAGTGTCTTAGGTTTACTTCGAATGAATGAGCTGGGGTCTTTATGTAGCTGTGCACAGTTGTGTATCCACGGTTATACAACAGGACTTTGGCAGTGCATGCACTCTGTTGTTGGTTTAGCGGTACACTTATCAGTGCCACCTGCTCTTGGAGTAGCCTCTTAATTATCAGATCAAAGGCAGTGAAAAGGTGCTAAGTGGTTAGGAGCTACAGCAGCACGCTACTGGCCTTTGATCGGCTCAGCCCCAGGCTCCTTGACAGCAGCCTGCCTTAAATTAAATATGGACAGACATCTCTCTTTGAGTTCTGCACTTTTCCCTTCATAAGCTGTTGCATTTTTGTCCATGGCATTCTGTTTGATGTGAGTGACTGCTTACGCTGACAATGGATGGCAGTGTACTTAAGAAGGAGTGGCAGTCTAATCGAGGGCCGGAGCCTCCTGCTGAGTTACCTGGAAAGGTTTTGGCTCTCACTGGACCTATCAAGCGGGCTGTTAAGTGTCGCCTATAATAAGAGTGTGTGTATGTATTTCCCCCCAGTCTGTTTGATGTATTATTTGTGTGCTGATTTATCTGATGTTAGAGTAAACACCAGAGCTCACGCTTCCTGGGCTGCAGACGCCGAACGCCATCTCCTGTGTGGGAGCTCTGCATCTGGTCTGGTGTGGCCCCGGATTGTCACGCCACCTCTGTCTTGCATTAGACCAGAGACTGTTTACAAGTGCAGCGGGCAGACTTAGCTGAAACAGTCAAGGTCTTGTGTCACCAGATGTTTTATAGGGCAGGCGGCATGGCGGAGGCAGGCAGTAAGCAAGGAGGCAGAGGGGGGCCGGCGCTGGCTGGGCCAGCAGTCAGGTGCTCTGGGTGCCCTTTTATGGGCCAGTCCACTAATGAAAGTAGGGCTCTGGGACCACTGTGGAACATCAGAGGCCACTCCACCCCACCAGACCCCCATCTCCATCTACAGAGGAATGTCATAAAGCTTTAAAAGACCCCCACCCCCTTTCATTATTCGCTTCCGCCTCCCCTTTTACTCTGCTGTCCTGTTCACTGATTGATTGGTTTTCATTTGTTGTCATGTTCTCAGGTGGCTGGTGAGGTGTCACCTTCACGTCGCAGGGGTGCCACAGGATAGGACCAATAAGTCATTATTAGGCAGATGAAGTGTGAGATGTTCCCTGGAGGAACCGCAGTCAGAGTCGCTTGTTAAGAGAAGTGAATGTGATAGAGCCTGGCATATGGAGGTCTGCAAAGGAAGCAGACACATATGGAACAGATAAAGAGAATTTCTGTGGTCAAATGTGATGCTGACACTTTAGAGACCTGCTGGTGTAAAGTTGCCACAAAGAGGATCTCGGCACTCTCCATCTCTGCTGTGTCCTTCTTCCATAGTTGATTCCAAAGTTACATCTGCTTTTTCTTGCAGGCTGCTCACTTAGGTACACTGGTCACATGTACTGGAATGTATTTAAAGTCACTTATGTCCTGTCCACACGAAAACACGAAAACGCGTAAACGCACATGTTTTTATTCGTTTTGGCCGATCGTCCAGACGAATCCCGTAAACGCATAGCCCTAAAACGCACTTTTTCGAAAACGGGTCCCAGGGTGGATAAATCCGTAAACGCACATCTCGTGACTCCTTGTGGACGGCGAATACAGATCTTTTCGAAAACGATGACGTCATGGCCACTACTCTCGAACAGCTTTCCACCTCCCGCGAGACGTCTCATAACAACAACAACAACAATGGCGGACTCCCAGTCAACGTTCTCTTGCAACTTACTGGCCTTGTAGTCGAGTGTGACTCGCAGGAGTAGTTCGACCTCGGCGTCGGTCCACACAAAAGTATCTGCTCTCTTCGTAACCACTGCCATCGTTGTCGTCTCCTTGAGTTTGGTTTTCTAAAGTTGATTTGTAAACAGCGCTCAAGCTTTATGTGCATGCTCCGCCACTTCCGTTTCCGTTTTTGGCGGATTTCTGAAACGGAAACAGCGCCACCTATAGGCCAGGCATATGAAGTAGCGTTTTCAGGCGTTTTCAGTCGTTTTCACCTCGCGCCGTGTGTACGGGAATATTCTTGAAACGCTGCCAGCGAAAACGGATAAAAAAAGATCCGTTTTCGCACGTGTGGACGAGGCCTTAAACTCTGTCAAGTCTTTGAGGGCACTGGGGCACAAATGGATATGATTCATTTGTGCAAACAGCAATCACATGCAATTTAAGTCTCACTGAAATGAGACTCCCTCCTTTGTAGAAACAGTTAAATGTCACCACAGTCCCGTATATATAACGAAAGGAGAAAAGGAATGAAAAATGATCTCATTTGCTCATACATCTCTTATATTTCACTTAATGAAAATCTGGGGCTTAACCTTTAGTTTACGTTGCACCCGTAACATTATCAGTAATGATCCACAAGAAATCCGGATGAAAAACCTAACTTGAAAGATGTGTATCACATCATGGAGATGATCAAAGCGACACATCTACCTGTATTGCAATTAAAAATGCACAGTTCCAGCCAGGCTCATTAAAAATAAGATAGAGCTTGCAGCTGCTGTCCTTGGTTACCTGTGGTTTAAGAAGAACAAACTGGGGAATGATCGGACAATCCAGCTATTACTGGAGACGTTACTTGCAACTGAGCAACAATTCTTCATCAGACAGTGTAAGTGGATTTTAGCCTGTCAGTGAATAACATGGCTGGTCATTTGAAACTGCAACACGGCACTTGTTCACAGCCAAATGCATTTTTTTCTCACAAAGTGTTTTGGTCACTGGTGCCCGGCTATAAAGTACAGCACACTTTTATATGAAATAATTAATTATATTTATCCTTAGACTGTTGTCAAGATACGGCAGTAACTTTTGATGTTGATGTCATCATTCATTTGTTTAGATCGGGGGTAAAGTAACTATATTACTTGAGCCCAAGTCATATATTTGAGCCAAGGCCGATTGTCCCTTTCACAGATGTGCAGATTTCAATAGCATGAGATGCTTTGGATGTCACAACTCTGTTATTCAACCCATCTATCCATCACCTCATCTGATCTTCAAGTCTTTCCTTGTTTCCTGTTGACCCCCCATTCCTTTCGTTTTCTCCCCGGCCTCCGAATCCCTCCTCTCCCCATTTTGCTGACCAGCTTTGAACTCCAGCATATCTCACATGCCTCTCTTGCCTCCACATATTTCAGCCTGGTGCATCACAGCAAACTCCCATGTAAATCAGCGGCCCGAGAAATACATCCTCTGCCAGGTGCACACACTTAGCCAGCGCTGCCTTAACTGTGTTGAGGAAAAGAGGACATATGATGAAAGAGAGAGTGAGAATGTTTATGCGAGCATGTGTGTATGTGCTCTCTCTCTCTCTCTCTCTCCTCATGGGAGAACAGCTACTGCAATCTCCCACCGGCAGGCATTCGCAGGATCTGACTGGATTACACCCTGAGCCCTGCTTGCACATTTTAGCCACAGTAAAACATGCATGAGTGAAAGAATATGGAGAAAACAAAAATGGGGTAGATGAGGAGGAGGGGGAGGAAGAGGAGGAGGAGGAGGAGGCGGCTTCTGGGCTAAGGAGGCACTGTGCACGGTGTAGTGGTGTGGAATAATGTTCCTGTTTACTTTCTAGGCTGTCGTGTTAAATAGCAGTGACCCAGGGGGCGCTGGGAGCACAGAGGACTTAATGTCAGGCTAGTGCAAGATAGTGCAAGCAAGAGGTGGGGGCTAGCAGCTGATCTACGGATGTCTGTATCAGTTGTGAGGAGGGTTCTTGATAGATATGGAACAGAGGGAGAAAAAGAGGGCAAGGATGGGGTCACAGATGAGGCAGGTATGAGAATGAGAAGAGGTCACAGTATGTTTACAAAACTGATGACCAGACTGTAGGGAATACTTTATGTAAACTCTGTTTTATCTTGTTTGCCTAAATTAATTTGGTATGTGAGTTAATATGTCTGAAACATGTTCCCTCTTCCTCCCATTGTGAAAAGTGAGGCTAGAATTCTAGGGAGATTTTCGATGACCTGCCGATCCTTCCTCTACAAAGAAATGATGGATAATGTGCAGCACCATTATGGATTCAGACTTTATAAATGCTAAGTACCGACTGCAAACTTTTCCCCCACATAGCATATGTTGGAGTGTTGTGTTAGCTAGCTGGTGAATTACAGTATCTCACAATCTCACAAAACAAAAGTTTAAATAGTTCAAATATATATCCCTGAGAACTAGTCATTTAGAGGGGTTCAAAGAGACAAATTCATATGTCCCTACTCCATGTCCTTCTCTCATGGTTCTATGGAGCATTGTCAGTGGGCAACTGTCAATCATCATGATGTCCTACAGTGTTTTTACAGCGTAAAATAAATAACTAAAACAAAGCTTCTCAAAAACAGAACATACACCAACATGATATTAACTACCTAAAATGACAGAAACCACTTTTGAAAAGTATTCATTTTTAAGTGTACTTTAGTGTTTTTCTTTATCCAAGTCCCATCTGCTAACATGGAGGAGGTGTGGCTTATGACCTATACTTCTGCCAGCCACCAGGGAGAGCTCCACATACTTTGGCATCATTTTTAAGGGTGCATCATGGCATCCAGTCTTTCTACTATCTGTGGCCTTATCTGTGGCAGCTCCAACACAACTCATAGGGACCTTCTATTAACTTCTTGTTACAAGATACCAAGAAGTTTGGTCAGGGCACCTTGTACAAATCTTGTTACGTTAAATCTTGAATGAATCTTGAAATTATTATTGGAAATTAAAAATGGATTAATATGGTGATTCCCCTTGTAATTTTCAAAATACCAGCAGCATATTCAGATCTAAAATATAAAGGAAGGCTGTTCCATGGCTTAGTTCTGCTGAAACAGAAACACTTCCACATGTGTCTCGAGTGACCAGTTGTGAGTGGATCTTTCCTCCAGGCTCTCTAGATGCAAAACAAACAGAATTTCTCTTGCAAACCAGTTGCGTAATTGTTAAATTTAACAGGAGACCATAATGCACTTCTTCACCTGTCGCTCTGTCCCAAAGTCTGCCTCGTGGAGGTGATCGATTCAGACCTGTTGTGTTTTAACAGAACACCAAAAAAAGAATGTAAATAGAATGATTCCACATCAAGAAGCCATGGCATGCTTGTTCACCACAGTCATGTATAATATCTCTACTTATTTTCAAGTTTATTTTTGATACCTTGAAACATTTTCAAGTGCACCTTTGCTTAATGGGAGAGCAATACGTGTGTGCATTAAGGCAGCATCCAGAGTACCTCCGCTGGATTCTCAGAGGCATAGACTAGAAATCCAAGATGAAAAAGATGGGCCGCGCACCAGTTCACCGCACACTGGTTATTCGAACAGATTTGGATGCTGGGCCACGGAGACACAGAGCATTAAAAACAGTTGTTGTTGTTGACACTATGTCCCTAATCTGGAAAAAGAGAGGCAAAGTTAGAGTTCATTTACTTGATGTCACTGGTTGTTTTTTCTTTTTTTGTTATTTTTATTTTGTTTTTGGATGAAATGCAAAGAAATTAATGGCATACAGATTTGATTTGATTTCAGTAGAAGCAGTTCTCAAACAGTTTATTTTGGTTTTAAAGTCCTACAGTTTGCCCTATCCCAATTAGGTTCATGGAATAATTTACACAGTGTCCCTGCATCTCCTCCATCTTCCTGTCTTCTGTCTAACCAAGCTCTGACCACCCCCTCCCCTCCCTCCCCACCCAGGCATTGGCCTGTATAAGCATGCTCAGCGGTGGGGTTGGGGGTGGGGGTGGGTGTAGAGGGGTAGAAAGGAGAGGGTCGGCAGAGCTGGGTCGGTCATGCGAGAGCAGCCGTAGTGCTTGTGGTCATTATCAGAGCAAAAGTCTCAACGCTGCCGCACCAATTAGTTTTGACCCAGAAGGAATAGTCTGCAGTCTGGGGACGGGCATCGCTCCATTCGCTGCAGATTCAGATGGACACACACACACGTACGCACACACATGTATATGCATACACGAGGGTGAAACCTCACTCAGGCTAGCTCGCACGTGGAGCATTGCTTCCATTTGCACTGCAGCATCGTATATCACTGTCTCTTGCCCCACATTGTCTTTTCCCTGTCTGTTCCCATCTCAGCACAGACATTCTCCTGACGGACAGGAAGTTAACTTGAATGTTGAAATGAAGAACCTCTGGGATCAGGAGTTAAAGACATCAAAATTCAGACTGTTTCGTGTGCATGAGATCTTTGTATGTGCCCTTTTTGTGCCAAATAAGCTAATTGCAAAATGCTGATATTTTGGCACAGATAAAAAAAACAATTTCACGAATGTCTGTTTCCTCCTCACAGGTTTCAAAGTTTAGTGGCAGCTAGAGAGAGACTGTTTGATCCTCTGTGTCCATTGCCGATGCGCTTTGAGCAAGCATCTAAATAATCCACCAAAATGCTCCCTGGGCACTTTACATGGCTGCCCACAGCTCCAAGTGCTCTCACTTAGATATATTAATTACAGAGGACAAATTAATTTACATGTGTACTTAAAAAAAGCCAAATTATGCAGATTTGATTTGATATTTGATTTCATGATGTGCAAATAATAATGTATCTTTCTTTCTGACCTCTCCTTGGCTGACATGAGTGTGTTGTGAGTCAGTAAAGCACCTGGATCGGGTTAATATGGATGTAGCACACTAAGAGGCTTTATATCAAATATTAATATCAGTCTGCTCCAACTAAAATTATTTTATTACAAATACTATGTGCCAAACTGAGCAATTATGTCTCCTGGTTTATCCAACAATATAAATACAGATGTTTAACAGTTTGATACTATTAACAGTGCTATAGAAGTCAAGAAATCAGAAGGTAGTAACCAGAAGAAGAATAAGCTGAGTGATATTTTTTTGAGTGTGTGTAACCTGACATTTTAACTTCCCTATCTGTACACACTGAGAAATGAGACACAGAGAAATATAATAAAATGGGACTAATGATCCCCTTAGTGAGTCAATACGGGGGTCTAAAGACTAAGGTATATTTTCACCTGTTTCCACTGCAAACAATGTCATCCAAATATCTTTTTTTTTCCCACTTGCGTCAAACTTTAGATAATTGCTTGACAAATAAACAAGTAGAATTTTATGAATAGGTCCATGCACTGTTTTGGAAATAAATAATGCTTTTCTTCAACACTTATTTGCAAATATGTCATCAGAATAAACTAATGATGCTGAAGAGGAAGCTGCAAAACGATGGATGTTCAAAATCCACAGTAACCCACATACAGAAAAAATCTAAAGGATAGTCCCTTTTTACTATAACTCATGTCGCACTGAAATGTTAAAGTAATAAATCAAAATTGCCTAGGTTCTTACTCGGTGCATGAACCTGGTCAGGTGACCATATAATCACTAGTTCACGATGACCCAAAACCTGATTCTGAGAGTGTCCCTTCATGTTATCTTTGTCGGCTTCTTCCTCTTTCTGCGTCCCTCCCGACTGCCAGCTCGGCCCGGGCAGACTCGGCTCTGATTTGTTAAGGTAATGATCTAATCTGTGGCCATTAGGGAGAGCAGCCTTTAGTGTTTAATGTGTGGCCAGGTGGTCCAGCTGCCAAGCTCCACAAATTAAAGGGCCCGGGCTCGGCAGTAATGAGTAATGAGCTGTATTTAAAAGCTGCCATACCTGAGCCCACTCGGCCAGGCCTCAATATGGCCAGGTTCAAATGAACAACTTGACTGCTTTTTCAATTCCCCAGATGCTCAGATGAATTCAGAGCACAGCGCACAGTGAATCACACACACACACAGAAAAACCTGAGAAAAAATACAGACACAAACCTCCAGTCGAAGGTTTGAGGACAACCTGGAGCTTTTGCATAGTATTCAACGAAAAAAAGGTTTCAGAAAGAAATGACAGAAAGAAACGGCTGTCACACAACTCCTAAATATAAAAATTAATTAGTTTCCGTCCAGTCTCAATTTTAAGACGATTGCCCACTGTTTCTTTTTAAATAATAATAATAATAAATCTCCAGGTATTTCATAAAAAAGAATTAGTAGATTAAAAAATTAACAAAATAAAAAGTTGTTTCAAATCCAGTAGTTCCACAGTATTCTATTGAATGAATCACTTTTGGTTGGAAAATGATGTGAAACACAATTTAAAACATGAAAAACAACTAAATATCATGAATGAACCTGAATGAACAGATTTTTTTTTTTAAATGGTTTAATTGCTAGACATACACCACCAGTTTAAACTATACCCTATACGCTTTTTTATTACATACGATCCTCATTTGAGAGGCACTGCAAGTCTGTGATGTACTGATGGTAGTATAACTCAGTGGAAGCATGATTAGTGAGTCAAACAGCTGATATTCTTGACCCACGCAAGGGGTCAAATGCATCTATGATAAATGAGCTTGCTTACATGGGAATATACTGCTTGATGGGATGCTTGATGCTTGGATCTAATTTTATTTCCGTGGAAGTCTAGGAGGACAAAACCAGAAAACTAAAAATATCACAAAAACAACGCTTTCGGCATCATCTGGTACTCACCACTAGTCACAGATGTATGCAGACATGACAATCAGTGAGTACTCACTGGTCAATACACTTAATCACAAGTGCACAAACACACACACACACGCTGATCCTGCAGTGAGCGGTGGCTGGTGACGTCTGACCACACTTCCATCAGTTTGTGCGACAGTGTGGGTACGACTAGGCCGAGGCCTGCCACATCACATCACATTCATACACACACAAACACACATTTGCACATTTGTGTACTGACCTCAGATGTTACGAGCCCAAGTGTGACACGCCATATGGAGCAATGCATCAGGGCGGCTCTGATGCGGTGCTGGTTGTGTTTATTCATTCATCTCCAAGTTAGTTTTAACGGTAAATGTTTAGTGCATGTTAGTGTGGCTATAGCAAGAAAGAGAGGTGGAGAAGAGGCTCCACACAGGCTGACATGTTGCAATGTCGAGGTAGGTTTCTATGGCAAATACTGCGATTGAATAAAATGCTAAATAGTTCTGATCGGACACATTTGTAGCTGATACACACAAAACAAGCACCAGTTAAATTCACATGGCCGTCAGACTGTGTAACTGCTGCTTTCATATAAATACTGACACTTTAAAAAGTCCGGGGCCTCGGATTAGAAAAGTCTTAAGGTTCAATTTGAAAGCAGGACCCGCAATAGTAGTTCATCCAGTCTTCTATAAATCACAACTACTATTTTAGCAGTAGATTCTACTGTCTTACTTGGTTTGTCTATATGAAAACTAATTACATATCTGAGAACAATCCTGAATGCTGGCTCTCCGTCTGGGTGAGCCCGTGCACCTACCCACCAGGCCCCTCGTCGTGTGTGACTGACCTCTACTTGGGTTCCGTACATCCGTGGCAGAGAGTTGCCATTAAGCAATGTGATTTGAATATTCAGATGACTGTTTTAATTGAAGAGAACAAGTGTTCACACATGGCAGGGCTGGCGGTGTTGTCGAGCGCCCGAGGCCGTGGCCCCCAAACCTCCACCCCTCCTGCGCGTCCCAGACCCATCTGATCATGGCCCAGTGGAGACCGCGAGCCCACCAACACTGCTGCGAAACGCTGGCTGCTTTTAATGCCCCCAGGCTTCCGTCGTAGCCGCCTCATCCCGCACAAGCGCACACACAAACACACTTTCCCGGATGCCTCCGCGGCACAGGAGAGTGGAAGGGGAAAGAAGAAGGGGAGGTGGAGAGAGGAGAGATGAATGAGGTGAGTGACGGCATAATTTGATGCAGCTAACACGTTAATATGCACAACAAATGGGATTTAAACAAAGCGAGGGAGACGTGTAAATACAAATGTGCAGTGTGGGATTTTGCGCCAGTCAGCAGAAGCACAGCAACATGCAGTGTACATTCTCTCATTTCATATACATGAGTCAGCACAAGGAGATTATTGGATGGCGCACACAGACATGTGTATGTCCTCAGATTACTTATGTACTGTAGGATGGGTTCAAAATTTAGTTTTAAAATTATTTTAATGCAGACCTCAGTCCACCATCCATAAACTATAAGAATGTTTGGATTCTATTTATATGAAACTACAGTAGCTAAACACTGACTTCCACAGTTCTAATAAAACAATTGGCGTATTAAAATTATACTACCTTTCATTAATATGGTAATATTATTAATAATTAGAATCAATTAAAAAAAACAATAGTCACAAGTCAGTTCTTTGTACCAAGAACATGGTTCTGTGCTGTCCTACCTGTGACCTTTCTTTTCCGTCTCTTCTCCCCTCTCCATCCAGCTGAGACGGACGAGAGTTCCTGACCTAACTCTGGTTCAGTCTGAGGTTCCTCACTCTGGGGCTGTAAACCAATTTCACTCTTAAATGTCATTGCACAAATATATGTTGAAAAGGTTTAAACTATATTCCTCTGATGGTACAATTCTGTCAGTAAAGAAAGGAGAACCACTTAATGCATAAAATGCATTTTACATTTTACAGCTCTTTGCCTTATTCAGTCCATTGACTATATGACAATAAACTCCACTCTCTCTAATCTATATATTTTTCTTGATACATGTTCCTCTTGATAAAGCACGAATCCGTCTTTGTCCTCCGAACATCATTCTTGCTGAATTACCTGTGGCCTCTCTTTTCTCCCTCTGCTCTCCTTTTCCAACCGACGGCATCCCGCCCTGACTCTTTCTGTCTGAGGTTTTCTCCTGTTGTTGAAAGTGCTATTGGGTTGAGATGGTGGTTCCAATGTCATTGCACAAATAGAAAATAAAAAGTTTTGGTTCAGAATAAATTCCTTACATAGTGCAATTCTGTCAGCGAAGAAAGAAAAACTACAAAATAAAAGTTCCAACATATTACAGCTTGCCACGTCCATTTGACACTAAAGTTGACTTTAATCTACAGTATATATTTTATTGTTACATGCTAATATTGTATTATGTTCTGTCTTTATAAGCAAGGCATTAAACTAAAATTCACCAAAGCCTTGCAGCAGAGAAGCACGGCACAACCTATCTGCTTCTGCTGAAGGCTCGATTTCTCTTGTTCTGATCGGCTAAGATATTTTCCCCATAAACATATCTCACATCTTTACTCCCGCTCTCTATATATAAATGACAGTTGTAATTTTTTTGTGTGCAGTATCTGTGTATGTCACTAGTATTCTTATAAACAGATTATCATGTTCATTGATAATCCAAATATCTGCTGTTTGACATACGGGATCAGAGCGTATGCAGCCAAATATACTGGTTCCACAGTATGCATGAGGTTTATCTGTGTCTAGTTTTACTTTTCCTTCCAACAAACTTACATCCCAAGAAGTGGAAAATCCGTTCATCTGCTGCAAGAATTCATACGGAACACACAGAGCACCACATCCCTGCTTTCTGGAAGTTTTTACCATTAAACAAGTCTAACGTTAAATTGTCAAATTTAGCATGAAAGATCTTGGCAGCGCTGCAGTCTGTTTCATCTGAGCACTCACTGTCTTGAGTGAAAAAAAAAATCCCAAATATCCTCTATCGTCTCATACATGGATTAAGAGAATAAATACGTGCGCTACCGTTGTGCGAGGAATCATTACCACACCGAGGCTTGTTGGTTGCCAGGATCACTGTGGAGAATGGAATGGTTGAGTGATGCTGGGGTCCGCTAGCCCTTCACCCCCTCACGCCTGGTCCTCTTACGGTGCTCAGGCACCTCCTGTCCTGCCCAGATCACCCACTCCTCATCCGCATTAATTGGCTGTCAAAAATGTGCTGAATTAATGGATTAATGAGCGTGGATTTGAATCCTAAGTTTGGCGAAGGGGGGATGTTTCCCTGCCGTGGCGCAGCCTTCCCCCTGCCTCCCCTCTCGTGTGCGCAGGCCTGTTACAGATATGCATCCAGGACATTTGAGCGGATTGCATTTCATTAGTTTGATTTGAGCGGACAGCACTAAGCTGCTGAGGGCTCTGCGCTGACAGCTAATTACAGGAATCAGCCTTGTCCACTGATAGAGAACAATGGGCTGGGATGAGCCCGCCTCGCCAGGGGGACCGGCCCTGCATACAGCCCCAGCATTTGGCTCCCATATAGTCCCCAGTATGGAGAACCATTACTTGTGTTAAAGGAGATGGAAAGCCTAATTGAGTGCTACCTTCCTCCTTAGCTCAACTCTATTTTGAGACAGTTACAGAAAGAATGATAGAGCGATAGGAAGAACGGCCTTCCTGGCAACCAGAATTTCCCCTCCGCCCCGACCCCAGCCTTCCACACTCCACATCACTCCACCCTCTCCCCACCCATCCCCGCCGCTACCCTCCAACCCAAAGCAACTTCACCCAAACCAGCCCAGCCGGCTGCGTGCGTGGATCTGTCCGCTTCCATAACTCTGCCCATCTTTAAATCATCAACATTAAAACACGCCGCTCACTCATGTGAACACTTTCCCCCTTAAAAGAGAATTAAATGGATTAGTGCAAACGTCAGTAGATTTAGCAGTGCATTACCCATGCGACGTTCACAAATGGCAGATCGCAGTCAAACCACTGGATTAGCGGAGTTCCTGCTCCCTGCTTCAATCTTTTGTCAGGAATCATGTTGTTTTTCTGCCTCCGTTCATCCACACAAAGAAGTTTTCTTTTATTTACAACTCTAATGATCGACTTTGTTTGTAAAGCAGAGGAAAACTACTTTGGATCTTGATTGTTCTTCTAAGCTGAAGTACAGAGGGTAGAGGCAATTTCAGACAGGATCTCTGTCTAGTTTATTCTCCTCTGTCTCGTTTGGGAGGCATTGAAATGGCCAGTGGCTAGTGGCCAGGTGCACTGACACAGACTATTATTTTGGGAGCGAGTAGCACCATCTCTGTGCTTTTTGTGCCATTTTCAGGTCAGGCCTTTAGGTCATTTTCCCCTACAGATTCTACCAGTCTATTTTCTGGTCGGCTGATGGAAGGTAATGACTGAGAGGCTGATGGTGGTGCTGGCTGTGCCTGCATGTGACCATGTCATCTCAGCTCAGTGACAGGGCCTGCGGTGGCCAGTGTCTGCCAGAGGAGCGCCAAGGAAGAGGCAGAGCCCAGCGCCTGGTCCGGGGGGTCAATGTGAGGTGGCCCCTGCGCTGACTGACAGGGCACCGGGGTTTGTTAGGGAGATTTGTCCCTGCCGTGGATCTCCTGTCGGCCCAGTTGTGGCACTCGTGTCAATTTGCACCCCACGCACGTCGCCAGTCTAGCTGACAGGTGAGCGGTGGTATGGCGTCCTGTCCGCCTAATTGTACCCCGCAGTCCTGCCTGTGTGTGGGTGCAGAGAGGATGGCTGAGGCCCGGGCCTGTTAGCGCCCCACTTGCCCTGGCGGCCAGGCCCAGAGCAGCCTCCTCAGCATGGGAGTAAACCAAGGTGAAAGCTTGTCGCTCTGTCAGCTGGTTGTCTACCGGCTGCAGAAGATGATGGACATGCCGCCCTGTGCAGCATGCAGATATGTATTCTGAACCTGCCGCCTGCACATGCTGCCGTGCACAGTGAGCGCGCGTGTGCAAACGCATACACAAACACCCACTCACAACACATGCAAACAATAAATCAAACCACATTTACATGAAATCCAGGGAGAGGTAGATAGATACAGAAGTGCATTTATGTCATGCATGGTGTATTCTTTAGGGAATCCAGGGCTTTCATTGTGGGGGAAGTGGGTGGGGGAGGTTGTAATTGTCAAATTGTCCATCTTTGAATTCCCCAAAGAACTTTGTATGTAAATATGATGAACAGAATCTTAAGCAAGCCCTGTGTTTGTTCCCCATCTATGGTGTATGATAAATGGGCAAGAATTAATGTCACAAGATTCAAAATACAGCCATTCCTCACATGATACACCTTCCTCATGCGTGCTGTCTAGCTGAATATTAAAAAAAAAGCTGACACACGTGACAAACAGCAAATGAAGCCCTTCCTAATACAGCATTTGCTTCCTACCTCTGTGATTTTTTTTTTTTTTTTCCAGAAGGAATCGATGATGTTTGCTTGTTTGATGAACAGTGTGAAGAGTGTGTGTGTGCGCACGTGTGTGTGTGTTTCGAGAGAGGGAGGGTGTAGTCGGGGAGGTGTGCCATTTCCTGGCTCACGAAGGCCTCGGTGCCAGCTGCGCGGGGCTGGTGCTGCTTCCTGGGGGCAGATGCCTGCAGTGTTGCCTCCATGATCCCAGCTCTGTTCCTGCACCAGCCCCTGCAGTCTGCTTCACGCCCCGGGGGTGGGGGTGGCGGGGGGTAACACACATAAACATGCACACCCCTCAGAAGCTTTTGCACGCACAGTCACACAGAGTCCATACGACTGAAAGCGCAGATAGACACACTCTCTCTCACACACACACACACCTCCCAGGCTCTGGAGCATTAATTAGGCAGCCTACAAGTCTGCCACACCATGGTCTATCTCCATCGCATGCTGGAAAACAGGCAGGGAGAGGACGAAGAGGCACAATTCAGCACAGAATCCGGAGGAACGGGGAGCTGCGGCTGGACCCCGACAACAGAGAGAAGAAGAAAAGAAGATATTCCAGTTGCCTTTTTGCCTCTGAAAAACGGCTCCTCCTTGCCTTCAACAGGCTCGAACATCGCTTTCATCACCCATTCCCTCTGTCTCCACTTTCCTCTTCAGACACACTGTTACTGACACCACACTGGCACCTAGAGGCACCGATGGGTACTGCAGCCTCTTAGTCTCAACCCCCACCCCCCGAACCGCCACCACCACCACCAAGTCTATAAATAGGCTCTAATTAACCACAGCAATGTACCTTTAGAGATGTTGTTTGGAGTGGGAGAGCGTGTTTGTTGTCTTGTATCTACAGAAGTCGCTCCTCCTTGGGACTGAAGGAGGGCTGCAAGTCTCTTTGCATTTTGACAAGAAGATGCTGAGATGAAGTGTTGTTCAGCCACGCGTGCGTAAAAATTGACATGCGGGAAGCCATACGAGCAAAGACATGAATTAACCAGGCACATTCTCTCATATCTAAAACAGGTCTAGTATGACGGATGTTCCTCTGTGACCAAACACCCCAATTCGAGTATTTTAAACCGTGCCTGATTCCGTGTTAAAGAGCTGTTAACATGAAGCCGCTTCATGCTCCTCGATGGCTGCTCAGGTGACTTTCCAACCCGAGAAGAATTAATTTAGAGTGGTAACTGGAAAAACAGGGTATTAAAAAATAGGTTGACAACAATCTGATTCTACTTAAAAATAAATCTGTCATGTAATGATAATTAATAATTAATGACACCTGGAAGTGACTTCTCTCAAAGGCCCATGGCTCTGGTTTGCATTATACCCCCCCCCCCCCCCCCCCCCCCCCCCCCCCCCATCTGGAACTGGAACCTGGAAACCAGATATTCATTAGCAAGTTTAAATATTTGTATTCTTTCCTGCATTATTTTTTTTTTGCATATTATTTATATCAGCTATATGGAATGGAATGGATTTCAACGTCGTAAAATTTCTGTAACTCCTATGCTATTCAGATGCAATAAGAGACTTATTAAAAAGTAGCTTTTTTGTAATTTTCTTGCAAACACTTGTAATTTTCTTGGTGACCTACACATATAATAGTGATATTTTTAAAAAAAATATATGCAGTTTTGTTTTGCTAAATATAATAGAATTTATTATCCGTCTGTCCTGAAGATGGTAGTCAGTTGCTCTTACTGTGTTTTCTCCCATTCTTATTTCACTGTTAAAATATTTTTCTTACTGTATTCAAACTTACTGATGAGGAGATATATCTGTGATTTGCAGATTATATGAAAAACTGTCTTTATTTGGCCTCACATTCCAAAACACTTCACTCTTTGACCACTGAAACAGTCAGTCAAAGTAGGAAGTAATCAAATATGCACCAACAACATTATACGAAAGTCAGTGCAACCATGGCATTAATGCTAATGATAAAAGCAGACTAACTTCTGCTAAATCAAGTCTTTGCAAGTTGACATTCAGAGCACAATAGAATAAAATAAAAGTCATCCCTTGACTGAACTGAAGATCAAAAATCTTGAGATTCTTTACGATATCTGATATGCTATACTTTAGTTAAAGGAATGATATGAAGACATCTTGTTTTGAAAACTAGAAGTCCATGATTACTTTTAGCACAGTGTATTCTGTTGTAGGTTTGGGGGAAATAGACTCTTCAGACCCAGTGATCTGGAGCAACAAAGTGGAAACATGTCACGTTCATGTTTCCAGAGCATTCATTTAGTTTTTTTTAAACAAATTAATACACAATATAATATAATAATAATAATAATACAATAAAGTATGCAAAACCCAAAAGACACTGATTACCCTTTGAATGCACCGTAGTGATGTTATGAGTGGGCTATGCAACATCTTTCTTCCAAATATGATTTCTCAATTGCCTCCCAAAGAATGGATCTCCATCTGAAGCAGCCAGTTGATGAAATCAATGAGAAGTGAACTGAGTTGGACTGCTGACAGTACGGATGCTGCACGGTTAACATTCTCCCTCTCAGTGTGTGATGGGCCCGGCTGCAGAGGGCTGTGGCAGCTGTCTGCGCGCGTGTTTTGCCCATATGGGGCAGAAATGCTCATGGTGCACTGATTTCCGATAGGTCTTCACCTCCTCTGCTGCTCATGGCCTGCGGCTCCTTCCTCCTCCTCCTCCTCTGCGCTCAATCAATTGACGGACGCCGCTGACCAGCTCCCACAGCACACTGCTGCGAGAGGGAAGTTATTGGAGTCGTGTGTGTGTGGGTGTGTGTGTCTGCATCAGATACCTCCAGCGGGGCTGTGCATGCAGTAATGTTTGAATAGTCGGCAAATATTCTGCAAAAACTGATCAACTGGGATAAACAGAGACTGGCCACAGTGGACTACTGTGGTAGGTTTGATGTGTGCAGTATGTGGGTTTGGGTTTAAATATGTGTTTGTGAAGGCTTTGCTTGTATTTACTGTAAAAAACAAAACAAACAAAAAAAACTCTAACCTCCCTGCTCTGGTGTTATTATTTTGGAGTTATTTCCAGTACATGGATGTAAAATCACAGCGCTGACTTTAAGAATAGTTTAATAGTGAAATTACAATGGGAGAATAAACAGAAAGAGCTATGGGCTATTATCTTCCAGGACAGACGGATATATAATCAATTCTATTATATTTAGCAAGAAACTGCTCTCTACATGGAGGAAAATTACAAAAAACTATTACTTCCATCTGAGATACGTATATCAGCTGCATTAGATTTCCCCAAAAGTTAATAGAGTCAGCAAACTTTTTTTTTCTTCACACAACCATGTTGATTTCTTGGTCACTGGAAAATACCTGATCTCTTGGGTTTTCTGTAGAGTCACTAGATCTGCCTGCAAAATTACCACATCGCAGCAAATACACCTGTGCACTCATTGTGCAAAACAAAATATAAAGAATCGATGCCTGGTCGCGGAAAAACAATAAATAAAACATCATGAAGTTTCCATTTTGCACAGAAAGCAGCTAAAATTAAGTGGTCATTTAAGTGTATTTTTTTCTGGGTTTCTACAAGACAGTGGATTCAGGGATCAGCACTTTAAAATGATAATGTGCAACATGCTACTAACATAAAATCATTATTTTTGGAAAAAAATAACTTTCTGAATGAAAAATAACATTTATTTGAAAAGTAAAAAGCCTCAAAGACCCGTGTCTTAAAAAAACTACAGATTAAAGCACACATTAAGTATACGTACAGTATACAGTACATATCTTTTTTTGTTTTTTTTGTTAAAATTGTCATCCATCATGGAATAGCATCAGGTAGCAGACCCCCCCCCCCCCCCCCCAAATTCTTTGCACATCCAAACCACCAGAGCACTGAGCCTAAATATCCGACTAAAGTTGTCACTAAAAACTATCTTTAGCCGCGAGGAGAACAAGGACTCCTGCAACAGATGGTGTGAACTCCACAGAGCCCTGATCTCAACATTATGGAATCAGTCTGGGATCACAGGAAGAGAAAGTCACTGAGGCAGCTTTAATCCACAGAGGAATGGTGACAAGTGAAAAACTGTATGACCATGTACTTACAGAGGGAGGACTGGTGACTGCGCCATGTAGGGATTTGATTTAGGTGATAAATAAAAGCTCACGATTTTGTGTGTGTGTGTGTGCATGCGTGTGAGTGTGTGAGTGCATATGTTTCTGGTACAATTTAGGGATCAGATTTCACTTTCCCACAATCCCAGCTGTGAATCCAAACCCCTTACAAGAAGAATTCACACACACTGCTGGTTTGTTCACCTGTTTTTCTGTTGTGAGACTTCACCTTTGAGACGAGGGGAACTGTAGATACCAGGTGTGTGATAGAGAGTACCTTCCTCAGGGAGCACAAGGTGCCTGCTGTCATGGCCACCAGCACAGGTGTGTGTGTATGTGTGGCCAGCACCCCGGGGAGCTGGTCAGCTGTTGTTTCATGCAGGAGATTACACAGCTTAATCAGGCAGCCAGATCAGGTGCAGCTGATGCCATGGAGTCTCAACACACACATACACACGCACTCATACACGCTAACCTAAATCCACCAGACACACACACACACTTTTCCCTTTACGCCCAATTAGCCCTGTTACCGGGCCCTCCACACCAGGGGACCACAGACACACCCACCATGTGAAGGTAAGCACTGCCTCACCCATGTGCAGGCCTGTACATGTAGCATCATAGCATGCACGCACACACGCACTGAACTGTGCACTCACAAACAGCTACACATGTAATTTCAGCAGCAGCAGTAATTATATTGAGCCGGTGGAGTTGTTTTATTCAGTCAGTATTGTCCCGCTCTAGTCTGATGCATATGATTCAGTTTGATTGATTAGCTATGTGTTGATCAATACTACATTGGTTATGTATGAGAGGCCTTTAAACTGACCTGAATCCAGTGAGACAGATGCTAATAAACAAGATGTAAGATTAACAGCTTGTTCGACTCATGGTTGGTTTGATTTCGTGCTCCTTTGTCGTCACAGAATTATTTTTCAAATTCCAGCAACATGAATAAAATTTCTCTTTAAAACCTAAAAAGAGCACATTAATCAATAGCAGAGCACAACAAAGCACTTCTTGATAAAAAGCTAACTCCCAAGAGGCCTGACTGTTTTCATGATATAAATGTATATATAGACCTCTGACTCATCCACTACCTAATACCCTATAAACAAACTGTATATATTATAACAGGTGATATGCCATATGAGCATATTGCGTAGTAGTTGAACGATGATGCTGCACTGACTAATCAGCAAAAGAAGTTCTTAAAGCTTGTAAAAACCCAAGTCTGGCATGTTTGGGAAGTCTGATGTATGATGAGGGACTTAAATGATGGAGGAAAAACAACAGCTGGAGAAACTGTACTGCAGTATTTTAATACGGGAGTCTTATGAACAACATGATACATGATCAGTTTGCAATCTAGTGAATTTTTTTAATTGTTTGCTGCATCCTGCTGGGGATGGCTGCTGCCATCAAGGAGTGTCATTGCTATGGGGTGGGGGTGCCTGGTCTGGTCTATGTGGGTGCTACATGTCTAAGTAACATCCACATGATCCTGTGTGCAGGATATGCACTCACTGCAGTAGTCTCAGTACAACATTCAGACTGCACAACCATCAGCGCACACACGACCCCTGTATGTAATCGGTGTTCCACCCATTCTAACGCGTCCCAGCTGTAATCATGGCAGCCAAAACAAAGCCATGACCACAGTTGTAATAATAGCTACAGTCCGTCTCAGTCAGCCTGACCAGTAGTTAGTGAGACAGCTGGTCAAGTTACTAGCTTCGCAAGTATCATCTCGCTACAGTGGTACAAACTTGCGCCTGAGCAGACACAGCTGGATGGTTTGCGGCAGGATACAGTGGTCCCTCGTTTATCGCGGGAGCTACGTTCTAAAAAAAACCCGCGATAGGCAAAACCCCTCACTACACACTTTATTCACATTTCTCAATAACTTGCAAACATACCGCACTTCAGTCACACTGCCAGCGATCAAAGATACTGTATATGTAAATTTGGCAAGCTGAACGCATTCTGTACTGTACAAGAGACACTGTACGAGGACACAGAAAACAAAAAAATAAAAAGCATGAAAAAATTTCCCCCAAAAAAATCCGCGAAACTGCGAGGCCGTGAAAGGTGAACCGTGTTATAGCGAGGGACTACTATATACCAAATGTAAGACATAAAGGCAGCAGAACGTACAGTGAATGCATTGTAATATAAAACAACATGCATATCTCAGTTATTGTCATAAAATATGTTAAATATGTACCCCAACATGTAAATGTGAAAATGTATGTGTGAAAATATATTCACTATTACCAGATTAAAAATTATAACTTATGACATAGATGTTATTTGTTTTGATTCAAAGTACACAGGTAAAGGCACACTGAATGTTTAATTGCAATGGTTAATGAATGGTTAGTGAATTGTGGTTTTGTCTACACTTCATTTCATATCTGACAGTCTGTGACACAACAAACACTAAGATGACTCCCGTGACCCCCCTCGACTCGTGCACAGTCATCCAGCCACCCTTCAAACTTCCACCCATCTCGCTCTGTCCCCCTGTATTCTATAAACTGAGACTTGGGAGTCCTCCACTGAACTGAAGACGGGCCTCTGCGATTCAGATTCACAGATTTTTGGAGACTCCTGCAGTGTGTCTTCTGATGTGTCCTGAGGGCTGACAGAAAGACAGACACAGCCTCCGTGTGGCTGTCGCTACGTCTGCCTCTGTCTTTATTTTCCAGATGCACTCACTCGTTTTCTTCGCCTGCCTCTCTCTCTCTCTCTCTCTCTCTCTCTAGCTCTCCCCCTCTCTGATGCCACTGTCTGTCTGGAGATTAATTAAACGGCTACCCAGCCAGCCACCGCCACATCACCCATCATCAGCCTCTCCTCACCATCAGCTCCCTGCTACAGTACATCGGGACTGGAGAGACTGCGCGACTGCCCGTGCACATGCATCCCCACATGCTATTAAAATGTATCTGCTTATATGTGTTTTGTGTGTGCTATCCACTATGAGCGATACACAGCTACACACATTTTTCACTGTTGCATAGTTTTGTGTAATTTTGTCTCCAAAAATTTTCATAGGAGTGTGTGTGTGTGCGCGCCATGTAAAGAAATTCATCTTACGGTGTGTGTGTGTGTGTTTGTTCTTGTTTTTATTAAGTTGTGGGGACTCTTGTAGAATACTAGCGTTGTGGGGCCATGTTTACATTGAGGGGCCATTTTTCTGGTCCCCACAACTTTTTGAAGATGGTTAGGGTTAAGGATTGGAGAATGCATAATGTCAATATAAAGTAATTTCAGAGACAGAAACACACGTGCATGTACAGTACGTGTTCACCTAAAATGTGTGTATAATTATATCTGTATGTGTTTAGTGGGAACATGTGTGTCCACAGTTATCCTATTTACAATGCCACAATGCACATTATGAATGAGCGGGTTTTAGCTTCTCTGCCGTGTTTCCTACATGTGCGCATCTTCTGCGGGATAAGCCACGCTCCATTAGAGTTGTGCCACAGAAGCCGTCAAACTTGGCAGTGGCGCTGATGACTGTGGGGTGGTTACATGGCAGGTGTGCGTGTGAAGGGTGGGGGGCTGGGGGGGGCTGCGTCTGGATGTCGGATCTGAGTGTTTATTGTTTGGCATTATTGTTGTCATTACGGCTAGTGCTAGCATCAGTGGCGTGCATGTTCCAGCCAGTCTTATCATTACGATCCGCCTCGCCACGGTTCTCTGGTTGTCAATTTACCGTACAGGCCCCTCTCAAGAATTTCCCCTGCTGTCATGTTGCTGAAGGCTTCCTCTTTCCCCTTCCCTTCAGTTTTCCCCCTTCCTTCTTTGTTCTTTTCAGTTCTTTGCTACGCTTTAAGGGAGTGTGTGGACATAATGTGTGCATGTGTGCATCGGGGTTGTGTGTGTTTATGTGTGTGTGGGTGGGTGGGGGGGTCAGTGAAGCTGGCAGCTCAGACCAGCTCGGCTCGGCTTTTTTGGGCCTTAATTGAGACATACTGTCAGAGTGACAAACACATTTGCATGCGGTGTGTTTTTCAAGATGTTCGGGGTTTTTTTTTCTTACTCTGGCCACTCACCATTCTGTTAATCAGCTCTCCGTCACTCACGCAGTAACACGCACACATGCAAGACACACACATATATAGTCTCATGTATACAGTATGCACATAACTTTATAAGCAGCTGTCGAGGATGGGTGTTCTCTATTTTGACAGTAACAAGAAGAAGAAGAACTTGCAGGAGAATATGGAGAGCAGAGCATTTAATTTATATATTAAACTGACACTGATTAAGAGTCTGCAGCCATGGTAGCAGCTCTTTGTGCATGCATGCTAGTACAGTGTATCTGGAAGGCATTCACAGTGCTTCACTTTTTCCACATGTTGTTAAATTAGAGCCTCATCCAATAATGGATTAAATTCATTTTTCCCCAAAATTCTACACACAACACCCCATAATGACAACATGAATTTTCCTTTTTTGAGATTAGATTGACATCTAAACAGAATAATCGGGGTAGAAGGGCCCTAGTCAAGGAGGTGACCAAGAATCTGATGGTCACTCTGTCAGAGCGCCAGCTCAGACAGCAACTATCTCTACAACAATCCACCAATGAGGCCTGTATGATAGCAGAGACAGATGGAAGCCACTCCTCAGTAAAGGCAGCCCACCTGGAGTTTGGCAAAAGGCACCCGAAGGACCCTTAGACCATGAGAAACAAAATTCTCTTGTCTGATGAAGCAAAGATTGAACTCTTTGGCGTGAATACCGGGCATCATGTTTGGAGGAAACCAGGCTCATCACCAGGCCAATACCATCCTTACAGTGAAGCATGGTGGTGGCAGCATCATGCTGTGGGGATGTTTTTCAGTGGCATGAACTCACAGACTAGTCAGGATAGAGGGAAGGATGAATGCAGCAATGTACAGAGACATCCTGGGTGAACACCTGCTCCAGAGATCTCTTGACCTATTGTGTTAGTGGTGAAATGTAAATTAATACAATGTTGCTAACATCAAGAACAACTAGCAGCAGAGCTAGATAACCTAACTCTGGGGCCTTTATTCACAGTCTGCCAATCCCTACTCTTTGTCAGCTGACCTTATCTATCTGCCTCATAAAAAAAGTCTCCATGGCACCGAATGTTTTATTCCTTGCATGTATAATCACATTATATCTGGGCCATGCAGCTTTATTCCTTGAACCCTATTCTACATTCACTGAGGTCCAAACCAAGCAACAGTGGGAGAATGTACTGTAATGAATGCCAAAGCTGAGCACTAAGAGGTATTTTGTTCTTGGGGCTCTTAAGGAATATGGATTATGAATGAGGGTGGGATCAGACCTGCTGTGGTTTCAATATGTATGAATCTTTTCATATGCACCGAGCCGACTCCTTTATCTGCCACAGCAGGTGAGGATCAGGCAGCACTTCTGACACCGGTGAAAAGCAGCCACATGGGTTGGGTTTTTTTACCTCTGAGCTAGGCTGTAAATTAAATATGCCACAATGCTGTTATTCATTTACAAGACTGCGTTATCAGTTGTTATTACTACTATAAACCTAATCAAACAACACTATGTTCATTTTGTACTATTGTATTAATTGTATCCTCTCAAATGTCAGTCTCAGGCTGACAAACGGGGGTTCAGGTTCTCTGTTGTCTGTTGGTGAACATAATCAATACAAAGCAAAGCTCCTGCCAACCAGAGATTTCCAGAATTGGTGCTCGTGGTTGGTTAGGCATTTCGTCAAACACAATACAACACTTTGCATGTCTTAGTCCCTACTAGCAAAGCTCACTGGTTGGCAGATGAAAAGAATCATGTAAATATCAGAGGAAACAAAATCTGTCTACATTCTACAATGCCTATAAATACAGCTGACCTTTATTTTTGGAATAAGGTTAAACGGTTATAGTTTAATTTAAATATCAAGTAAGAATTTGTAAAATGTCATGGAAAAAATAATAAATTAAAGGTATAGATACTGAAGCCATCTGACGGTGCTTAGCTATAATGTGCACATATTTGGGTTTGTATGACGCTGACATACAAACTGACTCATATGGTTGCAGACTCTCATCCCCATCCTGTTCACCCAAAATGCAATGCTGCTTTTATTTCATTCATTCTCTAGAAAAGAAAAAATGTAACTTTTAACAAATTGCCCTTTTACTATACATTAAAGACGGATGTTGTTGAAAAATCAGCCTTAGGAGGATGTCATACTGTTTTTTTTGTTTGTTTTTTTTGTTTTTTGGCAATTGTCTTGGTAACTGTTGGATGTTTATGGTTTATGCAAAAAACACTAGCAAAAGTAAAACTATTCCCATCAGCTTCATGTGAGCCACAGATTTGTGTTAGTGGTAATTAGCAGACGTATTAGCATATTAAATCAAATCCATAAGGATGGTGATCGAGGTAAACACGGTGCTAAACACAAGCTAAACACAAAGTGCTCCCTTGCCTTGTTTACATTATCATATAGCTTAAAGCTCTTCTGCAGCTACATGCCGTTTCACAGACCTACTAGCATGACTGTTACATTGCTGGATACATTAAAATTAATTGTGGATAAATGACTACAGACAATTACAAAACTAAATATACAGTTCTATAAAATACATTAGATTTCAGTTTGTAATGTTTAAAACAAAACCTATTCCACATCTTTACCAGCAATTGGATTAGTATAATCACTTCTCCAACATTCTATGACCATTATTATGAACAAAATTAGAGTGTAGTTGTCAAGGTTTTCAGGATGATGTAGGACCCACATGCTGGACACCAGCATGGTTTAATCAAACCAAAAGTAACACAGGAGTTTCAAAAACAAAAATCAAATACCTTTTAAAAATACAAGAACATGAGAGGACAACACTAGAGACTGAAAACACAGCAAAGTGCAGAGAGCTTAAAAACAGTTTAACACAACAGAGGACAAAGGGAAAGACAGGACTATATATGCACAAGGGTGGAGGAGATACAGGTGAAAACAATCAGGGCGGGGCAGACAATTACACAGGTGTGAAATCACAGGACAGGAAGAAGGCAAGACAGGAAACAAGGAGAAACTCGACAAAATAAAACAGGAAACTCAAAAACATGAAACATGAAATATGAAGCTCAAAAGATGAACACAGGAAATCATAACACAGAACTATGGACACTAGTGGTGATTTGGCACCACTACAAACCTCCCATTAGCCAAACTGATTTACCCGGGATATGGGTGGTGCTTGCAGCACTGGAACTAGAGTCTGCGCAGAACGGTCCAAGAGTGGAGCCACACGGAGCTGCAATATCGATTCGATTTGAATCTATTCCGCCAGCCTCACTTGCGTTTTTGTTTAATACTCAAGCAACAACCCAGAATGACAGATTGGTCATAGGTGTAGTATTTAATATACTGGCCAACTGGATCACAAGAGATCACACTGTTCACCACAGAAATATTTATATCTCCAGATAACAAAAAACCTTTTATCTCTGTTTTTGGTCAGAACCACTTTTTTACAGCCTAGTGGCTTTCTATGATGCCTAATTTCTCTGACTGTGCTTTTGCATAAAGCTATATGTAATAGAATTAGGAACTGAACATAGAACTGAAGAAAGTGAAGTGTAGCTGAAGAAAAGCACATAAGCAATGTTCCCAGGGTGAATAACAGCTAGAAAGCCATGCTGATTTGACAGGCTGGTCTGCAGTGGCCGTTCCAGCTTCAGCTTAATTAAACAAGCTTTCATTTCTCACTTTCTACACTCTATGTTAACTTCCTCCCTTCCTGCCAACCTGTCCGTCCATCTCTTTCTCCTGAATTGTCACATGCTAGAAATTAAGTGCTGTTTGCAGCAGTTGAGCTTGAAAATTCCCTGAGCTGGGTTTGGAAACACTGCATACGTGAATGTTTGCACTTTTACATTTTGACATCTGTATCTACTTTCTTCTCACACTTAGTATTTGAACAGTTATGACAATAGGCAGGGATTCAAGTGTTTATTCTTCGCATTACCACATTTTCCAGTGTGTGGTGTCGAACTCTGTGAAAGGCTTTGAAGTGCTATGAATTTAAAATCAGAGTGGTGAAGTGGAAAGTGAAATTTTGCAACTTTTAAATTAAAAAATCTGTGCAGCATGAAATGGCTGTTGAAACGTGCTGTTCGAGGTTGGTGAATACCGTGTCTCTGTTTTCAGTGGAAATTTGAAACATTTGAAACTGAACTAATAAGAAAAAAAAAGTTAGTAAATTGACAAAGGTATTTCCACAGTCCAGATGAATGAAGTGACAGTGTACCACGTCTTCTACTAGTCTTATTATCAGTGTCTCTGGGAAACTGATGGATCATCTAAGTCCAAGACATTTATATTTCTTAAAAACTCTAATACGACAAGCAGGCCTTGTTTAGATTAAAAATAAATAAATAAATAAATAATTCCTCAGATACGTTTCTAAGAAATCAGATGAACAATACATGTAAAAAATACAATTAAAAACAAACTCCAATATATTTCTAAAGAAAGCGGATATTTTCTATGTTATTCACTTTTCTTTTTCTTTTCTTGCACCCGCTCATAGCTTGCACCCTATAACTGGGTTAATTTTGCAATTTCTGCTTTTACACTTCTGATTAAATGCCAAACTGCTGTTGCGTATGTAACTGTACTTAATCTAATGACAAAAAATGACCAAAAAAAACAACATCTAACTAAAACATTTCTTAAAATACATAGAATAAATAAAACTCAGACACAACAAAGCATGGTCTTACTTGGAAATGCCATTTAAAAACAAAATTCTTGTCATATTTGTCTGTAAGAGGTCCTGTGGAAGCAAGGAGGGACCAGCATGCAGCTGTATTTGCAGAAAGCAAGCATTTATTAAGATGAATGTGAAAAATTAGAAAGATACATCAGACACTTAAGGAAATCATTTACAGGGGGAAATAAAAACCTCTCAAACATTTACTTTCAGGATCAACTTGTTTGCTATCTTCCAGTGTATTTATACCCGTTCACATGATTTCTGTGGCCTGGAGATTCTGTGGAATTAGTGCTACTTGGAGCCAGGTGACATCAATCACTCCTCAATTGGAACTTAGTGTGACTGAATTCAAGCAATTATTCAAATTAGCCCTTGCCACTGAAAGAGGAAATGCACTCATTTTAAAGGGTTTGGCCACTGCCTCTGCCACTGCTCAGGGAATTCAAGACTTACAACTGAAAACCTGTGTTTTATTCAAATGTCAAAGGTCCAGGTGAATGTTGGTTGTATGAGAAGGGGGAATGTGCACCGTCATCTCAGCATACATACTGACATACATCCAAGGAAGTTATGCTTTAGAAAAGGAGATTGACTGGTTTTATAACAGATATATTTCCAGAAAATAGTTGGAAAATAAACAAAACAGAATATTATGATCACCTTGTGTAGGTCTCCCCTGTGACTCTAAGGCCTCGTCCACACATACGAAAACGATCTTTTTCCTATCCGTTTTCACTGGCACGGTTTCAGAAATATCCGCGTCCAGACGGATCCGTCTTTACACAACTCAAAACGCTACTTCAGATCCCAGGTCTATAGGTGGCGCTGTTTCAGTTTCAGAAATTCACCAAAAAAGGAGAGGAAGAGGTAGGTCCACAAGAAGTGCGTTTTCGAATTTATCCACCCTGGGACCCGGTTTCAAAAAAGTGCGTTTTAGGGCTATGCGTTTACGGGATTCGTCTGGACGATAGGTCAAAACGATTAAAAACATCTGCGTTTGCGCAAAAATGCGGTTTCGTGTGGACAGAGCCTAAAACACCTTCTGAGGGTGTCCTGTGGCGTCTGGCAACAGAATGTTGTTAGTGGGGGCCTTTGGGTCCTATGGTTGAGGGGAGGGGCCTCTGTGGATCATCCCACAGATACTTTATCAGTTTTTGATCTAGTGCAGGGGTACCCAATACGTCGATCGCGATCGACCGGTAGATCTTGAAGGTAGTGCGGGTCGATCGCGTGCCAATGAAAAAAATTTGTAGATGTTTTTTTTTAGATTTAAAACATTTATCTGTTGCAACTCAAAAACAAACACCAAGACAAGTGTTCATCTTTTATTTTTACTTTATATTTGCAACACGCCCTCAATTCAGCGGTACACATCCACAGCAACGCCCAACTTCAATGACAACTCAAGACTACCGTTCTTAAAGAAACAGTGCTATTTTTCTAAAGGTGCAGTGTACCAATTTTCCTTGATAAAAATAAAAACAAAGATGGATAGAGCTTTTAACACTGTAGCAACAATTAATATGACAATTAAGATAGATAGACACAAACAGTGTGGGCACCCCTGATCTAGTGAATTTGGAGGCCAGGTCAACACCTTGTGCTGTTCTTCATGTTTTTTAGTTGTTCCTAAACTGTATTTGTGTGTGTGTCTGTGTCAGGCTGCAAGCAGTGTCATTACTATGGAGTGGGGATGCCTGGTCTGGTCTAGGTGGGTGCTGCATGTCTAAGTAACATCCACATGAATGTCAGGTCCAAAAGTTTAACAGCAGAACATTGAAATGTCACAAGACGGTCAGTGTTATTCACTTCTCCTGTCAGTGGTTGTAATGTTGTGGCTGATCGGTGTATATTCCCATGTTGTCGCTGAATTTAGCAAATATTCACTTATAATTTCTTTTTAAAACATTGAGCCCACTGTCAGGGATGATTACCACCTCTTTCAGTGGAGTCGACATGTACTGTCCTACTGTGATGACATCTTGTTTTTCTTCTCTGCCAGTGACAACTTTCTGTTTTGGACAGTTCAGAGTTGGGGATGTTGTTGCTCTATGTTCTGAAAGATTTAGTGTGAAGGATGTTAAAGCCCCTAACTCTATGCTGAGTTTCTGGCTAATATGATGTCAGTTGTATGAGAAGCTTTAACACCAGTGTATATTCTAATAATGATGACGGTCAGGCTGATAATTAGCTGCACACCATGTGCTGTTTAATAAAAATCCAGCCCCAGCAAAACAATATATGAGTGTAACCCTGACGTCCATGCCCTCACCACTGCCTCCCCGTCTCTGACTGGCGTCGAGCCATTTGGCTGCAGCTTTGTCAGCTTCTCTTGACTAATTAGCTCTGTTGTTTTCCTCCTCCCCTGATTCCCTCTGTTTCAAGCGCAGACAAACGGCACCAAGCTTTCATGTTCACCTCTGCAACTCATCTACAATACAGCTGTGATCAAAGTCCTTCTCAGTCTAACCCCGCTTTTACCCCACCAAAAACTGTTGTTCTATCTAGAAGACTTGTATGGACTCTAGGAAATCTTTGTGTGTCATTTGTTATTAACATCTGAGTTGACTGTAGATTTCTATGCAGCAGAGTCAGGTTGTGTTCCCTTAGGGGAGAGAATCAACTTTCAAAACTAATTGCACAATTGAGTGATTAACCCTAGAAAAGCCACTACAATCAGAGCCATTAGTGCTGCCAACTTGGTTCCTGATTGGTCATTTAAATAATAATAATATAAAGCAGCGCTGCTTGTGTTTCTGCTTGCGCATGTAGTTTGAAATTGTTTTATCTGCTAAAAGAGCTATTACCAAAAGTGAAATAACCGAGAAACACACATGTGAAGATCCTTTTCACGGGTGCAATTAAGCAGCTGACATCAAGTCCTGACTTGTGGAAAAATGCTGAGCAGGAATGGCTGATTCTGGTTTTCTATCAAGAGAGCAAGAGGAAAAGAGATAAGTGACTTTCAGAGAGGGTTTGTTTTTGCAGCACGGACAAAAGCAGCTTCAGTCACAAAGATGGCACACGTGGCTAGAATTTTGAGGAGAACAGTGACTAAAGTGCATTTAGATCAATGGGAAAGAAACAAGTATACAGACATGCAAACTGTGGTCGACAGCCTACTTTTGATGAAACTGCACATGCCACAGTCTACTGCGAAAAAAACAACAAAAAAAAAACAACAATGCACAAACCAGAACCACGAAGCAGCTAGAAGGAACGTAGCCATCTTTTTATTGTAATCTTCAACATCTTCTCTAGAGAAAGAAATCAAGCTATGTACATTTTTTTTTCTTTTTACATACAGTATCCATTAGTAACTTCTCATTTTCTCATTTCATTCTGACATGTGTGACATTTGATGGCCCAGTTGCATTATACTATACGTTCCTCAAAGTATCAAATCGACCTACACGTTCATATTCATTTGAAGCATATTGTCTACATTCTGCTGCAATTTAAAATTAAAATAGATCAAACCACAGTCCACTTTTTCAAATAATAAAAAAAAAAATTAGATTGATATGTAGGTGACGAAACATATTTGAAAACATCAATAACATGCATACAAAAATAATTTATATGTATCACATACTGTACACTACTTACATGTTATTTTACATACCATACTTCCTGCTCGTACCAGTCTACGCCTGCATGATATGCGTCTCCATTAGCAGCTCATGTACTGTAGCTCTGCTGGAGTGGAGCTTCTGGAGTGAAGCTTCAGATAATAATGCAAACAAACACATTTTTTGAAAAGCACTATGCTTGTGTGTTAAAACCGGATCCATGGCAAGATTTAAGAAGTTCTATTTTGGTGAATAGGAAATAAAGTAGCCCACTGGGACAATTTAACAGAGTCCTGCTCCATACTGGAATATATTCCAGACTTCTTGGTTGTTTGTTTCTTCTGTGCAGTGCGAGGAAACATTTTCACAACTTTTGAATTTGTCTCTTGCAGTCATGTCAAAACTGTATTGGGGATTGAGAAACACAGGTGACACGAACCCAACACAGACTTTAACATGTGAAAATACTAAAAACCTTAAACCAGAATTCTCCAACTTTATCATATAGTACCCATCCAGTGCAGTGTATGTTTGTTCTTCTCCTGAACCAGCTACACGTTTAAAATTAGAACTGGATGAGATTGTGTGTGCAGAAATGAGTGTGTAGAGGTCCTCACAGCTGTGTGTGTGTGTTTGTGTGGTGTGCATATCTATTCCTGGGCCGGGGGATCCTCTCCTGCAGGTCTAATTACTTTAATGAGGGATGTCTCCCTCTCTATCAGCCCTACCCAAGGGTGCACATTAACATTCCCCCCGCATACTCATACACACCAACACTCACAATTAACCACAAATTCATCAGCAGAGTAAATACTCTCTCTCTTGCCATGTGAAACTTACTCCTCTCTTAAACTCTTACTTCCGTGAGAAAGCAGCCCCCACCCACTCCCACCTCCTCGAGCGATTCAGCCCAGACCCAAGTTGATTCCTGGGGTACTTTAAGTCTGTCTACCGTCACTTCCAGTAGACACTTAAAGGTGAGAAGACAGTTTTTTTTTCTTTTCTTTTTTTTAACAGATCAGACAATATGCAATAGAGTCATTATTCAGCTATGCTGTATCACTCTCATCCACTCGTCCAATTTAGAATCCAAGAAGTGGCTGACAGCTGGAAATCTAATGATGTTTCTGTTGTGACCCACAACTATTACCCATACTGTGTGTGTGCGTGGGCTTGTGTGTGTGTCTGTGTGAGTGACTGTGTGTTAAAGCTTTGCAGAGCAGTCTAGCGTTGCCAAGAGACAGTGCAGGCACCACTAAGGGCCACAGCTTTATTCATGAGAGAAACGCGGAAGCTGGGAGAGGGTTAGTTATTTAAACTGATCTGATGAGCAAAGCCCATGGATGTGAAATAAACACATTGAAACTTGGATGTTCTCTTGCTGCTGTTCGGCGCTCAGTCAGAGCTGCAGCTTGTGTCTGCCATCTGCTGGGCAGGACAGGGAACTGCAAGCAGAGGTCAACAGAAGACGTGACCTGAAGGTTGTGTTCAGTGTTTTTATTCTCTTTCTCAGTGGTGTTTTCTGTCATTAAGAAACAAGAGAGGGGCACTTCTGATTCTCGCATTAAATATGACGCTGACATTGGTTATTATTGGTATATCTGTTTACCAGTGTTCAGTGTCAAACAGGTATTTAATACCTAATAATGGAAACGTTACTTACATCCAGGTGTCTGTATTCAGAAATGCTTTTAATAATAGTCATTAATGTCTGGTGTTTTGTGGCCTTTTTGTGTCACTCTTTGTCTTTGTCTTCTATGCCATGTGACTTTCCAAAGGCAATGATCTACATCATATCATTTCCATACACATGTTTATTAATTGATCCAGCCATACAGATCACTTTTATTACATTAAGGCTGCTTTGAACAATGGATGGGTCAAATGCAGAGAGAACATTTACACATGTGGGCTCACTACAGTAAAAATTATTATTATTATTATAATTCTTCTTATTAAGTAAATAAATGTGCTACCTAAGCCGTGCTCTTTCAGCAAGTTGGAGCTGTAATACATTCATATTCAATGGTAATGATGGGTTGTGTTATACTAAAATAAGCTCTCATTTGAGCATGTTTATCAAGCTTGTGAGGCACATTTAACATCTGCATTTTAATATAAAAATCGTTTAAATTCTGTGGATAGAATGCGGACGCTTGATGATACCCCTATATAGTGCGTCACACACAAGAAACAACAACCAGCAAAAAAACGTTGAATTACGGACAGTAGCAGGGATTCCCTCTAAGGGAAACGCAGAAGAATGCAGTGAAGAATGAGGCTGTTACAGTGATTTAATTGTCCTAAATGGGCTGCATCACTCCTTTCCCTGTATGTGGGACACGATAATGAGCAGTGTTTTTATTTTTACTGTCAATGAATTTGTGGGAAATAAAACTGAGAGAGGGAGGTTTAGTGCACATGACTGCAAAGTCTGCCTCGATAAATGCTATTTCAAAAATTAAAGATGATTGATGCCACATATCTGCATCTAACCATGATGATAAAGGTAAATTTAAGCTAAAACCTAGATTTTTCTTTAGTTCCTAAAGACCACTACAAAGAGGACTTGTGTGTACATTGCAGGACGATCTCTATTCCCTTTTCCTAACTATTGGAATTTTTACAGTCATGACCAAGATATTTACATAACCTCATCCAGGCGTATTGTTGTAAGCAAAGGTGCAAATCAGCCAATAAGGAAATAAAGACTTACCCACACAGTCTATTGAATGTTTAAAGTCGAATCAAATCACAAAACGGATCGATGGGAATGAATGTGCTCAACTTGATGATTCAATGAACAGCTTGACTAGATGTTTTTTTAGATTTAATAACGCAAATAAAAGGTTTCTTTAATTTAGTTTCTTTCCGGATAGAAAACATAATTCTATGAAATAAAGAGCTTTAATTACAAATAATGACAAATATGCTTTACAGCAGGAATAATGTACCACATCTCAGTCCTTTAGTCTACATTTGAAGCGATTCATTAGAAAATATTACATGTTAAGTGTGCTGTTTCAGAATATTGACGATTATGTGAACTGGCACAAGTGAAAAATTTAATAATCTTCAATAGCACTGCATGAGCGTGTCGGTTTTTCATGGAACTGCCAAAGTATGAAATCTGTTTGTGAAAGAATACAAGCTATAGTGCTTACTTCAGTAAACTGCACAAATTACATATTAATCTATATTAACATATGGATTATACATAATATATCAAAAATCTTTCTTTGATTTGCCCTTTTCTTTGTAGCATTGTTTGAACAGACAGCATATACAGTAGAATGTGTCTTATTTTAGTTATGCAGGCTGGCCACATAAGTGCAAGACACGATAATAAAAGCTGCATCGTGATCATGAATGTAAAGCTTGTAAAATGTTCATACTGCCGTGTTTGAATTATTAAAGAAAGGCCATTATAATCAAAAACAAAAAAACATGAATTAGCAAGCAGACAGCCAAATGCATAGCAGAATATCAAGTCTAATCCAGCCTTTGTCAGGCATAGTCGAGGTAGAGAGTTTGCGAAGAAAGCCCACCTGGCTAAATGAATAGGCAATGTTGTCAGGGTTTAGAGGAGTCAGTCGGCTGTGAGGCTGCTGTATAATACAGCCGCTGTCAGCGCTGACAAGCCTCAGAAACACACACCTCTAATCTCAACCCCCCTTTCTTCTCCCCCTCAACCACAACACACAGAAAAAAATGACACCGTGTGCAAATATTAAACATCTTCCAAGCCCCATTCCAACATCTTCTTTTCTCTAACATCCCCCCCCCCCTCTGTCTCTCTCTCCCCCTCTCCATATCTCTCTCCCATCTTGTCTTGTCCTTGTCTCCTCAGAAGCCCTGGCAGCCGGATCATCTCCGTCTCTTAGTGTCAATTAAAAGTGAAATATCTGCATTTGTCAACATATCATTTGTGGTGGGCCCGTGATGCACTGCTGATTTGTCGGCCGATTCCTGACACCGGGGAGGAAATGCCGAGGCGGCAGTCTCCCTCATTAGACCTGGAGCTGGCACCGTGATGGCTGACACTGCCGGGAGGCTTCGCTCCCCGCCGACATGATACTAACCCAGGAACAGGCCTCGTCTGTCAGTCCTGTCACTTGCCAGCCAGCCATCCAGTCAGAGGGAGACGGAGGGGCAGATGGGTGGAGGAGGAGGAGATGCACGACGGTGGGAGGGTGCACCGTGCACTTCTCGGAGGGCCAGGGAGGGAGAGACACTAAATTGAAGTTTATTTGTATAGCACAATGTC
This sequence comes from Planiliza haematocheilus, assembly GCA_005024645.1. Lineage (NCBI taxonomy): Eukaryota > Metazoa > Chordata > Actinopteri > Mugiliformes > Mugilidae > Planiliza > Planiliza haematocheilus. Next base: position 3,653,799 of record SRSE01001198.1, on the reverse strand, counting down.
AATATTATGTCATAGTGTTTGAAGGATTTGTGGCCCTGGGTTGACATGGTAGTGTGGTGACAGTAACTGTTCTAATAATGTTCCTAAAGCAGGGAGGTGGCAGTTATAATCAAACTGTGGCAAAAATCAGTCTCATGAAATGCAGACGTAAATGCAAATGTAAAGCAATAGAGATCAATACAGATGTACATACATATAGACATAGTAAAGACTAATAATAAAAAAGATCCTGCTAGTGCCCTACGAGACGCCGCAAGGTATATCCCACCTTCCAACTCATAGATTTGTGCTTTTCTTTTAATGCCCTAGCATCTAAAGTTTGCCCTGAAGGAGACACTAGAGTGAGAGAGGAAAATACTGCACAAATTCATGCCGCTTTCAGTCCAATTGGCATTCATAAGGAATCTAATAATTCTGCCAGCCTTACTGCATTTCTCATTTATGGCCTTGTTCTGGAGTTTGTTATCTGCTACTCCAGTCGTCCACAAGCAGCCTGAAGAAGGCATTCACCTGTGAGACCCTCAGCACGGTCCACCCGAGGTCCCAGTCCTAAATCAAGAGACTGTTTGACCATACGTCATGTATTTTTAATTCACTTTAAAAAAACATATTAAATGAAATAACTGAGAAACACACATGTGAAGATACTGGTACACTTGTGTTAAGCCAAGCCTAGTCTTCTTTTTCAGTGCAATGTTGAAATATTTAAAATACTGTAGGACGTTTTTCTTTTTACTGTATTTAAAGTGCATTGCTTTTTCATCATTATGATTATTCATTTTTGTGATTCATTTCTTTCATTTGTAACCAAAAAAAAAAAAGTAAAGCCACATGTAGGAAAAACAAATGCACAATAATAATAATATTAGTTAACCGTAGATCATTCATTCAGAGGTCAAACGTCGAGGTAGGCGTCACAATATGGTGCAATTACACTGAGGCGTTTGTCAGTTTTTGTAGAATCTCAAAATAATTCTGGATGCAGCGATTCATCCGATCTAAATGATGTTTAAAATATTTGATATGTGTGATTTATATCAAACTTTCTTTTCCAGGGCGTGACAGAATATGTGCAGAGTCTGACCCCATTTCCCTCTGGCTTAACAATTTCACATTAAATGACTCAACACTTCCAACCGGTTATTTATAAAATTGCATTTAATTTATAATACTGGGAAGCTGTGTGGCAGCAGTTCATATACATACTGTATAATATTTCTTTGTTAGATGTATTGATGACTAGATTGGGCATGTAAACTATTCTGATCAACTATATCAGTAGGTACAGTTCTTGCACAGGGTCCATCCTTCCTTTGTAGATTTTTTTCTTTAACGGGATCTGCAAAATATTTTCTGAAGAATGTGGTGAAACTGTAACACAGCCATCATACCTGACTCAGTCAAAGTACTTCCACATGCTCCCTGACTATCGCATTCTGGCTGCAGCTACAAACTTCTTCTTTTTTGTTGTTGTTATTAGACCACCAGCTAACTAATTTGCATACTGCGATGTGATCAGAGTACAGGCAGATAACTGTAACCCTCTCTAGTGATGGGAGTGGGCAAAGACCTGAAATCAGAGGTCATCGTCCAGATTCAGTTCACGTGCTGCTACCAAGCTGTGGGTCCGTTTCCACAAGAGTGAGCTCCTCGACACACGCTGGCATTGGGGAGTCAGAGCAGTTGAGGTAGGAGTATAACCCAGAATCTCCCCACAAGTAAACGCTCAGTTCCACAGCTTGTTGCATAAATCCTAACAGATGGTGGCCTGGAGCTACTCCACTGTGTCTGCTGCACCCACATATTAACGTTCATCAGACTACAATCTGTCTGCACATTTACAGAACTGCGGATGCATTCACAGACTTATCTGCATATTACAAATCAAAACCATTAGAGATTATTTTCATACTTTAACAAATTCAATTACACAAACATGAACTGCGGGACACACACTTCTCCACACATACTGTGCACGTGCAAATAATGCACCCCCTGCAATAAAGCTTGAGGACGGAGTACTCACTGAACTTAAGGAGATACATTTGACTGTGGTAGTGTTGCAGTTTCGTGCAACGTCAAGACAGCAATACTGAGCGTGAGAGACGGCACAATGTGTCCCACAGAGGTTAAAAATCAGGTTAAAGCATCAGATTAGCCAAATCACAATAAATGTCATTTTTAAATCAAGGAGTGCACGAAAGAGCAGTTTAACAGCTGCTTGGCAGGCCGTCAGGAAACCGAAAACAGGAGCAAGACAAGAAGAGCTATCAGGACCCGAGGGGACACACGAGTGTGAAATGAACTGACAAGGCAAAAAAAAAAAAAAGAGAGACAAGACAGGAGCTGATTGAGAAATGGGAAACAGGTGAGGTGGATGTGTGAATCAGGTGAGAGAGAACAGGAAGAAAGTCCCAGGTTGTGCTGGTATGCAAGGAAGGAAAGACTGGAAACAAAGCAGGTTTCAGAAAGTAAAAAATATCTTCTTGGTTTTGGTTTTATTTGTTCTCACCTCATACCTCAGCACCATGGCACTGTGAGTGGAATTTTTGGTGCTTACAGTGTTAAACAGCTCAGTTCCCTAATCTCTGTCCAGAACACAGAGATTCAGAGTCACGCTGAAAAGGTGACTGTGTGTGTTCCTTTAGTTTTTTGTTTTGGAGTAGCACGACCCTCTCAGGGTTTCATGCCAGCATTCCTGACTCCTCGGCCCCCACACTGTGGGACGGAGGAGGAGGAGGATGCTCATCCTGCTCCACTTACCGTCATTATGAAGAGAAGCACTGACCAAGGCAGCAGCCACCCTGGGTGGGAGTCGCTCAGACACACAAAGGAATGCACCATTATAGCTTCAAAGGGAGGGGGAGGAAGGGAGGGGGCAGGGGTTGAAAGGGTGAGCAGAGTGCAAAGTGGGAAAAGAAGATGTTTTTGAAAAAGCAGGGGAGATGTGTGTGTGTGTGCGCGTGTGTGTATTTTATTTTTTTCAAGGAAAATGTCACTTTTTTCATTTGGTGAAACAGTACTTGCAGTAAATTGTACTCGTTGTCAATGTTGTTATTGGAAAATTAGAGGCTAGCCTGAGTATGAGTCTGATGACATGGAATTTGCGCAGTTCGCCCAGTGGAGTGTTCCAAGAAGATAAACCTTTATTTTTGTAATTCATTTTTGTCTGTTTTTATTTCTACGTGACCACTGCTGAAGACATATCTCATACCCACGGCCTTGATTCCAGTTTAAGCGCCATTTCCCACACTGTATATACAAAATCAAGCATACGACGGAACTAAACTGGGATTAAAAGTATGCACCTTACTGGACACGCGATTAAAATCAACTTCATATAAACAAGTTTTCTCAGTGCAAATGATGAGTTTATCCCAAAATGAAACCAATGGCAGCGCAGAAACAGGAAATTGTGGACATTTCAATAAAAGAGTGTGAGGAGTTGATATCTCCCACAAAATTAACAGGGATTTTTTTGGGAGTGTGTGATGTCGATGTTGAGTGAAACTCCTCATGCACTGACCGACAGTGTGCCATACATGGCACAGATCCAGTAAAAACAACTCCAGTGTAAAAACCATTCTGTACACAGCTAGGATGTTTGTCTACATTTGAATGTTTACGCAGAGACACACGTAATGAGGTGTTAAACCTCTCCAATGAAAAAAAAAAAAAAAAGAAGAAGTTATGTGTCCAAACAGGAAAACGGTCATGGGATGCTTGGGTTTCATGGATGCGGGTGAACATGAAGGCACATGGTAGCGTCTCATCATGCACATACATTCCCTGCAGTCATTTTAAAGGTGGAGTTCAGTGATTTCTGACCTTTTCAGATTAAACTAGTGCAATCACAAATGTAAGCATGTCTGTATTAAGATCCTGCTAAGATCCTAAAGTAAGGTCTGGTTCTCTGAGGTGAGTAAAGACATCCTCCTCTTCAACTGATTGATATGTTTGAACAAAGGTTGTGACCCTAGAATAGTTATTTAGTCTATCCACATACGTTTGTCCACAAGCTGTAATGTGTGATGTGAGTTATACTGGGCCAGCTACTGGTGCTTGGATAGCTGTAGAACAGTCAACTTCAGTAAACTTTAAAAATCTTGAAAATGATCAGTACCAACCCTACGAATTTCTTTACATATGATCAAAATCCCACTTCTTCCCCCTTTAAAATGACATTTCTAACTACATTCAATAGCGTTGACCAGTGTTGTCCTAATCTGTTCTTTGACTATTAACAAGAAGCAATTACAAGCATCAGACCAGCACCTTTTGTCAACTGTAAAAATATCTTGACTTAGTGGTTTGGTAAAGTTAGCAGCACTGGTGAGTACAGAGTGAAAGGCAAGCAAGCGGTTGGACTTCCTGGAGTACAGACGTGAGTACAGTGGCATCAGACTTTAAGGGCTAATTCTTAGAATTCTTAACTCAAATGATGAATTATTTACATTACTCTCGAGGTCAAAGGAGGTCTGATCAGTGTTTGTGGCTCAGTGTCTGAAAGACACAATAATAGGTTTGCTTTCTCATCTGTATGGATCAGAGCCAGGCTAGTCTCTATGTTACGTTAGGCTAACCTATTACCTTATACCGCCTATATTTTGGGGAAATCTCTTTAATTATTCCTATTAAGTTTAAGTAGCAGTTTTTGCAAAAATAAAAATGTGCTTTTTCATGTTTTAGTTCTGGCCCTGGAAGTTATTTACATCTGCAAACACTGATGAGACCGCCTTCAACCACAGCATCAAGATTTCTACAATTAAATATTGTTCCTCTTCAAAACATTACAAAACCAAAAAAAAAGAAAGAAAAGAAAATACAGTGATTTGAACTTTTGCAGGATATTATACACAACACAAAGACACGGATAAAACACTCACAGCGCAATTACACAGTAACAAAGCATGGGCAGAGCGATCACCCTTTTAAATCATACAGTGCACATCGACAATAGAACACAGCAGTTTGTGTTTGAGCTCTGCAGAGGCTGCAGAGACGTCCATCCACACGTTCAGATGGGTGGTTCTGGGGTCAATACTGGTAGAATACTGCCTTCAAATTGAGAATCCTCTTTTCCCTTAAGCAAGTGTTACAATACACATACCGTATAAGAAATTCAAACTTTTTGATTTAGCAAAGGAAAAGAAATGAGGCTTCAATTGTAACTACATTCTTTCAGGCAGAAATGTTGAGACCATATATTTACTGTGTAAAGGTGGTAAAACATCTCATAAATAACCTGACAGTACGTCAGTGTAAGACCATAAGAACCAGATTTTAGCTGAAGAGGATGCAGCTGATCAGGAGAAAACTTGTCAAATGTTTCGTTTCTATCACTTTTCTAATCTTTAAAGGATGAATCACGCAGCATCTTGTGGGGTTACTCAACTATCCAGGAGGATCTTTAGTGTCAGAGCATCCTGTCAGAGCATCAGAGCACACTCTCCTTAACAGGACGGTCAGTCTAATCAGGTCCTCTCTCAGCTTCTGGTCTGTCCAGGCGTCAGTGTTTTTCAGGTGAAAGACACGTCTCTGATAAATCCTCAATCTCCTTCCTGTAGAGAAGGAGGAGCAAAGCAGCAAACTGCAGAGCTTATGTTCTCTCCACCCTTAATATACTGTACATCCTTTGGATGTAATGTTAGGTTAGACTTCAGGCCTCAGATAAGCCTCTCCTCTGGGGGCACTTTGAGGACGTTGCCCATTTCCAGTCTGGCACCAGCCACCTCTTGACAGCTAGGGCTGTACGTGCCCTCCGACTGACGCTTCTTTCGTGCCGTCATGATGAGGAAAAACACCACCAGGATGGCCAGTAGGACACACAGGGTAGTCAGTGGAATGGTCACTACCAGCCAGGGAACTCGCTCCTTCTGCCCCTCTTTCTGCAAGAGAAGGGCACAGTATGAACAGTTGGTAATGTGGATTACTGAGTGCCTATCGATGGGGACAATAGCCAAAAATCCTGCTTTCAAAATGAAAACTCCAACAACATAATGAAGTGTGCAGATAGTAAAGTGTTGCTTTTTGGAGTGTTCCAAGATCTATCCGTCACTTACATTGTCCTCGCACCAGGTCCCACTGAAGCCGGGCATGCACACACACTGAAAGTGGTTGAGTCTGTCCAGACAGGTGGCACCGTTGAGACAAGGACCGGACTGACACTCGTCTATTTCTGTCTCGCACCTGAAACACATCACGGGGGTTTTAACACAACACCGTCTGACAGAGCAGCGGCTCACACACACACACACCTACTCCTGACCTTTACACCTGGACGCGGTTCAGACACACTTTCCCCTCCAGTAGCAGGTGTGTGGTGAGGAATGTGCAGTGTGCTGCTCTCACCTGGCACCAGTGTATCCCGGCTTGCAGGTGCAGTTGCCTCCAGAGGCGCCTCCTATGCACACCCCTCCATTAAAACACTCTGTGTTGGCATCGCACGCCACTGGAGGGAAACGCCACCTGTCGGACACACAAACATACTTATATACACAGTCTACGACATATGATTATGTAGCAGGGCTGCAGCTAAAGAGAACAGTGAAAAATAACATTACACTTTTAGAAACTGGCCCATTGTGTGTTCAAATAGGTTCCTGGATCTGGCTGATACTTAAAAAGTCTTATGTTATCTGTTTATGATTAATTCTTACAAAGGTACTGAAGACACAGGATAAACAGCAGTCCCCATAAGATGACACAGAAATGTGCCCCAATAGAAACTTAAAAGAGTACTACTATTTTTTATAACCTGGACCTTATTTCTGGCATAAAATACCGTATTTTATTGGTTTGGTTAGATATTTAGATGCACATATCCATATAGTGGGAGTGACTGGGGCACTGAAACGCACCCTCTAAATAACGTATAATCTGCCACTCGTCAATTTCATCAATATATCGTATGCTAATGCTACTCCCTGTTGAGTTAGCTGTTAACAAGTTTCGCAGCAGATTGTGCGTTATTTTGGGGCTGCGTTTCTGTGCCCAACTGTCACTCCCACTACATGGATATATGCTGATCTAATTATCTCTAGTCTCTAGATCTAGTACAAATTACACAAAAGTTATATAGGTGAGTAAATGACTGTATTTTAAGCTAGAAATAAGGTCCAGGTTGTAAGAAACAGTAGTTCCCCTTTAACGTTTCACATTAACAGGTTTGTTCTGAGAATATTTTTGTGACTTTAGCAACAAAAGCTACGATCAGCGTTATCTGCAACATTGTCAGATAGGAGTTGCCATAGGAGTAGCACGCTGGATATGATTGGCTGACACATCACAAAAAGTTGCAGCCAGCTACTTTCATGTTGCACATCTCACCTTACACATAGCAACAAGTGCCAGACGTTTGCTTTTCAGTGGATTTCCACTGAAAACGTATTGTTGCTTGTTACTCTAGGGGTAGGGGGGCAGATTGTGTTTGAGAGGGAAAGGATGGTAGGTTTGCAACCATCTCTATCAGAACACACCTTATCCTAACCATGTGGCAAAAAATAAAAATAAAAACACGCACAGAACAATGTGTACTCACTGGCAGCGCTTGCCGATGTAACCAGGAGGACATGAGCAGGTGTGAGTTCCCACCGTTTCCACACAGTCTCCTCCATTCACACAGCTAAACTCCAGACAGTTGTCCACCTCATCCCGGCAGTCCTTCCCTTTGTATCCAGGCTCGCAGTGACACCTGTAGTCTGCCTTGAGGTCTTCACATGCACCATAGGCACAGGGAGCTGATGAACATTCATCTGTCTCTCGATCACACAGCTCCCCCTCCCACCCAGGGATGCAGCTGCAGTTAAATTCATTAAACTGGTCCTGACACACACCATTGTTGCCACAGGGCTTGGAATCACAAATTGGTGCACCTTGGCATCCTACAGTTGGTTCGTGGCCACCCAGTCTGGAGAACTGGCTAATCTGAGGGGCATCTGGTACTCGTATGAGTGGCAGGTAAACGCCACCCACTCTCACCTCCCTCAAACACCCAGTGTAATTCTCCGCCAGCCAGATTTTGGTGTCATTGAGAAAGTTGAGGTTGCCACCAAGTCTATGGTTCCCACCAGCTCTCTGTCCGTCTACAGTGAGGCTCCAGGGGGATCGTGACTGCATGGGGTCGACCATTGTGAGCTGTATGTGGTGCCACGCTCCATCAGCAATGGTGATGTCACTTGTGAAAGCCAAAAATTCTGCACCCTCCCCACTGTCTAGTTTGACCAACAAGCTGGAGTTCAGCAGGCCCAGACAGATGACCTCAGCTCTGCTAGTGGCCCGAAACAAGATGCCATTCTCGTCCCTCGTTCGTAAGTGCATGGTGATGTTGGTTACAGGGCTCATCAGGGAATTGTTGGCAACATACTGGAGAGAGTTGTCCTGAAAAATGGCTTCAGTCAAACCTGTGGGAGGAGAAGATCACATGAGCAAAATGAGCACAAATTACAGACTGGGTTACATCCAAATTCAGTCTTTCCCTTTAAAAGTATCTTTCTCCAAACTCCTCTCCTGGTGTAAAGTACAGCTGAATTTCATGAATGCTGAAGTACCTCAGTACAACCTGAAAGCATTCAGATCTTTCACACTAACATTAACAGTTGGTTTGATGATTAGTTGATGATTAATCAAACCAGGCTGATTATTCTGTATAATATTATTAAAGGATCTGTCTCACTTGCATCTAAGAGTGTCTGTCCCACAAACTTATGCAGTTTCCTTTACTGATTCTGAGCATACATCCAATCCATTACTTGGTCAGAGGGACTACTTTACACCCTGGTAATGCATCAGTCAGGACCAGGATTTTTCATTTGCTCCTCCAAAGCTCTGGTATAGTCTTCCATCCCACATTAAGTCCTGCTCCACTATCGACTGTTTTAAATCTCTGTTAAAGTGCTCCCTCTTTTCTCTTGCTTCAAGTTTGGTCTGAGGTAATTCTGTCTGGTCCACTCTAAACTGATTGTTCTCCTATTGTATTATACCCACCCTCTTACTGTACATTTATTTTATTATTTTGGCTTTGGTTCAGTGCTTCATTGTTATTGTATTATACTGTGCATTACTGTTCGTCTGTATTATTGGGTTTTACTTGTAGGGAAGCAGCTGTTTTTTATCTGCTCTGACTGGAAAGTACCTTCGGTCATCTTCTGTTGTTTTTATATATGTGCTATTTAAATAAAGTGACTTGACTTCACTAGACAGTCAAGAAAAAGTCCAGAGAACTCTTCCATAGCTATGCGATACACCAGCAGTGTGGCTTTATGGATTGCAGTGTTAGTCTATCAGTCTGTTTTTTTGGATTTTCAACAATAATGTATAGATACCTATATACTATATACCAACTTTTGTAATTTGGTAATTTTATTTTCTTGTCTACCTCAGAAAGAATAATTTCGGGGAGCCCCTGACTAAAATTTGTACTGTGTTCGGAGCTAAAGAAGCAGCAAAGACTTAAGCTTAATTTATAGTTGCATGTCATGTTCATGCCCAAGCCTGTGTTGGCACCACCCCAGAAATGTAACAATGCAGTGCAGCAACGTATACCATCAAGGGCTATGATTGGTCCATAATGTATTCCTTGACCACATGTCTCAGCAGCCAGAGAAAGCACAGAAAATTCTCTTTTTCAGCTTCCTCCATACATCTACTCAGACTTCTTTCTCTATGTACTCAGCTGCAGGGATTTCAGTGAAAGTAAGTGTTGATCCACATTAACTGACTCCTACATGAGCTGCTCAGTTCCACTTCCCATTGTCTAAAGTACAGATTAAAACTCAGCCCAGCTCACTAGTCAAGCATTTTAGTTACGCAGCTGCAGGACCATGCCAACACACCGGCGCATTAATGCTTTTACTGGCGCAGCCCCATACAGCATAGGCTTTGCATAGACCCATTGCGTGTGTATAAATCAAGCTTTAACAGTGAAGCAATTGATTACAGCTCCCAAGGTACAGTTCTCCTAGTAACATCCAAACACCACACTTAAAATTCTGTTGCAAATGCTGAGAACACAAACTGCAGTTTGACAGAATTCAGCAGCTGGGGGGCCTCGACTGCATTCAGATATTTCAGTGTAACCATAAATTGCTTAGTAAACACTAACGTCGGAACGGAGAATGAGTAAGATCCCTCCTACTTTTCAATTCTGTCGAAACATTTTAAGTGGAATTATTCGATTAAAACCTTTTATTGCTAGTTTAAACTCAATAATATTACAGAATAAATAACTCAGTGATATAGCTGACTCATTTGTTGTGCAGAAAGTGTTGCATTGCAAAAAACAACCCTGTGGCTTCTCTCTTCAATTCTGCGCCACCCACCATAACTAGTATATAATTGTGCTGATATTTCAGTATGCTGTATAAAACAGACTTTCTTTTTAGCATCCTTTGGTTCATGGAGTTCCCACCCCCTCTAAGGAGTGTTTCCTTTGACGACAGCGTGGATCTAAGCTTGGCAGGTTATCCTTTACATTTTAGGGTAAATGGCCCTTTGGAAACTTTTTCATGACAGGAAGTCTAAAGAGGGACAATCAGTGCTAGGGGATTACTCACACTCATAACCATCCTGTAGATCCACACAGCGTACTCCATCCAAGCAAGGCTTGTCGACGCACCACAGACGCGTCTCGCACAGCCGGCCTGAGTAGTTAATGGAGCAGTTACACATGAAGTCATTCCAGGTGACCTGACACTGTCCACCATTGAAACAGGGCTCATCCTGTGCACAGACAAACACAGATGGATGGATTAGTTGATCACTTGTAGAATCTGTCACCTGATGAGACCACAGAGCTAAAAGCTGGAGAGAGGATTGAGCACTAACTTACAGATCAAAGGGATTCACAACGAGATCATTGCTAATAGGGTTGAGGCAATACAGCCGTGTAATCAGGCGGTACTTCATTTAGCATGAGTACAGTGTTAGAGCCCCTCAATGGCGAAACATAATGATGTTTACCTGAGGCATTTCATTAAAGCTGAGATAGCTGAGGTTCTAGTTGATTCATTCTGATGACCATGATAATATATATCATGATATCTACTGCCATCAACAGCTTATGTTAAACATGTCTAATATTTAAAACATGACAGAAAAACTATAATAAAACCAAGGACCAAATTCTAATTTAGCCCATGGAGCACTTTAATCCTAACATGGCCTGTTGACTCCATGTTAATATGATTTATTGGTTGGTTGTCCTGCACCATGCAGTTCCCAGCCCTTAAGAGAAAGTAGACAGATGGCCACAATATGTAGTTCTGCAAAACGATAAGGTTTCGTCATCTGGCAGCATTACTGTCAGGATCTTCAAAAGCCCACACTCCTGCTGCATTAAACAAAGTCAAGCTGATCAGTAAGTCATAGTTTTGAAAGGGTTGGAAAATCCAAGGTTTAAGGCTCGCTCTAACGTGTGCTGGATAGCAGTAATAAAAATAGCTTAGACAGTCATATTGAACAGTTTTCTACAAATTCTTGAAAAAAAAAAAAAAAACTTGCCTAAATACTGTTTTGATTTTCTATTAAAATCAGTTCAAAATTCTCTACATTTTGCTTTATCACACACACAGTTCATCTTATTGCTGTCTGTCTGGCAGTTAAAGTGATGGTCATACATCAGACTGTATCCAGTGTGTCAGTTCTACCTTGCATGTGTCATCACTGAGGCATCCTGGAAGCACATTCTCCTCTGAGCTTGCCTGGTAAACCTCCACCCCATCTGTATGATTCTCAATGGTCAGATGCTTGCGGTCCAGTCGAATGTCCTGCAGGCAGCCCTTGAAATTTCCACCCCAGGCGTTCATGTCCTTGCCTGCAGGGAGCCCTCCAACATACACCACATCCCCTGCTTCTACACTCACGTTCCCCAGGGAGCGATGATGTCCTGCTTTGGGGAAGACCACATGGCCATATTGAACCTTTAAAATCACCAAATTATTGTTGCCGTCAGTGACTAATTTGGCTTCTGACAGCAGCGTGGTGTGGGGGCTGTAGATTGCAACAGTGCCTTCCTTCAGGTAGATGGTCAGGTAGGGCTTTTCATCACGATAGAACTGCATGAGCAGGCTGTTGTGTTTGAGAGAGCGCATTAAAAAGGAAATGGTGAAGTTGTCTCCATGGGTTTCTGAGATGTTGAAGGCGGAGTAGCTTGTGGTGTTCTCCTGACCAAAGGTCCAGGTTGGGTATTCTGAAGTAGGAAGCACAAGGTTGTCAGTACTTTATCCCAACTACAACTTGCTACACCTGTATCAGCAATGTGAAATAGGTCAGTGGTGGCATGAAACATTTTTGCAAGTACAAACTGGAAGTAAGTAACTGCTCCACTGCATTTGGTTTTATGTGGAATTGTTTGTCGATTACACCAAGGGACACCAATGAGATTTATACACATAGGTACTGATTTACATTCTTAAAACTGAACTACTGTCTAGTGTTTTTCCTTATTTCACTGAGATGTCATAGCAGCATAAATAATAGCAAAAGCTTTAGCTCTGTAAGCAGTATTACCCTTTTCGCAGTTTTCTCCATAGTAAGGCCGATGGCACTCACAGCTGGCACGAAGCCACATGTCTACACACCGCCCTTGCTGCATGCATGGGTCCTCTTGACACCAGTCTTTTTTGGTACATCCTAGTTCCAAGCCCCGGTTCTCCTCTCTGATGAGGTCCTGAGGCAGCAGGAGTTTATGGTCAGCTTGAAAGTCCTCCATACAGCCAATGAATCCCTTTCCACTGGACAAGTGGGACAAATATTCCTGGGGTGCCCCTCCTATAGTAGAGCTGTTGGAAGGAGCCAGGCTGGAGGAACATCAGGTGGTTGTGACCCTCATTCTTCACCTGGCATCCTTTTTCACAGCTGGCTCCTTTCACTGTCAGAACCAGCCTGTCATCCATGGTCACAGTGACCTGGTGCCATTCTCCATCGTTGACTGGGCTCGGGTAGGTGGCCTGCAGCATCTTCCCTGACTTCACCCTGGCATGGAGAGAGCCACCAAGAAGCTCCAATGATAGAAAGCGCTCCACGGTGCCCCGGTAGAACAGAACCATGTCAGACAGGGTGCTCCTGAATCGAAGCTGCATGTGGAGCTTATGGTTGTTGTCATCTGTCTCTCGTTTTGTCCTGTTCTGGAAAACAGGCAGCTGCATGTGGACGAGGCCCTCCGAGTTGAACGAGAAGGTGGTGGACGTTCTGCAGCGTGCTCCGGTCCACCCAGGTGTACACAAGCAAGTGTAGTTATGCTCGCCATTTTCAGTCAGGATGGGGACGCAGCCTGCGTCGTGCTGACACTGGTGCTGCTGACAGCCGACTAGCCTGACGTCACAGTCCCGCCCACCCCAGGGTTCCTGGCCAGGCACTGGCATGGGGCAGTGACACCTGTAAGAGTTGGCAGCGTCTTCGCACGTGGCACCGTTCTGGCAGGGACTGCTGTCACACTCGTTGATGTCCACCTCGCAGTGCACGCCTGCATGGGGAGACAGAGACCTTTAGCTATAACTGATCCAACTTTTCCTTAGCTGCCAAACATCTGATTTATATGGAAATCATATCATATCATTCCAATAATTGAACTACATTAACATGGTGAATGAAGCAAAAGAGGAGCTGACTGCAGTGGGAGCCAAAGTCAAACCAAAAGATTCATGATTTCAACTGACTTCAAATACAGTGCCAAGCATGAACACATACAGATGAACAGGCTATTTCTGTTGAGGCAAGAACAGATTATTCCACGATAATTTGCAGATCAGGAAATGACTTGAGGAAGCAGCTATCGATTGAACTATTAGACATCAATAAGATTTACAGGCTTCCTTAATCCAATTAAATCTGTGTTTGTCATACTGATGCAATCAATAGGATGTTTAAATATTACGTCATGTCAGACAAACTTGAATAACACATAGATCCTGTGCTGGAAATGCAGTCTATCTGTCTGGTGGTCACAGCCGCCTCATCAAGCAGCATTCAACATTAAGCCGTGGCAGCAGCAGTCAACTTGCATTAACATAGTCCTTTAAAATACTCTACACCCAAGGAACCCTAAAGCTCTTCGAGTCCCTGTGCCAAGACTCCACCCTCATACACAACATGTATCTTTCTTCTATGTAATGTAGCATTAGAATGTGCTGTACCATACTGTACCTGTCAGCCACCAGGGCCCACAGCAGCACAGCAGCAGCATCAACTGCCTTCCCCCCATGATCCACAGAGGCAACTGCCAACTCACTCCCCACACTGCTGGATGACAGAAGTGACACAGCCAGGTCCTCTAAGTCTCCCTCACTTTCTCTCTCTCTCTGTATCTCACACTTTTTCTAGCTTACAAAGCAGAAGTGCCTGCTCTCCTCCACTCCGTACAGGCAGAAGTGATTACAGCCCTGCCCACCTTTTTTTTTTTCCCTCTCTCTTTCTCTCCCCTCTGTCCCTCCCTGAATCTGTCCCTCCCTCATTCACTCCCCCTGCTCCTCTCCAGTCTGCAGCTCAGCCCTAGCAGAGCGGTAAGCCTCCAGCCTCCAGCTGGCTCCTGTCAGTGTTTGACAAAAGGAATGCAGTGCTGCAGTCTCCTCCCCACTCCATGTGCTTGTTTGTGGATGCCCACTAGCAGCAGGTGCTGCTGGCACGAACCAGCAGGAGGTGCTGCAGGTTCAAGGCATCAGGTGGGCCAGGCCTGCAAGGCTGGACTCATGCAAGGAGCCAGTTTCTTAAGGTCTTCATATGTTTGATTCTGTTGTCTGGTGGAAAACTTCAAATTGAGTACTAATTTAAATTTTTAACTTTGAACACAAATGTTTCTTAATTTTCTTGCAAGTTAAATATGAGAAGAAATTTGCAGTCTTAGATTAAAGTCATTAATACAATCCACAAATGTTTCTTATTAACCTTACAACAATTTCTCAGATTTCTAAATTAAAAAAAAGTTTCAGATTCCAAATTAGAAATAATAATTTCAGACTGGGTTAGCACGGATGCCTCACAGCAAGAAGGTTGCGGGTTTGAATCCATGGGCCCACTAAGCCGACTGTTGCATGTTCTCCCTGTGTCTGCGTGGGCTGACACAGAGAGAAAGACAATCATTCACATTTAAACCTATGGCCAATGAACCTAATCAGCATGTCCAGTCAGCCCATGGATTCGAAGCCGGAACCTTGAATGAATGAATGAATGAATGAATGAATTGATTTGTAGCTGATAACGGAATTATTACAAACATAGTTTATGATCAATATTCTGGGTATTGTCATATGCTCACTAGGTGTGGCTGTTTGATTTATTTAGATAAAGGTACAGCTTAATTCACACCTAGATTTTCTACCGTCTAACTATTCTTACAAAGATGATTTCATAATTTTTCTACTATGTTTCTGAGTCACCTGAAAAAAACATCTTCCTTCATAGTGCCAGTATCCCATCCACCATCAGACAGGCATTTGATTGGACCCCAGATTCATTCTGCAGCATTCAGCTAGAGTCATAATGAACTATCTTCAATAACCAATAATGAAGTCCTGCAACAATGGTCTGGACTCCACAGACCCCTGATCTGTACCTCATGGATTCATTCTGGGATTAAAAGAAGAAACACAGAGGTAGACTAATGCTATAGAAAAACTGAAGAAGCTCTCTGCAGTTCCTGGAGCTAACCTCTGAAGTGAGCTGATTTTAAAGTTTTAAATTCAAAGGTTCTACACACCAAGCATTGCATTGCATCAACACAGATAAGGGATGTTCATTATGTTACTAAAGTACTAAACCACAATCCACTGTTTTATTCCAAAAGTTCTGCACCATCCTCTAAAACTCAACTGCACCATAACAGAGGAATGACATAACAACCTATTTGAAAAGGTCTTTGTTTTGCACACCCTATTTTGTATATTGTCTGTTTTTTTTCTACAAGGCTTTAATTAGGCCCATAAGCGGCTTTGCTGTAATCCCCCTCCCCCATGACAAATTTCTTAGGAGACCCCCGTTTAATGCCCTAGATGGATGCCTCACATATGGCACCTTTTATTGGCTTTGTTGTTTTCTTCAGTTCCACTGCATACCATATGCCCTCTCATCCCCTCATATCCCCTGCGCTGTTGTGGGTTCCACATCCCGTGGTCGTAATACTGTTAGCGAATTAGCCTCTCATTATTCTGTGGATAAGAGTTCTTCCCTTCTAAGTCAGAGTTTTTGTGTTTCGGGGTCAGCTTTTGGTACGGTTCCTAATGTTTTGAGTGATGCAGTGACAAATCTCCTCTAATGATGAATTAAAACCTTGGCTGGTCATGAGGAACAATCAGCGGGAGGAGGATTAACCCTTTATTGTTTGGCGAGGAGATTCAGACGCCTGGCATGAAGGTTATCAGTCTACATGGGTTTCTGCTGAGGACGTTTGGCTCAGATCAGTTCAGGTCTTTAGGCCAAAGAGAAAGGATCTTTAAACCGGTAAATTCACAACATGAGTGGTGGAAACTGTAATTATTATCATTACTTAGAAGTTTTATTTTAAACTGAGCTGTATATAGTAATACATATTATATACCTTTTGTCTTTTAACTGATTTATAGAATTGAGAGAACAACATGAACAACGTTAATGAGAAAAGATGAGTTCACAGTGGTGGGCTGCTCCTGTTTTCTCACTAACGCTATCTTTGACAAAGAGACAATTATTATTGTGCATATTTAGATTGCCAAACCGACAAATCGGAGAAAAGGTCAGAGTAGTTATATGAAAATCAAATCATCTAATCATCTACTTTCTGTCAGCTTCAATGCCTATCTGCCGATTCACAGTAACTACAGTTTCTGTTGTTCTTTCTTACAGAAGTCAAAGCTTGGCTTTGACAGTGCACCAAAGTGTACTTTCCAGTATTGCCCTATAAAGTGCAAGTGACGTTCTGTCAGATCTGGGCGGCCATGGCTTTCGTTGCACTCATGTCCAGCCTACGCCTTTTACCCCTGTAGGAAGAGTCGCTTAAATGGTGTTTAGAGGAGCAGATAAGAAGTCCCTCCTACCTGTGAAGCCATGTGGACACACACACTGATAAGAGTTGACCAGATCCTTACAGCTTCCTCCATGCTGACATGGAGCAGACTCACACTCGTCCACGTTGATGGAGCAGTTGTCTCCTGTAGAAGTGAAACACATTAATGGCATTTATAGCTTCACAATGGAGCTCATGAGGTAGTGTGCACAGAAACTCAGGGGTTTTTGGTTGTGAATCTGGCTTACCGCTGAAGCCCGGCAGACAACGACAGATGAAGCCAGCTGCCACTTCATAGTTAAAACTGGCTGTGCCGAGTTCAGGAAGGCTCCCATAGTTCAGGACATCTGAACGCTGGAAGCACTCGCCATCATTGTCGCAGGGATGCTGCTTACACTCATCTATATCCACCTGGCAGTTCTCTCCCTCATAACCTGGACACACGATGCACATGTTGGAAAGACAGGGTCAGAGTTTGTTCTGCTTGTATGCCTGGAAGTTAATAGGAACTAATGATTTTAGTGATATTTGCCACATGTACTGTACACACCAACATGAAATTCCCATTTCACCTGAATATGTCCCACCTCTCTGAATATATTCCTTTACTGCTGGAGAGGAAATGTCATTTTAAACAGTAGTGAACTGGAATAAAGACATTTTTTCACCCTTACACTTTTTTTTTTAAAGAATTAAAACAAGAAGTCCCTTAACATCCTCCTGTTCTTTATACTGTGTGCACTGGTTTGCTACCCGTTTGTTTTTCTGTATAGTTTCATTACTATTTAAAACCTATTTTATTTTATATTCTTGTAGTGAACTAATATGAACATATCAATCATATTTTGATTCTGATTATTTCACTTGATTCATTAGTCACGTTCCATTTTATATTTACACATTGCAGTGAATAAACACCTAATAAAGATGAAAATAGTTAGCAGCATGAGCAGCATAGCTCCAGCCAAGAAGAGAGCTACGTCTACACAGTGGTAGGAATACCAGGGCATTCTGTCTCCCAGACTATTAAAATATATGCATCAGCTACACCTTTGTCTCAGAAACTAAAAAAAGTTACTGTGGATCACAAACTGTCTGATGCACGAGCTGTGACAATCAGTGAGTGTATCTAATTTAACAGCGAAAGACAATCCTATTGGTCCATTAACCCCAATTAAGACTATAAAAATCCTTGCATGACATCGCGTGCACTCAGCTTCAGAAATGTTTGCACTCTGTACTTGAATGCTTTAGCTATGCAGGCTTCATGTAACTGTCTGTTGGGCCGCTGTCTGTGCCAGGAAATTGATGTGCCTGGAGCAGTTGTCTGGACACCTGGATCAGCTCTACTTGCCAGACAGTTTTCATCATGGTCTCCCTGAATTGGGTGATGTGTTTTTATGTTGCTCATATTTCGATTTCGATTTCAGTCACTGTGCTCCTGCTGACATGACACACCCCACATCATGACTGTTGATGTTGTGACATTATTTAAGTTACATTGATATACCCTTTAACTAGGTCATTAAAACATAAAACACTCGCCATTGTCTTCATCCTCTCATTGGGAATTGGTCGAAATGTCAGGGAGATCCACAACATCACGACTGAACACTTTTGTTGGCATTTGTTAGCCATTTCTTCTTTGCTGTATTTTTACCCACTTATTGCTTTAGCTACCTGTTGTGTCCAACCTTGGAATTGAGAATTAAGATATCAAATCTGAACTAATCCTTCTTGAAATCCTCCTTTTATCTTTGCACCACATCCTCTATAGAACACGCACACTTAGACTCAGTAACACATAATAACAGATGCAACATGCCTGTGTGTATCTCTATTTTATTTCCTTCTATCCATCTTTAAAGAGGGTCCATGTGTTTTTTCTCAACCATAAATGGTGGATGGGAACCCTGCTCTTTAGCCCGCTCTTGTCCTCCAAGCTCAAGGGTCAGCTTATTTACCTCCTTTGTTCAGGTTGATTTATGTGTGGGAAACCTCTGGCCTCCACAACACTCTTTATGTGTGCAAAAAAAAAAAAAAAGCATTTGAACACGCATTTGATTTTCTCAAGGTCCTTGGTCCATGGTGGTAGTTGCGTTACGTCACATTCAGAGTTGTACTGTGGCGTACCTGGCCAGCAGAGGCACGTGTACTCGTTGACTCCCTCCAAGCATGTGGCTCCATGCTGACAGGGGTCAGAAGCACATTCAGGAATATCCTGTTCACAGTGGTCGCCTATATAGCCTGTCCCCTCACAGTTACACTCATACCTATGGAAGAGCAGAGACACAAACACATCATACACAGTGAGTGTCAAAACAACAGTATATAGTGCCTTCTGGAAAAAAAAAAGACAATGTTAGGCCAAACACAAATTAGATGATTAATTTAGTTTTAGGTGTTTAACGCTAACACCAGCTAACTTTTACTACTATGCACTACCAGTCACACCTGTGGAATGGTGAAAACAGTAGTTAGAAAAAGTACATATATGGTACACATGTTCCAAATTAGATGTTTTCAAATGGACCATATGTATGAATAGAGTTCTGATTTTACTCTTGTAGTTGGCTGAGACGGAGCAATTTTTTTACTTTTTCATATCAAGATACAACTAATTATTATTTTCCCTTTAGATTAATCTGCCTGATTGTTCTCTTTTCTAATCCATAGTAATAGTAATTTTGAGTTGTGACAAACACAACAGACCATTCTCATTAGCTGCTCCTCCCTAAAATGCCACCTTCCTCTTCCTGACTCCATGCTGTTCCAATCAGGGTTTACTACTGTACCGGGTATTCACAGCGTCTCCAGTCAGCTAATGACTCATCAAGATGACTGACAGTAAGTGGATTAATTTTTATCCGCGGTCAACTTTAATGTCTGCCACGCAACCTCAGGCAGACACAACACTCCTGCTGGATGACACCTCAGCCTTAGTGCGCTCAACATGGGCTAAAATACAGACCCAAAGTTATATTCACACATATTAGTTATGCATACATATCTGGACAGACTGTTCCATCTACATGTCTGGCACAGGTTATCAGTATGACATTTAGCAAAAGTTCCTGCATTGTCTGCCAAATGCATGGAAAATAAGATGACTCACATATTAACATACTGGTATACTGGAGCTGTTTAAACCCCCTGTGTCTGGATATCATATTATAGTAGTCTTTATGCACAAAACACTTACAACGAGTTCAATCTTACAGTATGCATATGCTCTGCAGTGCATATGCCATACAGCACACATCAGTTTGTAAATATGATACCATTGCTTGGAATTTAATGGTTGAGACCACCACTTATTTGCATTGGCCAAACAGATGGTTTACGGCAGCGACATCTTGCGAGTCTGGAGCCGCACCATTGTCAGTTGGACCCCTGCTGCTGGTGTTTCAGCTGATTCAGCATGTAGTAACCATGTCCATACAATAAGACTTCACATTGCTCTATCTATTGTCTTTCAAATCACCAAATTATTGTAAGTAAATGCACAGTATGAACATGACGTGGATGTACTTTTATGCCCCGTCCATTAGAGGGCAAAGGGCAACTGGTTAAATTTAAGTTATACCTCAAAGATATGAATTTAAGTTAGAATAATGAACTGAACTGAAGGATGGATGCTGTGTGTGTGTGTAAGCTACCTGTTGACCCCATCTATGCACTTGCCCTCATTCAGACAGGGCATGCTGGCACACTCATCAATGTTGACCTCGCAGTCTTGACCCTGGAAGCCCGCCATGCACTCACACGAGTACATGGCGACGTGGTCTCGGCATGTGGCGCCGTTCTGACAAGGATGGACCTCACACTCGTCGATCTCCACCTCACAGTTAATCCCTGCAGGGTACAAAACAGGATGAAGTGGAGAGATGGAGAGGCTGCAGCTGCCGCTCTGTCAATGCAGCACACAAGAACTTTGTTGCCTCAATTGACCACAGTCACCATCAACATTGTTTGGATAACCACATAAATTGCCACAAATTGCCACAACTCCATTGTCACACAATGGAGTTGTGGCTTTGAGGGAGTAGATGATCTCTGGTTTCAGGCAGGTTTCCCCTTTTACCCCTCTTTCATAAAAGTGCATGCGCACCTGAAATGAATACAGTTCAGAGAATATAAATGATCAAAAATGGTCAAATTATGTATAAAATGTCTAGTCCAGTTACATCAGTCTCAGCCCAGCCTGTTGTAAATGTGGGCAACTTGACACGGTGCATTACCTTTAAATCCTGGAGTGCAGTTGCACCTGTAGTGGTCCACCTCATCAAGACATGTGCCATTGTTTTGACAGGGTCGGGAGGCACACTCGTTGATGTCCAAATCACAGTGGTAGCCTTGAAATCCAGGCACACAGAAACACTGGTAGGCGTTGACCCCGTCTTTACAGATGGCTCCATTCTGGCAGGGCTCAGACTGGCACTCGTCAATGTTCTCCTCACAGTTCGTCCCCTGGTACCCAGCAGCACATTGGCACCTGTACCCAATGTCATGGATATCTATACATGTGCCACCATTCTGGCATGTCTCCTCTGAACATGTGGTCACATTGTCCTTGCAGTCCTCCCCTCCCAATCCACGGGGACAGTGGCACATATAGCCATTGACTCCATTGACACAGTAAGACTTGATACCATTGCAGGGGTTGCTTTGACATTCATCTACATCCTCGGTGCAGTTTAAACCTGTGAATCCATCAGGGCAGTGGCAGGTGAACTTGTTGGTCCCAAGCTCGCTGGTGCAGTTGGTGCAAGGGGCCGTGGTGCAGGCGTTATACAGCTCATCACAGTTTTTTCCCGTGTACCACACAGGTCCTTTGGGACACAGGCACACGTAATCACCAGAGTGGTCGTGACACGTTGCGTTATTGTGGCACGGAGATGATAAACACTTGTCTGCTGCCACCGTACACAGCAGGCCTGCAATGGAAAGGCACACCTTCTGTTAATGATGCACAATTAAAAGCTACATGCTCAATGACAAAAAATGCATTTTTTCCAAGCCCATATTTTGCCTCACTTAGTAACATTTACACTGTTAATTTATAGGCACATGTTGTGTGCTCTGTTAACTCATTGGATTTGTAAGTCAGTCAGTCAGTCAGTCAGTCAGTCAGTCATTTTCTAAACCCGTTTAGTCCTGTTAGGGGTCACGGGGGTCTGCTGGAGCCTATCCCAGCTGTCATCGGGCGAGAGGCAGGGGTACACCCTGGACATGGGATTTGTGTCCGGATATTATACCAAATATATCCATGATTAAGAAATTATCTATATATTATGCATTTTAGTTTGTTTAAAAGGGACAAGCTATGAACAACCATGGCTGAAAAGATAAAACATCCAGTGATATTTTAAGGGAAAGTGTCAAAATCAAGTAAGTTTAAAGCTGCATGTTCCATAAATATTGTCACAGACACATACTTTGATATAAATGGCTCTAAGGGGATTAAACAGCTGTAACTAAACAGTAGACAATCTTTCCCCTGTAAGCTTTTGCTGTACTAGCCTAGAGTAGGGTAACTCTGACCTTTAGAGGTGCTTAGAAAACACAGCAGATGGTGTTAAAAGTAAACTTAACACATGCCTGAGCAAGGAGCTGTCCATGAATTTTCACTCATTAGCATTCGTAGTTAGTTCAGGAATTTAAACAGTAAAACTCAAAACTGTGCCAACAAAGCTTGCATCAAATGCTTTTACGGTGGAGGATTCTCAAAATATGTACACATAGTTGTGTTCTCTGGCCCAGCCTGAAGCAGGGGTTAAATAACATCATGTCAGCCAGTCAGCTAACCCTGGCCATGCCTCAGGAAAGACTATTAGAAAGATCATAATGTGGTTGATAACTGCTAAAGCATTACTCAGCCGCCACTTGTAAGCAATGTAAGCAATATAAAAATGTAGGATACACTGAAAACATTCATGCTCTCCACAGGCTGAATCCTCCTGGACAATCCATGAGTAAGTGTTAACTAAGATTTCTATGCAGTCTGCTGTGGTCACTGAATATGATGGCCTCTCCAACCGTAACCCTCTCCCTAAGGAATCTATACAGCAGGGATGGGCAACCTAAATGATGGAGGGGGCCACAATATTTCATCGACACTACCTGAGGGCCACATAGGACCGCACACTTAACCAGATATGATAAAACTGACATTTTAAATATGTTTGTGTGTGTATGTGTGTGTGTTTATTGAAGCGAACAAAAAGTACATTTTTAATTCATTTGTGCATTTTTACACTAAGAGAGAGTTTAACATTTTCTCCTGTATACACACTCCTCACCACTACCAGCAGTTTGTTTGCGTATTTCTGATTTGAGGTGCGCTACCATAGCAGCTCTTGCAGCTTATACTTCTCATTTTCTCGTTTTAGCTTTGTGCAACGTGTTGTAGCCGCAGCTTAAAGTGAAATCTTTTATGGCAGATAGCCTCTCCAAGCAGACTAGCACATAGGTTTGCCTTACATTCTAGGAACAGATAACCTTCTTTCACCTGAAAGACACGATTTTCTCCATCAAGTTTTCTCTCTCCGGTCTCTTACGGCTCAACATTTCTTCTTCACTGGTAGAGAAAACCCGGTGGAAGCGTGTAAGAGGCGGCGTCTGCTTTGGAGGCGCTATCTAGTGGCCAACTGTGTCATTACAACTGATTCAGTGCCGCAGAGGATACAGTTTTATAATTTACAAAAATGAATCTAAGGGGCACATCATGTGAGGTTGCGAGCCGCCAGTTGCCCATTCCTGCTATACAGGAACACACAGCAGCACATGTGTCACCTGTGGCAGTAAATGCCAGTTACAGAGTCAGGGTTAGGTGTCTTGATTGAGAGCATATAGAACATGCTTCAATGATAAATAAAACAATAGCCACCATAACCTCCTAGTCAGACCACTTATTTCCTATTGTTTCAGGCAAATTTCTTGCTTTAAAATGTGACTTTATCAGGCCTAAAGGCAAGGAAACACAACTTCGAAACACTTTCTTCGAACAGGGTGCTGCACCCACATTCAAAAATGTAACGAAACGAAACACATAACTGTTTGTTCAGTTTTGAATAAATTCCTCATATTAAAATGGCCGCCATTGTTCTCCTCGGCTGACGACAACATCCCAGTAACAACGTGTTTATGCCTTCCCCTGCAACACCTATGATCCTCAGCTCCCACTGTATCTACTTTAACACCCCCCTCCACACTTCCTCTCACATGCATCCGCTATCACTTCATTTATCTGCTCTAACACCAAGCCTTCCTCCTCGCATCAGTGTCTCACTTCTCCTCCCTCCACCTCCCTGCTTTCCTTTGCTTTAATTTGAATGTTGGAAAAAAAAAACTGCCATGTTTACAACCTTAAGCAGCTAATGACAAGAGATATTTTCTGATGCCTTTCTGAAAAAATAATGCAACTGCATTAGCCAAAATAGTGTTTTGTGCTGCATCTAAATGTGGTGCTACCATTAACTACTTTATTACTGGTAATCTTAATGTAAATAAGAGATCATTAATTTATTGATTTAGATTTTGCATCTGTATAAGAGCTATGGCTGTTAAATAAATATAGTATAAGTTAGAAGAGTAATGGCAAAGTACATGCCACCAGAACAGGGAAATTAAATTAGTTTCACTATGGCTCTGACAGGTTGCAGGACTATCCAGTTGCATGCAGTTATAGTTTTTGCTCTGAATCGGCTGAACCATGGCCCATAATGAAATCTAAATGATGCCAGGCTACTCATAAACTGCATGATGAATTAATGTGAAATGAACACTTTTTCTTATAAAGGAGGCATAGCACAACTTAAAAGATAGTACAGGAAAATATTGGCTTGCTTCACATGTGAGTCAAATGGAAACAGAATGTGAAACCTGACCCAGGTCTGATTGAAAATGTGAAGCGTTTGTAGGATTCTTCCTCTCTATCTCAATCTAAGCTGTGAAGTCTTTTCCAGAGAAGTCATTTCCTCCGTCTTACATCATCTTTGCATATGTCTCTATTTACCTCCCTCTGTTAGCCCTCACTTGTGTTTAGATTGTTTTAGTTCTTTATTTAGTCTCCCATTTCGAAGAGAGCCCAGATCCTTCCCAGGTCTGTCCTGTAAAGATGAACTCCATCAGAGTTATGTGTTTTAATCTGCTCTAACTCTCCTGTATCCTGAAGAAGTGGGCTAGCCAGGAGACGTCTAGGGTCTTCTTGCCACTTCGTCCAAACCCAATCAGCCCCTCACACATTCCAAGGAGCTGATAACGGCGCCCCCTCCACATCCCGCACATCCACCCCCGCCCCCAATCATCACAGAGCACTTCATAGATCACAGTTAAGGCAAGACAGAGTTGATCCCTGACACTGACTGGTACCAGCATCTCAGGCCAACAATAACACAGAGGAGAGGCGCTGACTGTTGGCAGGTAGAAAGATGTCAGGATCAAACTGCTGAAGCTCTCCAGAGACCACAGCATGTCTCTTTAGATGGGGGGTAGACATGTCACTACTCCCTCTGATGGGAAACTGATGCACATGTAATGATCTTGTTTCATCATTCTTTGATAAATTTCATGTAATGAGTAACTTCAGGTTACCAAAAATTCCAGTATTTAACCGTCAGTGTTTTTCAAGTTGCAAAAATAGGATATCTTACATGCTATTTTCAAAGTCTTATGACCAAAATAGCTGATATATTGAAATGAAACATGAAAACATGCAGTCTGTTGGACATAAAATATCAAGTTTACATTGTGGAAAATGTTGCACATGTTTCAGAGATTCTGGACAATTTCCTGTATAGCACAGATGCATCACATTTTCTTTACAAGAGCCCATAAGTTGTATTCTGCCTGCATGTGTGTTGTCTGGATTGCCCATGCTTCCTATCCAAGTTGTTTAAATTTTATGCAGTACTACACTCCTGCGAGAGATTTGAGAACACGAGCTGACCTTTTTAACCTTTAATCAACAGCTCTGTATATTCTAAAGCCCCGCTGTTGTCCAATAAAAACACCAACAAGCAACACCTTTGTACTGAGTAACATCATATTGTCCAAAATACTCACAAGGGAATCACATGTGCGCTAATCCTCAGCTGAAAACAGTTCCCAAATAAAGTACATTTCCTCCTGTTTGACAGAAATGTGCTAAAAGCTACAATGAGCGTCTCTTGAATTTGTAAAAAATTAAATGTTTTACTTCTACGAAACAGTGGGATTGGAGCTCAGCGCCACAGACAAGCCACGAATGTTGGCTTTGACTCAGAGAAGGAGCAACACGTTGCTTAAGATTGGTTTGAATGAATTGACAATTCTGAAATATAGAATATTTAATACAAGATGAAAATCGTCAAGGTATGGAGAAGCCAGTGCAAAAGTACTGCTTGAACATGACTGAAATAACTTCCCACAGGACACAGTACACACATTCCCAGCCTTCAGGTGTCTTAAAAGAAATTTAGTTTCCCTCTTTGCAGGTGTAAAAGACACGGGGGAACGTGTTTTCCCCGAGCAACAGCGAGGCACAGTCAACAGAGAATCCCGCTGCGGGGCAGAGGAAGCAGCAATGCAGTAAATCACAGAGAAAGGGAAGCCCCTGGCTAACGCACAAGTTGAGCTCAGAGGAATTTTATTGAATCACCACAAGAGACTGGCAGCTCTGCCTGGGTTCAGCTTTGTGCTCCCAAGGCTCCACAGCAGGTGGCTGCTTTGCTTCATACAACAAAAAAATGCACAAATCCTCTCTGACTCAGCCACAGTTACGCACCGAGTCTGAGACGTACGTCCTTTTGTCTCCTGAGCGAGCTCTTGCAAAGGCTGTGTCAATGTTTGTGTCGAGTTTGGGGGGTAAAAAAATGTGCTTTGTTTAATCTGAGGCCTTTTAAATATTCATTGCAGTCACATAGAACTAAATACTTTAGGAGTTATGAGTCATTTTACGGAGTTATTCAGCTAGTGTCTCAGTGTACTTTTCCCATATAAATCAGAATACTTTCTGTCTTTATCTCTTCTGGTGCTCGGTGTCTAACCCCCATCATCACAATTCTTCTTGAATTAGTCACAGTTTTACAGTGGCAGTCTAAAATTGCTCTGACAAACACACTTGTCTCCTCAGTGTGTGCCATCTGGAAATGACGGCTCTTAAGAGGCCTATGAATGAGACTGAAGAGAGTTTAAGTGTTATTCCTAAAAAACGCTGTTATTCGGTCAATTGTAGCAGTGCTGTGTTTATGAAACCTTTGCACAAAAACAGCATCTTGCTCAACCTGTTGCCTACTCAAGTTCTTTCCTACACTCTTTTTAAATACTGTAGTTTTACCATGCAAACCCAGCGTCTCTACATCTAAACCCAGCCTCCAGTGCGCGTTCTCGGCTGTCTTTTTCTTTCAAACTTAAGAGCAGAGTGCCAGGTCCCTTGCCATGCTCCTTAATACCCATCACCCCCTCCATTCAAAGCCGAGACAAAAAAAAAGAGAAAAAAAAAAAAAGCTGTGCAGCACTGCAGCCGGACGCTCAGCTCGTTACCATAGTGATCTTCAACAATGCCTCCAGCAGCCAATCCCGGCCGCTGGTGAGCCACGGTTTAAACGAGCTTCAGACGCTTCATACAAACGAAGGTCGCGGGAAAAATGGGTCAGCGGGGATTCGTAAGGTACAGGGGTTGACCAGCAAACCCCCCAACACACACACACACACAGCCAGACACACCCCAGCAGCAGATTCATCACAAAGGTACTCAGGACCTGTTACGTCAGTTCAGCATTAGTTATAGTATGGAGCAGGGAGGTGTAAATGTACTCAAAGTTGTCTGATATGTGCACATAAATTATCACATCTCATATGACTGCAACACTTGGTCTCTAATCACTCTAATTAGCACCCTAAGAGATAGAATTCATGCTTTGCATTTAACAGTAACTTTTCTAGCTTCTCCAAGGAAAAGGGGGAGAAATTAAAATTCAGTTCAATTAAAATGAAGTAAAACGCAAAGGAGCTAACTTAAATAAAACTAATAAATGAAATGAAAGTAATCTTTGACAATTTATTTCTTGGGTCTGTCATTTCTAGTTGTCATTAAACATGGTGCAGTTAGGTCTTTTGTCATGCTGTAGTCTGAACCCCATCTGTTCGTTTAGTGCGTGTCATTAAAAAGCTTTTCCTGGGAAATGATTAGTTAAGACATCCACTCCTGCAACCGTGTTGGTTTGTGGTGGTTGGAGGCGTGCATGCCCTTTACAACCAGACAGGGTTTACACCTAGACTTTTAAGGGACTCCACTTCCACTTCAAATCCTCCTCTGTCTAATAGATGATGCATTATTCTATTTACAAGAAGTAAAGTACTCGTTGAAGGAACTTACCCAGCTTGAACATCATCATGGTGATCAGCATCGTCCTCTGATATCTGGACCAAACTCTTCCAAACTCCATGGTAAAGCAGGCGGCTCAAGTTTCCAGTCAGTACAGATGGGTTACTGTCAGTCCACTGGTTCTCCATCCAGCACTCTGCAGCACTCCATCCAGGCTGCCCCAAGTAAGTTGCTTAGCTGCTCAGAGCAAGTGCCCGCATCTCCATGCTGGACCACTGGGACTCTGGCTGTTGAGTGTGTGTGAGCAAATGTTTTGGAGTTTGTGTCTGTGTGTGTGAGTGGATCTCTCAGGGGACCAAGCAGGGATGGAGTAAAGCAGAGTAATCACCCCAGCAGAGAGTGAGAGGGGGAAAACATGAGGTGGAGCCGTGGATTGGACTGGTTCAGCCTCTAGTTCACTGAGCGCTGCCATCATCACTTTAGGAAGATTCGCTGTTGTCCAGAGTGATGCAAGTGGTGTCGAGGTGCAACATGTGGCATGGACAAATCATATCTGAATTATGTATATTCTGGATAGCTGCTGACACCTTTTTCTTTTTTTATTAATAGTTTTGTTATGGGGGGGCACAGTGGTGCAGTAGTTGGCAGTGATTTTTCACAGAATGAAGGTTTTGGGTTCAAACGTGTCTTTCTGCACAGAGTTAGTATTTTCTCCCTGTGCCTGTCAGGGTTTTCACCCACACTCAGGGTTCATTGGTGATTCTAAGTTGGCCGTAGGTGTGCATGTGAGTGTGAATGCTTGTCTGTCTCTTTGTGTCAGCCCTGGGATAGACTGCCAGTACATCCCGGGTACATACTGCCTCTCACTTGATGAGAGCTGGGATAGGCTCCAGCCCACCCTAAGGGCTAAGGCTATGATATTCACAATTAATAAGATGAACATCAGCTTTAAGTTAAAACAAATGTTGATTTTATTGCTCAAGACAGCTCCATTTGAACTTAATTAACTATTGAATTTTATTCCTTCTATTTTATAATTGACATTCTTCAGTACCATTCATGTTGACATGGAGCCAAAAGGGTCAACACTCATTCATTTCCTTATCATCACGACATATTTGTGGCTGTTTTGTCAACAGTATGATTGTCTCTCTAGAATATAACCTCTCATGTTTGCTCTTTGGGATGTCTTCATTGTCTAGTGTCATGGTCCATTTCTTTTTTTATATAATGTTTGATCTTGCATCAGTGTGATTTAATGTTATTTGTTTGTCCCTTTTTGAATGATTCTTGTGATACTGCAGCCGATTTTAAAATGAAAAGAGTAGATGAACATGCAAACCTTTTGTGAAAAGTCATTCCATTCAAAACTTATTCTGACTTACTTAACAATTCTTTAGTTCTTAACAATTCTGTTGCTATAAATGTTAAATACACAAAATGCAAGATGTAAATAGAACAGCTTTAATATTAACACAAGGCCTGATGAGTTTACAGTCACAAAGACAGTACACAAAAATTATAATACATATTCTCCTGTTTCTGTTTTTATTGTGCTGTGTCTGGACTCCTGTACTAAGTCAGGCCCTGGACTTACAGGTGTCTCTGTGCTGGACACATACAGATGAAGCTGATAAAGGCAAATCTCACTACTAATATTTACATAATTCCCTTTGAGTGTAATATTATTACGATCATTTACGTAAGACATGAAGAATGAAGAGTCTGAAGATTTTTTAAAGGTTTTACTTTGACAAGTTTGCCCCAATCCAAGCCTGGAATCCAGTCCAGGATTACAATGAGCGTAGGGTCTGTGATCAATGGTTGCTCCTCTTTCCCCTCAACCCCCACCCCCACATTTGAGAGTTGGTGGGAGCTTATCCAGCACCTATCTGGTTGGCGGAGGCCTCTGTGGCAGCTAGGCGAATGCCTTGCTCACCCCAACCAACTCCCACACACAACACCCCCTGTCCCACCCCCAAACCCCCCAACCTCAGGCCCTGAGCCCAGCGTCAGGATTAACTCCAACCTGCTGCGTTTACAACAACAACAAAAAAAAAAGTTTTAATTAAACACTCTGCAAGGGGGGGGGGGGGGCTAGACTAGAAGGATAGCAGGAGGGAGGCGGTGGAAGTGGAGGCGTTGGAGGAGACAGGCCTCCTCGCTCCAGCACCTTCAACGAGCAACATGCAAATGTGTAAAGCAGTGAGTCACAGCAGCTCCACTGCTTCACATTCCTCAGTGACTGGCTGGGGCTTTCTTAAAAGCTGCCACACAATGGAGAAACAGACAGGAGGCTGACAACGGAGTCCCAGCCAGGTTGGCCACACATAGAGCAACCCCCAGGATGTCCACAGTCTGAGGCACAATTTAGTTTAAATCTTATTTTATGTACCCTCTGTATGTTTATTATGATACTGCACAAGGAGCACATGAGCAGAGGAGGAGCAGCCTGCCTCAAACCTTCCACAGCCTCTTTGCCATCATATCTTTATTTCAGTATGCAGGTACGAACTAAATGTTACACACAAGAAAACAAAAAAATCACTTTGAAAATGTGTTATGAGTATTTTTTGTTAGGCTTTAACATTTCTGTAATGAGATCTCAAACAATGTGTTGTTTCTGTGCCAAAAAGTAGGTACATTAATGAGTATGTGTTTTCCCATTCTTATGAGATGAAATGTCATCATTATGATCTCCCACGTGCCTCAAAACATATGGAAAAGTCTATCAATGCTATCAATGAGATATAAAGTTGTCCATCAGCTGGTGTTTCATAATACTGTATATAAGAAAGAGCTTTCAGATAGAAAACCCTTTATGACCTTTATGTTTGTCAATGAAACGTACAATTAAAATTCTAGCTCATATGTTCTGCTTCGTGAGATGAAACTATTATTTCTTAAGGGGCTTACAGACAAAGCTCCATGGAAAGTTCATGAACTTCAAAGAGTTGGAGAGATTACAAATTAAAAAATGTACGCAGTGCAAATAGGGGCAAATCTCAACTTTGAGGTGACACGATCGAAGCAACAATCAATGAATCAGTTGATTGATATATATATTGTATACCCACACAAAGAGTTCATTATATGTTTACTACAAAGAAACGCCACTCACCATTTTGTCTCCTACCACCAAACTCACCATGTGACAGCAGAGCTTTGAGCGTCACGTGATCCCAGATGTACAAAAAATACCAGAGTCTAGGAGGGCCCAATACTATGTGGATGGGACTTGACAACTGCTATTTTGTCATAATGAATGAAATCAGGCCCCTAGACCCCAAACCAAACCCCAAGACCAGCTCATATAGGGGGCAATGGGGAATGAGATGAATTCAAACATACACCTGAATAAATTGTACAGCATATAATCCTGATACAAACTACAGGTAAAGGTGATGTATGTTACCTGAGAGATCGACTATGAATAAAGGAGAATGGATTGAGGAATTATTACAAATATCCATTGGAGAAATTAGGGATGTCCAGATCGGTATCAGGAGATTGGTTTTGTCGTTCATATCAAAACATGTTCTTCCTCTCTGTTTTGATGGCAGCTGTCTAGCATCAGAGAGACCAACAGATTAGAAAGTAGAAGATTACAGAAATGTATAAAGTGTATAATATGGATGTTTGCAGAGGTGGTTGTAGGAGATCTGCATTCAGTACTATCAATTTGATTCAAAATAATAAATAAATCCCACCACAAAGTGTAATTCTTTGGTATAGATTGCTGTTTGAGCTTCAGGCACCATGGTATGAGCTACCCTTTACACACTGCATTAGCCTTGACAGCTTTATTTATTGGAATGGTTTTAGTTCCACAGTGACAAGTTCTTAAGAGTCTCCTAATTATGAAACAGTCTCATAGTGAAGAAATAACAATCACACCGCAGGCAGTCACTAGGTATCTCAACATTATGACATATTATACCTTGATCACAAGAATAGCAAAGAACAACAGCAATGGTACAAATGATAATAAATCAGAGATACGATTTAAATAAGATACTTTGAGCTAATACAGGAACTGTCTGATCTAGAATAATATATTTTATAGTTTATTACAGAAATCTGCCCACCATGTTTGTTTTAGTCTGCACGTCATGCTACATCAAGAATAGTGGACCGACTTACATGAGGATATGTCTGGCATTTGTGTTCACCCACAAAGTGATGAGCATGCTAACCTTGTTATATTCTTGTAAGAGCAGTTGGACAGATAAATCCAGTTTCATCCAGGGACAGAGAGTCGTCATGTCTATGAACAAATACTTTCCAGATTACCAGACAACAAGGCAATCTGTTCCTGTGTGTCAGTATTTGCAGCTTACCCCTAGTGCCATACGGAGCAGCAATCCGAGGGATCTGCTGGAAGCCGAAGCAAGTGGTCTGTGAGTAAACAAAGACGCTTTCGATACACAACACTGTCACAAGCAATTAGAAAGTTCACGCTTGGAAAATGACAGTTCCTAACAGGATGCCACCGCTCCTCCTCCTTTACACCTGCACTGTATGGTAATGCAGCAGCGCTCACGGTAAGTGCAACAGGAAGGTTTGGTTCACGCGTTAACAACATCACAAACATCTGAAGCTGTGGTGAAAGACAGGAATATGACACCGGCTGCAACGGAGAGGCTGAGAAAACTTCAGAAATGTTTCTATTATTTTGTGGGTGCTGTTGAATCACAAGTTGTTTGATTTTGAACCTTCACTTGTCACAGCTGATAAGACAGGCAGCTGCTAATACAGACTGATAAGCTTAAGAGAGCAATTACATATGGTCATCTTCCAGTAAAGACAGAGAAGCCCAAACACTCCCCACCAGAAAACCAAAGCAATGTCCCTCTTTGGAAGAAGGTCATGGTGAAAGCCCGGGACCAGCTCTTACCACGACATGAACCGGAGCCAGAGTGGTAGAAAAATAAATCACAATCAAAAAACACGTTGATTCAGAAAATGCTCATATTCATGGGTCTTTTGAACTGAGTTTAAGTCTTCAGAGGCCAAGCCCAGGTTAAGTCTGAAGTCTCTGGAGCCAAGTCCAAGTCCAGTCCAATAGCAGTAGCAGGTTTGATGGCATCCCTGGCCCTAGGTTTTTTTTTTCACAGTTTGAAACTAAAGTGAATATCAGGTCTGAAAAGCTTAGGGAAGTAATTTCATGTTCAATCTCAAGAATGAGAAAAGAGATGTCCTCCTTTTACCATGACACAGACCAGACAGAGGTAGAAAAAAATAAGACCAATATAAGTGTGAAGTATTTGGAAGCAAATCCAAGTCCGGTCTTAAGTTCAACTTGGACTAAGTCCAGTCCAAGTCCACCAAGCCAAATTGTGTCCCTGACTCCTTTCACTTGTCGGACTCGTGTTGGTAGCTTTTCAAGCTATTCAACATGTTCTTTTTTTCTATTGTATCTTTATGTTCAAAGTATTTTTATTGATTTTTTATAATATGAAACAATTTGTAGACATTGTTAACTAAAATACTTATAATAATTAATTGGTAAATAAAGAACACATAAGTAAACAAAATGATAGAAAATATAATAAAATAAAAAAATAATAATAAGTAGTAAAGTAAAACTATACATAGCATAGGGTCCCTGTCACAAAGCCATAATATAAATGTTTAAAAACCTGCCAGCATAGAGTCTTGTAGAATATCATGTTTTCTCCAGTGTCAAGGACGTTAATCCACAGCTTAAAGGTTGGAGGAGGGTTTTCTTTCCAATAATCTGAGTCGTCTTGCTAAGAGAGGTGCAAAGGCTATCATATTTTATGCCTGATGGCTCAAGCGTGTATCTTGTGGAGCTACTCCAAATATTGCTGTTTAAGCTGATGGATGTATAGGTACTTTTAGGACGCCTGATAAGGTTTAAAATATTGACTGCCAGAAGGGCCTAGCTTTGAACAAAACCAGAACATGTGCGAATGCGTGGCTGGTACTTGCCTACATCGATCACACAAAGGGTCGGTGGTAGAGATGACTCTGATTGACTGTTCAGCTTGGGCCCCATTCAGACCTTGCATTATAGCTTGAAGTGATCCATCCTGTTGTATGTGGTCTAACTCAATATGAGTACGCATGATTTGTAAGATGGTGCGAGGAATTCATTGTATTTCCTCCATAAATGGATTCAATGCCAAAGAGCTAAATTTGTCTGAAAACTACAGAAAACACATTAATGAGCTGCATGGTCCATACTTGCTGTAGTTTCTGCTGGCTCAGGTGTACAGCACGACACTGCTGTGGTGCCTGTACCTCTACTTGTTCTGTGTCCACACATAGAAAGCAGTTACAGAGGAAACACTGTTGGTGGCATTTTACAAGCTGTGAGAAGAACAACAGCTGTCTGCTAATGGGCACCTAATGCTAATTCTGCTATTGATGGTAACAGGAGTTTATAGCAGTCCATGACTGACCACTGTGGTGCATCTATTAACACTTGCTTAACAGGACGATGACGTGCCAGAACACGTTTAACTTTCTGAAGTGATATCAAATGCACAGCTTAATTAGCTCAAACTATCAGTGCTTGGCATACTGTATTTCAAGATCAGGTCTGAACTGTTTCTGTTTATCTAAGGACAAATCCCAGCGACATGTCTACCCTTCCCTTGACAGGGGAGGGCCCGGCCGTTAATTTACGAGCCTCCTTATAAGGTTCCAGACGGATTTTGCTGTGGGTACACCAACCCATCTTTACTCTGTGTCCCCCCCCCCCCCCCCCCCCCGCTCACATTCCCCTCCCCACCCACATTTTAACATCCATTCCTGTCTGACCCTTTTCAACAAAGGCATCTCAAAAGAGCTCCAATTGCCTTGTGACCCTTAACTTCACCCCGTCACTCTCCCCCCTCTTTTTTTGGACTCTGCCAACAAAGAATGCTGCTGGAGCTTTAGATGGGGAGGCACTCAAACTCCATTTAACAACCTTTCCACCATTACCAATATCCGTGTTCAGGTACCCGTAGCTGCTCTGCTTCGTATTTAGCGAAAACTGTTTCTTTAGATGCATCTGTGAAGTTGTCTGAGGTGTTGACTGAGGATGCAACCCCAAAACAATCTGCAAGAACATGGTGGAAATGTTGAACCGCATCATAAAAGTAGTAGAAAATCACTAAGCTGGTTCAAATCACTTTGCTAAGGTCATTATCTGTATGGCAGCAGTAAAATATCACTGCAGCAACTACCAACTGTGTCAATAGTCAGTGTTATGTCAGCATATACTGTAAACTCTCACTGTTAACTATGCAGTACTGGTTCAGACTGCCCTCATTTCAGTAGTTCCATAGTACAGTAGTACTGTTCCAAGCTGCCATGCACAGGTGAGTAGAACAATAGCCTTTATATCCACAGTAATAAAGTCATTAACTTAGCAACCTTGTCATTCATTCATTCATTCATTCATTCATCCATTCATCTTCTGTACCTGCTTCTTCCTGTTAAGGGTTATGGGGTTATGCTGGAGACTAGCTGTCATCGGGCGAGAGGCGGGGGTACACCCTGGACATAATCTTGTTATATTTTAATATATTTCTAATTTATTTAGTTTTTTTTTTTCTTATCCTCCCTCTGGACCATGAATATGTGAAAAAATCACAATAAATGTAAATATTACATTTAGAGAACTTATGAGTCTGAAATCACATCCAACACACTTTTTTCTCTTCCTAAACTTCAGCGCAGTCCACTGCTTTGACTGCATGAGGGTTAGGGTTGCATGTTGCCAAACAAAGACTCCGGCACACGTACAACTTAAATCAGCCTTGTACTACGCGACAGCTGAATCCGTGAGACCTCTGTGTGATAAATACACCACTACGACAGGTTTACCTCCTCTGGGTAATTAGTGAGGATACCAAGAGTCCCAGTAAGAGGATTCTGGTCAGTTCAAGCACCTTAGAGGGCAGCGGCACTAGATACATGATCAAATCCCTCAGGTTTCTCGTTCAGGGAGAAATGGTGATGCACGGCTGCGTCTCACCAAAGCAAAGCTCTGTTGTGATTTCACTAATTGCTTCGGCCGTGTCTAATGCCTGGTAAGCACAGTAAACTGATTTACGCACCAACCAGATTGTTTCTCCCCCTACCTGTCAGTGTCTTTGTTCTCCCATGGCTTGTTTTAAAATGTCATCCATGCTGGACTGGGATGTATTAAGGAAATGTATTTTATTTCCTATAAATGAGACAGCTGTAGCTAAAACTCAAATCTTCATATTGAATGTAGATAAAGACAGGTGACCCCTACCTCTAATGTAATTTTCTTTGAATGGGTCTAAAGAGATTGTCAGGCCTCAGTTTGTTGTCCTGTCCTCCGGCCTTCTGTCTGCTGTAATCTTGACGAGAGGCTAATAAGCCTGAAAGACGGCAGCTCCCAGCAGTGGCCCCCCAGTGGGCCCCCGCGACCTTCCAAAACATCCTCAGTTAACCCGTTCATCACCAAAACCCAGCCTGACTCTCAAATGCTCGAGTAATGAAACGGATTTGAACAAAGCCAGCAGAGATCCAAGCAAACTTCCTCCTGTAATGTGGAAAAGTAAAACGTTACATTTCATTTGGCTTTTAAGATTGTGTCTGACTGTCAGCTTAGTTCTGACATTACTACCAGGAATTCACAGCAGGGGAGTGGAGGCGGCCCAGACAGACATGTTTATCTCTGCTGCTGCTGCGGTTTGACTTTAATATAAGCTCTGCAGTTTGTTGTTGTGGATCTTTCATAAGAGAAGGCCTGAGGGTTAATGTGCAGCACGGGGATGGAGCAAACACAAAACACAAGGCCACAGATAGGAGGATTTTGGAGGCATGTCTGATGCCATGGTCTGATCCATCGTCCAGTTGTCTGAATTGTAGTAACTCTGACCTCTGCATCTCAGTTTGTCAGAAAAAAAGTAATATATTATGTTCTGGCTCACTGGCTGCACTATCCCTCTAGGGGGGCACTGTGATATGATTTTTCCAACTCTTGGCAGGCAGCTTCATATGTTGCCAGACAGCAATTAGTTTTATTCACTGAAACCCTCCCCTGTCCCAGGTTTGCTGTGTGTCAGCTAGTCTGTGGTGATATGAGATGTTATGCCTTGCACTGCTCCAACATCATTGTCTGATTAGACACTGGCATGAATATGATGGTATATAGATGTTCCTAACAAAGTGATCTGTGAGTGCACTGTGCATTTAGGCCACAATTATATACACCGATACTCCTAATATAGTGTAGATCTCCCTTGTGCCTCCAAAACAGTTATGACTAATCAGAGAATGGACTTGGGTCTTCTGAGGGTGTCCTGTGGTGTCTGGTAACAGAATGTTGTTAGTGGGGGCCTTTGGGTCCTAAGGGTTGAGAGGAGGGGCCTCTGTGGATCATTCCACAGATACTTGATCAGTTTGGGATCTAGTGAATTTGGAGGCCAGGTCAGCACCTTGTGCTGTTCTTCATGTTTTTTTTGTCAGGCTGCATCCTGCTGGGGATGGCTGCTGCCATCAAGGAGTGCCATTGCTTTGGGGTGGGTGTGTCTGGTCTGGTCTAGGTGGGCACTACATGTCTAAGTAACATCCACATGAATGCCAGGTCCAGAAGTTTCCCAGCAGAACACTGAACTGTCACAAGATGGTTTTAATGTTGTGGCTGATCGGTGTACATACTTAAATAGTAAATGATCTTATAAAGCCTTTCAGTGCTCAGAGTGCTTTACTATGACACACTACCCACTCATTCATACTAATGGCCATGTCAGTAGTGGTTTAGTGTGTTGCTCAAAGACACTTCAGCATGTGGTCCACACACCAGGGATCATAACTGTTAATCCTCTGGTTTGGAGACAACCTGCTCTACCTACTGAACTACAACAGTAGCCACTTCTGACAACAATGAATGCAGACAGAATAATCAAAAACCCTACCCATGCTGAGACAGCCTGTGTCCGTATGAGTTTTCTCCACATCCTGTTGATTCTAAATTGGCCGTAGGTGTGCGTGTGAATGTTTGTCTGTCTCTCTGTGTTAGTCCTGTGATAGACTGGAGACCTGTCCAGGGTGTACCCCTGCCTCTCACCCAATGACAGCTGGGATAGGCTCCAGCAGACACCGCCACCCTTAACAGGAACGGGTACAGAAGCTGAATGAATAAACTCAGCCTCACTTCAAACTATTAGGACACTGTGGGAGACTGATCTACAGGGTGAACTTACAGACAATATGTGGGATGAGAGTCTGCGGCTGGTCCATTCTTCCTCCATATCTGCTAGGCATGGGTTACTACAATGTAAGATTCTCCATCGCTATCATTTTACTAAGGTGCGCCCGTCTAAAATATATGGTGATGTTGACCCTACTTGTGATAGATGTCACCAGTTTCCTGCTACCTACTTTCACATGCTTTGGGCATGTCCCTCCCTGAATACCTTTTGGTCGGAGATCTTTAATACTATTTCACAGATTACCTCAGTTTCTTTCACACCATCTGCAGTTACTGCCTTATTTGGTGTCACCGTCATACCTGCCGTACCAAAGCACAAGAAGAATTTGGTTGCTTTTGTAACCCTCTTAGCTAGACGTCTCATTCTTCTGAAATGGAAATCGCGGGCTCCACCAACCTGCCATGAATGGATAAAGGGCATTTTTTACTTTATTAATATTGAGAAAATTCGTTGCACATTGAGGGGATCAACTGCTACATTTAGGAAAACATGGGGGCCTTTTTTCGAGTACGCGCATAAGTTGACTTTCCCTAAGATCCCGATCTGACAGACTACCTCTGTACGTGGTCAGAGCTGTTTTAACATCATGCTATGTACAGACGTATATGACGGTACACTTTATTATGACCTTAATAACTGCTATCTGTGTAACTGTTCAATCCTTCATTTTGTATAGGTGACCTTCGTTGTGGCTGTTTTGTTTGCTTTGTTTGTTTATATATTCATACACGAGTGTCTTGTACACTGTTCTTATTTGTCCTTTTTGATTTTTGAAAAACAAACTTGATACTCGCTTTGTATAACTGCCATTTATGTGTTGAAAATTTAAAAAAAAAAGGTGAAACACAAGTCACTCAAAATACAAGTATTAAATGTTAACCAGAAAGGGAAAACTAAGCAGTGGTAGCATCAACATTTAAAGTCCTAACAAAAGACTGTATCAGTGATTGTAAACAGAAGTGGAGACACACTGGATCAAGTCATCCATTATTTCTTAATCTGCTGTGCTGAGGGAAGGCTCCAGATGTTTCAGCACTCCTCCCACCAGGTACAGACTGCCAGTCACCAGCACAGAGCTCCTCTGAGCCTCTGCTCTCAGGCTGTCTGGAGGCTCAGCAGAGTCAGCAGGGACCGGCGCTGGCTGTTTTGTCCCGCTGATCCACTGGAGGGCGCTCAGGATGCAGGGAAACACCAGGCTGTGACTTATGGTCCTGGTCACTGGGTGGTGCTGATGCGCTGCCTCTGTTGCACTCAATCTCTGCCAGATAATCTGGTTTTCTCTGCAGCAGTCCAACATCTGCTGCACACTGCTGCTGTCCTGAGCTGCAGAGCACAGGGAAAACATGTGAAAGACTTTCCTCCGATTCTCTGATTTACAACAAGAACAAGCAGCTGGAAGTTCAGAGATTGCATTCAATAATAATAATAAAAAAGTCTCTGCGTTTTTATCATCTCTTTCTATTTATAGTTTAGCACAGTTAACAAATTCATGTTGTTGTTTCAGAGTGAGGTCTGCTTGGTGTTTAGTGAAATATCATTACTGTCGTTTAATCTCACCTGCAGACGCTTCAGTAACGTTGGGGCAGAAGAGCGTGTAGTCAAACTGGCATGGCTGCAAGGAACACAGAATAGTTTGATGGTATGTATACGTGCAGTGGTGTCGCTTATTAAGGAGCATTGCATTGTGTGTCA
Organism: Planiliza haematocheilus; assembly: GCA_005024645.1. Taxonomy (NCBI): domain Eukaryota; kingdom Metazoa; phylum Chordata; class Actinopteri; order Mugiliformes; family Mugilidae; genus Planiliza; species Planiliza haematocheilus. Next base: position 3,613,622 of record SRSE01001198.1, on the reverse strand, counting down.
TATTTACAGCCAACAGTCGGAGAAAAGCAGCAGAGTCCCTCTCTCCTGTGGTGTTAAAGAGCAGGATTTTAAGTCCAGGTCTTCTAGAGCACAAAAGCACATCTAATGAATGAAATGAAGTGAAGAGGAACATGAAAGGTTTTGAGCTATCTGTCTGATTTCAGCCACCATCCAATTTAAGCGTGTTAAATCATATGTTGTAGTGAAAAGCTCCATGCTGCAATGGAAATGAATGTGAAATGTAGTGTGGAGTATGACCTGGGTAATCATCGTGTAGTCAAGTGTCAGTGCTTCAACGTTAAAGGCCCTTGGATACTCTATATGTGGTGTCGTGTGTGGCCATACTGAGAGTGGTCTCTCTGCAGCATCTCCTGTCTGAACCATTGGATACAGGCCTCCATGCTGGCTGTGGTATGGGCTCCATCCAGATAATATGTGACAGAGCCCTGCCTCAGCGTCTGGTTTCGTCCTAACCACTCCGTCTCTCGTAGACCTGTAATGGAGAAGGGGCATGAAAGTCAAATGAAGTCCTCTGGCTGAGGTGGAAACAAGGGTAAAACCATCTGGACGAACTTCTGGAAGGAACGTACATGATGACGTGGGGAGGGAATGTGTGGGATGACCATTTTTCACAGACCCCACACAGTACCTCACAATACACTGATACATCTCCACCTGTGCAAGATTTTGACTGCAGGTTCATACTCAAAGAGGGCCTTGGCAAGGCACACGAGAGAGGCTATGATTTGTGCCCTCTAACATCAGCAGAACAGAATGATTGTGCCCACAGTGAAGCTCTCTAGTTCCTGGCGTTAAAGTGGGCAGTACGTGACAAGTTCAAGCTTTATTTTTACCATGCTTCAAATTTCATCATCTATACCTACAACAGCCCTGGTAATTTGAACTCACCTTTCAGCATGGCTGCGGTGGGCTTTAAAATGGCCCCCCGGGAGTTCAGTGTGGAGGGTACTTGAGCCAAACTGGGAACATCTGCAAGGAATCACAATATGAAAGTTTTTAAAAAAAAAAAAAGATGCACATAAATTTGCTCATAACATGTCTTTTGTGAATTCCACTTTATATACAACTTCACTTCTGAGAAGAATGAATTACTTCCAGTAGAGAAATACAAATACTGTGCAGTTTCTCTTTTTCCCAAACTCAACACATGCCTGTATGTTTTCAGTTTACACGTAAATATGCTGCAAGCTAACATAGCAAGATCACACTGCATGCATGTGGATCCTCATGCATTCAGATATCCCCAGATACAGACTCAGATACCTCCTCTCTCCTCGGTCTTGTGGCGCTGCAGCCAGCTGAAACTGAGCTGCAGGGCAAGTGATGCATTTACACGTTGGAGTTTTCCTGCCAGTCCCAGATGTACAGGACCGACCACATTCTCATACTGATCCAACTCAGGACAAACCTGCAAGGGGCACTGCAGAGGACAGAAATGAATGATCGGGATTTGAAGCCTTTTTGACACCATTCAAAAGAATATTAACTCTGTCCTCCAGCTGAAGTGAACTAGAATGGGGTGAACCAGAAAACTTCACATTAAGTGATCTAATTCAGTATTTACAAGGTTTACTGCAAACAAAAATACTCAAAAATAGTTTTTGAATCAAACTGTGTCACAAAGGATAATCTAAACAATGCACGATTAGAATAAACCGTCTTCAGTTAAGGTGATGCTTACTAAAGAAGATCTTAAGCATTAAATAGAGAAATATCAGTTCAGCTGGAAACTGGCTCAAAGCAGCTGCTGCAGGACGGTGTTAACATCAGATTTCTGAGTAGAGGCTAAATGGTAAACAGTGTTGTCCTCACCCCTATCTCCTCAGCACGGCTCTGCAGGACTCTCAGAGAGCTGGGTGTCTGCCGGACAGTAAAAGCGGGGACACCTGGCTGAGGACATATTTGTCAGAATCAGTTTTAATTGACGAATACTGTTTCAAGTGTGAGTAGCGATTTGCTCTGTGATTCGCAGAATCAGTGTCAAGTTGTTTGCAATACCCTGTCTCAGGCAGTATCATCTGCTCCCTGTCTGAGTGCTTCATCTTAAATTCAGGTAAATAACAGCGTAGCTGCTAATAAGCCTAATAAATCAACCAAACATAAAGCTTTCCATATATGAAACAGCATTCCAGAGACAGAACCTTAAATATTCCAGCCTTATGCCATGCAATCTTCTCCTTTGTATCTCCCAGCAAACTGCAGTGATCCAAACCAAGAGATGTGACCCCACATACCCACGGCTTCCTGTAAACCAAACATGACGTTAAGCTTCTGCAGAGGAAACAGAAAATGTATTTTTTTAAATGGGATATCCAGATAAGAAGCCATTACCTGACTATGTTTGTGCAGTCGTACTGGCCTCCAATCCCAACTTCTATCACTGCTAAATCCACCTGTTATTCAGAGAAATGCCTTTGAGAACAAGGCTTAGTGAGTGTGAGTGTGCGTGCATGTGTGTTTGTGAGCTTACTCGCTCCTGCAGGAAGACATGGAAAGCCAGAAGAGTCAGGAACTGGAAATAGGAGGGCACGGTGCCTCCATGGACAGCCTGTGGATGCATCAATGTGAATGTGTTACTGAAGCTTCCTGGGCTTAGTGGCTTTTATCAGCCTGACACATTAGGTATGACTGAAGAAAGACTTCATGGGTGAATGAATATGCAGCTAAGCAGTGCTCTGCTGTCATTTATTGGTTATGTCAGGAAGTGTTACACCCTTCTGCATCTCCACTGAGGCGTTAATCAGTACCAAGTATTTGAACTTCAGACTTGCATACTTGGTAGTTCAGACTTGACAGTTAGGACTCTGGAGGTCAGGAGGAATCAGGACAATCATGCTGGAATTGGAGCAGCAGTGTACTTGATGACACCCACACAATGTATTCTTGGATACCTGGCTTTACTAGGTCCACATAAGTTACCACCAGATGGAAACTTGCATTGGATTGTTGGATTGGAATGATACTTGTGCAATCATAATTCAAAATACAAGTACAGACAGAAACACATACTGATAAACAGGTGTGATGTTTTTAGCTGGTGCGTGGCATTGTCAGATTTGACAGGTTTGCTGTGTGTCAGCTAGCCTGTCGTGATAAGAGGTGTTATGACTTGCACTGCTCCAACGTCATTGTCTGATTAGACACTGGCATGAATATGATGGTATATAGATGTTCCTAACAAAGTGATCTGTGAGTGCACTGTGCATTTAGGCCACAATTATATACACCGATACTTCTAATGTAGTGTAGATCTCTTTTGTGCCTCCAAAACAGTTGTGACTCATCAGAGAATGGACATGGCTCTTCTGAGGGTGTCCTATGGTGTACGCTAACAGAATGTTGTTAGTGGGGGCCTTTGGGTCGTATGGGTTGAGGGTTTGGTGTCTTTTGCTGGTGCGTGGCATTAATTAGTCTACACACCCACGTCTGAGGTTTTATTGTCATTTATTTTGTGACTCTAATGTCTGGTTACAATTGTATGCTACACACCTCAAGCTGGTTCATGTTTGGGATATTGTGGACTTGTTATTGTCCTATTAGAGTTTTAAGGTAAACTTGTTGAGGTTTTACTGTTTTTTCTCCCAGTTAGATCAGACAATCCATCTTCGCTACAGTTTTCCATTTAACTCGGTAAAGTTTGAAGCCTGCTACCATGATGGTGTTAGCATTTAGCTCAAAGGACACTGTGCCACAAGTAACGTTAAAGCTTGAACAGTTAACAGCGAATTAGGCATTTGTGGAGAACACCTGCTTTGTAGACTAGTACTATTCAACTGCATGCAGAGGTGTATTCTCTTTTTTCTCTGTATTAGTTAAAATAGGTCTCATAATGGAATCCTGTTACCAGATTTCCATTTTGGTAAGATTTCAGTCTGACTTTACTAGGTTAAATTCACTAAATGAAATCTGATACTTATATATATTAACTTCTCCTGTTTTATTTAGTCAGTGTTGTTTGTTTCATTTGTCTTTAAGGCTGTAGACAAGTGAATTCTTCATTCACACTCTGTTATAGTCAGATGGGCAGTGAAAATCCTACCTTTGTGTCCTCTAGCTGCTCATAAGCCTCCCAGAAGTACTTTGTGAAAAGCTCCCTGCTGATTGGTGAGCCGTTGATACGTATCCTCTCTCTGACATCAACCAAATGTGGAGAGCTAAGGGCAGAGGAGTCACGGTTATCCCGCAGAAATGCCGGCAAGCTCTGAACAATAAAAGTAATATGTATATATCTTTTACTGCATTTTGGATTTTTTTTTGAAGAATTGCCAGTATAACATGAAACCCTAGAACATATAACATATTATTGAACTTACAGTGATGAATCCCATTTGCACCAATATAAAGCTATTAACCAACCTATTAATAATCCTAATGATGATTACTTCCATTCAAATGTCTTAGTGAAGTTAATAATTACATCTGTGCATTGCTTACTATGAGAACATCTCTCTCATTTCACTTCCTGAGCAGATAACATTACAGCTGCATATTGTAAAACTGTGCAGCAATAAGACAAATACATTTATGTCAATGCACAACTGAGAAAACAAACCAGAGATAACCTCTTATTATCTCTCACACAGGTCACCCGGCTTGAAACGACAGCGTGAGTCAACCATTGATCAACTGAAAAGCAAGCAGCAAAGTCCAGACTAGAAACTGAAAAATGACGTTCATATTTGCATCGGTAAGTTGTGACTTCTGTGTATGACAACAAACGGTTGTTGTGGAAGAAAACAAAACACTGAACCATGGCACTGCCTTGATTTATTAGTAGTAAGTGTAAAGTTGCTTGTTTTAGCTGATTGCTGCCACTTGTTCTTGAATACGTCAATATTTGAAGCACTTAGAAATGGTAAATAGCCTTGCTTTTATATAGCGCTTTTCTACCTATTGGTACTCAAAGCGCTTTTACAGTCAGAGACACATCTACCCATTCACTCACACAAGCACGCACACATTCACACACCAGTGTCACTTCATGATGTCACGCACTGGGAGCAACTGGGGGTTCAGTGTCTTGCTCAAGGACACTTCGACATGTGGCACATTCCGGGGATCGAACCGCTAACCCTCTGGTTCATGGACAACCCGTTGTACATACTGAGCCACAGTCGCCCCCATGGCATGAGTTGGTCTTTTTTAATTTTCTCATTAATAGCACAAGCTCATTTGTCATACCTGTAAAATCCCGTGCTAAAGCCATGGCTCCTGAGCACTCTTTCAGTAAAAGCACATGTTGAACCCTGGGGGAAAAAACAACAAAAACTTTTTATTGTTCACAATGGACGATTTCAACATTTTTTTCAGTCTGAATCCAGCTGAAGACCATGTCATACCTTTCCTTTTGTCCCGGTAACGTGAATGATGTTGAGTTTGTCCAGTTCACTCACCTGAAGGAATGACACATCTACATGTATAAACACATCCCAATTTTGTTTGAAAGCACCTCTGGTAGAGTGAATGGTTCTTTATTGCTTCACCATATGATTATGTGGCAGACCAAGTGCTGTAGTCACATTAATGAACACTATATGTCACCGCATCGTTTACAAAAATCTTCTCCTCACCTACAAAGCTCTCCACAATCAAGCCCCCACTTACCTCCGCGACCTTCTCCAGGAATACACCCCCTCCCGTTCCCTCCGTTCAACTTCTGCAGGACTGTTAGTCACCCCCACACCACGCCTCAGCACTATGGGTGCCCGAGCCTTCAGTTGCTCCGCACCCAAACTCTGGAACTCTCTCCCCCCACACATAAGACAATCTGACTCCATCACAACCTTCAAAACCCAACTTAAAACTCACCTGTTCAAACTGGCATACTCACTATAATCATACACCCTGTACCCGTTTCTATCGCTTTTATCTTGATGTTTTGTTTGTTGTGTGCTTTTTATTATTAATGATCTTTTATGCCCTTTTTTGTAAGGTGACCTTGGGTGTCCTGAAAGGCGCCTCCAAATAAAATGTATTATTATTATATCATCAATATCAACACATATCATTAAGATGACCCACTGTGTAGCTCCACTCTTTGCAGCCAAATCAACTCTGACTCGTCAAGATACATTTAAAATGAGTATATATTTCAAGCACACCTCTCAAGTTATGCTGTGGTGTCTAGCAACATGATAGGAGCAGATCCTGCTAGTAGAAGGGGTACTCCATGGATCAGATTTTATTTTGCCCAGCACATCCCACAGATGCTCCGTTGGACTGAGATCTTTGATCTGTGCCTCAAACTATTCCTGAACCACTGTAACTTAAAAGCTTTGTCGTCAAAAGGCTTTCCAGCATCTGCTACAATGCTTAGGTAGGAGGTATGTCAAAGTAGCACGAATGACATAACCAAAGGTCTCCCTGCAGAACATGACCCAAAGCATCACAACCCCACAGACTACTGCAGACCAGGAGCTCCTCACAAGATCTGTAGTTTGGTCCTTGTCAAAGCCACTCAGATCCTTCTACTTCTATGTACGCTGCTTATGTCAATTGTTTACCACCGACATGATAATAGCGGATAGAAACAGAAGATTCCTGAGATTGTAATATTTACAGTTACTGTGTAGTTACTTTCAAAATGTGGCTTGGCACAGTGACACTTACCTCAGGATTACCGACTATAATAATATAACAAACACATGTGGATGATGATAGAATAATTAAGATTGTATATTGTACGTACAGTTAAGCTGGTGCGGTGGAGGAATCCCTTCATGGCCTGGATGTGCCTGGATGGATTCTGCTGAAATTCGTGCAGCCTTTCCAAAACTGTAGCAGGACTCTGCAGGCTGTTCAGGATGCATAAAGCTCCCTGACACAAACACAAAAAGACACACAATGACACTCCAGTCCAGCCAAATTATAGCATGCGAAAAAGAACACCACCTGTCGCCTGTTATCATCATATAAAGTGAGCAGGAAATTAAAATACAGGAGGCTCGCATGTTTAACGAAACTCACTTGAAAAGTCTTGGTCCGATTCATGACAGCAGTTTGACTAAGTTTCATGGCAGCAAACCTGATCAAAGAAAGCTGTCACCATTCCACAAAAACTACAGAAAGGTGGATTTGCATACTGACAAAAATACTTTAGAACATAACCGCCAATAAATACTCTCCGTGAGACGGGGACAGGCTGAACATGAGCGATATCATACTAGTCCAATCAGGTTCTTGTCACACCTACCCGCCTTTTTTTTCCTTTTTTGTCAACATGAGATGGCTGTTTGCACAAGAGGTCTGCTGTTCACAGACTCATACAGAAACAATGCTAACACTGATAATCATTTCATTTGAAACAACTGAAAACAATATTCTAATCAATAAAAATGATTATTTTCTTTAGTTTAAAACCCAATGTGCATTGAAGCAGTTTAAAGCGTTGGTACTGAATGTAAGAGCTTAAATGAAATGGTTGGCGTGTGCTGTACCCGTAAAATCTGCAGGTAGGTAGGAAACAGTAGGAAATATAGTAAAGGAACTTAAGGAACAACAGAGAGAATACTTTCAATTCATTTCACTTTTATTTATGTAATGTCATTAATGTCAATAACATACAAACTGTCTCAAGATTCTTTACAAAACCCAGCCGGAAATCCCCAGAGCAAGCCTGAAGGCGATGGCAAGAAAAACTCCCATCTGCCTAAGTCCAGACGGGTAGAGACAGAATAGGAGGGCATACAACTGTTAGTCAGAATAGTAGTACTATCAAAGGAGAGTTAACATATATGTGTGTGTGTGTGTGTGTGTGTGGGTGTGTGAGTGTGTGTGTCTCACAAGAGCATGAAAGGGAAATGGAGACAAGGACTCAGAGCTATGAATATGCAGTAGTAACCCATAAATGCATGAGTAGAGAGAGAAGGCAGTAGAGGATATGTGATCAGTACATTGTCTCCCAGCAGCCTAGGCCTTTTGCAGCATAACTAAGGAATGGTTCAGTCCAACCCTAACTATAAGCCTGACCTTAAAAGTGTCTCCTGAACCCAAACTGGGAGCTGGTTCCACAGGAGAGGAGCCTGATAGCTGAAAGCTCTACCTCCCATTCTGCTTTTTGAAATGATAGGAACCACAGGTAGGCCTGCACTTTGAGATCAAAGTGATTTGTTGGGATGATATGGTACAATGAGGTCTTTAAGATATGATGGAACTAGGCCTTCAAGGGACTTGTATGTAAGGAGGAGGATTTTAAATTTTATTCTAGATTTTAAAGCACAGATCTCCAACTGATCTGTGAAAGGGCCGCTGTGGCTGCAGGTTTTCATTCCAACCATGCAACAGCACACCTGACTTGGCTCAATCAATCAACTGAACTTCCTTCACGTAGTCATTTCAGGTGTCTTCTTGCTTGACTGGAACAGAAACCTGCCAGCCACACCCACTGCATGGGTGCTGAAAACCTGCAGCCCCAGCAGCCCTTTCACGGATCAGTTTGAGACCCCTGTTTTAAAGGGAGCCAATGAAAAGAAGCTAAAACTGGAGTAATATGATCTCTCTTGCTAATTCCTGTCAATGGTCTTGCTGTGGCGTTTTGAATCAATTGGAGGCTTTTTAAAGAGTTATTTGGAAAGCCAGACAGCAATGAATTACAGTAATACAACCAGGAAGACACAAATGCATGAACTAGTTTTTCAGCATCACTCTGAGACAGGATGTTCCTAATTTTGACAAGAAGGCAGTCCTGGTTACTTGCTTTATGTGACATTTAAAGGACATATCATCGTTAAACACTACACCAAGGTTTCTCACAGTAGTGATGGAACACAAGGTAATGCCGCCCATGTGATATCTTACATGTGATTGGTTCAGGTGTAAGTAAATGGTGGATTATGACTGTATGAAGGAGGTATGAGATGGTGAAGCTTGGAAATAGTACTTGACAAGAAGGCATTTGCAAAAACATGGTGTCCCACCAGTATCAGTATAACGAGATTTGTTGTTATAATGACAAAAAGTACATTATACTCTGCAAATTATGCAGCACATCGCTGCCTGTTTTATGATTCAAAGCATGAAGAAATTATAATATTAGGTGTGAATGGACCTCTTGCTATAAAAATTCTAGAATAAAATATTTATTAGAACAGGAAACTGTGTCACTAAGTTGAATCTCAGACAATGCAGGTAGATCGGGACTATCCCTCCCTATTTTTTTCTGTCTGTAACTGAGTAACTGAGCATACTATACAGTGGTATACCTGTAGAATGATGCGAGGCATGCAGTACCCAGGATTCAGCCTCCTCAGGAAGTATAGCTTTGAGTGGGCCCTTTTGACAAAGCTGGAGGCGTGGGGCATTGTCCTGCCGGAACTCGCCATAAGAAGATCAACAGTAACTATAAAGGGATGCCCAGTATTTAAAAATACAGTGACATAGACCATGAGTGACTGCTATTAAGGGGCTCTAAGTGAGTCAAGAAATAAAGTTACAGCATCAGCCTGGAACGGCTTCATATTAACACATTAATGAATAAACATGCAGGAGTACAGGTCTTCAAAATAAATGGCTCAGCGTGTATCCATGATCATAAGGGTGCACCAAAATGAGCCTTCTATGGGAAAACTATTCTAAAGAATTACCACTAGGTGTCAGCCCAACACAACAGAACAGATTCTGTGCTCAGCATGGAGTCAAAATGCTCACTACTGAACACCATATTATTTACAATTACACAGTCTTCATAGAGTTAAGATTACGTTTATTAATTGATTTGCGGCGAATTCCATGCCAGTTATCTTTATCTAGCTTTTAGGATCTAATCACACCTTTTGAAACGATGACAATGCAATGGGGTCAACCACACCTCTTCACGCAGAGTTTCTTTCCAGGCTTAGTTTTTTTTTTTTTTTTTTTCAAAGTTTTATTTAAAGGTTCCAGTCATAGTCAGAACATTGACCGTGGACAATACAAAACAGTCAGGCATCAAGGATTTAACTAAACAAATACAGTATGAGACATAAAGTGGATGAAGTACATAAGTCATTACATAGGTAACATAAATATGATAAAATAAATGAAATTAAATAAAAGGAAGAAAGAAAATGGCAGGGCATATTATATTTCTCCAAATATTTCTTCAATTATGTTAACAGTGTGTATACATTTTTTATTATCAATTCTTTTAATACATTCAAGGTAGTTCTTGAAATCAATTTCAAAAACAGGAAAGAAAGGATTTTTCCAGGCTTAGTGGAATCACTCCAAAGACTCCTAGCAAGGAATATTTGGGCTAAGTTAGGAGCTCTCTGAGAGGATTCTCAGAGTCTTTAGTAATTAGTCAGGAGTAATGCTATACAAAAGTAATGCAATTACTGTGATGTGTTGCTTTTTGCTGTAACGCGGTAATGTAAGGCATTCCAAAAAAGGGGGAGAGGGGGTAATATTTTACTCGGTGGTGTTTTGTTTTTATATTATCGCCAATAACACCGCGAGGTCAGTAGAAGAGAAACACTCGGCGCAAATTGTAACGTTTCTTCCTGTAGGGCTGAAGCAGGCTCGACATCGTACCTCGTTTAAAGGGGTGCTCAAGCACACCTAAACACCTAAACTTTGTCTCAGCACCCCTAAAAAAGGTTATTTTAAATGTTTTGTCCATGATAAGACGACATAAAAATAGACTAGCACAATCAAAGAAAGTATGTAGTTTAAATATAATATTTTAACGAGGAAATGCAGTATCCCCCCCCCTCCCCAGTGGTATGATCCACCTCTCTCGTTTTCCCCTCCTTTCCACACGCACGCAGCGCGCACACACCTAGTTTGGTTGACCACCTGAGGGGCGTGACTTCTGTAAATTACCAAACGATCTATTTACTTTATCAAATTAGTCATTAGCAACAGCCTTAACTTTTACTGTTGTTGTTATTGTTCAGTAGGAGTTCACTAGCTGACGATTTTTCTCTCTCTGGTAGGCTAATAGTGCAGGTTGTCAATTAACCACTGTCCATAGTTTATATTAAGCTTGTGGTTTGTGCATATGTGTTGATGTTAAAGCCAGCTTTAAGACTAATACTGCCTGTCTACAGAGGACATTAACAGCTTTTGCAATGATAACAAATGTAAAGGGGTGGGGCCTTGATACCATTCTTTTTCTCATTCAGGAAAATGTCATCCACCAGTTATATGAAATCCTTAAAAATAAAAACTTTATTTTTTTTTCAGCATTCTAATTACCTTACAAAGGTTGGGGAATTAAAAAAATGTGACTGGATATTATTTTTCTTCTGGTAGTCTGGAGGTTAGCTAGGGGTTGCTTTGACGTTTATTGACCTTAAGTTTGTTTTACACTTACTGTTCCTACTTCATCTTCTCATTTAAATGCAATTTTCTTAATTTTTTAAACACCACCTATTACATTCCTCTGTTGTTAGCCTTAAGCCTAGGGACATAAGATACATTTAAATTAAGTATATATATCCAGTTATTTTGGTGAAAGTAACTAAAAGTAATTCAGTTGTAGTGTAATGCCTTACAATTCAGAGACAGTAATATTATAATGTAACGAATTAATTTGAAATGACGGTAACAAGTAATACATATTGTATTACGTTTTTGAAGTAACTTGCCCAACACTGTTAGTAATACAAGCCCAGGTTAAATGACACATGCTTTATTGCTTCATTTTTATTTATACTTATCTTCTATCTCAGGGCATAAGATAAAGTTCAAAATACATGGAATGCACAAAAATGATTTTAAGTAGAGAGTATGATTAGCCAGATTTGAATGATATTAAATATTCCATAGTGTGCCAAAAAGTTAAATAGCATACTCACAACGTAACAGTAATTTGACAAAGAATCTACATTTCGACAGTGAAAAACCATGAAATGCTTGGTGTCTGTTTGTCTGTCTGTCTGGAAAGAAGTCCTGGATAGTGTGTGAAAAGGGAGTGGTGAGCAGCAATAATAAAAACAGGAAGAAACAGTGCAGATAAGAATGAATGTGTTTTGTGTCAGTCTGTTTTGCCTACTGTCGACAGTTCAGGTATGAGGACTGGGATGGTAATGGGTGAAATATATGCCATGTCACTGGCTGGCATAGAGCACCCCCCTGTGGCTGAGGGTTCGGAGAAACACTGCCTTTTGTAAGAAATTTAGCTTCACCTTATTGAGCACAGAGGAAACACAATTGTTCAGTGCTTCCTCTGAAATACGCTCTCTCCAGAACAAATACTTGAGGCTGAATAAAGCACCAAAGCAGAATGAACTTCCCCTTTAATGCTGCGGTTTTATGCTTTGTATCAGCACCTGCACTGGGTTTTAGAAGAGAATTCACTCTTTCTAGCAGTATTTGTAAGTATACTAAACCCTAACAGAATGGAAGACCCTTTGATTTGATTTTAATAATACAGTGGTCTGTGTCTCTTCTAACTGTTTCATGTTCATCCCAAAGAATGAAGAATCTGCTTTACAGAACCCAGAGGCAAGGACTATGGCTTTAACAGAAAGAAACATCGAGCAGAACCCAGCTCACATGGGTAGGTCCATCTGCTTGAGGTCATGCAAGGAGAGACAGAAAAAGGGAAAACAGAAAAGGAGAGGAGAAGACGATGAGCCATACATCTGTCATACATCTGAATACATGAAGACTGACAATGTAGAATGGATAGTCATTCAAAATGTTCATTGTTGAAAGGTTTAGCGGGTATACAGAGCGCACAGACAGGTATTGTTAAAGAGATCAACAAGACATTAAGGGACATTAATCTGTCAGTGACGACAGTGGTGCTCTTTCTATTATAATATATGAGAAATCATAAACAGGTTAGACAATTATGGATTCAGGTAAGAATGTACAACTATAAACCATGAAATCTGGCTAGGCTGGTGAGGCGTGGACCACAGATGAGTAGTATGCTGCTCCACAGATCAGAAACACGCAATTGCAGGCGGGGGATGGTCACTGGAAGATGGGGGAGGAAGGAAAAGGAGCTAATAACCTGCTATATAGTAGCAGCCTAGCCCACCATTAGCACAGGCCTGTGGCAGCATAGCTAAGGGATGCTTTAGGGTCACCTTGTCAATGGCTGTTGAGTAGTGCTCTACCCTACAGAGACAAACCATGAATGTGGGCATACAGTCACACAAACACATGTACACAATGACACCTGGGAAAATGTCCAGCTGGATTTTGAAGATAGATGTGATACATCAAGACTGATCAGGGACAAAAGAGACACTTCTGACAGATATGAATATTCTTTTAGTGTACTGATACTGATACTGTACATATTTATATGTATTATGTACAATAATTTTTACTATTTGGCTGCTCCTTTCACAGCTATTGCATAATTTACAGGAGATACTGTGTAGTTCGCACATGTACCTATGTACAGTATGAATACATGAGGTGTACACATGTATTATTATACTCATCACTCTTATTTTATTACCACATGAATACATGTAGATTACTGTACTGTCCTTTGTCTGTTTGTTCTAATACTGCTGTATCATCCTGAATTTTTCACATGGATGCATAAAGTCAAGTCTGTATTGCTTTGGGAGCAAATAAACAGATTTACTACGTTTGACATTCAGGTGGAAATATGTGAGCGTCTTGAGTCTGACAGTCAACCAATTTCAGTGTTGCAGAGACGATGAAAATGCATTTTCTGTCCTGTCTGGCTCTCATTAAAACCACATTTCCCATAAACCCTCTTTCTTCCAGGACCAGGACCCTCCCCCATCTCAACCGGATGGGAGTTGTTTTTCACTGCAGTGCAGTCACAAAGCCTTTACAGGCCACCAGTGTTTTGCTGATAACGTTCAGTGATGAGTATGAAAGGATTTATAAATGTGGGCTGGCTGGATGCAGCAAATGTGAGCTTATAAAAACAACAGCAGTAGGTGGTAGTGTAGAAATAGACCCTGGCTTTGGCACAGGCAGCTGGGCTAGCAGCAGCACCCCAACATTATGACTGTACGTTGTATTTTTTGTAACATGATATGTGAGCAGGGTGGGCTGATGCACTGCGGACTTTCCCTGGACCACGGCTGCGCTGTGGGGCTGTGGCTGTGCATGGCTTGCCGGTGACTGTCTGGCTGTATTAGCATCAAATGGACTTCCTGACTCAACTCCCCGGAGAGCAGGCAAGCAGGCACGGCCCTCTTAAAGACAACGCATGTGCAAATCAATAGAGGGCTGCACTTCCCCCATCGTATTATTCAACAGACAGGCAAACAGGCATTCTCTCTTCTGCCTTGATTCCATATTTTTGGCTTATGTGGCCCAAATTATACAGATATTTTGTCCAGCTTCATGCAGTTTATCAAATTTACTTGTAGTCTATATAAACATTATTAATCCTCATGTCATGTCTTTTCTGCTCTAAAAGGGCTACAGCTAAGGGGGAGGTGAAGTTAAGAAAGAAAATGTGAGATAAAAGGTTTTTCTACTAAATAGAAAAGCGGAATTTCACCCCAGAAATCATTATTAATACATTTGGATTACATTTAAGAAAGGACGAAATGCAAAAATGAAAGCCATTCTAATATTTTTGCATTCTTTTCCATGCTGGATAAAAAAATAAATAAATAACACATTATATAAATAGATTCACCATCTTGATTTTGCTTTAAAGGTGGCTTAGGCACAAACCCATCTGATATGTAGTCGAGACAGAGATTGAGCTGGCAAATACTGCTGCTCTGGTTTAGCATGAGTTTAACATGAGCTTTTATGTTTTCAAATCTAGTTCCCGAAAATGCTGTGTAACAAAATATTTCTAGAGCCTGTTCTTGTGTTTTAGGTAAAACAGATGAGAAAAAAACTCAGACTCAATTTTCACCAAATAACATGTTTCGTACCTACATGGCTTACAGTGGCATGTTTTTATCTCACATACATCCAAGTATGGTTTCACTAATCATCTATCAGTGGCCTAAATCTAAAAATATCAGTGCTTCAATCACACGCCTCTGTAAAAGGCGTACCTATTCTTTTTTCTTTCCCAGATGATCCACTGAATTTCCCAGGGTCTTTTTACAAAGCCAGCTCAGGGTGTAACCAGCAGTCACACAGTTTCTTCTGACACACTTTGATGGGATCTAATGCGTGTCTGTGGCCTGAAGGGGCTGTGTTTTGCAGCAGAGTATGAGTCTGCTTGAATGCTGCTGCAGTGGGGAGTGGGTAATCTGAGATGGGAGTGAATCAGTGGTTCTACTGTACATGAGCTCAGCTGCTCCTGTCGAACAGCTGTCTACCACGATAGCCCATTACCCACAATATCTGCATAAAGGAGCATTGTCCCATCTGATAAATGATTTGCTTGTGATATTCTATGTCGTCATAGTTATGTAGAAAACTACAAACTGCAGTGAAAATACTGCAGTTTGTACAGTTTGTTGTGTGTACAGTTATTTGAATAGGGAAGGAAAGAAACATTATTTTTTTTGTTCTGCTTCCGCATTAGTGGAATAGCAGACAATATTTTCTCTGCTGCTTTACAGTTTACATATACACTTATGTGTTGTATTAATTGTGACAAATACCAATCAACCACAACATTAAAACCACTGACAGGAGAAGTAATTAACATTGACCCTCTTCTGACAATTCAATGTTCTGCTGGGAAACTTTTGGACCTGGCATTCATGTGGATGTTACTTAGACATGTAGCACCCACCTAGATCAGACCGGACACCCCCACCCTTTAGCAACTTACACTCCCTGATGGCAGCAGCCATCCCCAGAAAGATGCAACGGTTTAGGTACAACTCAAAAACCACTCCTAGATCCCAGACTAATCAAGTATCTGTGAGATGATCCACAGAGACCCCTCCCCTCAACATCACAGGACACCCTCAGAAGGCCCATGTCCATTCTCAGACGAGTCATAACTGTTTTGGAGGCACAAGGGAGACCTAAGCAGTATTAGTAGGTAGTAGTTCATAATGTTATGCCTGATCGGTGTATGTTTCTTTAATCTTCTGCACAGTTTTATTGTTTTAATGCTTTACTTATTTGCAAATTTTACCAATGCTAATTTATGTGCAATACCAACTCACAGTGGCTAAAGCAGTGCTATCCATCTACTTTAATATTGCTTTATTATGTATATTCCTTCAAATAATGTGGACATGTAACATGTTTTTAAATCCCAGTAACCTACAAAGACTGAGACGAGTTACCTCAAAGTATGTTTTATTTTATTACAAAACACATTATTCATCGTCCGTAACCGCATGTCCTCTGGAGGGTTGCGTGGGGCTGGAGTCTATCCTACCAGTCATCAGGCAAGAGGCAGGGTACACCTTGGACAGGTCTCCAGTCAGTCACAGGGCTACCACAGAGAGACAGACAACCATTCACACTCACAGCTACTGCCAACTTAGAATCACCAATGACCCTAACGGATATGTCTTTGGATGGTGGGTGGAAGCCAGAGTACCTGGAGAGAACCAACACAGACACAGGGAGAACATGCAAACTCCACTGAGCTCATAACGTACATTTCCAATCCTGGCATTTCTTTCTGTTGGATAATCCAAAACACTATCTATCATTAACTTTGGATTTGAGACTCCAGTTTGGTTATACTAATAATGACTCTTCCAGGCACATAAAAGTAAGGCAATAATAAGTAATGGCGGTCCACAGGATTCTGAACGAGGACAGATACATTTTCATCTTACACCTAAATCCTTCAGGTAATATTATTAGGAAGTACTGCATAAATGTGTAGTGCTATCGAGACAACACCCAGCTAGATGTATCTATGAAGCCAAATTAAATCAATCCATTAGACAAACTTCACACACATGAGGATGTGTCATTTTCAGAGTTGAGAAAAAAATTAAAGCCAGTGTAGTTTAAAACTTCAGAAATTCTAAATATTTACCAGAGTTATTCTGCCTCACCTTTGCCATCAGTATTACTTGGAGGAACATTCACCTATGCATTATGGTCAGAATTATGAACCATGTGCATGCATTTATTCCTTCTAAACTGGACTACTGTTCTTTTTATTCCAGGATCTATTCAAATCTACTTGAAATTTAGGCTAATCCACAATTCTGCAGTAATGACAGAAACTAGAAAAAATTAAATAAATCATGTTCTAAATTTTCACTATAACCCACTCACGGCTCTTCCCGGTCTCTGTCCTCTCCTGTCTATTAAATTCCTTCCAATTGCACATACTTTATGTTCAGATTACATCAGTGACTCTGCATGTAATCTTGTTAAAGCATTATAACCTCCATGGGCGTGTCCATCTCAGCAGCATCTGTTTCCTTCTCATAATATTGATCTGGCTGCTGGAAGCTGAGTGCTTATTGCTGCAGTGCCCCGAGAGGTGCTGAGTCATGAGAATCAGTCCACTGTTTAGCAGGGCTTCACAGAGACACACAGTGAGCTACTCTACTGTAAGCATGCTGCAGGAAGTGCTACATCATCGGTGTACTCATAAAAAGCATCAAACAGCAAAAAGTGTCCTCCCACTGCTCTGAAAGGCTTTTGTTTTTTTTCATGCATTAAGCTCCAGCTGACCTGACTCAAGCTGTCTGCAAACCACCAAAAGCACGCAATGTATCCTCCCAAAGAAGATCAATGAATAATTGATCGGGCGTAGCACAAAGGAAACAGACTGCAGAGAAACAAAACTGATGGAGATCAAAGAAAATCTCCACCAGTTCCTGAGGGTGGAGCTGAATTTGTAAAGATTTGTTTTATTTTATTAAATATACATAACAGTGACAATGATGACTGCAGCTACAATGTTCATTGTCCTCACCCCTATGTGGACATACTCAAGGTATTCTATGGCTAAGGCGACTATATTTCCCACCAATGATAGGAAAGGAATGCTACAACAGAAATACTTTGTTGACTTAAATTTAGGGGCCAGATGTATGAAGATATAAAGGTATGATTTTCAGGAGAACTGAACTGGCACAGAACCTGGAATTCAAACCCATCTAACGCCCCTGGGATGAACCAGAACAACAAATTAATACAACACATTCTGATGTCAAAAAACTAAATCGGTGAAATAAACACTGTCGTCAGTTGCTAAAAAAAGAAATAATCCAGCAACAACACTTTCTGTACTTGAAAAACACAGATAAATGGTTTGAAACAACTGAGGACATGCTACGTTCGAGCACACAACGTAAACCTTCAGAGTGCTGTATATAAGCTTTGTTTATGGATGGGTGGTGAATGGTTTTAGGCTTTTGTAGCTCTGCTCCTCTCTTGTCAATAGATCATGTGGGTGCACATTCAGGAATATAGTATGTCAAATATAGTCAAATGTGCAAAACAGTTGGGTTAAAAACTGCATTCATTTACAATAAATTTGCATTATCCAAATAATATTCCATCCACCCATGAATTTTCATCCTCTTATCCATGGGCGGGTCGTGGTGGCAACAGGCTAAGCAAAGAATTTAAGACATCCATCTCGCCAGCATTCCAGTTCCTCTGGTGGGATCCTGAGACGTTCCCAGACCATATATCCCCCCAGCAAACTCTGGGTCTACCGTAAATTTCTCTCTGTCCACCTGCAACTACAAAGACCAGTGCAGTGAAGGAAAATTAGATCCTCATTTGCTACTGTCTCTGTCACATAACTCTGCAAAACAGAGAGGCGTTTGTGTTTCAGATTACAATGCACACACAGAAGAGACTACCATGACCTACATACTGTATGTCATGTTTAACATGGGTCTGCTGGATCTAAAGGCATCCAGACTTAGGATCACTGAATTCACAATTTAGATTTAATGAGACTTTACCAGTCCACACAAGTACTAATCTACATAAAAATGTACGGTATGCATTTTTACAGTGCTAAAGGCTTGGGAGTCCCATGGAAAGCCTAAAGCCCTGTGCTAATGCACAGATGAACCGCTAAGGAGCATGATGTTTCCCCCCTCAGTCTTCACAGATATGGCCGTGGCAATTGTACCAAGCAGGAGTGTTGGCGTCATTCTTCCCTGGCATTCAGATTAACTATTAATAAGACTGTGTGCCCTCATTTCACAACTGTGCTTTAAAGCAGCCAAACAAATGACAGTCTGTCAGAGCCAGCTTATGAACATTTTTTATGTTTAAAGGTTACAAAAGGCCATTTCAGACCAATAAAATTTGAATATGACACCCACACCTTAGCAAATGCCTTTACAAATATAAACTTTATACTTTGTATAATGTGAATCTTGCTGATTTTAAATGAAAGGCAATGTGGATGTGGTGTTGTATACTGAATCACTTCTTCACCATCATTTGACAACTGTAGACACTTTTTGGTTGTCTGCTTTGTTAATCATCAGCCTACTATTTGGTGTATTGTTAACTAAAATGTAAAAGGCAAAATCATTTCTCACACATAGTAGTGTCTATGAAAGTGTCCGTCCTACATACCAGATATTTACCAGACTGAATCAGTGAAAGGGGAACTAATCTCTGCAGTGAGCTGATGCTGTGGCTCGCCTGAAAAGCTGTAGACGCCCTAACCTAAAAAACACATGAGTAAGAACCACAGTCATGGCCGTCATGTTGCGAGTTTCCGCCAGTGAAACTTCTGCTAAACTGGACCATTGTGTTCCATTTATCAGCCACGTGGACAGTGACTAAATAGCCGCCCCCTACTAAAAATGCAGTTTAATAATTTGTACAAACAACAACAATCTATCAACCACACAGCAGACGTTTCGCTATTTTAAATGTATGTTTACGGGTGGATATAAGATGCAAAATAAAATTTCTCCGTCGATATCATTTTTTTCTTCCGCCATCACGAGGGAAGTAGGCCAACGTCTACAGATTACACGTTAGTCATACGTTTGAGATGAAAGTGATTGACAGACGGATTGGACCAATAGCGGATAAGCATTTGAACATTTGATTGGTTCAAATTTCTGTCTGTCAGGCGTGCTTGCACGCAATAGCTAATACGAATAGGAGCTGAGGGGTAAGGGGCGGATCCTGTGTCAGTATAAAGTAAAGTGTTGATGCGTCCAGTACGCACTTTAAGAAAGCCAAAGTCATTCGTTGAAGGTGTTGTCTACCTCCAGTAAATATGAGGGAAATTGTTCATCTCCAGGCTGGTCAGTGCGGAAACCAGATTGGTGCCAAGGTTAGTAAAACTGTCTTTGCCTTTTGATTGTTTAACCGAGATTTCTTTAATTTTTTTGTATGGAAAAACGCCGTTTTCATTGCTCTTGAAGCCGGTGCTTTGTCCCAGAAACCACACCCTGGGAACATCAGCTTGTCCTACTTTTGAAATAGCCCCTATCTAACATTTATTTTAACTACATTTGCACTCAAGGTCATCTTTAGAACGGTAATATGTCGACGTATAATCGAATAAATTGAACAAAAATGTATTTTTTTTTTTAATTGTCCATTTTAGTTTTTGTTGTAGCAAACGCTTAAACTGTGAATATAAACGAATGCAGAAAAGTAACGTTTAATAACGGGTAGATTTACGTAGCTGCAATAGACTTATATTTCAGCGCATATTTTACTGCAATGCGAAAAAGGAAGTGATGCGAATGTGTGGTTACATGAAACTCCACCCATTTTAATCGCGTAACAGCATTATAGACTATATATGGCTGCATATTATCTTTTTTAGCGACATTTTATTTTACGTGTGTACAAAAAATTTTTTTTTTTTTTTTTTTTTTTTTTTTATGTAAGACCACCCGGCTCATTGAGGCCTACTTGGCAGTCCCTTTTGAATGGCGCCCGGCTTTTGCCTGAAGAGGGCAGTTAGTGACGTAGGAAGAAATTTAAAATTCATAACTATGGCGGCCAATAGGGGGTCAGGCCGCGCGCGCCTATGGAAGCACGGCGGGAAAATTGATATAACGTTTGAATAACAACCTCCATTTATAAATCCTCACTTGTAAATGTTTAACTAACAAATTGCTTGAATGCTTCCTGGATTGTTATGGAGTCATGCTTATCTGAAACAAGTTTGCATAATTTTATTTCTTTCAGTTTTGGGAAGTGATTAGTGATGAGCATGGTATTGACCCAACTGGTACTTACCATGGTGACAGTGACCTGCAGCTGGACAGGATCAATGTCTACTACAATGAAGCCTCAGGTAAGTCTGATATTGGTGATATATGTTGCATAAACACATTTCTCCCCCTTTTATTTCTCTCCTCACCTCACCTCTGCTTTGTTTTATAGGTGGCAAATATGTGCCCCGTGCTGTGCTTGTGGATCTGGAGCCAGGCACCATGGACTCTGTGAGGTCTGGACCTTTTGGCCAGGTCTTCAGGCCAGACAACTTTGTTTTCGGTGGGTTTATTTTTCAGAATATTTTTATGTATTTTTTTTAAATTGCATTGCATGATTTACTGTTAAATTAAACCTGGATTCTTCATTTGCAGGCCAGAGTGGTGCTGGTAACAACTGGGCCAAGGGTCACTACACAGAGGGTGCAGAGCTGGTGGACTCTGTCCTGGATGTAGTGAGGAAGGAGGCAGAGAGCTGTGACTGCCTTCAGGGCTTCCAGCTAACACATTCCCTTGGTGGTGGTACGGGCTCTGGTATGGGCACCCTCCTCATCAGCAAAATCCGTGAGGAGTATCCCGACCGAATCATGAACACCTTCAGCGTGGTGCCTTCCCCTAAAGTATCAGACACCGTTGTTGAGCCCTACAATGCTACACTGTCAGTCCACCAGCTTGTAGAGAACACAGATGAGACCTATTGCATCGATAATGAGGCCCTTTATGATATCTGCTTCCGTACCCTTAAACTAACAACCCCCTCATACGGTGACCTTAACCACTTGGTTTCTGCAACCATGAGCGGTGTCACCACCTGCCTCCGGTTCCCTGGACAGCTCAATGCTGACCTGCGTAAGCTGGCTGTAAACATGGTGCCATTCCCCCGTCTGCACTTCTTTATGCCAGGCTTTGCTCCCCTCACAAGCAGAGGCAGCCAGCAGTACAGATCACTCACTGTGCCAGAGCTCACCCAGCAGATGTTTGATGCCAAGAACATGATGGCTGCCTGCGACCCACGTCACGGCCGCTACCTGACAGTGGCTGCAATCTTCCGTGGTCGCATGTCAATGAAGGAGGTGGACGAGCAGATGCTCAATGTGCAGAACAAGAACAGCAGCTACTTTGTTGAATGGATCCCCAACAACGTCAAGACTGCCGTGTGTGACATTCCTCCTCGTGGTCTCAAGATGGCTGCCACCTTCATCGGCAACAGCACTGCCATCCAGGAGCTGTTCAAGCGCATCTCCGAGCAGTTCACAGCCATGTTCAGGCGTAAGGCTTTCCTCCACTGGTACACTGGCGAGGGTATGGATGAGATGGAGTTCACTGAGGCAGAGAGCAACATGAACGACCTGGTGTCTGAGTATCAGCAGTACCAGGACGCCACTGCTGAGGAGGAGGGCGAGTTTGAGGAGGAGGAGGGTGACGAGGACCTGCCTTAATTTACTTGTCTCTTAAAGTTCTGCTGTCAATTTATGTGTTTTTCGAATTTCTGTGTAAGTGTTCTGAATAAAAGTTCACCGCATACTTGATGTGTCCCTGGCTTTAATGACCTAATGCATATTTAATGAGTTGATTTATGCACTGTACATAAAGTGCATAGCTGATCTTTTATCAGAATCATCAGCAATATTTTCTCCTACAACTCATGTGCATACTTATGATATACAGTGCCTCTTAAATTATAATGTAAAGAACCTGAGTTTATTGGTGAATCCATAAATACACATGTTGCCTGGTCAGTCTGTAATCCTGACTACCTCAGAGGGAAGAAGTAAAAATACCAGATCAGTTAGTATATTGCTCCACTAGCTATCACTAGCCCTCAACTTTAGCCAGTATGTGACTAGAATAGTTTAAATGTGTCACGGGTTTGTACATGTGACCATTAGAACACTCACTGTGGTATAAGATGTGACCATTAGAACACTCACTGTGGTATAAGATGTGACCATTAGAACACTCACTGTGGTATAAGATGTGACCATTAGAACACTCACTGTGGTATAAGATGTGACCATTAGAACACTCACTGTGGTATAAGATGTGACCATTAGAACACTCACTAAGAACCTCACTGATGTGTTGGAGAAGTTACAGCAGAATAGATGTACTAAAACACCCATGCAGACATTATCCATACAATGTCATGCATCTGAACAGTCTCTGCTTCAGGTCACAAGGTGGCAGTGTTTGCTAAGCCATTTTTTTCCACAGGCTGTAGATGAGGATGCTTGTGGCTAATGCAAGGAGTGTCCAACAGCACACTTTCTTCACCTGCCCTTCCAAATTTTGCTTCTCTCCAAAGCGTGATACAAAGCCACCCTGTCGGAAATAAAGAAACAGGAAAATTTCACATTAAGTACATTTAATTTTTTTCCGATGAGCAGCTTTTGTAGCTGGATGAGCAACACTGTAAAGCTTATCCCAGACCCCAAAACGTCAAAGGTCCAAGTTCAGTGTGCTCATTTGTGTGACTAAAATATGTGTCACTCACAGCAGTACAATATGAACTGAAATGGGAGGCACCTTTCTCCCCACTGTGGGACAAATTAAAGGATTATTTTAACATGCATATACCTGAACAAACGCATCTTACTCACGTTTTGCAAAGACAATGTACAGAAAGTGGAGGGGAGATGAGGTTCAGTGGAGTCCCACAGCTAAATTCTGCCTCAGGCCCCCCCTGGCAAGTTAATTCAACTCAGGCAGCTTTGCATGGGAAGCAACTGAGAGGGGATCTAACCAGAACAAACATCTAACATTGCAGTCTCTGTGAGCGACCCCGAGCTTCACAAACTCTGGATTTGTCAAAAATAATTGGTTCCAGTGGGCAGGGCTGGCGTTTAAAGTGGGGCTCCATTAATTTTACATGTTTAGGACTGTTTAATAATAGCTAAGAGCACTAAACAGAGAAGAGGAAGGAGTCTTGTACAGTAGAATAAGCATTTTTAACAGACAGTCTGTCAAAACCAGGGATATGGAGTTTACAAGAAGAGGGCATTTACCAGACTCTGGTGATATCAGATAGCATCATGGGAAGAGCAGGATCCAGGGTTTTGGTGGCTTGGGATTAAGTCAGTTTTTAACTAGTCTGTCTTTTGAGCTCAGTTAAACGCAATATTGTAAGTCAGTGAATTGCTCCTGGTGTCACTGTTGTGTGACAGAGCTGTGTTGTAGGTGTTAGTACAGTCCTTCTTTCTATCTAAAGTAGAATTGTAAGTATCCACTTACCCATCCTCCCTTGTTTCGTATCTCAGGGCAGATAACTCTCTCCACATAGGCCCCCACACACTCCTTCAGCTGGGGAAGGACCTCCACCATGTCCCTCTCATGGCAGTGCAAAGCCATCTGGCCAGCCAACACATACACTGACAGCACAGCGCTCCAGGCCAGGTCCCTGCGCTGCCCTCTGGGGACGGGGGGGAAGAAGTGCTCGTCCAGGATGCTCACGAGCATGGGGCACGCTGTGTTCTCCGTCACGTCCTGGAAGATGCGAGGCCAGCGTCTGAAGAAGATGGGGAAACGGATGAGAAGCTCATCCCCGGCGTGGCGCAAGGCTGCTGTGCAGGCTGTAGGGGCGGGACCCATACCCCCATCTGCCCCACCTCTGGTTACATAGTCTATGTAGTCGTGGGCCATCAGAAAAGCCTCTCTCACAAGCAGGTCAGGACTGTTCAGGCCCAGTCTGGCCTCTGGCATCTCTGACTGACACATGGCTGCCTCTGACTGCAACTGCACTAATCACCAAGCTGTATCCTCATTACACCACAGGACAGCTCCAAAGCCAAGCAGCACAGCCATTCTCAAAGCCATCAGTCTGTCACAGTGCTGCAGGGATAATGTGAATGCAAAAATGAGCAGGAATAAATACATATGACTTATGTGTACTCCAGGGTCATTTAAGAAAATAAAGAATCTATAACTCACCTTTATTTTGAAAAAACAAAAAAACAAAAAAGGATTTTCACACACCAGTTAAATTAGTAAAAAAATAGAAATAAAATAAAAAATAACGACAGCAGCGGGTGAAGGAGTGTTGGGGACCAGAGGAGAGTGTGTCTGTATATGCTAGCAGTCAGACTGGGTCACCCAGTCCCCCCCGCCAGCTAAATATAGAGCCCTTGTTGGAAACTGACACTGATCTCCAACCTCAAATGCACAATCATAGCTGCCCTCACCCACATCCCCATTCCAACGCAAGCAGCAGGGCTAATTAAAGAGCACAGAGGACCTGCACACTGACAGACAGGTTAGCTTTAAAGCAAAAGACAATCTGAGACAAACAGGGGTTTAAAAGAGGTAGTGAGGATTAACCTCTGGGATTTTCAGGTTTATACTCTTAAAGGGAAACTCTTTCTCTCATGACTTTTCTACAATAAAAGCTTAACGCTTCCTCTTCATTTATATGTGTCACATATTGTTCATTATGATGACTGAATTTATTTTCCTTATACTTATGACTTTAGTCCAAAATGGTGTGCAATTTGGAAGCACTTTAACATCAATGTAACCATACTATGCTACTTTATACTTCTGCTACACTCCATTCAATAGAGAAATGTGGTACCAGGAAATGTTTTTAATCAAACTTGAGTAGTATTTGGTTGGTGGAAATGTACTGAAGCAATTGATAATATAGGAATTATAGGAAAGTTCAGCCACACAGAACTGTCTTAGGGTAATTTATTGTTAGCTACAGTGTATGCTGGCATAACATTTTGGCAAGTATCAATAGTTGCTCAGAGACGGGACTCTATTATTAAAGATATACACTGATCAGCCTGCTACTGATCAAGTGATAACACTGATTATCTCATTGTTTCAGGTGGGCTATATGCGGCAGCAAGTGACCATGTTGTCCTGAAACTTAGTGTTAGAAGCATGGACAAGTATAAGGCTATGACAGACTTTGACACAGACTGAATTGTTATTGTTAGATGAACGGATCAGAGCATCTCCAAAACTGGAGATGTGGTATCTATCAAAAGTGGTCCAAGGAAAGCAAAGAGGTGAGCCAGAGACAGGGCTATGTCCAAGACTTACCCAGCCTTTATGGTCAGATCAGTAGAATCGGAATCTCAGACTGCTAAGAATGCTGTTTCTGAAAGAAAGGCGTTTGAATACACAGTGTTTTTTTTATATGGGCCTGCGTTGTCACTGACCCTTGTCTACTGCCAAAAGTGCCTACGATGAATATGTGAGAATCAGAACTGGTCCACAATGCAACGAAAGAAGGTGCGTTCTGAAAAATCACATTTTCTTTTACATCACATGGATGGCTGAGTGCCTATGCGTCGCTTATGTGGGGAGCATATGGCACCAGGATGTAGGGAACACCCCCTTGCTGTTACCATGAGGGTGTGATTGGTCTGCAACAATGTTCATTCAGATGGTGGTACGTATCAAATTAATATCAACATGAATGCGGGGCTCAAGTTTCATTGAACACCATTACATCACAACGAGATCATCAATGTTATTCACTTCACCGGTTGGTGGCTTAAATGTTGCGTCCAGTCTGATCATCGTATTCAATTAATCCGCTTCAGTTTCAGTGCCTTGGTATTGTTCATGTCCTTACTGGGACTCTCGAGAAGTACAGAACCATTAATGTAGGTTGAATCACAAATTCATCAGTTTATTATACAGGACGTGATCATCAGGAATAGCTAGAAGAATGAGTTAGATGTCAATTTGGCACATAACTAAACATAAAGAAACATGTCAGAATAATTTTTCAATGCTGTATGTGTCACAAAAACTCATTAACAGTCACTGTGTTAGTGGGAAGATCAGACATTTCAGAATAATCTTTTTGACTGGACTAACACTTTAAAAGGTGGAGTGAAGCTGGTATATTTCACCACATGGGAGCACTAATGTGTTACTGCACTCCCTCTCATTTACCATTGTGTGTGTGGCTGAGGCCAACATTGATTTTGAAAGCTCTCCCTAGGATTTGAACTCATAACTACTTGTTTATAATAAGCAAAATAAAAGCATTTTGGGAATTGAACCATGCAGGCTAATTAACCTACACAACTCTCTTACCTCTCTATAATCTAAAAATGTATGCAAATGCAAATATGAGGAGCCATTCTAATTAAATTCAAGTAAACGTATTTAAATTGTGGATGATTCCCCATGAGATCCATGAGAACACACAGGCACGCATGGCAAAATCTACATTGTCCTTTAAGTGTTTGCTCTTCCTTTCTGAAATGGCTTTTTTGCATCACATGGGGCTCAATCAAATGCTCTATGTATGGCATTTATGTTCGTTGTTAATTTGCTGATTTATAGTGGAGCAAAGACATGATCAAGTGGTACCATTAGCAGCTCTGTGTTCTCTGGCCATCTGGCGCAGCATACATTGTGAATGTGCATGAGGGAAGATACGGCTAATCATCCAGAAATAACCCCGACCAACCTCCTCCACACACACACATACACACACACACTACTTCAGATATACTATCAGCGTGAGTATGTAAAATGGCTACCTTGCTTCTCTGGTCCTTATGAGGAAGAGAGGAAGTGACATGCCTGATAAAGTCTCCTATCGGGCCTCTCATATGTTTGTGTGGCAACATCTGCAGAGGGGGAGAGCTTCCTGTCTCTTGTAGTGAGATTCTAGGTCTGACACAGTTACTACATAGGGAAGGAAGTCTCACAGTGGCTAATCTGTAGTAACATTGCGCATATAGCAGGTATTAAGTTTGGTACGAGTCCGGTAAAAATGGCAAACGTATTATTGTTTACTGTAGCATAGGTGCATGCAAACATTTGCTTGTTTAGAGATAAACCAAACACTGGAACTTGTGAACTTCTGGTTTCAACATAGTATGTTGTGCGTTTCGAATGTTTGGTGTTCAGGGGGTAACATTTACCATAAGATCATGAGTAGACCACTGCTAGGCAACAGCGGTCTAGCAACAGTTAGCCACCAAGGCTAACAGTTAGCTACCAAGAATTACAATTAACAAGCTAACAACAAAGAAAATGGATACCTATGGGTAACGTCAGGGCATAATGAAGAGATGAACCCATTGGTCTATCAGCATTTTACTTATATGAAGCCATGCATATTACACTACGCTACAAAGAAATCTTTATAGAACTAAACTGCAATGTATTAACTTACCATTCACTTCTGTCATTTCTGAAAACATCTGTAAACACAGGAACTTAAATGGCAATTTTTGTTAAGACATGGAAAGCCACATACACAAAGCTTTGGACCTAAATGATTACACTGACAGTAAATTGAGAGAAGACTGCTGTTACAGTAGGCAATTGTAGTCTATAGCACTTAGCCACAGAGGCTAATAGTTAGCTTCTAGAAGCTTCTAGAACTCTGTGGTTAGCTTGTTAACTGCACTTCGTCGTAGCTTCTACAGGCAAACTGTTGAGTAAGCAGTTTGAAACATGTCAGAGAGTCATGTCAGAGTTTCAGATGTCAGGTGGGACAGTCTTCCAGAGGTAGGGAGCTGAGCGACTGAATACTCTGAAACCCATATTGGGCAATTGGGCAGGTGGTGCAATAAGTTTGAGAGCCGAGGAGCTGAGAGTATGGGAGGCAGAACATCTCAGTCACAGTCACTGGGCGAGGGTATTACAAGTGGGGGCTGGGGATCTATCCTATAGTGGACCTCTACAGCAGACTACAGTGCATTTAAAATGACACGCTGCCAAATAATTAATTATACTGTTAATACTGGCCCATCATTTCACAGACAGAATGTTTTGGTTTGTGCTAAATAATGAAATGAACACAGTCTCTATTCCACCAAGGTGCATTGTTTTAGTCCTGACCCTTAACTGATGAGTAATGTAATGATTCTCCACTGCCAAATTAACACCATAGAGAGGAAGAGGTCAAAGCCACCAGGTGCCCAGTTTAGAGAAAAGGTAGCTGCTGTTATATTATTTATTAATTAGTATGATGAGGGTCCCCTGCAGTGGAAGACACCCTGCATCACCCCTGTCCCTAAGAAGCCACACCTGAGTAAGTTGAATGACTACAGACCGGTCGCCCTGACATCCAGCATCATGAAGACCATGGAGAGGCTGCTATTCTATCATATCAGGCCCCAGGTCCGCCAAGTTCTTGACCCACTGTAGTTTGCATATCAGGAGAGGTGGTGGAGGACACCATCCTCTACCTGCTGCATCAGACTCTCTCACACAAGGGGAATGGTGCTGTGAGGATCATGTTTTTTGACTTTTCCAGCACATTCAACACCATCAAGCCCCTGTCAATGAGGGACAACAGAGCTATCCACCTTACACCCTGGATACTGGACTACCTCACTGGGAGTCCTCAGTATGTCAGCTTGGGGAGCTGCACGTCAGCAGCAGCACCACAGGGGACTGTGCTTTCCCCTGCATATTCACCCAATACACCTCAGACTTTAAGTACAGCACAGAGTCCTGGCAAATGCAGAAGTTCTCAAATGATGATGCAATTGTGGAGCATATTGGGGATGGACAAAGACAGGAGGATAAGAATATAGTGAACCACTTTGTCTCATGGTCCATGGTCCAGCTCAACACAGCTAAAACCAAAGAGATGGTAATGGTTTGCCAGTGGTCCAGGCCTCACCTGCAGCCTGTAACCATCAAGGCGATGTGTGGAGAGGTGGTTCAGACCTATAAGTACCTTGTTGGCAGAGGCAAAGACCTTGAATCTATCTATCTGTCAATCTAAATAATTGCTAAAGATGTCCATGTGAGTGTGAATGGTTGTCTGTTTCTCTGTGTTTGCCCTGCGATGGACTGGAGACCTGTCCAGGGTGTACCCTGCCCCGATATTCTACATGTAATAATGAAGTAGGATCAGTGTTTGGAATAACGCCGTTAGGTAACAACGTTATTTTTTCAGTAACGGGGTAATCTAACTAATTACTTTTTTAAAGTAACGTTCTCAACACTGAGTAGGATGGATAGTATAACTATGTGAGCCTGTTGCTATATTGCTTGCATGCTACACTCTTACTTGCAAACTAGCTTTAACAGTATGTAGCATAAGACTCCAGCAGCATATGTGTTATTCCTTAAGTTTCCTTTAAATAATATATAATATATTTGAATGTTTTTTAGTTGCATTAAACACAGCAAGAAGCCTATTTTATTTACTGAAACTGTATCACTCTTTTGAACTTTTCAAACATGGAGTGTAACGTTACCTAAATACCTTTTAAGATATGTGATAATGATTCAACTAATAATGAGTATAAAGGGTTAAAATTAAGCTTCTAATGTATTTTGAAAGCATTTTTTAAACCAAAGGTTCATTTTCAGCTAATCAGACAAAATATGCTGCCTGAATATGCAAACATGGGCTTCGTATGGGCTGTATATTCTATAGTTTTAAAACAGAAACTGAATCAGTTAATAGAAAAATGAACTGATATTGACAGGCCTTAGTCCTCTGCTCCTAATGAAGACAGTGGTTCCATTTTTTCAATATGTATCCATGCTCATGTGTTTTTGTCAGTGCATATTGCTCCAGGACGCCTCACAGCACACGCACAAAGTATCTGCTATAATTTAATCCAAAGCATCATAAATCCTCTTTTCTATGCTAATAAAAGAACACAAATGGCAGCTTTGCAGAGGAGTTTTTAACGGTAGTCGGATGATCAGTGATATAAGGTGTGCTGCTGCCACGGTGCAAATTTAACCATTTTGCATAGCAGAAACAGCATGGTCCTGTCCTGCTGAATGGTGTATGAATGGTGTTTGCCTGTTATCTATAAGCAGCACAAGAGCATCTCTCGCTCTCAGGAAGTGGCTTATCAAAATCTACACAGAAGTTGAAATACACTTTGAAGTTCCTACCCACTGCAAAAAAAAAAAAAGGAAAGAGAAAAAAAGGCACCAATAAAAGCTGCAAGGTGACAGAGAAAGGTTGAACAAAGCAGACGGATGAAAACCGACCTCCTCCTGCTCCTCCCCACCAACCTGCAGTCAAACAATCGCGATCTCCACGCCTCTTTGTTCAGGATTCCCATCAGCCTCGCAGTGGGAGGTGTGGTCAGAAAGAAGAGGAAATTGCTCTGAATTTGTGGGTAATTGAAAACACCTATATCCCCCTGTGTCTCCATCTCTACCTGCTTTAAAAACCTCCACACCCCTTCCTCCTACCGGGTGCCCACCTTCTGTACCAATACACTTCTAATGGCACCCCTTCCCCATCCTGGACTCTGTCTCCCACTGGACTGAATTGATGCAAACGATTGTGCGCCCATTTGCTGTCTGGAGGAGAGGCAAACCACTTGTGTGTTTTGCCCGCTGTCTCCTGCCCTGCCTTCTCCCAATTGCAGGTATTGATGCTCCGCCATTGTTTCCCCCCTGCCCAGGGGGTGGAGTGGTTTGTGGGAAAATTGGGGGACCCCTCAGGTGTTTGATGGCTTTTATCGATTCACACCAGACTCTCCAGCTCCCATTTACCCTCTGCTACACCGTGCAAGCTTTTTAGATGACGGCAGTATCTGCAGATGTGGCTATTGAAAAGCAGTATTATTCTGTTCTATGGGTGCATGGGCATACTTTTTTTTTTCTGATGTTGCTAATCAATGAATTCAGGAGGAAATGCTGCTGTGGTTCTGCATCTCGAATTAAAGATGCTCCACTTTCAAATATGTCTCATTAATTGCAGTGTCTTGTTAGTGACAAATAAACTGTAAAACTACAGTATCTTCAAACATGCACAACTGATAAGCAGTTGCAGAAATGTTTGAAGAAACACCAAAGCTTTAATGTTTGACTTCCTTTATTTTGTCTGGAGCTAAAGCATAAGATAAAATTGTTGATGTCAAGGTTTAAAGATCTGATCAGTAGAACTCTTTAGTTTGCTGTTTGATGATATTTTAAGTAGCAATGTCCCGACTGATATCTGCACTGATCTAAAATTTTTTAAAATGATTGGATTGGACCCAGCTTAGCTGATGCCAGATCTTTGGTAGTGACTCGTTTTATATCTGCCATAAACCAAAACTGGCATCAAAGCTTTTTGATACTTCTCCTTCTGTTTTAATGGCAAATCCCAGAAGAAGAAAAACAAGAAGAAGAACTAAAATTACGTGACTAAACATAACTGCTGTGGGGGCTGTTTGAGATCAGATCAAGACTATCATGGCGGGATACTCAATATTAAAAAAAATATAAAAACTTGACTGGGACATCACTTATTTTAAGTGTTCCTAGTCTCCATTACTGTACAACATTGCACAGATCTGCTGTTTCTGCTGGGAAAGGATTGGACCTGGCATTCATGTGGATGTTACTTAGACATGTAGCACCCACCTAGACCAGAGCAGGCAACCCCACCCCATGGCAATGACTCTCTTCGATGGCAGCAGCCATCCCCAGCAGGATGCAGCCTGAGACAGACACACACACAAAAACGCTTTAGGAACAACTCAAAAAACATGAAGAACAGCACAAGGTGTTGACCTGGCCACCAAACTCACTAGATCCTAAACTGATCAAGTATCTGTGGGATGATCCACAGAGGACCCTCCCCTCAACCCATATCACCCAAAGGCCCCCACTAACAACATTCTATTACCAGACACCACAGGACACCCTCAGGAGGCCCATGTCCATTCTCTGATGAGTCACAACTGTTTTGGAGACACAAGGGAGACCTACACTATATTAATAATAATTCATAGTTAATAATAATAAAGTTATGTCTGATCGGTGTATATTTATAGGTGTTGTTTGTCTTATTCTGTCAGAGTTCACAACCTTGGTGACATGTGATGCAATGTTATACAGATAAAGCAGTATTTACTTTCTGCCTACCTTGTGGTTGGTAAGACTCTCCTGTATGGGTGTACGACCTAAAGTTCTCGGTTTGCTCCACCCTTTGCTTCTATGCAGCTCCGGCCACTCATCCAAATATGGCAAATTCTGGTTCCAAAATACCAAGATGGTGCATTTGCATTTCTTTTCAGCTTGTAGGTGAACTGTTGCTAAGCTGTAAAATTAACTTCAATGCTTAGATCTCACTTTGTGATAAGTTCAAATATTTATTTTTCCCTTAAAATCTTGCCGCATTGAAAACATCGTAACACCTAACAGGAGCTCATCACCCCATCTCAACAGTAATTATCTACTTTATCTGTGCTGAAGAAATGTTCCCTGTCCTCACAACTTGGAATTCAGACTTCCTACTCCTTAATACTTTTCCTCACAGGAAGACAGACTTTCCAACTTTCTACCACGTGTGAAGCACAAAGTAGAATGAGCTGCATTAGCCACACAGCTGCAGACACAAAGGCGTGCCACTTACGGAAACTCCACTTCAAAAATCAGAGCAAAAAGATGTCGGAGCACGAGACGCGCTCATTGATCTCTGGAATGTGCAGAGCAAAAACTGCAGTAATGAGCGCTTAGCACCAAACATGGAGACAAAGTGAAAAAGGAAAATAACAACGAACTAGCAGATTACCACTTTAACATCCTACTGATACACAGAACAATCAGCGACGACATGATCCAGTTGGAGCATACAGAAATAGAGCTTTAGAGGCTGGTGCGTTCATTGTTGTGAAGGAGAGGAGAGGTGAGAATTGACTCTCTGGTGCAGAGAGCAGACTCTCAATGCCAATAACCACCTCTTCAACGGCACCCCTCTGACACCGGCGTTCACTCACTGGAATATATATCACTTTCAAAAGCATGCAGCATGCTCTCCAAATATTTAATTTTCAACTTCAGCTGCATCTCTTGTTTATATAACAAAAGCCTCCTCTCAATTAGAGCACCCGGGGGTGGGAGGAAGCGAGGGTGCATACCTAAACGTCCTACCATTGTCTCTTCCCCCTCTCAAGCACACTCGTTTACGAACAGTCACACACACACTCTCTGCAGCTCTGCTTCTCCCACACACACACACACACACACACACACACACACACACACACACACACACACACACACACACACACACACACACACACACACACACACACACACACACACACTCCACCTGCCTAGCTGCTTTGGAGATAATGAGATTAAAATCTATTTTTGACAGTCAGTTACCTGCAAGTGATGCATTAGTGGAAACATTCCGCAGCACTACGGCTATTACCAAAATGAGTGGGAATGAAATTGCTTCTCCCATTTTCCCACTTTAACACCTGTCACACAACCAGAGTTGTTAGTGGAGGCTTATCCCATTCACCTGGTCTTAGGGCTTTCTGCATTATCCCAGCATGAGATTCGACTTCAGCCACTCACGCTGTGTCACTCATGCTTCAGATTACATATTGTAACACCATTTATGTATGAGAGAGAATTTTTGGTTTGGTATACACTCATCCAGTACTTGAAGAAATGCAACCCCGTGCTTTACCAGATTGTAAATGTCTGTTTTTATATGGCACTAAAAGCACCTACTTTCCAATCAGTGGAAGGTCAGTGTCTTGATCAAGGACACTTCGGCCTAGGTTCAACACACTGGGGACCAGATCGCCAACCCTTGGTTTGTGGAACAAGGCTCTTTCTGTTCTAATACATCAGTCAACTTCTCAACCACAAAACCTACAAACATCTTCATCCCAAAATATACAAGGTACAATTTGTAACGACATCCCAGAAGGTTTTGCTAACTTCACGTGTAAGTTCCTTGAGATTGCACAACTTACTGAAAGCACTTCACAGTCAATGGGGGATCCATGTCTTGATCAAGGACACTTCAGTATGTGGTCAATGCATTGGAGACTTCGTTAACCCTTTGGTTCATGGACAATCCACCTTATCTACTGACCCACAGCTGCCCCTGACTGATTGTGACATCTAAATCTCATTATACAATGTCATTTTTTTTTTTTAAACTAGTACATTTTCTTTCTACATAGTCATTTACCATCTAGCCCAGTGGTTATGGAGAGTATGAATCCTTCTTACAGTAAGTCCACCTCCAGCACTCCCTTGAACGGAAACAGAGGCCACCATCTTCTCCGATGACCTCACCAATTTGGCTTTCTTGGGAGCCAGAGACACTGGGTGTTTCCTCTGTTGTCTCGTTGCTGGTCTTGCTATCATATTTTCTGGACCTCCTTCAACAAGACACACAAAGGCCGATGTCCATATTCTGAGATGGAGCTCACTTGTAATTTTCAGTTACCTGATCAGAAAGTCACTGCATCATATTGGAAATTATTGCCGTACATTGATGCGGTGATGATCATTGCTTGATGTCATTTACAACTTGCGTGGAAAAACAAAAAGCTGAGGAAGTTTGGTATTGTGTGAGAGTAAACGTTGCTCAAAGATTCAGTGAATATTCACCATCAGTTGTCGCCCACTGAGATTCCGTGCATGAACCTTGCTTCAAGACTGCGGGACCTTTTTAGTTTTTTTTGCCCTGGAATTACAGGGCACCATAGTCAAGGCTCCCATTCATTCATTATCTATTACTGTGTATCCTGAGGGTCATAAGGGGCCTGGAGCCTATCCCAGCTGTCAGTGGGTGAGACGTAGGGTTCACCCTGGACAGGTCGCCAGTCTATCACATGGCAAACACAGAAAAACAAACAACCATTCATACCCACATGCACACATACGACTATAGACGACTGATTATAGAATCACCAGTTAAATTAAAAACCACGTCTTTGGACTGTGGGAGGAGCAAGGCTCTTGCAATTCTAATATAATCTGTTAATTTCATAACCATAAAGGTACATACATCATTATCCTAAATGGTTTTGCTGACTTCATGTGTAAATTCCTGGAGATTTCACAATTTACCCTGCTGTGAAACAGACACAAAATTGATTTAATCTGAACCACTTTCCTAATAGCAACCTGCAAATTAACCTAATATACTCTAGGACATGGACTCTTCAATAGTTGCTAGTATCCTAGCAGAGAAAAACTGTACACACTAAGGAAGGATGGTTAATGGGGGCCATAAGGATCCACTTTTAAGTCAAACTGTCCATGCTCAACAGACTGCTATCTGTATAACCCAAATAATCTCTGGGAGTGTGGACAGTGTAATGATATCAGAAACACTATGCTACTGTAAGTGTCCAGGGTTGGCCACCCCGACAGTTTACCTATCAGAGAACTCACTATCTGACCCAGACTTTAAAGTTGCTCCAAATCCAGCCATGAGCGATACAGAGCCGTCAGGTTCACCTATTTGACGATCCAGCTGCAGCCACTTTGCATTATGACAGGTTGAGATAGTTTGCTCTGCTCCGAGATAAAGTATTGTATTAGTGTGAGCGTTGAGCAGCAAGCTGTGCAAACAGAGCCGACAGGATGTGCTGGGACTGATCAGAGGCTAAAGGTTGGAAAGTGGTGCCAACAGGTCTGGACCTCACAGAGTGGAACCGCTCAAATTTACCATTATTTGAGTTTAAACTAAGCAAAGGTTAATGGAGTTTGTGACTTTGGGAATGTAACTTTATTTATTGTCATGTTTGATGGTAAACGGTTATGGGAGAAAGTTTAAATGTGATCCCTACAATTAGCATTATAGTTGGTTATAAGTCACCATTTTTCAGTTTTGCCTCCATTAGTGCTGTCATC
The DNA here is from genome assembly GCA_005024645.1 of Planiliza haematocheilus. Taxonomy (NCBI): domain Eukaryota; kingdom Metazoa; phylum Chordata; class Actinopteri; order Mugiliformes; family Mugilidae; genus Planiliza; species Planiliza haematocheilus. The sequence continues at coordinate 3,577,056 of SRSE01001198.1, read as the reverse complement.
TTTTTATGTTATGTTTGTGGGTATCATTATGTTCCCTTTATTACATATCTGAACCAACATTTAGACTAGTCTACTTCAGCTTCAATGACATCTAAAAAAACATGAAGAACAGCACAAGGTGTTGACCTGGCCTCTGAAGTCACTAGATCCCAAACTGTCATCAGTCATTTTCTATACCCGTTTAGTCCTGTTAGGGGTCAAGGGGGTCTGCTGGAGCCTATCCCAGCTGTCATCGGACGAGAGGCAGGGGTACACCCTGGACAGGTCGCCAGTCCATCGCAGGGCCAACATTCACACTCACATGCACACCTACGCCCAATCCTAACCAGCATGTCTTTGGATGGTGGGAGGAAGCTGGAGTACCCGGAGAGAACCCACGCAGACACAGGGAGAACATGCAAACTCCACACAGAAAGGCCAGCCGGCCCATGGATTCGAACCGGTGACCTTCTTGCTATGAGGCATCAGTGCTAACCACCTGGCCACTGTGCCGCCCAGATCCCAAACTGATCAAGTAAATATGGGATAAGCCTATTGTATTGTAATGTAAACCACATTGAGCTCCCATAAAATTAAATATACTTAAAGTTGCCTTACATAGAAAGACATATTGGAGACAACTACTTCAAAACCTGGGCAGGTAATGCTGCATGCGTTTTGTCATTCAGGTAAATTGGCCCTGAGTTAGTTAGCCCCCAGGAAAGATCATTTGGAAATGCAAAATTTATTATTCATTAAAACAAGAGCAATATACCGGTTCTTTGACTCAGCAACATCATTGAGCAGAGTCCCAGGTGAAGGTAGTAGACAGGAACAGGATCCCGTGGAGTCTAGACAATGGGGGTGATGGTGGAGGAGATAGGTTGACTTCAATACCCTTCTACAACCAGGATGAGGTAGAGATGGGGAAGAGAAGGAGGGCTGCACAGAAGATGTGACAGAATTGCAGTGCATTTACAGAATGGAAAATTGGGATTGGCTCAGAGAATATAGGCACAAAGTTCATAGAACAAGAGCAGGGATGTGAAGAGGAGTGATGAAGAGAATGGCGCTGCAGAAATAGCACAAAATGACCACAGAGGGACGGAACATTCGCCTCAGCTTCATTGACTATTGATAGCAACATATTGTTAGATCTGTTTGGACCAAAAACTGGGCTATTTGAAAAATGTCAACTTGTGTGTGTGTTAGGTCACATTAACCCAATTTAAATCATTTAGTATTTTTCAATGTAGGAGCTGTGTTTTTAAAAAGATACCACCAGTTTGGATCCATTCTTTTCTATCAGTATCTGAGGTTTGATTTCTACAGGAAAATGATTAAAGGTCTAAGGAACTCCCAGCTATAGGAAGTACTTAGATCTGGTAGATTATTAGAAAACTCAATCAGAAGTTACCAATGAAATGATAAGTGTGTAGTTTCCAACTTTACTATCTGGTCTGCTCACCACTAAGTCTTACCATAAAACATGATCCTGTTTTGCAGAGCAGAAGGAATAAGAAATGGCTGCTACAAGACTTGAACTGAAATTGGTAGTAATAATACCAATTCTGTGCATGACACATCCTTACTGAGTTTATTTTAAGTCAGAGATGGCGCTATAATTCCACTATGACCCTTTGATTATACCAGCCAGCCATGTGCATTCAAACTGATCCAGCAGCGTCCGTGCATAGTGCGGCGGTTTCTCCCCTTCACACAGATGTGTTGCTACCTTAGCGTGCTATTAATGCATAAAACAACCTGGTGCAATAAAGGCCTTGAACGGAATTTGTGAAAGTGGCTTTTCAAACTCACAAACAGCTCATTCGTCTCCATTCCAGTCCATTCCTGTCGGGCAAGTAAAACCTTCCTTACTACACTGCACTAAAATTCTGCAGGCCGTTTCATTTTAATATTTAATTTTCCCTATCTCTGGAATGAACGTTAGACACTTCTCAATGAGGGCCTTAGCCAGGGGTTTATTTATAATGCAGCCATTAAGGGAAGGCTTAGGAATAAGCCGCGCCTACAGTTTTCATGAGTTGCTGTGGAGAGGTGTAGTTCAGGTTTCACGTTATGAGTTCAGCTTTGGTGGTCTCTTATTAGCGGGGCCGCAGGGCTGAGCAGGGAGCTAGGGGAGCTTAGCTGGGAGGGAGCTGCTATCGTGCTGCCTCACCCAGCAGCAAATCAAACCAGATGGGCTCGTTTATAGCCAATTAGTAGTGTGTTGTGAACAGAACACCACTGAGTCACCTAGCATTATTACTATTTTAACTTTTATCAAAGCTATCAAGAAGCTGAGTTGCGGTTTTGATGCTTGCTCGACTTCAGCTGGGTGAAGAAACAGGAATGGAGGCTGAATGCAATGAATAGCTCAGTGTGTGCTGTGTGACTGAATCATAGATCAGATTTGGTAAAGGACTGAGAACTACGCACACTAGAAGCAGATGTAAAATGCACTTCCAGCGTTACTGCTGAACAGGAAAACACAAACGCAAATGCAGCTGGACGGCCTTCAACTGGATACGGGCAACGTGCAGAGACAAGAGTGTCCTGTTACTGAAAAAGAGAGATCAAGTCCTATGCAGGAATGTTGCTCTTGCTCCTCAACCCCCTTCCACTCCCCCTCTCACTCTCCTCTAATCGTTCCCTACATCACTTACTTGGCCTTTGCTTGACTCCCTCTGTGATGGTCCACTTCACTCAGCTCATAAACAATGCCCCCAGCCCCTTCCACACCTTCATATTTCTGCCTGAATACCAGTTTCAGCCTCTCGCTGCCTGCATACCTCCAAGTCATTTCAGACCTTTTAATAATAATTAGTTGAGGGACTGCAGCACAGCGAGATATTTCCCTAATTCATCCCCATCACTGGAAGAAGGAGAATGGTAAGGTAAAGCTATACTGGTTGGTTCCTGCTGAGATAATAACAGCCTCATCATACACTTGGAAACAAAGCCGAGACTTGGTGGAAAAAAGGCCTTTTTGTTGTCTTCATTGTGTGCAACCCGCATCACAAGACAACCACATGAAAGGGAACACAAAAAGGAAGACCAGCTGCTGCGCACATCCATTGTCTGAGTACATACTGAGGGTGAACAATGTTCAGATCAATGCAATTACTATGAAAAGATTGTGGTGCTTTAGGAAGGTTGTTGCTGCACCCAAACAGCAAGCTTTACCTCCAGGCGGGGGTGCTCTCTCAGCTTAGAGGGAGTAATCATCAGCGCAATGGTACGTCCCGGGTGTATCAGCCACCAATGACAACTCAGCGTCATTTGAAAGCCTCTCAATGAAAACCCCTACCTCTAATTGTCCCTGCAATGCTTATCAGCGCTGCCAATCCCAACTAGAGCGGAAAGACGGAGCAATTTTCCCATTACAGCGGGAGCAGAAAATGGAGGAGAGACGAGGGAGCACGGTGTCTCCAGAGAGCGGTGCAGATGGCTTCATCTCCAAGTTCAAAAACACAGACAGGAGGGATGGGGGCTAGGGACACGGTGCACACACGCTCATACGCACTTGTGATGCGCTTGTGCACAGATACGCGCATGCAGACGGAGACACGATTCATGCACTCTGACAACATACAATCAATTAGCTTTTAACCTCCTTTCTGCATCCAGTTTCCTTCAAGGCCACAGTTGCGCACAGTGCAGGCATGGAGGATTCAATTCAATGAGCAGTGAGATCACTGCTGTTTTTAGCTTAGCGGTTAGATAAGCTCGCTTCAACACTGCCTGGCTTTGATGTCAGAGAACCAGACCAACTTTGTCTCCCAACCTGGATATTTGCATTAAACTGGAAACCAACAGTACATTTCCTCTTCAGGCTGCGGCCAGAATGCAGTGCCACTGTGCTGCGACAGTCATGACAACAAATGGCATCCAGATAACATCACACAGACCGGGATTCAACCTGAGCTTCACCCACCATCCCAGCAGCGAAGAGATTAATCTGTTTACCTGCCTTCCTGAAGGAATGTTTATTCAGACACATGCGTCTGTGTATACAGTTCACTGTAGGAGCTCAGGTTTAAAAATTATACAGCAAGTGTTTTTTGTGTGTGTGTGTGTGTTTGGAGGGGAGGTTGCCTACGCTAAACTCCTCGTTTATTATCAATGCAGACATCTTTAAGTGTCTGCCGTCTGGCTCCACAAGGCTTATCAGCTCCTCATTGGCTTACACAATTATAGAAAACATACACAAAAGTGTGCTACCGCGCATACACCCGAAGCCGCGCTCCTGTGCACGCGTACGCACACTCATGCAAAGAGGCATTTAGCAGCCCACTTAAATCCAAAATAGATCAACTTAACCTCCTCGAGGCAGCGTGGTTGCACAGACCATTAGAGCGCAAGTCTGACAGGCCCAACAGACAGAGATAAATACCCTTGTTTTATTAGAAAAATCCATCATAGCTTTGACCTACCAGCCTAAAAATGGGGCTCTGTTTCAACCCTCATCACCCCCCATTCCTGAGGTCACGACCAGCAGAGTAAGCAAACAGAGCAAAAGATGAGGCCAGAGATTGGTGGATGGCTGTTGGCCTGATCTCTTATCTGGCAGAACTTTTGCAGACGTCCTCTGCAAAGAGAAGGCTACAGATACAGTCAGAGGCAATGAGATGATAAACCTCAAACTGTCAGGTCTGTTTTTTTGTTGCTGTTTTTGATTCTGTAGAAAAGATGTCCTCCTTCAAATCCAAGAGTTCAACAAACCAGTGAGGGGGCCACTTTATCCACGAGGCTTTCCTCTGTCTGTCTGGCTATGTTTGCCCCCCTCATCTACCACCGCACAGACACACACCCTATTGTAGTGGCTGTGCAGGTGTATGCCTGCTGATAAGAAGCATAGGTGCCCTGTGGTTCATCGAGGTGAGGCTGCGTTGGGGTGAGCTCTGCCCTCAGCCCTGCGCTGGCATTTCCAACCGGGGGAGGTTCAACTGAGGAGGGCAGAAGCAACAGCGCTTATCATGCAGGGGACTGAGGACCAGGCGCCCAGCAGAGCCACGGGGACTTGAACTCCTAGCCTGCATCCCAGCATTTCGCCCAGCATTGTCTGGCAGCTGGCCCTGCTTGAGCGAAGAAAACCACATAGTCCACGACTCTCAGGGTGAGACTGAACACCCGCCCCCACCCCCTCTCTGAACCGGCTCTGTACACCTCTCACCCTGCTCTGCAATGATATCTCTGTCTGAAATGCCAAACCTCAAATACACACACATACGAGCCACACGCTGACATTTCAGCTGCACTCCGTTTGATCAGCATGGCCCTGTGCTTCAACAGAATTGCACAGATGGCTGGGTGGTTGCAGGTTGTAGGTGTTAAGTTGTCCTTGCATCAGATGTGTAATTCAAAGAATGGGGTCAAAATAAATGATTTCTTTAAAGAAATATTTATTTTATAAAAGAAAAAATGCCTGTGGCTCTGCAGCTTTTTTCCACGTTCGTGGATAATTGGTCCACTTCTGACTTATATGAAGTCTGTGTTGACACTAGCTAGAGTGAAATAAAGTAGATTAAGTTGTTTTCATATGACAGGCAGCACAAACTGAGGGACAACAGAAAAAAAATATAGAAAACATAACAGAAAGATCTGTATCAGTGACCATTTGCAATTTTTACTCTGTTCCTGCTGCTGCTCTTCGCTGACCATTGGTTCCCCTCTTCATGCTTCTACACTATATTACCAAAAGTATTCGCTCACCTGCCTTTACTCATTCTATGAACTGAAGTGCCATCCCATTCCTAACTCATAGAATTCAATATGATGTCGGTCCACCTTTTGCAGCTATTACAGCTTCAACTCTTCTGGGAAGACTGTCTACAAGGTTGAGGAGAGTGTTTATAGGAATTTTTGACCATTCTTCCAAAAGCGCATTGGTGAGGTCACACACTGATGTTGGTCGAGAAGGCCTGGCTCTCAGTCTCCGCTCTAATTCATCCCAAAGGTGTTCTATCGGGTTCAGGTCAGGACTCTGTGCAGGCCAGTCAAGTTCATCCACACCAGACTCTGTCATCCACGTCTTTATGGACCTTGCTTTGTGCACTGGTGCACAGTCATGTTGGAAGAGGAAGGGGCCCGCTCCAAACTGTTCCCACAAGGTTGGGAGCATGGAATTGTCCAAAATGTTTTGGTATCCTGAAGCATTCAATGTTCCTTTCACTGGAACTAAGGGGCCAAGCCCAGCTCCTGAAAAACAACCCCATACCATAATTCCTCCTCCACCAAATTTCGCAGTTGGCACAATGCAATCTGAAATGTACCGTTCTCCTGGCAACCTCCAAACCCAGACTCGTCCATCAGATTGCCAGATGGAAAAGCGTGATTCATCACTCCAGAGAACGCGTCTCCACTGCTCTAGAGGCCAGTGGTGGCGTGCTTTACACCATTGCATCCGACGCCTTGCATTGCACTTGGTGATGTGTGGCTTGGCTGCAGCTGCTCGGCCATGGAAACCCATTCCATGAAGCTCTCTGCGTACTGTACTTGGGCTAATCTGAAGGTCACATGAAGTTTGTAGCTCTGTAGCAATTGACTGTGCAGAAAGTCGGCGACCTCTTTGCACTATGCGCTTCAGCATCCGCTGACCCCTCTCCGTCACTTTACGTGGCCTACCACTTCGTGGCTGAGTTGCTGTTGTTCCCAAACGCTTCCATTTTGTTATAATAGAGCTGACAGTTGACTGTGGAATATTTAGGAGCGAGGAAATTTCACGACTGGATTTGTTGCACAAGTGGCATCCTATGACAGTTCCACGCTGGAATTCACTGAGCTCCTGAGAGCGGCCCATTCTTTCACAAATGTCTTGTTTCACAGTCTGCATGCCTGAGTGCTTGAATTTATACACCTGGGGCCAGGCCAAGTGATTAGAACACCTGATTCTGATCATTTGAATGGGTGAGCGAATACTTTTGGTAATATAGTGTATCTTCAGCACATCTGACACACTGACTGATTCGTTATGTAATAAAACACATATGTAAATGTCATTTACTGCTTGACAATTATGAAACACCAGCAAGTGTCAACTTCCTAACTGGTCCCAAGGTACTGAAACGGTGTTGAGTTATGAAATTCAGTGTGAACCTGGAAGGTGCTAAGGTTGTGCTTGAATTCACACGCTCGTTGTCTGAGAATTTATGGCCTGATATCAAAATGATTGTGCAAGCACAAGAAGGTGAGAGTACGTCACCCTCACTATCATGTCTCATGTTAGGTTGATGGGTAAGTCTGGAAAATGTATGCTTCAACAAATGAACTATAACTCCAGAGTCTAAGGCTTGATGTTTTAGCTAGCTTAGCTTCAGTGTTTCCAGCCTCACAGAGAATACAAACTCAATGTGGCGACAAAAGTGAGAAGCCCCCCTCCCCCCCCTCCAGTTCAGAGGCCTCAATTAGGGAACAAGGCATGGGATGTTGTGAGTTAACTTTAATGGGCAATAGGGGGATAGTACTTTTAAAGCCAGGCGCTCTGGTGGAAAGCGGTCAGGGTTGGAAACTCAGGTTAACGTGTTATTGTACAATTGTAGAACAGATTACCATGTTCACCAATGTTCTCCAGATGAAATGATTGATAAACTGAGATTAACAGTTGAATGTGGACCTACTTCAAATCATCATAAATGTTTTGATAACCTCTCAAAATGTTAGTGTAGTGCGTTCAGTCATCACCGTACATCACAGAGCTCACTAATGTTACCGTGTTGACATTCTAGCAATGTTAATATTTGCTAATTAGCAGTTAGTTAAGTTAGGACCATGTTGCCAAATGCTATCTTCAGCTGGTATAGGCATACCCGATGTTGTAAATGGACATGGCGTAAGCTTTTGGTTCATTTTATAATATGTCAAAGGAAAGTATCTTATGGGGATCCAGTCCCGGCCAATTTAGAATCACCAATTAACCTAATGAGCACTGGTCAATATGGGAGGAGTATCCAGAGAGAACAAACTCCACACAGAAAGGCCCCAGTCAGCCTTGATTTGAATGAGGAACCTTCTTGCTGTGAGGTATTAGTGCTAACCACCACACCACTGTGCCGCCCTGCTTTGAGTACCAATGAGTAGAAATAAGAGTGATAGGACCTCATACTTTAATTATACTTTTACATTTTTTACATTACATTTTACATTACATTAGCTGCTTGTTAGCTTGCTAAACTGTTAGCTTAGCAGCATATTAGCTTACTGAACTGTTTGCTCTGATGGCTTCTAGATGCTGACAGTTGGTAGAAATATTCCACAAATATGCCAAATTGGATACTCTAACAGATTGGAAGACAGATTTTGGGCTGTTGGGGATTGTTTTATAGTGATCTAAAACACTGCACCGAGTTTCTGATAGGTCCAAGGTGACAGATTGTCACTGATTGTCAGTGGATGCTTCTCAGCATCTCTGATGAAGATTAATTCTTCCTGTAAGTATCAAAATAGGCCTAACTGCTGTCTATTTAAACATGGAGAATAACAAATGAACTCAAAGTGATCATTTGAAAAGTACACAAATAAAAAAATGTACATGTACTCCATAAGATACTATGTATGAAAACAAATAGGGGCCTATTACTAAAATAAGTTAAAAAATTTATATATTTCATTGCAGTGGAAACATGCTCTGTAGGCTCTGTAATTCCACTTATTTTCCACTATAATATAGGGAAAAATAACTAAGGTGAAAGCAAACTGACAGTTGCCTTGTTGCCGTTGTGTTCTCATAACTCAGCAGATTTGACCATATTACACAAGTTCCATTTGAGGGCCGCATACATAAACTACAGAGCTGTAAGAATAAGCTGTGGGCTCCAAGACTGTGAGAAAGTGTCTCACTAAACTGTGAATGAAACTACTACTTAGTGTCTATTATGCAAGTAGTAATGAACAAGTGAATAAGCGGGTGATTTCAGACAAAACTTGAGTTTCTTTGGATTGCTAGGTTAGACAGCATCCAGTCTTTAAACGAAGCTTTAAAGTTTTGTGAACAGGCTTTGAAAGAGCTGCTGTGACATAACGAGAACAATATGTCCATCAGCAGTTTGTGCATGTTTCCTTCAGCCAGACACTGAACACCCCATCTGCTTTTGTTGTCAATGATGAGAAGTTCAGCCTCTCACGCCAGTAAAAGCTCAACCCAGAACGACAGACGGGGCATTTTTTTCCTGGATCCCGCAGCTCTCTTGCATCGACTTCCTTTAGGATAAAAATAGTCTGACATAAGGGGAATGATATATGATCTCAGTCATTCATCTAAATTGGACAAATGAGGCCCACAGGTCTGAGCTGTGAAAGACCCCCTCCTCCTCCCATGACAGGGCTGAATGGGCCAATGTGTGTGTCAGGAGGTTGGGGGTGTATTTTCATGTGTGAGAACCTATTTATTTTAACGTGTGAAAGTCTGTCTGTATGAATGGCTGCCAGAGGATGTGTGCTGCATGAATATGAATACATGTTAACATCGCTGCTGTGATCGTCTTTAATATCTGCACGTTTTTGGATTGGGAGTGTGTCTTTATGCACAGCCCTTACTGTGAGAGAGTGAGAGGCGGCATTGTTGCATCTGCTCCTCATTAAAGGGTGCTAATGAACGCACGTGTGTTCCACCTGGTTTAGTGGAGTGGGGGGTTGATGAGGGCCTGGCCTTTCCCAGTCCTCCACTCGTAAAAACTGTCTCAAGACAAAACAGGAGAGCTCAATCCCCAGACGCTCATCTGACAACAGTTTGGCGGCTCTTCCTCTAATGATGATGGTGATGCTCGGTGGCCCTGCTGGGAAGGACTGTGACTGTACCTGGGAAAAAATAAGATTACAAAGGAGGACCTGAGAAGAGCTAGGCAAAGGTCTACGGAAATTACACTTAGAGTTGCTTCTCAATTCAGTCCAATCTGTACAAGTGATCAGATTAAACAGACATCGCCAACATATCTGTATGGGTTGCTGTGGTGACAAACGAGACACCAACAACTACATAAACTATTGATGCGGGGAAGAGAAATGAGAGTCCAACATTTCTGGCTTGAGGTGAACTACCATGTAGTCGCTGGGTAGCCTAATGGCTCCAAAAAAATCTCTTGCTCCAATAGAGACCCAAATCAAAATCACAAATTGCAAACTTTCTTTCAACCAAATCAGAAATAACTCCATAAATAAATGCATGTGTAGTCTCAAAGAGGGGTATCTTTAGGGGCAGGTCTGGATTGAATGACTTCAGGTGTCAGGTCCACCCCCTTGCTCCTGCTTCTCAATGGTAATTTGCAAACCACTGTCTGATGTCACCTGGACTACATTCATTTTATTTAGTACAGTAAGGTACAAAAGCCTCCAAAATACCTGCCAGGAATTTACCACAACATCTTGCTCCGTCCCCTATCCCCTGTCCACTGTCCACAACTGTTCACCAATAGTGTTCTGCTAGTAGAACCGTAAATTTTGCTTATCCCTTTCTGTGGTCGTCATGACATCTAATGAACTGGACTGAGGCATCTGTAGAAATCCAATGAGTTTTTGAAACAAGTGTGAGCACCATCCTGAACCATCCACTAACATCAGTCTCTCTACGTTTAAGGACAAAATTGATCACAAGACTTCTTTTGGGCTGCGACTGCTTTGGCAAACCTACTAGGGAGTAAAGTTCCCTTAGTCACTGTTAAAAAGCTGACTACATGCAGAAGAGAAACAGGAGGCAAACAGCAGTCCAGTCATCGTACAAGTTTTTCAGCAAGTACAATGACGTCACTCTACCTCCACCTTTGACAGACAAGAATGATAATTTACACAGCTGCTGGAAGTCAGGGAAAAGTGAAAAATGTGCCAAATTAGGTATTTTAACTAAAGACAGATGTTATTGGGGGTTGTTTTATGGCGATCTAAGAGTTCCCGATAGGTTCAGTGTCCATCTGCAAGACTTATTTGACTGTTGGTGGATGCTTCTCAGCACGTTTATGAGATTAATTCTTCCTGTAAAGATCACAATCAACCCATTTAATCTCTGTGTCCACGTAAAGAGTAATTGCTGAACTGAAAGTGAGAATTTTAAAAGTTCACAGGTAAATAAAAGTTAGGTTTTTCTATTACAACAAGTTGGCTTATTGACATACTCCATGAGATACTGTATATGAAAACAAACATAATTCAAACAATTTATGGCTATGTATATTTCATTACAGTGGAAATATGCTCTGTAAGCGCAGACAATTCCACTTGTTTTTGCTCATATTATAGTGAAAAATAACTTCATTTATAAAAGTACGTTTAGAGACAAGTAAAAGCAATAAACCAAAATGACAAATAGATAAAAACCGAGGTGATAAAACGAAACGATTATAAATCACAGAGAACAGTTGTAAAATGAACACATAATAAAATGACAATCAGAGAGATGATGGCAATCAATCAAACATAGAAGCAAAGTTGAGACAAGGTTGTAAAAAGTTTCTCGACTGATTTGCAGGAAGAGGTTTTTGGCAACTTCTCGCGCAGAACGAGGGGGGAACTTTTTTCCCTTTAAAGCCGTGGTTTTGCGAGAATGGTTTTATTTATTTATTTGACAATCGTCCAGACTATTTCAATATTTATATGCTCAATTTTGAGAAGAGTGTCAGAAAAGAATGAAAACCACTACACTTGTTTTCGCAAGACAAACACGTACCCAAACTGTTCAGTATCATTCCTGTTAAATTGCAGGGGAGGACGAAGTATATCTACCATCATCATACTGTGAAGACTGGAGATTAAGCTGATGCTGTGTTTTTTTCTATCAGCAAAATACTCGGGGGAAAAGCGGTGTAAACTGATGCTTCAATCACTTTGCAAACAGCCTTCTGCTGTTACCTTGCAGCTGTCGGTGAGTCTCTGCGGTGAGAAGCCCTCCCTCGGGTTTGTCCCACAGGCTGCTAAGGTTGGTATTGATACAACACCCCTGTGTGCTCACCTAGCACAGGTACTGCTTGAAACATCATCACCACAATCACACACAGGAGAGGTGCGACCGGGATGAAAGATTTATATGCTTTGTGATAAAAGATACATATTTTGATGCTATTGATAGCTGAGAAGTGGAGCCAATATTCTCTATGTATTAAAGTGGTAACTCCCTTTGTGGCTGTGTGGTTTGGATCAAGTGATTCTTGTAGCCCCTTACATATCTGGTCTACTGCTTCACTGCAATGCTATACATTTTTGCTAACCATATTTGAACTCATTCTTTATGATTTGAGATTTTCATATGTATATTGTCTACTACAACTTGATTTCAGTCCACTTCACATGCTATAACAGAAAAATGATTTTCCTAACAAAAGTGTGACTGTAAATCAATAGCTGTTTGACGCTGTTGAAAATGTGTATCCATACTAAGGTTGTAAAAATTCATGCGTTACCCCAAATTCCCTCTAATGCCACATATTTTTAAAACGCAACTGACACACATAATGCACAACTCTGGTGTGTGATTGTGGTAAAGATTTAACTCTATAGAGAGCAGTAATAGGCCTCTATAACGTCAGAACTTCCAAAAATCCCAAATGAGAAAGAAGAAAACAGACACAACAGGCACTGACATTTACAGGCATTTTAAAGCATTGTTTGTGGCAGACCTTCTGCATTGTTGTTGTCGACTTGAACCTGAATGGTTGGTTTCTTTAACTGGTCAAACTTCGACCTACATAGAGCATCATCAGCCACAGGTATACTTGTAGACGACTGCATGTAAACACATCTCCACAACATGTTGGAGGCATTTTGATAATCCTTAATACAGTTCAAAGGGCACACGTGTGGTTTCATGTCTCCCACCTTATTCTCATCTGAACATTAAAATACACAAATATTACTATTTATAAAGTGTGATTAATAGTACGCTAACTATGGAAAACGTGATTAATTGTGACTGAATAATATCTACTGGCAGCACTAAAATTATATACAAATGCTACTTGTTTTTGCATTTGTTGATGCCTATTGCTCTGCCACTGCGTTGGAAAAAGACTGTAAAAAGAACTTCTTTTAGTGGAGTGAAACCAATTTTCAGTATGGATTGGCATTTTAGAGCATTGATCGTGGCAGGCCCATTGCATTCTTTGTTTGCAGATGATTGCATGCAAGCACATCATTGCAACCTCCATGTTGGAGGTATTGTGACAATTCTTAACTCTGCATAGATGGAAAGCTACACAAACAGAATGTAATCTGATTCCATTATTATATTCAAATTAATTTAAAAACATTCATTTACATTTTTTACACCGAATTTTGGCTTTGTGTCTGTCGAATATGTTTTGAACATTTTTTGCCAGTATATTACCAAAAATTCGAAAAGTGCAACAAGGCTAGCAGCCAGAAGTGAAGTTGTTTTTTTTTGTTTAAACCTGTGCATACTGCTTAGTGTATATTTTTGCAATTGAAGCAAAATCCAGCAACAAACTAAACTGGTGTGCATGGACCAATATTCTTTTATCCCAAGCAGTATACATGCTTTGCACATCTCTCTGTTAACTCAGATGTCAGGAATGGAGTCAAATTCAAATCCAATCAAATACAAGGTAAAAATAAACCAGAATTAACCCGTAACACGATACTGAAAAAAAAAGACCTGTTTATACTTGCCTTGATAGTTCTGTGGTCTTTTTGCCCAACAACAGATATATCATCTAGTGCAGCAGTAACCACCAAGCCTACCAATTTAACAAGCTATTAAGGCAGAACTTCACAGCTAAAGTCAAGGTGCTTTATGAGTTTAACAGGGCTTTTTAAGAGCTATCATCTTTAAACGTGGTAAAATTACTGTTATCTTGTTATTATATTGTTATCTGTAAAGAAATATCCACTATGATGGAGTGAAATTTAACTTTACAATTTAGCTAGGTTGTAAGATATCAGTAGGCTGCCTGCGTTGCCACTTTTTTTCTTCTTAGTGAATATAATATGTTAATTGCTCAGACTTATGTTTAATTGTATTAAAAAACAAATAATGTATTGATAGTAATATTAATAGTGGAACACCGTAATTCAGAAGGCACATGTGTAGCTTTTTTTCTTTCTACACGTTAATCTCCTCCAAACCTTCAAATACACACATCTGGAATGAAAAAACTGTAGACCAAGCATGAATCAGAAGAGGCCAGATTAGTACGGTTTGTAGCTCTTTCTAGTTTGCTAGCCTCCCAGCTAAAAAATTTAAGCGACCTAGCTAATATACTAGCTCTTAGCTTCCTAGCCTCCCAGCTAACACAGGATGTACTTCTTAGCTGGCTGTTGCCTGTAGTCGTTGCTTTGTGTTCAAGTGCAACTTTCTGGCCCAGACACAGCCAGATGAGACAACGTTGACTTTGATGATGCTAGTTTCCAAAACTAAAAATGCTAGTTTAGCAGGCCAAACAGACGAAAGGAAAAGTTGGAAAGTTGGACTGCGGATTCCTCCCAGCTAAAAGTAGCTCTGAGAGTTTCACTCAAGAGTCATTTTCTTTCACACTGGTGGGGAATCTACGCTCCAGCTGACCATTGGCTGTGTCTCAGCGTGTTAAAGTCCAAACCTTTGGCCTGGATATAGGTAATGTGAGGTGACATCAGTCAGCCTTTGTTGTTTCGTTAATTATAGAACATTATTCAAAGGCAGCATTAATAGTTTTCATCCACTGGGAGGCTTTTATGGCAATTACTGCTGTCTAGCCTGAAAACTTCCACTGATCCTGTCTTTGTAGAGCACAGTTGGGACATCAGACATGAAAAAAAGGATTGTGGGGGGGTTACACTTCTTTTTTTTTTTTTTACCTCTGTCACATTTATCTCTCTCTCTGTGTCTCTCCATCTCTGAACACACCATTCCTCAACCGTGTCCGATGTTGACAGCCGTGGGTAATGACAGTCGAGCGCTCTCTCGCTCCTCATTTACTCAGAGCTGGCAGTGTAACAGTTCGCTTAGAACTCTTAAGTGCTTGTTAATTTAATATGCAAATAAGTCTCTTGTCAATCTGAATGCATTTTAATGAAAAAGCCCCTGCTTCCACAGGGCGTGGGCTGCTGCTGGTTGAATGTGGCTATGCCTGGAGAAAGTGAATAGGCCGGGGGGCACGATGAGCAGAGAGCCACAGAGTTTCTGAAGGATAGCAGAAAGAAACACAGAGGTACAAAATATTAGGGACAGAGAATATGGCCCCAGACAGCGCCCATTGAACATACATGGCAGCTGGTTGCAGCCTGGACACGTGGAACACATGAAGGTGATCTATGTCAGCCAGAGTTCCTGGCTGATAGAGCTTTAAAACACAATCTGGGGGTTATGAGCGGGAGCAAACACGACCACCAGCCTGCACAAACATGATAGAGTGAGGCACACACACCATCCTCTACCCACATCCCTCTGTTAATGACAGACCTTAGCTCAACCTTTGCCTACATATGGGTGGCGCAGTGTGCTGAAAGTAAGGTGAGCGTGTTATTGGGAAGGTGGGGGGTTGGATTGCAGGCGGTGTTAAGTCAAGCAGGAACCCTCAATGTTGCTAATTTATTTACAGATTTAATTAGATGGATAGAGCCCTCACAGATATAAGAAAGAGAGGAGAGATGTTGCCAGCGTTACAGCACTTTAATTATGGTAGCAGGCTCCTGATCCCTGCGCTCCGCTGTCTGGGGAGCCAGTTAATTAAAATCCTCATTATTTTACTTTTAATTAGTTCCCCCCTCTTTTGTTTCCTTTCACCATATGGCCGTGTTCCGTGGTCAAATTAACGTAATTGAGCTAATTAAGCCGATCACTTTAATTATTCAAAGCGTTCCGATTGGCCAGGAGAACTTTTCTCCCTCTCCCCTCCCTGACATTCCTGAATGAGGCTCTGAGTTGTAAAGTCGTTCTCTTTGTCATTATGCTCCTCTACTCCCCTGCTGAAGCACTGAGTTATGGCTGCAACATGCCTCACTTCCTACATGTTCCGGCACTGTCTCATGTTTCATTCCCATACAATACGGCGTATGGCAGAGTAGCGCCGGAGCCCACAACTTGAAATCATCAAAACGTTTAACGCACTATGGTTATGGCAAATTAGGTGCGTGTTGCAAGTAGCTGTATTTGGTTCCGAACCATCGTCTGGTGCTTGGGGATTGGAAGCTACCATAAATAGCTCTGGCAGCCCGAGCAGCTTCCGTTAAAGACTGTCAGCACAGCTAAATGCCATAGACATCGTTCAGCACACTACCACTAAATTTACATGCTTGGATTTGAAAATGGGTGACAACCAGATGGCGGTTTTACAGCAAACATAGGCCTGCTTATGTTAAGCTCAGCGCCTGAGGGTGGACAAGACCTGTCTATCAGCATTCATCTAGAACGGTACCTCGGTTGCATCATCCATTCTCAGCTCATCAGCCTACTTTTTCTTTTTTAATGATGTAATGTCGAGGCATTTGTTTCCTTGATCTGCTTTCGACACTGCTGGAGTCAGAATAAAGCATAGAATCTTTTCTCAAGGGGTCATTTTCAAAGTGACATTTTCACATACACAAAGTAAATATCTGTCATTTGGAATAACAATGTGCAGTGTGAAGCTTTTACACTGCTGGGCTAGCCTTTTGAAGAATAATCACCAGAGATGACGCAACTTACTTTACATTTCTGCTTTGCTTGGGATATGAGCATGACAGATGATAGCCCTCATAGCCAGACAGACATAGCTGCTGTCAAAGATCACTATATAAAGATAAGTTGACCTTAAATTTCAGTAAGATACTGTCTCTCCAACCCCCAGGAATATCTTTCCTGAGCACTTCCATACATATATGGTATTATGATTGTGTTGCTTACAGCTAATAAACGATATTTACTCACCAAACCATTTCTTAATTTAATTTCATCGCTGCTATATTTGCAAGCTTTCAGCTCTCTAAACTGTGCGCCGCCGTCACTGGAAAGGGCGTTACCCACCGATTGCCATTTGCCCTCATCAAAGTAATTCTCGTGAGAAATGACGCCGCTTCCAGCCCTCCGAAAATACTTCCTTATGTGCTCTAATTTATTCATCATCCACCAGAATATGATGGAATAAAAATGTAACAAAGGCTTTGGAGGAGATGAGGGCCTCAGCGTGGCGGAGGAGTGATTAAAAATGTGACCTATGAATTTCACGTCACACAGAAGAGGAGGATGACCGCTTGAATATTGTCAATTGATGTTACATTTACAAAGTACCTTTAAAAGCTCAAACGCTAACAGCAGTTGACACGCACCGACTAGGCATCTCAAACAACACTAAAGTAATGAGCATTTAGCATTGAATACTTTTTAAAATAAAGACGTTGTAAGTTTAACGGTTAACCAAAGTGGGAAGCAGGGCCCTTTATTCTCCTGCTGCTCACACTTTAGTTCACATCTGGTGACACAATGTAGGCTGGACTGTCACAGAGATGTGTTGGCCCACGCCGGCACGTTGCCTGCTTCCAGACTCTGCCTGTCCTCTCCACACACGGAAAGGCCTGGTCGTTAAGAGCTTCTGGCTGACACACCGGCAAATCAAGAATCAAGGAAGGCAGCCATCTTGGATGCATATCAGAGGAAGTGTCTGGGCTAGAAGGAGGCTTCGCGGGTCCCTTTCCCTTTCATCATGAGCATGTAAAAATATCCTGGCATCTTCTTGTGTCTTCACACAGTGTGAGGTGGAGGAGCTCTGGCAATTACACTCATCTGCATGTGTTAATATGATTAATTAGCGGGAATAAACACTTTCCTATGACACGGGCTACATGGTGAGCCACACACCTGCAGAAGCCCTGATAAAAGACAACGCCTCATGGCAAAGAGCCTTTTCATGAGACCTGCTAATTGGCATCTGAAAACGTTCTGGCTAATTAGGAAAAGGCAGATGAGGCTTGATTAGTTTGAATGCAAAGTGTAACTTGTGGTGCGGTGGGACTCGGGAATGTGCCGAGGTTTTATTTCTTCACCATCACGATACAAAGATAATTGTAATTGTGATCATTTGCATACGCTAATGAATTTGCGTGACGCTCCTTGATCAGACGTGGAATAAATAATTGATGCAGTATCAGCACCTACCATGACAAGTGGGACGTTTTGAAATAGCTAAGCGCATTAAGGTGCAAGTTTGATGGCTGCCATGCTCCCAGGCAAGGTGTGAAAGTAGAGCAGATGCTATCTTCTGCTTCCTGCACACTGTGTACTCCACCGCCGCTATCACACTAAGATTAACTCACAACCTCTGATGGTATGCTGTGACTTAAAAGTTTTTAACGTAGTATTAAAAAGGCGCGCCAAGTTAGAACAAATTAGATGCAGCTCAGGAAAATAATTTTCAGAAGCCATGCAGAGTGGTGGAGAACAAAGAGCTTCGGTGGGAAACAAACCCAGGCTGTGTGGGAGCTTTAATTGGAACACGGTAAACAGTAAATACATCAGATTGTTTCAAATGCTCTGGATGTAGAGGGGGCCACTCCCCTTTAATTAGCCGCTTTCAGATTAGGCTTTATTAGAGGAAGGCAGGCAGCCACTGAGCCAGTCAGCCACGGGATATGCCCCAAGTTCAGCCTCCCAGGAGCTCCAGCAGCACAGATACAGGGCTCATGTTTAATTGCTTCTGTAAATGGTCAGAGCTCAAGCCCCCTAATTCCATTCCTCAGGGTAATCAGGCATGTTTTCACCATACACGGCTAAAGAAAGTGAGAGAGCCAGCAAGATCCACCATGTTAGGTACCATGCAACGCAATGCCACACTAATGCCACTAAGGGCCTTCAGAACGATATTCAGCTCACTTTGTGACATGTTACAGAAAATCGTTTTAATAGGATTTTTGTTTTTAACCCCACAATAATATTTTTTCCTTCCACACACTGAACAGGCATCTAATAGAAGAAATAGAACTCTACAGCAGAAAAACAAAACTGTCACTGAATTACTTCTTTGTGCAGAGCGTGTGAGAATTTTACAAAACTGCAACAGGTTTTTGTTTTCCTTGAGTGCTTCAAAAAGTGTCAGATGCTGGTTTTTAAACTCACGCAGTTGTCGCTATTTTACTCTGAAATTTTGGCCCCACACCCATCAATTTTAACATCAGTCTTCTCTGTGTTAGAACATATACAAGTGGGAGTGGGAGTTCATTAAAAACACTGACGCTCGGAGGAAATATTGCCACAGGACGCAAGCAAAGCTTTGACAGTAATTTTACAGCAGTCCATCAAATGTTCGTTCAAGCATCTTTCACTCGCTCTCCCCAGTTGGCACTGGCTTTCATCGTCATTGTTTTCCTCCAGCATCCTTGTAGTCCTGTAGGAGCCTTTTGCCAGTGCAGTCCACACATATTCTTTAGTCTTTGCACAGACCACGACATTAACTTTGTATGCGGTATAGGAAGTCTGACGATATGACGAGGGAAGGGATATCTTGAATGAGAAACGGTGTCCTCTTCAAAGGGTCAGAGATGAGCAGGTGGGGCGGTGATGAGAATCCACAACAACAATGGCGACAGTCGTGTCAAAGGAGAAGCGGGCCGAAGAGAAAGGGGAAGTGGAGCTCACACAAAACCACTGCCACTCAACATACCTGCAGACAAGACCAGACAGAGAGGTCACAACACATGTTACAGGTTAACCTCAGAGTAAAGATTTTTAAAGTGTTTCTCCTTCCTTATTATTCATATTTGATTATGAATATATTTTGTTTGTTTAAAAGTCATTCAAGCTCAGACAAAAATGGAATTTATCAAGAACTCAAGAAAACCCAAAACAAAACGACAAAAAAAAAAAATTCTTGTATTACCACAAGTAAGGCATCAGTAGGTTTTGAAACCATCATTCAGTTCTTCAAAGAATTTGGATTCGCTTTTTGAGAGTGATTTTTCAAAAGTTCCTTCCAAACTCCTATATTTATAATACTTCTGGATTCAAAATTATGCTTAGCAAGTACAAACAACAAAATGTATTTAACAAATAATGCTCACTGTGCATCAGACACGAGTTCCAAAGTAATAATACATTATTTTTATCACGTAGACAGTGTTTTATTATTGCATCTGGTTGAGGGGCAGCTTTTTTAGAGCTAACAGTCTTACTTCCTCTTGGAAAATTAAATCTTGTCAAATGTCTGAGTAGTGGTATCAAAAAGCAAAAGAGTGTTTTTCACCTATTTGTGTTACTGTTATTATTCACTCTTGTGAACTAAAGTGTACATAATATTGTCTGCATTATTACATTTTTAACAGCATCATTGCTTCGATTCATACTGATAACACATCCTGATTTTATTATTTGCGTTAGAGCACAGTGATATTTAAGTGAGGTCAGTTTACGCTCCGCTACAAATATTGTATTGTGTCAGAGTGACATTCATTCACCTTCTGGTCTGTCAGCACAGAGCTGCTCTGAAGTGCAGGCAGGTGGCTGTTGAGCAAGGCAGCGCCAGGTCTGTCGTGCTCACAGAAGATTGTACCGTTGATGTAGTGGAAGCGATCTCCAGGCATTAGTCTGTTTCTACAGGTGGCGCAGCTGAAACACTGCAGAGGATTGAAGACAAAAAAAAGTCAAGTGATTTAAGTAAATGAAATCCCCTTAAGCACAGTAATAAACTACAGGCATAACAACAGCTTAAGTGAAGCTGAAAACCGGTTACACTGCAGTGTAATCTGTCTTTAAAAATAGATCTAAAAGTTAAAGAGTGAGGACATGAGGCAAAAAAGAAAGAAGGTGCAACTGCTTCGTCTCCTGACACATCTTCCCATCTCACTCTCTCTCCCCCATTAAATCCCAGATGTTTCTGTCAAACAAGCAGCAGGAGACAAAGCAGAGTGACGCGAGAGCCGAGGGTTTACCTTGAGGTGGTAAACATTTCCCTGTGCCCTCATCACCATTTCGTTGGCTGGGATCGACTGGCCGCAGGCACTGCACGCCCCGCTGTGCCCGAACAGTCTGCAAACACATAAAAAAAAAAAAACACAGATTCTTCAGCCTGCGCAGAGTTTAAAACCTAAAAGCAGCAGCTTCCATCGGCTTCTCCTCCTCCTCCCCCTCCCCTTCCTCTCCTTCCCACCTCTTCCTCCTCCTCACCTAATGTAGTCACTCCGACACAGAATCATGCCCCCTTTGCTGTAGCAGGTGGTGCCAATGTCCCCCAGCTGGGCTTGGCAGCAAGAGCACTTGAGGCAGCGCGTGTGCCAGTAGCGCTCCATGGAGAAGAGCAGGAAGCGGTCGGCTATCTTTCCCCCACATCCTGCACAGGACCTGACGGGGACCGGCGGTACGCCTGAAGCTTGGCTGTTCACCATGCTGATGTGGGCCCTCTGAGGCTCCTGGACACAGGATGCACAGGTTCCACAGGTGTTACTTTGACTTCACCACCTTTTCAGCATAAAAACTCCAATACACACCTAGAATTATCATCTTAAATGCAAATTATTATTAGAAAACATTTAAAAATATACCTTGTAATATTTGAAATAGATCTACTTTTTACAATTGTGGCTACTTCCATCAGTAACTGCAGCTGACTTTAAGAGCTGTAACAGATTGATATTAA
Organism: Planiliza haematocheilus; assembly: GCA_005024645.1. NCBI lineage: Eukaryota > Metazoa > Chordata > Actinopteri > Mugiliformes > Mugilidae > Planiliza > Planiliza haematocheilus. Next base: position 3,555,562 of record SRSE01001198.1, on the reverse strand, counting down.
CATAACACCAATAATAGTAATAATCATTTTATTTATCAATACTTTTCAAGACACAGTAAGCAGAACATAAAATTTAATAACAACAGTATAAGTTTGTTCCCTAAAGCGTTTTAACATTAATATTTATTTAAAAATATGATATAATGAGTTATTTGATAAGTACTCAGGACAATGGAGTGTTTTTACAGGTATTATCAGTGTGTGCGTGTGTGTGTGTGCGTGTATTTGGGGAGGAGGGGATTTTTGGAAGAATGCCAGTAATGAGCCAACGAAGCATTAAAATGTTTCTAAATGTGCTTTTTCTTCGTCTTCCGCATTCACTTACACATAATTCCATGAGGCATAAACGCTTCCAGGTAGACTCGCACAACGTTTATGAGCACGAGCTCACAGGAAAGAAGCACTCAGAAATTGCGCGCGCGGAGCGGAAACCAGACGGGGAAAAAGGAGAGGTAGGCTACGTTACCTGGCCGAGACAAACGCAGCTCCTCCTGCCGCGAGAACTTTGAGGTTGAAAAAAAATATTCACAGGAACTTCTTCAGCAGTTGTAAAACCGCACTTAGACGTGACGCGTCAGGGTCTCCATAGCCTTCCAGTCTAGAGCAACACAACATTAAGCCGCGGTGACCGTACTAGTTGAGCCAAACTCTCCTCGACATATAGCTCCGCGGGGGAAAACAACTAGACGTGAGGAGGAGCCCCTACCGCAGCTCCTCTTCTTTTTCTTCTTCTTCTTCTCTTCCTCTCTGTCACATATGTCTGTCAACGAGTCGTCCTCTCTCCCTGTTTCTTTTGACAGCGACTCTATTCATCAAATTGCGCAAGGGTCTATTTAAATTACCGAGAGGAGGAGGAAGGGGGGGCGCAGCCGACAAGAAGCACTCGGCAGCCAATTGGAGAGCAGAGGGGGCGTGTCCGCAGTCAAAATGATTTATGAGTTTATAGTGGCTTATTAATATGCACATTCACATTCCTTAAGCTCCTCACAGGATTTCACTGAGAGGCTAAATACTGGCGTAGGAACAGCTGGGGGGGAAATAATATTACTGTGTTCAAAAATATTTGTTTCATTAGCCTACTCAGAAAATGAATTTCAGTTCAAATCCACTTCAGTCACTACAAAGAAATGAATGATGTATGTGTTGTCACATAGAATATTGTCAGATTCAGTAAAAAAATAAAATAACTGAATTGCAACCATTGAATTAGGATTAATCCAGGCAAAGTTTATCAAGTTATATGAGCCCTAACATTTTAAGTCAGATGTAATTGAACTATTTTATTTCTTTCAAATAAATAATTTATGCAACTCAGTTTTAAGGAGGGTCAACTTAAATTCTCCAGCTATGCCTATAAATCTGATTTGCCGAAATAAATCACTTACAGCCTGACAGCATGGTTTAGGAAAAGAGAACTGTATGATGCAAATACAATGTGATATTTTCGATTATATTTAAAAGACTTTCATGATGATTCAAAAATTAAGTTGGTCGAAAAGCAGTGTCAAAATTCAAATATGGCTTTTTAGATGAATAAATTATTTAATTAAACATGTAAGTCCTTCACCGTGAGTGCAAGAAGGCCATTCAGAAAGTGCATGTTTTTTGTTTTTTGTTTTATAATCCATCTTCACAGCTGTTTAACAAAGGAACGCATAGATGACGACACCTTGCTTATTAAAAACTGTTCTCATCAAGTAAATCACTGAAACGTCAGACAGAAAATTTTTTTTAGTAATCTCTATTTAAATTAATCTCTGGTACTTGAAGAACTGGTAAAACAAGAAGCACAAACTTGAGCTGAGCCTTCAGTTTGATTTTACCCAGTGAACTGCTGGATGCAGTTGGTTTGGGAGTCAACAGCTTAGAGAGTATAGTGATATCAGAGCAGACTGATATCAGTTGGTAGCTGAAAAAAAAACCTGCAACATTTATATAAAATCTAAATGTTCTTTTCGTAATGAATGTGATGTTCCATGTTTGTTGTGTTTGTGTTCATATGTTCATTCATGTGAACCGTGTCCGTTTTAACCACAGAAGTGTTATATGTGTTCATTTGTATTATGTGTGCTGTTTTGTCTCATTTTAGACTTATAAACAGTGTATAGAAGATGTTCCTACTGTTTGAAATTAATATCTTTGGTTGACACAGTACGAGACAGTCCATGGCACAAACAAGACATTTTGAACCAACTGCGTGAACTTGTTCCATGAACAGCACAGCTAAGCTAGTGAACTTGAAACTATTACATTGTTGCAAATGCAGAGGCAGAAAAATCCAGGGGGAGCAGGAGACAATAGAAACGCACAGTGAGTGAGCGTTGTTTGTGAGTAGTGTTAGTGTTAGCCTGGCAGATTCAGTTAGAGGTTTGAAGACCTACTAGCTGAAGCAGAGTGTTAGACGTGTTGTGGGAGAACTGGATGTCGACGCGGGACGTGCCCACATCATCCCCTCGGTCACCGTGGCTCATGTGGAAAACAGCTCACATTTGTTTCTGCATGCTTTGTCATGCACCCAACAGAGCAGCAACGTAAGGACATATCCAGGTATTCAGTCATCTTTAACCACTGTGTGATGATGATATCAGGTTCTCAGTAAAAAGCTGAAGGTACAATCTTGCGTGCATTGAATCTTTGGGGGAGAAATTTATTATGACTCCCACGGTACATTTCCCCATAACAGTTTAATCACTTTATTGAACTTCTGTTCTACAAGCCTCTAACAGCCCTGATCACAACCCAAACCTGTAGTCGCAAACGAAAGTACTGGACGTCCTGCACACCTGTTCCCCATTCTCCCAATAACTCTGCAGTATTTATTCTGGTCCAGTTTCATTCAGTCCCAGGCAGATTATCACCTACCTGCTTTACTTTCTACACTACAGCCCCTTTTTAAACGCTTTTATGTCCTTGTTCCCTGTTAGCCTAGGAGTGAACCCCTCTCCCTCTTTCTGCCTGGCTTGTTTAAGTCAAGGTGAAATATTTAAAGTTAAGAGTCATGCCTTCGGTTTCAATCTGTTTTTTCTGAGCTGTGACAGGTTCTTTGGGTTTCTCTCCAACTGCCTGTCAATTTAGGATCCCCTAGGATCAGCGAGTGAGTTGCTGTCCTGTTATAAAACTGGGTGAACACGACTACAGTCATAGATAAAAGCTTTCTTTTTGAGCTTTCAAATGGAATTTTTTCCATTTCCAGAATAATGGCTTTATACATTGCCTGGCCAAAAAACAGTCGCCACAAAAAAAAAAAAAAAAAAAAAGGTCACACACTCAAATATTTCATTGGACCACCTTTAGCTTTGATTACAGCACACACTCTCTGTGGCGTAGTTTCAGTAAGCTTCTCCAATGTCGCCAGATTTATTTCCATCCAATATTGCATTAATGTTTCACCTAGATCTTGTATTGATGATGGGAGAGTGTGACCACTGCACAAAGCCTTCTCCAGCACATCCCAAAGATTCTCAGTGGGGTTAAGGTCTGGACTCTGTGGTGGACAGTCCACGTGTGAAAATGATGTCTCATGCTCCCTGAACCACTCTTTCACAATCTGAGCCCCATGAATCCTGACATTGTCATCTTGGAATATGCCCGTGCCTTCAGGAAGAAAAAATCCACTGAGGGAATAGATGGACTACCTATACTGTCACAGTGTTTAATCCATATGTAAAACATATACGATGTATTAATTGGTAGAATTGAAACTTGAAAAGGACAGCTGGGATAGGCTCCAGCCTCCCCATGACCCTTCACAGGACAAGCGGTTACAGAAGATGAATGAATGAATGAATGAATGAATGAAATTTAAAAGGAAAAAATAATATATAATATGCACCCCAGATAACACCTTAAAGAAAAAAGATTTCATGTTATTTTATTTGAAGGAATATCTCCTAAATATTGAAGAATTTATTGGTTTTCAGTGACAATGTTTACATATACAGGATTTCCTGGATATGTAATGTCATTAAATATTTGTAGTTTCAAAGAAAAAGGCACATTATAACAATTAACTAGTACAAGCATTCATTTGATATCACTGCCTTTTTGTAAAAGTGAATTATTGCCATATGGCAACATCATGCAATAGAGTGTTAAATGTATCATGTCCCCTTTTAAATGCCCCATCTGGAGGATTTGTGGTGTAGAACCTGAACTCTTTCTGTACTGCCTTGTGGTAGTACCAAAAAGATACAAGGATAATGTCCTGGTAAACACTGCTTTGGTAAAGGAACGAGCTTAAACAAGCTCCCAGAGGACTGTAATTTTACAACCGCTTGTCCTGTGAAGGGTCGGGGGGCTGTAACCTATCCTTAATTTTACAACCTTCTTCTTAGCTGACTCTGGCGCCCTCCAGTGTTTAAACTGATGAACTGTAAACCCTTCAACCTGGACATGGACACAACCTGGCACATTGACTGTATCCAGACCAGCGTAACCCGTGCTCATATAACAACATGTAAAACCTGAAAATAAAAGAAACGGGCTTAATAAAACAAACAGTGCAGTGAGAATTACACAATACAGGCTTTCTGCTTGTAGGTTAATGACTGATTTGAAGTTGGATGTAGGTGTGCATGTCTTTGTTTGTCTTTATGTGTTGAGGCTGTGATAGACTGGCAAAAGTTAAAAATAAAAGGTCAGTGTGAATTATACAGTAGAAATAGATAATTAATTAAATTGCCTCTTTCATTCTATTAAGGTTAGTCTAACCCCTCTTTCTCTGTTTCAGTTCTATTTTGGCTGTAATTCTGAAAGACAAACTAATTCTATTTATCAGACGTACAGTGTCTACTCTTTGTAACATTACAGGATACTGTCCTCTACTGGACATCAACAGGAAGTACATCAGTACTGAGCCCCACTCCTACCTGCTGAAGCACACCTGGGAATGTATGCATGAGTGGCTGCCTCTGTTGAACCACTGGACATATTAGACCCAAAAATTCACAAGTGGATGGACAGAAGAGCTAGGGACTTGCAGATACTGGCGCGTAATAAAAATCATCCATTTATCAAATCTCAGAATGTTATATATTAAAACTAAATGTTCATTTACATTTAGACTGGGATTTTGGAAGATGATGGAAGTTTGAGACACAGACTTACAAATTTGTGCATATTTTTAATATTCAACACCCTAGTTACCAGTTTTAGACATGATTTTGTAATATGATAGTAGAAGAATCTAGACATTTCTGTTACACATTTTGCAATATATTTATTTCCATTGTTTTCAGACAGACAAACACTCACACACGGTGCACACTCACCCTTAGGTGACACCACTTACCCTCAGATTAGGGTAAGTGGTGTTCAGAGTGACATGTATGTCCTTGACACATTGTCAGCCTGTACCACCACTATTCCACCGTGCCACCCTTTAAACCAAAGACAACATAAAATAAAACAGCAAGACAAAAAGAAAAAAAACAAGAATGGAGGTTTTGGTTAGGGGACGAGATATGGCGGATTTAAAGTGAGAGGGGTTGGAGGAGGAGGGCTGGATTGGACTGTAGCTGTAGCAGAGGTCAGGGGTCAGACAGAGGCTGGGTCTCTCCAGTTCTCCTGAAGATGTTGAGGAATTGCTTCTTCTGAGATTTTTTTTTTTCTTTTTTGGTAGGTTACTCCTCCAGCTGCTGCTCCAGATGTTCCAGTCTGTCCATTGACCCATGTGGATTTTTCCTTCTTCCACCTCCTCCTCAAGGGCCTCCTTCATGGACTGCAAACACTGCTGATTCCGTTGTCTTTGTTGGTATTCCAGGTCCTCCTGCTTGATTGCAGCAGCTTTCATTGTGGATGTTGTCAGCATGTTCTTGTAATGGATCCTTTCCTCCCCCCACTGGCGTTGTTGCTCTTCTGTCAGAGTGAGTTTGCGGGAGGGCCAGTGCATCTTTAACTCTGCTGGTCTCTCATCTTTAACTCTGCTGGTCTCTCATCTTTAACTCTGCTTCCTTCTGTTTTTCGTCTTCTGCTTTGAAATCTTCTTCTAGCTGTTAAACATGTAGGGAAGCATTTTCTTGCATCTTCTCCCGTTTGTGTTCCTGATGACATACAGTCATGTCTTCTTTTGCCTCATTTTCTTAAGCTCTGGACTGTTATTTAAACGGCTCTACCTATTTTAGAAAGAGCAGCCTTCGGATGTGAAATACACTGTCATATGGTTCATGCCACAGGTGCATTCCAGCTGGCTCTTCTAGTTCTTGCTATGTTGGCACACAGCATTTGGAGAATTGGATGGAGATGCAGCAGGTACCTCTAGAGCTGACAGTAGCGTGTCCTGCTATTTTTTGATTTTGTTTCCTTCATCACATGTTCATGACACTAACTAACACTTTATTAACAAAAACCATGCCTTCACTGATGCAAGGCAGGCTGTTGTTAGAGGAGACCTGAGGGAAATAGATGGAGGAATGAGATGGAAGAGAGAAGCTTTGGGTCCTTGTCCCCTGGATTCTGTAATGAAAGCCCAAAGAGGAAGTCAAGAAAAGGGGAGGGTGGGGTCTGTGAACTGAAACAGAGAAACAGAGGGTTAGGTTGGTCTGGATACAGAACTGGAAGTGGAAGCCCGGGAGGATGAACTTATTTTAATGCGTGAGAGTCCTGTTATGTAATTACAGCGTGCCATCCAGCCTCCACTGCATCGTGATCGGGACCAGTGTTCGTCCCAGCCATACAGTCTGTGGTACCAGCCAGCCCAGGTAGCCGGTAGCTAATATCATTGGGTGCTAGCTTAGCGCCCACTGGTGGTATGTAGCTGTATGGCTACGGATGCACACAAACAAATCTCCACACGCATTTGCAAATCACTGCGTGCATTAGCAGATCTGCCGCGGCAGAAGTGTAGCAAAAGTCACGTGTAAGAACACATTCAATGGAGAGGCCAGATATTTACAGATCACACATTTACAGTTTTATCTACGCATACAGATCGATGTACGCATTTGGGGATTTTTTTTTTATTTTTTTTTTACACATTTGCAAATCTAGTTACACACATGGATTTTTTTTCACACATTTGCAAATCTAGTTACACATTCACAGATTGAAATACATTTGCAGATAGTTTTGCTACAATAATGGCCTCATAAAAAGTGCCAGGCTGTGTCCATGTCCAGGTTGAAGGGTTTACAGTTCATCAGTTTAAACACTGGAGGGCGCCAGAGTCAGATAAAGCAGCAATCGTCATTTTTATTAGATGGTTGTAAAATTACAGTCCTCTGAGAGCTGGTTAAAGCTCATTCCTTCACCAAAGCATTGTTTACCAGGACATTATCCTTGTATCTTTTTGGTACTACCACAAGGCAGTACAGAAAGAGTTCAGTTCCTACACCACAAATCCTCCAGATGGGGCCTTTAAAAGGGGACATGATATATTTAACACTCTATTGCATGTTGTTGCCATATGGCAATAATTAATTTAACAAATTATTATTTACAAAATTATTTACAAAAAGACATTGATATCAAATCCATGCTTTTACTGTGTAATTGCTAAAAATGCAGCTGTTTTTGAACTCAGGCCACTGAAAACTGACAAATTCCTCTGTATAGAAGAGATGTTCCTCTAAAAAAATAAGATAAAATAGTAATAATAATAATATTATAACATTTTTGTGTGTTATGTGGGGTAAAAAACTTGTTTTTTTTGTTTGTGTCCAGTACCTTAGTTTGTGACTACGCCTTTGGTAGACTGTCACTATCACTATAGTAGCAGAAGAACTAGACACAGTTGTAGCAGTAGTTTTAACAGAGGCGACCCTTTGACGTCACAGTGTTTACTCGATGGTGAACCCTCAACAATCCTTCATGGAAATGTTGACTTTAGTTCCATAAAAGATGTTGCTGTGACACTCTTTAAATGGGATGAGTCATGTTCCACACCGTCGGCCTGAGCACAACAATTTGATAACAACTCACACGTAGACAAGTGCCATTATCCCACATTGTGTTGAGAAGAACCCACTTCAGCACATCCCTTTTCAAAGTGCACTGCCGTGTGAGTCAGGCTGGAGGAGGATTTCCTCTGCCGAGGCTGGTGTGGAGGACTGGGCCGACCTCCAGCTCTCTCTGAGGCCCTGTTGATTTCCGACATATTTCCTGTTCCTCCGTCAAGGCCATGCTGAAAGTCACAGCTCGCTGCGAGGCTGGACAACACCTGTACCTTCCAGTCTGGGTTCCCAGCCAATATAAACCTCTGTGGAGCATCAGAGCACCAGAGGATGCCAAGAAAGTCACATTTACAACAAAGCTGCTTCACTGTGATGTGCTTTAGTCTTTCCATTTGAAGTGCTATATTCTTTCTCTTTTACGTATGCACCTCAGTGTTTAGAAAAGAGTCCATATACTGTAAATAAAACTTGATATCTCCTGAGTACATGGCCATTGGATTGTGATGAATGATGGAGTTGTATGTGGATCTCTCTTAGCTGGCTCAGCTGGAGGAGTTGTGGGGTGTTTGAGGGCAAATGTGGCTGGGTTATGGTCAGGGTTAGGATTAGGAATTCAAAAGTGAACTAATATAACTGTGTTTTTGGCAGTGTAAGCTCTTGTCATGCTGTTAGCCACTTATGGAACAGAAGTTCAGTAAAGTGACTAAACTATTCTGGTAAAATGTACTTCGTACCTTCAAGAGCCTGATGTCATCATCATCATGCAGCGGTAAAGTTGACTGAGTGTTTCTGTTGTCTCCTGTTCTCCCGGGAATTTGTTTGCAACGGCATATGCATAATAGTTTCAACGTAAAACAACATTGCTCTTCAACACTATGCTAATCTTTTAAACAATCATTCTAATGTCAGTCCTTGTTGCATGTTCTCCACAGTTTTGTAAACTTTTAATAATTTGTTTTTAACTCTTTATAGTGCCTGTATTTTTATTTGAGCCATTATATAGAAACATGTTGTTTGGCACTGATGAGAATCGACCTATGGAATATTTGCCTTGCATCTCCTTAACTGGTTCTCACAGGGCCTTGGATTTTAATGAAATACCAGCGTGAACACAAACAAGCTGTTAAATGTTGTCATGGGATACCAGCGTTCGTGTACAATAACTCCGGTGGAGGGACTGTTTCCCCGAATTTACACCAGACAAACAGCCCGAGCAGACAAGTGTCGTCATCAAGGGTGGTGCTGAGTGGTTCGAGTCAAATGGGAACCAGCGACGCCATCGGTGACGCAAGCAGCTGCTAAGGCAGTCTCCATGGTGAGATGGTGTGCTGTGTGTGCTCCTTGGTTCCCGCCCGTCGGTCGGGCCGTAAAAGAATTCATTTGAAAGAAAATTGAAATCATTCTTTCAGGATGGCAGCAGACGATCCAGATGATTCTGAAAGACTCTCACACAGTGGTGCCAGACACAGCTGATGGTTTCCAGCACAAAAGCTGCTCAAAAACCACCCAAAATATTAGATTGACATTTAGTTGAATACTATGACCAAGCAGACTGATTACTCTGCTTTAGTCTGTCTGTCATAAGAAGAAGAAGAAGAAGAAGAAAAACAACTACAAAATGATGCCAAACCAGTCCATGTGTTTTTTTCACCTGCCCAACTCAAAATTCAAAGCCACCAGACCGGGCATAAAAAGAGCAACACTTCTCTCGCATGCAGGCAGTATTGTTTAACTGCAGACACCCAAGTGATATCTGGGTGTCTGCAGCTGAATGCATTCTGGGAGGACTACCATTGGGCAGCCAGTTAGCTAGGATCTGTCCTGTAAAATTCAATGATTGATGAACATCTAAATGCACTGGCCATGCTTTATATCTGGACTGTTTTCAGTCAGAAGGAGACTGATCATTTTGCTATGAAAAACTGCAGCCATCCACTGGTTACTGGTGGTGTTGCTATCTGAGTTGAAGGCCAAAAGCCAGTTGTTCAGTGCAATGTAATTAGTTCTCCCTCTGTTAATTGACCCACGGACGGGTCATTTGTCCAACAATACCACCACTGCCTACCACAGACCTCTGTCAAATAAAAGAGCTTTCTAGATCCTCGTTTTTGTCACACTATTTCAAATGACCACTGGGAAAACTGCACCAAGGCTGAAATTAATCTGTTTATATTTTGACACTTTGAGCTGTCCTTCAGTGCCACCCCCAGGCATGTGCAGTAGCCACGCATTTACCCAAGCTCCTGCCACACTAAATATATTTGGCTCAGTTGGACTGGAGATGTGGTTGAGACAAAATCCAAACCAGTAGAACTGATTAGGACTGTCAGGAGGTCACAGTGTTCCTGCCTTTCTCTCAGAAAGAGGCAAAGGCCAGGATGAGGAATTTAGTCGTCCACCGTAATGTTTGTGCTCCAGAGCTTGTGTCAGGACGTGTGTCAGTAGATGTTTCCCTTAGGCAGTATTATTAGAAAACATGGGGTAAACTTCCATTGCTATGCAGATGACACCCAGCTATATTTATCCATGAAACCAGATGAAACTAATCAGCTGGTTAAACTCCAAGCATGCCTAGAATATAGGCTTGGATGACCTGTAATTCCCTACTCTTAGACAAAACAGAAGTCATTGTATTTGCCCCTAAACATCTCAGAGATTCATTATCTAATCACCTGGTTTCTTTGGAAGGCATTACCTTGGCCTCTAGTACTACTGTGAAAAACCTTGGTGTTATCTTTAATGAGTAAACGACCTTTAATTCCACATAAAGCAAGTAACCAGGACTGCCTTCTTTTACCTGTGTAATATCGTCAAAATTAGGAACATCCTGTCCCCAATTTCTTATCTAATTTCTTCTTTATTTGTCACAAACGGGTAGCGGGGAATAGGATTTTTGGACCCAAATGCAGGACTCAAAAGGAGGCTGAGGCAGGAGTAGGCGACAGGATCTTTAATAAACAACAGAAACGAACTTACAAAAACCAAGGCGTTGCAGACATGGCAGGAAATCCAAAAAAGAGGCAAAACTCAAACTATGACTTGGCATGAAAAACTATGGCATGGTTACTGGCAAGGACAGGCAAAAAACAAGACATACAGACACTGACATGAAGTAACTAGAACATGAAGTGACATAAGGTATGACACGACAAGGAACAAAGGTGAAAGCAGGGCTATATATACACACATGAGGAACAGAGGGATGACGAAACACAGGTGAAGCAAATCAACAGACAAGACCAGGTGACACCAATGAACTAATCAAAAAGGCATGAAACAAGACAAACAGGAAATCAAGAACTTAGCAAAATAAAACAGGAAACAGAACAGAAACCAAGACAGACACGAAAGACATGACGGACATCATGACGGATAACCAGAACTTAACAAAATAAAACAGGAAGCCGAACTAAACCATGACTATGAAAAAAGACAAGACAAAAAGACGAAAGACAAGACATGACGGAAGACATGACAATATTACTTGTCATGCATTTCACCACTGTGTGCCCCTCTGTTGTGTGTCTCTTCAGATCGGGTTTCAGACCAGATTTTGTATAGTGTCTTGAGAATTTGTATTGTTTTTGCCACAGTTTTGCCACAATTTTGCCTATATACATAAATATAAATTTAGTGTGCTATGCTAGACAACTGCAACACATGCAAGTAGATCTGGAAATATTTGTATAGCACCAGTTTAAAGTTTTAGGTCTTCCTAAACTGTGATGCCAGTCAGCCCTGCATTGTGATCTAAACTGAGATATTTCAATAACATTCCTTAGTGGACTGCAGTATAAAAAATGTGCAGACATCTGAGGTCCTCACAGGATGAACCCTACCCACATTGGTGGCATTTCTTATTACACCACTATGATGTTTTTGTTGTTTTTCTGAAAAGGTTACTGTAGGCATTTCTATGATATTTGATACCGTATCTGTCTTACCCAGTAGCTGTATTCTACTAACCTGACTTTGGAGGTGCGTTTTGTTTCTTTCCGCAAGTATAATAACTCCCATCGCACATCGTTTTTGTGTTTGGTGAAGTATCTATTGGATGCGACCACATGATTACCAATGATACCCAGGAATGTATCCCAGTGACTTTACTGAAACCATGCCATGAGCAGATCAGTCATTTCACTAAAATTGGTGCACACATTCATGGCCACCACCAGATGAGCTGGAAAATCTTTGGGAATCCCGTCATGACACTCTCTTGAGTATAAACAGTAGAACTGAAAAGTTGCTGACAAGATTGTGAATGCTAGATGGAAAGCTCTTATTTGACATATAATTTCAGTTTCAGTAACATGGACTTAGAAATGTCTGCCAAAAGATACCAGAAATGAATTAGTCCTCTTTTCTTTTCTCCTATATTTATGTATGTGCACAGTGGACCCAGTCATTAGTGCTGGAACGTTTATGGTACGACTGCAAATCTGCAAAAGTTGGCAAGAATGAAAGGCATCACGGTTTGGTAAGTTTTTATTCAGTACAAGAGTTCACAAACAAAAACATGATGACTGCATGTAACACGTCTTTAACATACGGCCTCAGAATTGGGCCGGGAACTAAATCACACCCCGAAAAATGAGGTGATCCTAGAACTTTATCACTCCACAACTAAGAGTGAAGTTTATATACACTATATGCTTTCATTTATATGTCATAGTAGCATAGTGAGCACTGTCTCTGTAAACTCTCATTCTCCAAACAGCCTACCTTCACCTACACACAGACACACATGCAAACACACACCGTTCCAATCGATCAGTTCTTCATATACAGAAAACACTATATCACAAAGGACAGATCTTTACAGTCACTAAGGAATACATCTAGTTCTATCTAAGGATTCCTCAACATTTCAAAATACATCAGAAAAAAAGATGCATGTCCGTAATTCCCATCATTCCTCATAAATGTTTCTTGTCACTGGTCCAAAGAGCTTCCTTTCTGTTTGACAGAACAACACCTCAGCCTCTATGGAGAGGACACAACTTTAGAAATAAATAAAATACGTTTCAGTTCAAAATCTCTGCCTGCAGTGTGACTCAGCAGACACACTGCAGTGTGTTTGTCCTCAGTGGTGCCCTGGTGCTAGAGATTCAATACACTGCTAGTGTGGACAAACTGACATCACCTCGGCAGGAAGCTTAAAGTGCAAGCGAGCGTATTGCTTTTCCACCTAGCTGACAGACAGGGAGGCAGCGAGTTTAGAGAATGGGGGACTTGTGGCAGTCCAGGGCTGCTCCTGATGGGTCAGCATCAGTCCCTGAAAGTGTGGATGTCATTGTAGAGGCTGACTGAAGGGCTGGACGGCCCGTTGTCTGTGCCACAGCTTTTGTTGCAGCGGCAGCGCTGGATCCACATGACGTTGTGGAAGCTGTCTCCTTCTGGACAGTGGAAGCGGAGCCGCACGGTGCGTGAGAGGGAGGGGGTGCAGCAGCGGCCGTCAGTGCACGCCCCACAGGTGCGAGGGCGGTACCGCTGAGCTGTGGAGCAACCAGCAAAGGTGATGCTGACCGGTTCCTGTTGACGGATGACTCGCTGACACTTCTTCCCCTTTTGGATTGCACAGAAAGAGTCACAGGTAAATTTATATCATGAAGCATGATCATGAAACTAAGAGGCATCAACTCTTTTTCATACCATTATTTTATGCTTCATACATTCTTCTTACATTGTCTAATGGAGATGTTTTGTACCTTGCTAGCTTCAGGATGCCACAGCTCACAATGCCGGATCTGGCACAATCTGGTTTCTTTGACCAGCTGACAGTCTGGGTTCTGGTTGGTCACGCGACTTGAAATGCCCATTCCGCATGTGGTGGAGCACTGGGTCCACTCAGTGGTTTGTGGGAAACAGTGAGGCTGTGGAAACGCCTCAGACACCATCTCTGTGAGAGAGCCAAGATAGACAACATGTGGCAACCAAATCAAATGATTCACCCAAACCGACAGTCAGATATTCTGCAGTGTTCATAGTTTTCGATTCTTTTGGTACTGAATATAAAGAACTGTTTACCTCTGAATTTGGTGTCTGGCTGGGTTTGCAGCAGGGTACTGATGTCGTTGGGATGTAGCTGGTTATCTGGTCGGGAGATGCGCTCTGGTTCGTCCGGCTCCTCACCAATGCTGTTATCGTCATCACACACCCATTTCTCACAGCAGCTGCCCCCAGGCCGGGCCAGCCGGGGCCGCGTGCAGCGCCAGAGGGGCAGTGGCACCTGGTGAGGGCAGAGGGGCATGCAGCCCACCACGCCATTCATGCAGGTGCACTGGTGCTGGCAGACGGGCTGGAAGTCCTCTCCATGCTGGTACACCTGACCGTTGAACATGCAGGGCAAACCGTGGGCCTCAGCTTTCAACACGCACACAGAACAGGAAACAGGTGTGAGCAGAGACCCATGAACCCCGTGGAAGGACACAGTAGAAACATTAACCTCCTGACTACCAGGGGAAAATAAATAAATAAATAAATATACATATATATATATATATATTAAATTCCCCAATCTTTGTAAGGTAATTAGAATATATATTTTATTTTAACTTATATCATAGATCATAGAACGGATGTACGGCATTTTCCTTCACATTTGGTATCACTGAAAAGCCCTAAATGTCCTCTGCAGATAGAAAAAGGAGTTCATTCAGTAGTGTGCAGTGAGTGGGAGATATTCAGGTTTATAAATGTCTTCCACAGAGGACAAATTTGAACTACTGGTAGTCAGGAGGTTAACACATTAGAACCTACACATTGGGGAAAAACTTACTAAAGGAAAGGATATGATTATTTAGGAATTTATGTGCAACAGGGATTTAAAAACAAAACAAAATCAAAAATCAAAACAAAATGTATTGCCTAAAAAGACCCAGGTTACATCAGAGTTGTTTTATACATGCTTTAATTCCATATAGTCACTTCCAGTAATCGGAGTGATCTTTTAATATCCAGTGAGCTTTTCTAAATAAATGAGTGAGAGTTAATGTGAAATTGGAATCGAATAGTGATTTCATGTGGAGGTCAGCAATAGGCTCCCTCACCTCGACACAGTCCTCGCTCAGGGTCCCCTCCGGCCCCCAGATGGCAGCGCAGCCCCTTGATGTGATCGCAGGGTTCAGTGGCACTGCAGTATTCGTTGAACTGCCGAGCGCAAACCTTGCAGCAGCCACAGTAGTCAGTCACCCAGCTGACGCCTGGCGGGCACAGCGGGAGCGTCGGGGCACAGGAGCACTCTGCTGGGCACTCAGACTCTGCCTGAACGGGGGGTTAGAGGTCAGGTCAGGATGATTTAACAAAAAAATTAAATCAAAATAATAAGATCCTTCAGTCTTTGGTTTAGTGTCTAAACAATATGTGATTTCACAGAAATGTGTGCAGAAAAGGTTGCTAAAAATCAAGCTGGCACAAGTCACTGCAACTCACCATCACTGCAGCACCACCCAGCACAAATAGTGTGGAAATGATCTGCTGCAAAGCAACAGGGTTAAGCATCCTGATTGCAGCAGTTAATCAAAAAGAGAAAAATGCCCAGAATCTTCCTAAAGAAGCCAACAAGTATGGAAGTAAGAAAAAGCTCAGGTCCAAAGTCCCAAGAGTAGAGAAATCAAGTTTAAGCCAGCAGGATGAAGTTTTTCAGTTCCAGGATTAATAAAAAAGTATCCACAGTTCAGAGTCCATGCACTGATAGGTTCCCTGTCAGCTCTACTACAGCTACTGTACTACAGCTCAGCTCTACTTCATAGAGAGGTTTCCCTGTGCACTTATAGACACACATGTCCCCGCCCCCGCCGTGACACCTTCTACTCTCCTCTCAAGGCGGCTGGGGAATGTCCAGGGGGGCAGGAGGTGGCAGGCTTGTTGGTTTGAAGTACTGACAGATGTGTCACAATAAGCTCATGGGAGAAATGTCGAGGTGCCAAACTGCAAATATTCACAAGTTTTTACAGGCAACTAAATCTTGGATAGACAGTGTGTTTCAAAATCTAGCTATGAAAAAACTACAAGGGAAGCCCTGACCCTCCAGGGAGGTGTGTTAGACAGGTCAGCTCATACTCGGAATCAGTTTTCAATAAGAAAGAAGACAATGTTAGGGCATTCTTAGTTGTAATGGAAAAACATGAGTAGGGAATCCCGACACATCACGGCCAAGACATTGACGGGGAGAAAATCCCTGTGAACTACACTCGACAGCAAATGTGCTGCAGGACAATGTGCTCAGGACATCCTGTGTTCCCTCTGCCCTTTTCCTAATGGGCAGCACTCCAGGAAATAAAAGGCCTATCCTCAGGTTCCCATGATTGGTAGGAAAAACTCTGCATTCCCATTGTCATCCCAGGGGCATGTAAAAAGTGTTTTGTCGGTGAGCAGGAAAATCCTCGCATTAAGTGTTGGCTCGCGCTGTTGTGAAACACGGAAAACATCATTTGGCGCATGTGATAAGGCTGAAGGTTTCCCTCCTCTTTCAAAACGGAGTGGAATATTTTTAAGTTTTTACACTTGGCTGAGTTGGAATAGTTGGTTGGCGCATTGCTAAAAGCACAATACCAAAAAAGTGAAATGAAAGTACACAAACTGATGACAGTGCCTTTAAAAAGTATTAATTTCAGCCATCAAGCATTGCCAGAGTAAAAGAAATCTGCCTGGGCCTTCACAAGTAAAACTGCATGCGGCTGAAGCTTGAAATATCTTGTAATGATGCTGTTCCTTCAACCAATCACATTTCAAGTTTGTAATCTTAGGGCTTCTATGCTACAGTAGCGTCAGCGTTTTTGCATCCTCTGATTGGATGGACAGAAAGCCACTCGGTTTAAGTCAAGCTTTTGTGAGCTGCACAAGCAAATTGTCCCCTTTAATGTTTTGATAGCTATGTTTTGAAGTCACAATGGTGAAGGAGGAGAGGCTATTGATTTGTTTGGAGATCTTCTAAGAACATAATTTTCACAGCAGATTGTGAAGGAAAAGCTAGAGATTGTGATGAAAGGCCGCCCAATCCTGGAGCTAGCTAGTCTGACCCAGCCAGGAAAACTTTCACGGCAGCAAATACCCTTGGTTGACAGGCTCTGGGGAGAACTCTAAATGGTTTCTTAAGTTCTGGTGAGTTAAATGAATAATATTTACATCTTTTATGTATATTTTTGCCATTTTATTGTGTCGACATTGACATATCTGCTGGATTTGACGTATGCGGTGATGGAAGTGTTGAGTGAGAGGAGACTTTTTGAGTTGTTCAAAGAGAGTTTCTTGCATTAGTATTGGCATTGATCTCTATATATGAGATACCATTCTATGATGTAATGTCCTGTTTTATTGCGTATTTGTATACTGTTGATGGTTTAGCAGTAGTGTCATAACGATCATATTACAAGTTGTTTTGAATAAGAAGAAAAATAATTAATAAGAAATGAATTGATTATGGCACGTGTGTATATCTACCTAGAAATCACACAACGAGTGACCATGAGAGGAGGAGACTTGTGAAGGAGGCCACTTAATGCTTATTACTTCTCTGAAAGAGTTAAAAGCTTCAGCAGATGAGATGGAGGAGACTCTACATAGAACAGTTTTCTTTAACCAGTCAGAGTTTTATGGAAGCTTTTTGCTTTTTGGCCACATCACCACAAATATAGCACAAACACAGCGTGAAGCATGGTGGTGGCAGCATCATGCATCCCTGCAACAAGCTTTGCATGGTCCAGGGAAGCATTCACATCCCTGTAGAATGAAGACAGGCCAGTGCAATCAATACTGAAGCTGTGGCAACTTAGCCAGAAGGAGTTAAGGAGTTAAAAGCAAACACTGAGGCTACAGGACAATAATGTTTGAAGTCACTGAGATTCAGAAGACTTTGTATCATTACCATGGCTTGTAGCTGGTAGTACATTTAGCTTTGGGGGGATTTCAGTCAAGAATTTAATGCTTTGCTGCATCTGGGCCCATTTGTTACTTCTGATCATGAGCTCACCCCCATACACACCACCCTGAAAACCTCATCAAGTTTCCGTGTGCTCCTAAAAGCCCATTTGTGGCCGTTCGTGGCTTCTACTACATACAGCTTGCTTCCTGTGAGCAGGTGTTACAGCAGCCGAATGAAAGCAGTGATGTTACCGTGTGCAGAGGGGGGCAGGAGGGGGTGCAACAGCAAACCGCATGCAGCGCTCCGACTTACGCAAGCAGCCACCTAGACACCCGGACTGGCTGGCCTGTAAAACCGCTGGGACGTTGGGGTGAGGAGGAGGAGGAGGAGGAGGAGGTGGATGAGAGTACCTTGTTGGGCAGCAGTGGGGAGAGGGGGGCAGCAGTCTGGATTCTTGGGATTCCTGGCCCACAAAGGCAGGATGTGTGCACTGGCCATGCTGTACTGGAAACTCATAGAGGAGTGGGGGGTTGTGGTTGTGGTGGCAATGTACCAACCATTGTTTGTCAGCCAGGCCAACATTTCCAATACACATGGAGGTCACGAGCTGTCAGCGATTCATCACTCTGCTGCCCCCCAACAGCCCTGTTTATTTTTTCAGCTCGCTATCTGACATCAACCACCAGCCCAAAGACATTTTAACAAGTTTACCTAATATTCGCTGTCACTGGACAAAAACAAGAGTCCTACTTGGACATGTTCAGCAAATCCTGCAGTGCAATCACACTTGTACAACAGCCCAGGGGATAAACAGGAAGTGTGTGCAGCATAGAGGAAGAGGTCCCGCAACGCCTGAGTCAACCACAGAGAGCCAAGAAGACACAACAGGAATCTGGACAAAACACACAGCAGTGGATGAATCAGACAGTTTATACTGGACTCCAAGAAAATCCCATGAAAGATGTACGTACAAATGGAAACAATCACAATAAAAAATAAATACAGCCCATGGAATATTTTAACTCTTTTAATTTGAACGGAGTAAAGGTGAAGCAGGGGTTCCAGGTTATGTGCTGATGATCAAAGCCTCGCTAGCGATGGACGGGTAGACCCTGTCTGACTGATATATATATATTATGCAATTGCCATATGCAGTATGGCCTTCAGAAAACAGGTTGTGGATGCCTGCGTCTGGCGAGTCAGCGTGTCTCAGCAGATTCGGCCAAAAAAGCCAAACGTTTGATGCAAAAAGCAGTGAATAACCCCACAGTTTCATTACAGGATCTGCCGGATGAGTGTTTAAAAAAAATAAAATAAAAAATCTGTGAGCCAGTATCAAAGACTGGTGGAGAGTTATGAAAAACTCTTACAAGATTCTGCCTTTTGAAGTTAGGAGTGGTCTTGTATACAGTCCCCATTTGATTTGACTGGGTTTAACTGGGCGTTGCATGGTTCTGTGCAGTTTTCTTCTACCTACACTTTCAGTCAAGATCTCAAGATGATGAATGCTTTTTTAGCACAACTCTATGAAGCTCAACTGGAAAATACAATGAAATAATCAATATGCTGCCCTGAAGTATTGATGAGTGTGAAGACACTGCAGATCCGCTGATTTACAAGCACATTGCAGCGTTCTCCTATAGTTGTTCCCTTTCTAGCCTGGTTGTCTGTACCCAGTACATGCAAGAGGAATAAAGGAGAAAGCCTCAGTAGAGTAAACGTATGTTCAGCCTATAATCAGGATCGAGGGAGAGCGTGCCTCTGTGTGAGGTGAGAAGGCAGGTCATCGCCCGCCTCCACCGGGTTCCGTCTCCACTGCATTCCTCATAATAATGTCCTCAAAAAGCTGCAGGTCCACTGCAGTCATCACTCATCCTACTGTTGCTCTGAATGGGCTCCATTTTCCCCTCCGTGCACACACTGTCTCTTCTGTGCACACACTCACGCTGAGCGGCCAGAGCGGGTCACCAGCTGAGTATTAGATTTCGTAGTTGAGTGTGAGCAGATTATGTCACGAGCTGTGGTGCCTTTGGACGCCCATGACTGGCAGTGTGCATTTTCTTCCTCATCCGCTCTCCCTGCAGTTGTAAACTTTTCCTTGACGTCCAAAACATCTCCAAAACACTGGCATGATTATTTGTCCCATCTCACAGTTCAACAACACAGTTTCAGAATTCAATATTTATAACATTTCATGTCTTATTCCAAAACACCCCAAAAGTCCTGTGAAGAATCTAATATGGCATAGCAAGGTTTTTATGTTTAGTCAGTATAACCCTAATTGTATCAAATCGTGTAGCAAGACGCTTTGTCTGGTGTTTGCTTGTTTTTGCCAGCACCTTCGGTGTCAAGTTGAATTTATTAGAGTTTTCGGAACAACAAATCAAAAAGGGATGCCCAGAGTAGTTCTTGTTACAACTTTTGTATTTCAGGAGAGAACTAGTTTCTCAGTCTAATCATTAGACTCTTCTTGGTGGCACTGGTGGGGATCAGGACTGAGGCGGTGATCTTCTCCAAGTGGGATTTCTAAGTTCAAAACAAAACAACATTCACAATGTCTGTAAAAAAGTAGTTCTGGTGAATGGCAAATATTCAGTTTGAAGGGTTTCGTTCATGTTTAATTTTCAGCTTCCTGTTTTATTTTGTTAAGTTCTTGGTTTCCTGTCTTGTGTCCCTTTCTGTATTTTCCCGCCTTTGTGATTGTCTGCCCCGCCCTGATTGGTTTTACCTGTGTGTGTTTACATATAGTCCTGCTTTTCCCTTTGTCCTCTGTCGTGTCATACTGTTTTCTACTGTTTCTCTATGTTCCTAGTGTTGTTGATCCCTAGTCTTTTTGAAAGTTTTGATTTTTGTTTTTGGTTCTCCTACTGTCTCAGCAGCACTTTGTGATGTCCTTTTGTGTAATTAAATCTAGTTTTTGCCTACTTCTGCCTCCTCGTCCTGGGGTCCAGCATTTGGGTCCTACCTCACATTGAACATCAACGGCACAGACGAAGATAAAAATAAAACCTTCTGAGCTGCAGCCAGGAAACAACTGAGGATAATGCTTTCCTTCCTTTTTGTCCAGTCTTTCCCTTTATTCGCCTTTTTAAAAAACATGCTGTCCTTTTACCAGAATATGTTGGTGGATGCACCCTGCACCTGCACCTACTCTTCTGTCCATCACAGCATAAAGCCTGCAGAAATTATTTGACTGGCCTGAAGCATTACCAGTTCCCAGCAGAGAGACTTGAGAACACTTTTCTGTCACAGTGTTTCAGGATGGGGGAAGGTTGTCTGGCTTCCAGGCTAACAGTCCTACCAAGAATTGATAGCAGTTAATTCAGCCTCCAAGCAACTTGACAGAATTTGGAATATAAGTAGATATTAGGAGCTGGTGAAAAAAACAAGCAAAAAAAAAAAAAAACAACTCTCAAGGTTGTTGTATATTTGTTATCATTTTTGGACTATTTTCATAAATCATTTAAAAAATTTGCAGGACCTTTACCTACAGGATTTATTAGCAGCTGGACCAACTTGATTTTATTAATGCCATGAAAGAATGAGGAAAATATGTAAAATGGATACTTCCCAAAGTAAAAGCTATACTGCAGAGTGAATGAGATTCACTTCAACCATGTCCTTTAACAAGGCTAGATAGATAGATAGATAGATAGATAGATAGATAGATAGATAGATAGATAGATAGATAGATAGATAGATAGATAGATAGATAGATTTAGGTTTTATTTGTCACATGCACAGTTATACATAGTACAATGCACAGTGAAATGCATTTTTGTACCTGCAGCCAGTAGTAAAAAAAGAATGTAAGTACTACAGTAAACAGTAGTAATATAAGTGTAATGTACACCAATAGAGAATTAACACCAACAGAGAAATAAAATATAAAATATAAAATAAAAAAAATAAGAAATAAAAAAAAATAGAAATATAGACTGAATAAAAATAAAAATATAGACTGGTAAACAGTGGGAGTGAAGTTGTATATGTACATATATTTACAATATTTAGTATTTAGCAGCTTTTTTTTTTTTTTTTACATGAATAAAGTGCAGTGATATTTAGTCCGGTTAAGGCTCAGAGTTGAGCAGGCGGATGGCATGAGGATAAAAACTCTTCTTTAGCCTCTGCCTTTCGTTGGTTTGGCTTTCATTAGCAGGATAAAGCTGCTCCACGAAGCCTTAAACTGTTAAATAAACTGTTAATAAAAGTTAATTAGCTGTACATGTGACTACTGCAGGTGTGTCATGGCTGCAGAGCAGAGGGAAGCAGCGGCCTGCACATTCCTCCACAGCATCTAATGGGAGCGATGACAGCAGGGAGCGCAGAGCGGCAATAACTGGACACAGCGCAAGCAATCCTAGCAATAACCTGGCCATTGTGTGTCTGGCATGAGCAGGTGTGCTGCAGGTCCTGATGGACACACACGCGATATAACCAGTAACTTTTACTGCCGTGACTGAGTAGCATCTCTCTCTGCTATACCTGGAATGTCATAGATAATCGCACTGCTGTGCTGCTTGAAGCAGTGATAAACAATAAAGTCTCTTGTAATTATTGTGAAGAAATACACCGGCTATTATTGAGGGAATACTATACGTACCTTGCCTCTCGCTCGATGACAGCTGGGATAGGCTCCAGCAGACCTCCGTGACCTTTAACAGGAATAAGCCGGTATAGAAGATGAATGAATGAATGAATGAATGAATACTATATGTAACTTTGCATAAGTCATAACACATGGCTAACTGACCAGGGACACATTGTGTGTTCACACCACCAAAGGAACATGGTCAAATGCATCCCAGACCACCTCCAAATGTGGTCTGAGATCCGATCATTCAGTTACCCCTCAATGCGTCCTGAGTGTGTTCACACCTGTACTTTAAGCTGACCAACTGTCATCAGATCACCCAGGACACATGTTAATACCAGGTCCCCCTTCAGTTTGTGTATGGTCTGTTGCTTATTTATCATCTTGCTCTTGTGGAGGATAGCTTGTTCGGTAGTGTCAATGAGGGCGTGAAGCAGCAGGCCTTAAAAAGAAGTGAACTCAGCTTTGCAAATAAAAAGGGTAATGAGTGTAGGTCTATGCCCCCATTATCCCAGACTCAACATGAAAATACAGGGGGGGAAAAGACCAAGCGTTGCACATGTTTAGCAGATACTGTGGCAAAGAACCTTTGCATGAAAAGTAGACAGTACAATTGGAGAAAGTGCTGGATTTAGCCAAAAATGACAGAAGCCAGAGCCATCAACACAGATGCTGCCTTACCCTGCAGTGAATCTGAGGTTACTTGAGCTGCACACTGCATATTTAGCACACTAGAATAAACAAACCAGGTAATTCAAAGGGACTTTAGTGTGGGAGCTGGCGGTGTTGCAGACTGACAGAGGGTGTCCTGTTAGTGGGCAGGGGAAAGGTGGCACCACTACACAGCACTGCCTGTGATTCAGAGGGGAAAATGTTATCGCAGTAAAGCCGTAAACAGAAAACGTTCCAGGGCACCCCTACGGGAACTGGGACACCAACACATAAAGGTTACTGTGCCCGAGGCCACTGAAAAGCCCAATATACAGTAAACGGGAATGAGGTCACTTTTGATCGAGAAATGCCAGCACAGACGGTATTGTACGTGTGAGGAACAAACACGCCTGGAGGTTGTTTCCTTTGGCGAACAAGCAAGATCGTTTGTTTGCTCTGTAGGTAGCAGCAAGCACTAACACCCGATGACAAATATTCAGTGTTGTTGGTGTCTAAAATTAGGGTGTTTGCGCCGATTTTCAACTGGGCTGAGGTCACTTATTCAAAGGGTTCATTGAAACCTCTTCAAGGTTTGGGGTGTAAGAATTTTGGACCAACACGCTTTAAAGATGCTTTTGAAATCTGGATTTTTCTGGCTTCAAAATACCACATATGAAGTCGAGTCATGTTCCCGAGGAAAACCATTTTACCAAAAGTGAAGACAGATTCTGTCCAGTGACACTTAGAACTGGGCTGTTTTTAGTTTTCAAGAGAAAACCCTTTCAGTAATTTCTCATTGCAATCTAAAAGCTGCTAACAATTGCAACAGTTGTACAGGTAATGGATGTACACTGATCAGGCATAACATCATGACCACCTTCCTAATATTGTGTAGGTCTCCCTACAGTTGTGACTCATCAGAGAATGGACATGGGTCTTCTGAGGGTGTCCTGTGGTGTCTGACAACAGAATGTTGTTAGTGGGGGCCTTTGGGTCCTACGGGTTGAGGGGAGGGGTCTCTGTGGATCAGTTTGGGATCTAGTGAATTTGGAGGCCAGGTCAACACCTTGTGCTGTTCTTCATGTTTTTTTGAGTTGTTCCTAAAGCGTTTGTGTGTGTGTGTCTGTGTCAGGCTGCATCCTGCTGGGGATGGCTGCTGCCATCAAGGAGTGTCATTGCTATGGGGTGGGGGTGCCTGGTCTGGTCTAGGTGGGTGCTACATGTCTAAGTAACATCCACATGAATGTTTGGCCAAAGGTTTCCCAGAAGAACATTAAATTGTCACAAGATGCTAGTTATACAACAATGTAGACACAATATTAAGAAGAGGGGGAACACCTGTTAATCATTATTCCACAGTGATTGGCACTAGTGCTAGTTTTATTGAGCGAATCACCTGAAACGACAAACAACATGTTGTGTCAGAAGTTTCTGTCTGCCTAACACCATATGCACAGCAGCATCTGATCCAGCAAACATCTGCATGAGCATCGTCATGGTCTTAATATTCTATTCATCAACCTGTTAAAGCGGAGTCATTGTCATTCAGACGTGTGCGATTTCTAATAATGTTCCTTATAGCTACGATCAGAATGGCTAAGGTGAGAGCAATATTTGGCATCTAGACCCAAGACTAGGTAGTTGGACATGATGTATGACAGTTCCAGTCTGGTTGCTGCCTGGTTTTCCCCTACCATTTTTGACAAATGCTTTCATTTTTGATCTGAATCATCAAGTTCCTGGAGTATCTATGTCCAGGTGATAGCTACAGTCCCTTAGACAAGAAGTTGGTGTGCTCAGTAGTAGAGGTCGACCGATAGTGGATTTTTGAATGCCGATATTATACCGATAGTTTGGAGCAGGAAAAAACCGATAACCGATTAATCGCCCCCCCCCCCCCCCCCCCCCCCCATAGAAAAAAAATCAACACTGTTGGAAGTCCTGTTCTTTATTAAAACTAAAGAATTTACAAGAAATTCCCAAATTTTAAGATTCATGGCAAACTGAGATGAAGAGACTACACACAGACAGCTTTCATTTTAGCCTGTTAACAAGCTAACTGTTGTTAGCTTAACAAGCTCATGTAGGCTAAATCATGCCGGTGGAGATGTGGCTGTTTATGCTGAAATATGATGCACGTTTATGCTCGTTGAACTAGTGGTACTTACTGCCACTGCGAAGGAGGTTATGTTTGTTGACTTTCAACTTGTGAAGGTTTTATTTCGCTTACAATGACACTTGTTATCGTCCAGTCGACTTCTCCACAGATCACTTAACTCCTCTCTGCTGCCGCTGCACACGCTGCGTTTCTCTCTCTCTCTCTCGCTCTCTCTCTCTCTCTCTCTCTCTATCTCTCTCCCATGCTCTCTCTCTCTTCGCTGTGTGTGAAGAGCAGCCCCGCCCCTCAGTGATCAGAGCGACAGAGCGGAGGTTTTTAGTTTTTTTTTTCAGAGGAAAAAAATGACAGCTATCGGCAACTATCGGCCAAACCGATTAATCGGTCGACCTCTACTCAGTAGTGAGGAGAGAAGAAAAGATCCTCAGCACCTTGCTTCCTCCTATCTAACTCAGAGTCCACATCATCACTCCATCCTCACCCACCATGGAGAAAACATGCAGGTTTTATATCTATAATTAATTAGTCCTATTATTACTTTGTGTATAGTGGCTTTGGAGTCAGTCAGTGTAACAAAATTTAATTGAATAGCAATAAAATAGTCCAAGTCTTTACTGATTACTCTATATACCAAATCAGACCCATTTTATCTTTTAAAGACATAGAGACTATTTTACATGCTTTTATTTCATTACATTTGGATTATTGTATTAGCACTGTCACCTGTCTGAACAATAAATAAATCTCACAACTCTTCTTGGTACAAAATTCAGCTGCCAGGCTTTTAACCAGAACCGAGAAAAGAGTTCGTGTAATTTGATGTTGAGATCCTGTTGATCACTTTTAAAGTGCACTTCCTGGCTGTGCCCACTGGTTATGTCAGTAAGCTTTTAGTTTCATATGTGCCTTGAGGTTCTCGGGAAGAGCTCTGTTTTCTGTCCCAGGAGGGGGACAGGGCGTTTGCAGTTACAGGGTGAGTTTGTGATGTCTTTTTATTCTCCTAGTTGAGAAAAGTGATATTAAAATAAGCTTATTATTGGTAGTATTAGAATTAGTAGTAGTACTAGTAGTATTTTTTTTACTTGATTTACATTTTATGTGCACTGTAGTGCTCATTCCAGATGTCCACAGTTAGTTTCACAGTATGAGGCCTGGGAGCTTGACTTGGATTTTTGACTTTACCATACAACTCAATATTACATCATCATTTGCATATAGCCTGGCCCCATAAATAATGATGATAATGTGTGACTCAGATGTATAGACATTTTCAGGTTGTCCAGGATTTTGACGATAACCATCGGAAAAACCAAAACCTGAAGTCATCAATCCTAAGAAGGCCATCCTTGGCTGTAGATGTCAGGAGCCGTACGCTTGCATTTAGCAGGACCTGTGAAGGCACACACACAATTATTAAAACTATGTTCAGTATAAATCTGTCTGGCAAGTAAGCTGTCAGGAAGAACGAACGCAGTTGATCTTGTTTTGAAAATGTGTTGAGCTCTGCTGTGTTGCACTTTAAGGTAATGGACAGCGGGCTCACGCATAAACACAACTTGTGATCTTTTGACAAAACTTTGTTCAATATTAATTTTTAAATTGCGACACAAACACCACATAGATACTGATATTACCTGTCAAAGAGCTTATGGGGTGGTTGAGTGAGCTTGGCATGAGAGTCGGGTAAAGGCTGAGTGGCACATAGTCGGCCTTGTCCTCTGGGGATGAAATCCTGCCACACTGAGAATGAACAGGCTGGACGTTGCATGTCTGCCTCTGCACACTCTTCCATTTAATCCCATTCAATCCAGACTGGATCACAGCAAAGAAAAAAGATTAGTTTACACACATTACATGTGAATCCAATATTATCGAATCCCACACTGACACTGAGAAATGTAAAAAGGAGGTTGTGATATTTGGAGATCCTGTACCTGAAGAACAAGTCACACCCGTTGGACACCCCAGTTTGAGAGAGTAGGAAAGGAACCTTTCTCTGAACAGGGAGGTGAACTGCAATATCATTCCTATCAATATACAACACAGTCTTAACATCTGTTCCCCCAAACTTTAACCTGTTTACACCTTGAGACTGGAGTCTCTAATGGACTGGAGTCACATTAATGGACTGTTATAATACCAGAACCAGAGAGGCTTGGATAAAAATGTCTTTCAAAATTCCTACAAGTCCAAGGGTTCTTTTTGTTGGGTCTACCATAACCTGGATGACTGGAACCTTGACAGACAACGTCCTCTAAGTATATGTGAGCATTGGGTTGTAACGGACAACTTCAAAAAGTCCAAATGACCACATTATGACCACCTTCCTGATATTGTGAATGTCTCCCTTGTGCCTCCAAAACAGTTGCTAGTGGGGGGCCTTTAGGTCCTATGTTTTTGAGTTGTTTAAACCGTTTTTGTGTGTGTACTGCATCCTGCTGGGCATGGCTGCTGCCAGTGTCATTGCTATGGGGTGGGGCTGCCTGGTCTGGTCTTGGTGGGTGTTACATGTGTAAGTAACATCCACATGAATGAATGCCAGGTGCAAACATTTCCCAGCAGAACGTTGTATTGTCACAAGATGTTACTTTACATGATATGCCTGATCTATGTACCACGTGGATGATGAGAGATGCAAGATGCAGGGTACACCCTGGACAAGTCGCCAGTCACCCACGCAGACACAGGGAGTAACAACTTCACATTCTTTCACTATTTTTTTTTTTTTTTTTTTTTGAGCCATTGAGAGGGAATTCTTTTCCAGTCTTCCTGCATGGAGGCATGGCTAATCAGGGAAGTACGTGACTAAGAACAATTCTCTACATAATATGATGAAAAGACTAAATAAACCCAGTAGAAGTTATGTGTTTGCAATGACTGTCAGCGTTGACATCTTCAGAAGCTGATGCCTGCTCTCACCTCCCAGTTCCTGTTACGCAGACACAATTGTGTTTTTATGACCAGCTAGTCTACTAAAAGTAAGTGACTGTCTTCAAATGTCAACACTTTCCATTACAAGGGCTTATCAAGGGCTGTGTGCAGAGTGATTTTTAAACCTCGGCCTTGCAGTGGCAGTGAAAGTGTGGTGCATTGACCTGATTATTTGTGTCAGTATCTTTTTTAATGCTGAAGCTCACCAGTTCCCAATTTGTTGCCCGTTTCCGTTCATTACAAGGCCAAGTTGCATTACCTTCAGTTGAGGTGTTGCCTGCATATTTAGTCTCAGTGCTACCTTCTTTCTCTTTCTTAGAGGATTACTCAAATATGTAGGATGATCATGTTTTGTGTGCTTGATTGCAGCAAGTGTAGGGGCTAGGGGTGTAACAGAAATTATACTTATTGAAACTATGGACACAGTAGAGTGAGCTGGTGTGGTTGTGTTAGTCCTGGATATTATCTTATACTCTTTTGCCAACAATTAACTGATTTTGTATATACAAATATATACAAAATGTGGCATCTCCAATTGTATTTTAAGTACTGTGGTACTGCAGCAGCGCCATATGTTTGTAATGAATGACTCACAGTAAACTGTGTGACCTACAGCCTATACTGTAGGCCATTATTGCAGCACTGATGCTAAAATGATCACTCTACGTTTCTCATTCACCAAGCTCACTAACTGTTTAAATAAATCTCTGCTGATACTGTTTCTATAAAACAGTGAATAACCTGGTCTACACTAATTCATAAATCAATAGACAGTGAAGTCAGTGAATAAAGATGCTACAACATCTCAGCTCTCAGACTCTTCCCTGTAACAAATGCCAATTCACTGTGTTTTCAAAGTCAGACATATTTATTTTGGATATACATGTCGATCTTAGGTCTGACTTGTATGGAGAACTAAGCCACTTTCCAAACCTCCAAGTAGAGTTTATATTTGGATGTATGGTGGCCCTCCTGGGCGTGCCTCCTCTGCATCCGCTGGACTGGGTGGAAGATCACCGGTTTGTTCTTGTCAGGGCTGACCTGGGAGGTTGCCGGTTGTCTTTGACTTTGAGGTCAGCAGTTTGAGCTTGACCCACATGTGCAAGACAGTGGACCTGAGAAGGTGCAGTGATCTTTTGCACTTGGAGGTCACTGCCTGACAAACCAGGACCTGATAGGTCAGTGTCCACCTTTGGCTTCACACAGCCCTTGTCTTTCTGAGTCAACTTGACTGGAGTTCGCTTTAGCATGGTCCTCACTGACTAAACCACACATCACATGTTTCATTGCACAGGTTTGCTTCACAAGATACACATTTCTTTGTAAGGTAGAGTGTTGTTTACCTTGTTATTAACAGGTGTGTCCAAGTCAGCAGAAGGTTGGAAAATCAGTTCCTTGACAGTAAGTCGAGGAGACTTGGCGCTGTGATTAAAACAATAAACAGACACATCAGGAAAGAATTATGGATGACTAAAAACACTTTGACCGAGAATACGTATTCATAACCAGATATGGTTATATGCTGTGTGTGGTTACATTTGATGATGGTGTCATAATATGACAGCATGTCAGTGCTGTCTGGGTAAACTGTGTGTGTCAGATGCTCACAACACGTTTGTGTACGTGTTGGCATGGACAATGGAGCTCACAGAGAGAGAGACAGAGTAACTGTTGCTCATCAGGTTGGAAAAGGTGACAAAACCATCTCTAAGGAGTTTGGAATCCATAAATCTACAGTCAAGGACTGTGAACAAATGGAGGAAATTTAAGATGACAGTTACCTTCCACAGGAGTGGTCAACCAACAAAAATAATTCCAGAAGCAAGTCACAGAATTGTCTGGGATGTCACAAAGGAATGGAGGGTAAGTTTTGAGCAACTAAAGGCCTCTCTCACATTGGCTAATGTTAATATTAATAAATCCACCATGAGGAGAACACTGAACAACCATGGTGTAATGGCAGAGTGGTAAGGACAAAGACACTGCTCTCCAAAAAGAATATTTCTGTAAGGCATGGCACGGCAGGGCAATAAAAAAATAAAAAAATAAAAATAGCTAAAACAAGAGCAACAAGCAAGAAAACTACTGAGAAGATGTTTTGTGGACACTGGTTGGTCAAAATGAGAGGTGTCATGCTTGGAGACAAAAGAACACTGTATTCCAGCATCTAAATATCTCCATGTCTGAAACAAGGAGGTGTTTGGGCCTGTTTTGCTGCATACGGGCCAGGACAACTTGCCATCGTTGATGGACCAGTGAGTACTAACTGTTTCAATAACTCTAAAAGAAAATGTGAGAACATCAGCTGAATCTAAGGAGAAAATGGGTAATGCAGCAAGACAACGACACAAAGTACACAGGTTGCACAAAAGAATGGTTAAAGAAGAACAAAACTGATGTTTTGGAATGGACAAGTCAAAGTCCTGACTTTAATCCAATAGAAATGTTGGAGAAGGAACTGCAGCAAATAGTTCATGTGAGGAAAACCCTCCAACAGCTCAGAACTGAAGTGGTTCTGGATGTCTGTGAAGGTTCTCAGTCATGGTATATCCAAAAAAACGTTAATGGAAATTAGCTGCACCGGTTTCTGGTTGTTGACACAAACAAACAAGTTTCAGTAGACGTTTCCTACTTAAGCCTCAACTTCTCACCAGTCCACTGTAACTGAAGAAGCTAGTCAGATGAGTGGTGAAACAGTCAGAGGCAGGGGTACACCCTGGACAGGTCACCAGTCCATCGCAGGGCCAACATTCACACACACATGCACACCTACGGGCAATTTAGAATCACCAATTAACCTAATGAGCATGTCTTTGGATGGTGGGAGGAAGCCGGAGTACCTGGAGAGAACCCACACAGACACAGAGAGAACATGCAAACTCCACACAGAAAGCATAGAACAAGGCATGTGCCTCACCTGTGTCGATAGTCACGAGGAGAACAAGAACTGGGAACCCACGTCAGCATGGTCTTTGAGAGCTGGCTTGTACTGGTATAACTGGGCAGTAAGTCAATGTGGACGGTCTTTAGCTGAAATACAGTGAATGCTTCTGAGACACTGAATTCACAGAGGATTGCTGGTGATATATTGTGAAACAAAACATCAAGAAGCAATTTAAAGATTGAATAATGTTGTAGAAATGTAATCCCACTTTAACCATAACAGTGCTACATACTATCCTCTCACACAACCAACCTTGGGTGCATTGTTTTCTCTGTGTGCCTCCAGGTGATCCGACAAGTCTGAGCTGTAATTGGGAACACTGACATCTTCTCTGTAGTGATAAACAGACAGTTTGTTTCATTCATCTGATTCATCCTTTGCAAATGATGAGAAAAAAATAAAGCATTATACCGTCTCCAAGCTCCCATTGGTAAATCCAGCCAGCCAATGTCTGAGAAACTATCACCACTCCTGTGATAATAGGACCCAATGTGCGACTCAGCATCAAGCCACTCCAATGCATTAACTACAGTGATGGCTGGAAAGCTATCCTCTGACAAAAAAGAACGTATGAGCAGCTTATGGGTTAACAATAACACTTCAAAAGAGTTACGAGGAGGACCTATCGGATGCTGGTTTGTGCCCACCTTCAGAGGCTGATGCTGAGGAGCCGCTATGGGTAAGGGCTTCTACCATTTGAGGTTTGGTCTTAAAGATACACTGCTCAGCCTCCAAGCAGCAGGTGTGGGAGCAGGGAGGCCACAGACGATGAGCTCTAGCCAGAGTGGGACAGGAGAGGCTGCCCATGTTTCAGCTGCTGTACAGCCACAAAGGGATGACAAATCAATAACCATGAGTGGTCTGTATGGTGAATCACAAGACGCAAGTCTGTAGCTGGATACCTGTTAACTGGGAGAATTTTCTACACCGGAATGAAAGTGAAATAGGTTGAGCACCATAAGATAATATGCACTGTACAGACCACTGAGAATGATCCAGAAACAAAGTGTCAAATTAAGCTATTTAACAGCTTTTGCTTCCAGTAGAATTAATTGTTAACAGCAGGTACATTCAGTTCAAGTTATTAGGAACCCCCTGCTTTTCTTGCAGTGCCAGGTCACAGATTATGAATGCAGGAAAAGTATATTCAGAAATATTACCATAAATGTGCATCGAGTTTTTGAAAGTAAACAAAAGGTGACAGCAGGTGACATGACAGCTTTTCCCAGTTTGATATTTAACTAAACATAGTGACTGCAACAAACCCACTTACCTTTCTGTTGACTTTAACTTCATTAAACGTGTCAGTTTAGGCTAACTAGCTTTCTGCTATCTGGTCCAGCTCATTGTTTACCCTTGTTGCTTGGCAACTGTGTAGGGTTCCTTGGGTCTATAGCTCCACCTGCTGGTCTCTGGGAAAGAAAGGTGTACAGCTGAGTGCATGTACTGATGTTTGGAAACTGACTAGATTTTAGCCTTTTTGAAAACCCTTATCAGAAGGTCAGAGGAGATCTTAATGAACCCAAGTATTGATCTGAAATACTTCTGAGCAGATGGACTTTAATTAGATCTTGAAATTAACATGTGCGTAATTTGGCACGTCACAGATATGTAATATTTTTCTGAATAATTGAACACACATCCGGGTGGCTGTGGTTCAGTAGGTAGAGCAGGTTCTCCACAAACCAGAGGGTTAGCGGTTCGATCCCTGGAATGTGCCACATGTCGAAATGTCCTTGAGCAAGACACTGAACCCCCAGTTGTGTGAATGTATGAGCAAATGGGTAGATGTGTCTGTGACTGTAAAGCACTTTGAGTACACATAGGTAGAAAAGAGCTATATAAAAACAAGGCCATTTTACAATTATGTTTCAGTTGAGTATTCACGGTCTACTGTTAGGACTTGTGTTATGATGTTTTGAGTCATTCTTATACAGAAATGTAAAAAATTCTGAGAGCTGTAAAACCTTTAAAGCAGCACTGATGTTGGGTTTCACTAGGGTTGCTTGTTTACCACCGTCCCTTGTTGTCATCTCATGTCCATGAATGTCCTTTTCCAGTGTCCAACGTCTGATTAATAATTACAAATAAATGTAATCAAAAGGCTGACATCCATTTAAATGTTCATAACCATATGTATCCATGTGTATTTGCATACACATACTAGCAAAAAGACACACAACACAAAGAGTAGAGATAAAATCATTTATTTCCTCAAATGAATTTCAGGTTAGCAAATCAGTGTAAAAGTTCTATTTTTAAAGCTGCAAGCTAATTACTAAAAACTGTGTTACAATCCAGTCTGACACCACTGACAACATTATTCCTGCTAATTCCTGCTACAGGGCCATGTAAAAATCTGGGATTTGACTTCATCACAAACAGAGATCATGTTAAATTAATGAAAAGAATCTGATTTGATTTTGACAAGTTTGTTATTTCAACCTAGATCAGCCTGAAACTGAAGCTTTGCTGTCCTTGGACTCGGTGGCAGCAGCTGCTGGTCAACAGGGCAAGGTGAAGATGAAGAGCCGGGCTATCTGTCCAGCCACAGCAGAGGCTGCTTGGGCCTTTCACTGGTCCACCGAGAAGAAACAGTCGTTAAAGCTCCTCACTTTTCATTTAGTGTTGAAAATTAAAAAGGCAGACTCATATTGTTCTGGTTCCATGTCAGTTCAGCCAATCCAGGTCATCATCCTCATCATCCTCATCACCAAACAGAGGGGTGGGTGGTGGACGCCCCTTCATGCTCTGGACGAATAAGAGAGGAAAAACAAACACCTTAATATTATAGTGATGGAGCCTTTAAATTAGTGCTAAAATGTCAGACTGACCTAACACAGAGACAACAAACAGAGGAAGGGCTAGGGCGGAAAGCTGAATCAAATCTGAGAGCTTCAACCGAACTCTACAGATCATTCCTCACCATTTCATCCTCCTCATCTTCCTCGCTGGGTGCTGCAGGGGGCTTTGCGGGTGTTTGGGTCTGGAAAAATGTCTCCTCTCCATTTTTCTCACCAATTCCCCCAGTCAGACTGAGGGAATAGCATAAAGTGAATGGGGTGGGGCAGACAAAATGACAATGAAGACGAAAGAAAGAAGGATGAAGATAAAGCCAGAGAACAGTTCAGACAGGATGTTAGTTTGCACAAACATGCACACATCAGTAGGTACAACACAAAAGAAGAAGAAATGTCTTGACTCTCAAGGCTGGTACAATGCAACTTCTTAACAATACCAAGATAACATTAACATTTATTGGGTTACAACTATCTTTTTGTGGTCCGTTCCCTGGCAACAAGAATTTCAAGTCACATGCTGACATAATTTAGCACATGTGCAGTGCTGTTAAACTACGACAACTACAGACCCCTTCACTCTGTTCTCACTGTATGGATTTCATTTTAAATGCATACATTTCCCATTTGTGGCAATTTTAAGAAATTCTCTGATTTACTGATCTCAGTATTCAGACTCTTATTTCAGTGATTTGCAGTAGCCCATTTGGCAGCTCTTACAGTTTCCTTGTATGTCTCTGCAGGCCTGGGCCTAAAGGATCATATGATCCAGTCCTGGTAAGTGTGATCTACCTTCTTCAGGTCTATCCACAGATGTTCTGTGGAGTTCAAGCCTGGGCTTTGGTTGCTCTTCTCAAGGACATTCAAGAAACTGGAGTATTGTCTTGGCTGCATACGTTGGGTCACTGTGGTGCTGAAATGTGAACTGTCACTCCAGTCTGGGGCCTGTGCACTCTTCAGGAACCTCTGTATATTAAGTCCGAAATTACTGTTCCCTCTGTTCTGACAAGTCTTCCCATCCCACGCTCCTGTGAAGCACCACCATAGCTTGATGCTGCCTCTGTCATGCTTAACTACAAGGAAGACATTAGCCTTGTAGTTAAGGTGAACCTTTGTTTCCACTGACCAATCTTTGTCCTCATGCTCTTACAGAGTTCTTGCTCTTATAGTTCTTACAGTGCCATCTTGAAAACCCCATATGGGTCATAATGTGACTTTTGTGTCTTCTATCAGCCCCATAAAGACGTGATTGATGAAGTGATGCTGAGAGTCGACCTGTGAGATTCGATTAGAGTGACCTTTCATCTCAATGACCACAGCACCTCGTGCTCACTTACTCACTCAGGCCTGACAGTCACGTCAAGGAAGCCTCCTAGATACTAAACTTCAGAACTGTCTCACCATCATTTTGATTTGATTTTATTGAGCTCTACAGAGAGTTCCCTGGATTTCACAGCATGATTTTTATACCAACATGAGAATTGTGGGACCTTGGGTTTTGTAGTTTCTGTACTATTTCCGAAATGCTGTGCACCAGTTGAATTAGGAAAGATTAATTTGATGCAGCATCGTCTCAGTCCCACTTGTTAGTTTACTGGAATCGTGGACGTTGTTTGAAGTGACGCTGGATGTTGGAAGTGTTTAGTGACGCCAGACTCACCTTACGTCTTCTCCAGAGCTGTTCTGGGGTGCTTCCGGTGGAGGAGGTGGGTTGACTGGAGGTCCAAAAGTGCTCTGAGACTCAGCATTTATTTCTTCTACATGCTCTCTATCTTCCACACTCTCTTGGTCTACCTTGTTAACCACTACAGCATTTTCTTCTAACACAGACTCAAGTTTGTCCTCAGGGGGCAAACTCTTATCAGGTCCATCATCTAGATCTGCAGGTCTGCTGGTGTCTTTTTCTTCTGTTGAGATTTCAGAGTGTTCATGTTGTTCGTGCTCCTGCTTCACTTCAGACTCTGCTGTTGCTGTATCTTGTGGACTGAGCTCAGCGGACTGAACTGGATCCAGAGCAGTGGTTTCTGAAGCCTCTGCCAGACAAGCGGTCTCAGTTACTGTCTCCGTCTCCTTCTCTGCTGCTATTTCCTGAACCATCGGAGTCTCACTGACTTGTGGAACCTGAGCCACGTGTTCATCTTCCACCTTTTCTTCCTCCTTTTCTTCCTCCTTTTCTTCCTCTTTGATTTCTCTTTGTCCATTCACATGTACATTCTGGGGAGGTTTCTCCTCCCTTTGTTTCACAGACTCACTTTCGCCTCCCTCGTCATCCTCCTCCTCCTCTTCCTCCTCTTCCTCCTCTTCCTCCTCTTCCTTCTTAGGTGGTTTCAGGGATGGTTTGTCAGTGCCGCTGAGCAGCTGCAGAGTTACATTCTAGTCAAACAAACAAAAATAATATTACAGAGAGATCAGCGAACAAATGCCACTCAGTGTTAACCACCTCCTTTACGGTGAATAAAGTTTCACCTATAATGGATTATACACAGACATGGTTTAGTACCCTGCCAGTCTTTTTAAACAGTGCTAGAATGAAAAGCTGCACTGTCGTGCCTTGGGTTTGTCACACATTAAAACAACAAAACTCTGAAGAGTTGAATTCTTGCTTATTCCATGGAAATCCTCTAAATGGACCAAACTAAGTGATTGATAACCCTTTGAAGATGAGCTGATCAGCGGATTGCAGTGATATTTCAAGCAGATTACCCTCTTCATTCATCAAAATGTGTCTTGAACCCTGTTTTGTGTTTCTGTGTAAAAAGCACTTACTTTAATGGTAGAGACGATGACACCGAGCACGGCCTGGCCGCTGTAAGATTCACTAAGGTCAAACTCCGCTCGCAGAGAATGAAACACTCCGTTCATCACACGCTTCACCTGCAAGTACAAAAAGAAAAAGGAAAAAATAATAACATATTTTACCTAGTCAGGTAATAGCATGGATATCTGTCCCTAAAAGAACTGTAACAACATGTATTTAGCTAGTTCAACGAGACTCAATACTCATCCTCACAGAGAAAATGTGTTACTGTTTAAGTTTCCAAATTATTTATACTACAAAGAATTAAAGAATTAATATGAGAGAATGTAATATGTCCTAAGTTTAATAGCCTGTATGGTGCATTAACTGTAAGAAAGCAGACTTGCTAGAAAGCATGAAGGCTCAGTCAAGCTGCTCTGACATCTGGACGTTATATTGAGCTACTGCAGATCATTTCTGATCTTTCTGATCTGTGACTTCTACAGTGACCAATGGATGCAGGGTGTAAACAAGGATGAAAACCTGAGGGAATAACTGCTGCACTCTCATTAACATCAGTCCACTTGCATGTGTTCGTGTAAGAGTTCTTACCTCTGCTGCAGTGTCCCCTGAACTCTCCTGCTCTTCCACTTTCCTCTCCAGTTCCGCCACTCGTCTTTCCAGCTTCTCCCGTACGGCTTCTCCCTGCTGCTCCAGAGCTCTGTACTGAGAGAGAATAATACGCCGGCATTGAAAATAATTTGATGGTGAATGTTTGATTAGGTCAGGATAAGTTTGGATTCATATCAGTGGTCACAGGCTGACTGACAAACAGCCACATATCTTACTTTTTTCTGAAGGGCTTGGAGCTCTTCACTTTGCCTGTGCTGTTGTTGCAGACTCTGTTCCTCTGACTCTCTTGACTGCTTCAAAACTGTCAACTGTTAAAGAGGAAAAGTAAACGGAGGAAATCACATCAAATATCCATACCTACACCACACTATATACATTTATATAGTGTTTCAAACTATGTGATTGTAATTTTCTAAACGATATAATACACAGACTCTGACTGCTGATGATAAACTTTAAAAACTGATTCAAAGTACCTAACATCTAAAAGTAGATGTCAAACAGACCAGAATGTCATACTTTGCTAAAAAACCCTGACTAGGTAGCTATTTAGCTTTTTCACAGCTTACTAGCTAGCCCCCCAAAACTCCCCGTTTCTTTCTGTGAACAGGTTAGATAACTGACATAGCTATTAACTAGTTAATAGTTGACAGTACCTGTTTTAACAATAGCTGTTTTAGTTCTTCTAAATGGCTACCTGACAAAAGACATGTTTTTCATACTCTTAACAGTAACGCTAAATATGGGCTAGTAGCTAGTTAGCCAAGTAGCTAGTTTAAATCACTACAATCGGTACATTAGCTGACTAGCTTTGTTTATTTTGGGCTCTTCTAGTTTGAGCCTTTAATTTTTCAGTACGCATATTAATAGCTGACAGGTTGTGTTCACAAGCCATAATGTCACAGGGAGTTGTTGCAATGGTGGTTTGATAACATTTGAAAACACAACCTTAAGACTTCTCTTAAATTAAACATTACTTTCAATTTAATGAAGTAAAGATTTGTCAAAATGAATACAAAATGGCCAAAATAACATGACGTTTGGTTTCTAGATTGGGTCAGATCATAAAAATACCACTTCTCCCATAAGGTAACCCTGATCTTGGTGCCCATTTTAATACTGCCTCAAATCTCCTGTTGTTATGCACAACCTTGACTGCCTGAATAAGCCATGAGATAAACCTACCAATAAGATGCATGAATTGCTTTTTGTGTTTGGGTTTTCCCAGAGCTGGTTTGCCTACCTTTTCCTGTAGCTGAGTTAGCTTGACCTGCAGAGCATCTCTCTGCTCGGTTAGCTCAAGCAGCTCTCTGCTGTGCTGCTCTTTAGCTGAAGCCAATGCCTGCTGAGACTTCGCCTTCCACTCCTCCTCCAGCTCTAGCTGCAGCTGAGATAACTGCAATGCATACAAGATGTTTGCCGTTAGTGGTAATCTGGAAAGCAGTAGGCATAACCATTTGAGATAAACACTGGCCCCCACAACTGGCCCTTTCTTTGTTGGATGTAACCTGTTCAGATGCAGCGTTGTCATTGCTGGATCTAGCCTTGCGAAGTTGAGCTCGGAGGTTGTCCAACTCCTGCTGGCTGCTCTTGCGGAGGTCCTCCACCTCCTCGTCCCTACGCTGCCGCTCTGCCTGCCATTTCTTCTTCCTCTCTAACAGTGCCTAAACATGAAGGATAAACAGTTGTTCATCGTATTATCTTTGTTTCCATGACCCATAAAAACTAAAACATGAAGCACACTCACTCGTTCTAGGTTTTCTTTGTCAGTCTTCAGGTCCTGCAGCTCCTCTTCCATCGTGCTGACTCTCAGCTCCATTTCTTTGCGTTTTTGCTTCTCTGAGCGGTACTGAGTCTGGGCCTTCTCTGCTTCCTCCTTCAGCTCTGGAAAACATAAATACGGCGCTTTAACGTCACTTCTTTGACTTTAACTCAGCCTCCTCCTTTGTTAAGTTTAATACTTAATTATCTGGAAATACCAATAAACTAATACAGTTTTAAGCCCACACCTGTTAAAATGTCAGGTTGTACACATCTGCATCAAAATCATACTCAAATGTATACATTTTACTTTGTCGCTATTTAATAGGATTTAAATCTAATTGGCTTGTATTGGACAATTTAGACTAATCATTAATTATGATTATATTTGCCTTGTCATTCAGCAACTGAGCACAATAACCCAAAGTAATATGTTTTCTAAACCTGTAAAGACTTCAACACAAACCTTCCAGCTGTGTCTCCAGGGCAGTGATGCGTTGGCAGTGATTCTCACTGTCTTGCAGCGCCGAGCTCAGTTTATTCTGCAGCTCCACGGCCTTCTGCTGGTGAGTTGAAGCTTCTAGCTGCAGCTGAGCCACACGCGCCGTGGACGAAGCCAGGTCCTCCGTCAACCGGACCTGACAGAGATGCAGTGGAAGGGGTGAGAGCATGAGATGTACCAGTGACTGTCTGCAGCAAAGTCAAACTCAGGGCAACTCAAAGACAGTGAAACGCATGGTAACAAGCCTGGATGGGTGGCTACTGATGCTAGTGGTGTGAGCGACGTGTCCCTGTGGGAGAGAAATTGTGAATGATGGAAAAGCAGGCAGAAGAGAAAAAAAAAAGAGGAAAATAGTTAGTTAAAATGCAAATGAAGAATCATGTGAAGAGGATGATTCAGGGGCAGCAGTTAGATCGGGATCAAAAAGTATTTTCCTGTGATACTTTGTGCAAACCATATTCAGTTCCAGCTGGATCCAAAGTTGAAAGCTTATTGTGCTTTCACTTACTTAACATCATCCCTAATTTAAGTGCAAACTTTAAATTCTGTGCACTTTCATACTGATACTGATACTAGTTGATCCCAATCTGGTGGCAGTACACAGAGAAAGCGGGCTCACCTGGCCGGAGCCCAGGTCCAGAGGTAGAGCATGCTGAGAAGAGAGAGCAGTAAATACTAGATTTTCCTCAGAGCAGCAAAGCAGCACAAATAACCAGATGGAGAGCACAGTGCTGCATCAGCAAAGAGTAAATGATTCAATGACAGTGGTGGTGATAGCACCAACGCTATTACCACTGAGATGCAACTAAAAATCCTAATGTGCAATCAGACTGTGTATGATTTAAAAAAAAAGTACCCTTTAGTTACTAATGCCACAGAATTTAATAGAAAAAATCATTAATACTCTTCAGTTAGTTTTGCATTTCGCTAATCTGGACATATGACACCATGTACCTCTGAAATGTCAGCTTCTTATGAGTAGTAAGCTTTGTTTGGTAGCTGGTGGATGGCACATGACAAAATACATCCAGATGAATGCCAGGACCAAAGATCTCCCAGGAACATGCAGTGTTTTAAGATGACCTATGTCATATCACCTTTTAGTGGTTTTAATATTGTGGCTGAAAGGTGAATATACAGTGTGAATAGCAGTGAGCCTAATACTGATCTTTGGGTTAACTTGATTTTCTTTAAGTTTTTTTTTTTTTGGTTATATAATTTGTACATACAATTTTGAATCACCACATAGATAGATTCACAGTTTTCACCAAGTAGTGAAAAACAGACCTAATTATTTTAACAAAAGAGTTCAAAAGTGAAAGAATAATTGCAGGACTGTGGACTTTCTACCCTAGCATTTATTGTCTGTATCATCAGGAGCACAAAGGCTAAAAAAATGAAATCATTTACTTAGTTTTGACATTGATGACCTTATATATTCAGTATAAAACAAAACAGAATAGATGTAGTTTCTTACACAAGAAGAATCTTGTTGCTAGACACTCTGAAAGTTCAATCAGACATGGCTGAATTCTCACACACTCCAGATTTCATATCAGGTCTTCATAGTAAAAATCCACACCTACCTTCACCTTCCATCTACCTGCTGAACCCACAAAAGTCAAAAAGTGACGAGTCAAATTCTGGGAAAAAATCTCAATGTTTTGGTGATAATTTGGGTCCAACTCAGACTAGAATCTTCTGACAACAATCGTCAGCATCAAGACCGTACTATCAAGCTGGTACAGTAAAAAATAATTGGTCTACACACTAAGGTGTCCTTCCAGCAATACGGTACAACACTCACTTTGTCCTGCTCAGCCTGCAGTAACCTGGCCTGGTTGTGTTCACTGGATGATTTGAGGGAGTCGTTCCTCTGCTCCAGAAGAAGATGACTCTGCTCCATGTACCTGGCAAACCACCGCACCAACACATGACTATACATCCTCCTAAAACATGTGTGAACCTGCCCTGTAATTTCATACTAATGATTAAAAATCCTCACATCGGAGCTAAAACACAGAAAACTTTCATACATGCAGTCATTTCATCACTTTGCTGTTTGATGCATAAACAGAAGGTAAATGAAGACTTCATCACACATCCTATGTTTCCACATGTTTTTTATGA
Organism: Planiliza haematocheilus; assembly: GCA_005024645.1. Taxonomy (NCBI): domain Eukaryota; kingdom Metazoa; phylum Chordata; class Actinopteri; order Mugiliformes; family Mugilidae; genus Planiliza; species Planiliza haematocheilus. The sequence goes on along the minus strand of SRSE01001198.1, from coordinate 3,514,011 downwards.
CAGAATTAAACACAGTGTACTCATATTAAGTAATGCATTAGATAATTCTTGTTTAGATTTATTTATTATTTAGTTAGTTTACAGCTACAAGGCTCTCATTACTAGTGAACAGACTTTATTTATGGTGCTATTGCCTTTTCAGAAGATCTTTTTAATTTAGAAAGATTCAGTCAGGAGTTGTTTTGTTATATTATTTTATTTTGACACAGCAACACATTGCTCCACCATGAGGAGTCCTTGTTGAGCATGCCTGACATCTCTGACTCACCTCTGGTTCTGGTTGATGAGATCCCCGATCTTGCGATTTTGTTCCTCAATGCGAGAGCTTTTCTCAAAGACTTCTTTCTTCAAACACTCGTTTTCCTAATAACAAAAATAAGAGATTTCATAACAGTGTTTGATTCGCAATACACACATGTGCGTGCTCTATAAAAAGAGCAGAGGAAAAAGTTTAGACTCTTTAGGTGTATACCTGGACAATTCTTTGGATATTGTGCACGATCATGGAAGTTTCCATCGACATGCCGGACACGCCTGCAGACAGGCTTCCCTGTCTTTGAAGGTCATCGACCTGTTATAATGAAAGAGACAAGAATAATGTGTATCTGTTGTTTGTAGAAACTGCTGATTAACACACTGTTGTACATAGACGTTATACCTTGGAGGCCAGCTGATCTACTTTATCGCCTACTTTTCCAACAGCTAACCGAATCTCTGTGTTGTGTTGCCGGGCCTCAGTCATTAAAAAGGAAGTTACATCACCGGAGCCTAGAGTAAACAAATCAGTCACAGTAAGGGTATGCACACTTAAATCAATTAACATGATATCAATAACTACTAAAACTGGTCTTACCCATGTATGGGACAGTTTGTGCTGGGTAGACCTGGCCAACAGGCTGCAGCTGAGACGGTGCTGCAGAGGTCTGCCCGTAGGAATAAGGCTATAAAACAACACAATGCTCTGATGTTAGCACACATTAGATTCGTCTTTTGTTTGCCTATTATGTATTTATGATGATAAGTTAGTAGAAAATTTGGGAAACCTCACCTGGAAGGCATGGCTGCTGCCTGGCATCCCAGGCTGTGGGGCAACAGCGGTCATAACAGGAAGTAAGGCAGAGGTTGGAGCAGCATGAGGGTGAGAGTGGACTGCAGGAAAAAAAAACAAAACACAATGCAATTTAAAAGGCAATCCTGAGCTTGAGCTGCAGGAGGAATGGGATTTATGAGAAAGAGGAAGAAGCTTGCCATGTACAGAAGCTGGAGCAGCAGCAGTGATCTGCACTGGAGATGGAGCTGCAAGATGATCCTTTGCTTTGCTGCCACTGGTGTCCTGGAGATGAATGCAAAGACACGTAAACTTAAGTTATAACCATCATTTGTAACAAAGGTTATTAGAAACTGTCTGTTCTTTGCAATTCTATTTACACTACTTACACAAATTAGCTGCATAATAACAAAATAATAGAATCTGTGTCTATGTCAATTCATCTGGTAAAACAAAAACACAACAATCTAAAAGTACAAGAGAGAAACGTTTCTGAAACATTACATTTTACACCCTTTTAATCAAAGTACTAATTAAAGAGGCAAAAACAAACTTGAATTGACAAGGCAGAAAGCACTAATGCTACAAGACCCTAAACATTTCAAGGCCAACTCTACTGTATGAACAAATGTCACAATGATACAACCGTTTTAGTCACAGTATTATTAGATTTCAGGGGAAAACGCATAGATAAAGAATGACGCTTGGCTGATCACTGTCATTTAAACAAATGCAACTGTAATAGAAGGAAGTAGAGCATTTGTTGGGGATCATTTTCGGCAGTGGATTAATCCACATTTGATGAGTATTTCTGGCAGTAGGACAGCATTTGTGGGGTCAGGCTGAGAATACAAAGACAGTACTGTTTAGAACTTCAGTGCTGACAGTGGCGAAGAATTGTCACAAGATACTGACCTCAAGCTCAGAGTCACTAGATTCAGGCTGGCTGGCTGCTCCTGCCAGGAAGGGCAACATGGGCTGGCCCATCTTTGCCATGCGAGAAATTAGCTTGGCTTTAGTGGCATCTGGGTTCTGAAGTTTGGGGAAAAAAAACATTTCCATCAACACAGCTCCAAATAAATTGAATGCAACTGAAAATGTAACACTGCCTCATCCCATGGAAAGTAGAAATACTATCTGGAGGCTGCATGTCTCAACCAACCAGTCAAAGGAAGGTGTTCATACATATTTATCCAGACTCAGAACACACTTCAATGTGTTCTAATATAAGAGTCCTGCACTAAATCGAACTTCATGACATCGGAAAAGTGGTCATTCTGTAGTATGATCATTCTGGATCATGTACGTAGTGTGTGGTGCTGTGGTGCTTAATTCAGACTGAATTAAACACTAAAATGTTTCTTTTATTCGGCCTCGCCAGACTCAGATTCCTATCAGTTTGAATCTAGTAACAAACCATTGTACAGTCCTACAACCAATCAGATCCATTTTGCTGATAACAAATTCAACTCCACGCCACGTAGAGACACAGAGCGTGTATGACTGTTGCATCACCACATAAAGCTCACCAAAGGATTTGAATGACCTAGCAAATCTTTGCTGGAGCATTCTCAACACAGAGACTCCAGATCAACTTTCAACTGCACCAAAAAAAAAAACGTGTGTGGGCAGGGGAAGTCAGGCTGGCCAGCAATAGTGATTATTACCCAAGTGTGTTGCCACCGCATAGGCATAAAAAGCAGTGTGAGTGCTTACCGCCAGCTGTTCACTCAGAGAGTTTGACTTTGTACGAAGAGGTGGCTCTGGCCTGGACAAAAAAAGAAAAGAAAAGGTCAATTCAACTTAAATGGCAAAAAAGTCAGTAATAATTGTATTAACCTTTTGCTCAACCTTAAATCTCACCCTGGTCTGCCTGGACCTGAGGCAGTTGCCTCTACTGAGGACTCTGGGACCAGATGATCCACGGAGGGAGCTGGGGAGGGTGCGGGGGAGGGAGCAGCAGAGTCTCTGGAGCTGGCACTGGCCCTGTCAGAGCCACTGTCCTTAGAAAACTTTACCTAAAGCACAGAACAAGCAAAATAAGCTTCTCTTCACACTTCATGCACATTTTAAAAACAACCAGGAGTTGCACTGAAAGGCAGGGAGAGAGGGTGGAAAACTATGCAGTGGGAACTTACCCGATTTAGCTCTGCTTCAAAGATAAGCGTGCTGTTAGGTGGGACTCGATTTGGGACTCCTTTGGATCCATAAGCTAGGCTGGGTGGTATTACAATGAGACGACGACCTGCCTTCTTGATTCCAAGCATGCCTTCCTCCCAGCCCTGCTCACACAGAGAAGGACAGAATGAGGGATGATGAGGTAATAACATGACAGCAATATGACTGTGGTGAACATGAGGGTCAGGCCGGCCTTTAAAAGCTTTTTTGTTTGACTCACTTTAATGACCTTCCCAGCTCCAAGCTTTAGTCGTAGCAACTTGTCTTTGTTCTGGTTAGAGTCAAACATCTGGAACCATATTGAACAGTCAATGAATTGTGTGGCATCATGTGCACAAAACACAAAAGAACAGGAGATTCAAGGCAGAGGTGCGTTATAATAAGGGTGGGGTTGGGTGTGACCTGTCCAATGGTGTGGTTCTGCAGGAGCCAGCCTGTGTACACCACCTCCAGAGAGTCTCCATTTTCCACCGCCTGGCCCTCACCAAGATTCAGGTCCTGAACCACCACAGCATCTAAAGAAGACGCACTGTTTGCTTTCGCCAAACATACCTGACAAGACAAGAAAACGAGTCCTTTTAATAATAACAACATTCATTTGGTAATTCGGTTTAGTAAAAGCTTGTGTCTTATGTAGGTCAGAGAGGCCTGCTTGTGGACCTTGGTCTGTGAACACAGAGTTTGTTTGAGTAGTCGCTCACTGTGTTGTCCAGCTATGATCACAGTCTCAGGTGTGGGTCTACTGGGTCACTCACCTCTTTGCAGAAGTCAGATGCATTTTTTTCTGAATCGAACATCAGAGACCAGTTCTGCCTCTGGTCGTCATAAAAAGTGCAGTAATTGTTTGGCTGAACCTACAGATTGAGGAAGATAAAGAGCAAGTGGCCATATAAAAAAAGAGTCAAAAAAGTGTTTTGGTAGAAACACTGCTGAAATTTTAAAACCAAAACACTAGACATGAGCCTTAGAAAATTACATAGAAAATTATATTTGCACAGATGTGTCCCTTTTCTTAGACGTTTGGGGCAACACCCACACACAAACCCCATGATGAAACGAGAGTTTCAGCCGTATTCACATCAAATCCAGGAATGCATGAATGTGAACTGACATGAAGAATTCTCACTAAAGCCGCTCCCTTTCTTAATTTACTGTAGTTTGTCTGACCCCATCTCTCTGACTGAACAAGGGAGGAGGGCCAAAATCTGATCATGTTCACAGACAGTAATGAATAAATGCAGGAAGCTAACTACATGTTGTCACATTTCATTGAACAGTTAGATCTGGTTGGTTTGATTTTAGGTGCATTAGTTTGCTTTATGCAAAATCAGTTCAATGATATTTTATTTATATAGCCTCTAATGCAAATGGTCTCAAGACACTTTACAAAACCCAGAGCCTGAAACCTCTAGAGCAAGAACTGAGGCAACAGGAGGATGTAGATGATACATAAATTTGGCCAAAGCATAATGCAAAATGATCCAACAATCCAAAACAAGTCAAAGTCAAAATAATGACAAATACTGGCCAAAATATTCTCCAGATAAATATCAGAGGTACTGCATGCTTCAATACACTGCATCCGTGTTGCTAACTATCCAACGTGGTCTGGGCAAATTGAAGCCATATTGAAATAGCCCAAAAGGGATAGGCTAACACCTCTCCATGGAATAATTTGCAGTTTGCAATTTGTAGTTGCACAGACTGCACGTAGATACATTTCTGGGGAGGTGTATGTCAGTTAGGGCACTAGGTCTGCACACTGTCTGTGTAGGGGTCTGCGTTGTCGCCGTAGCTTCTGTGTCAACTTACCGTGGAAGTCTAAACTGCCTATAAGTCTAAAATAGTTACAGAATAAAGTCTATGTAAGATTTTCTTTTGTGACTTTTTTTTTTTTACAGCAGAGCGTTACTAACATTACTCTGATAAATATCTGCAACTTTCAAACATATGTCAGAGCTCTCTGTGTCAAGTGCGATACTAATTTTCTTGACTCCTTCATGACTCCACTCACCGTGAAATCAAAGCCCACATGAATCTTGGCTGTGGTAACTTGCTTCTGTTGGCTCAAGTAAAGGAGCAGCTTGTACTGCAGAAAAGAAGGCAGTGCGTTATTCACACACAAAAAAAGAAAAAGTCACACCAATAATCTCAAACAAGTGACTAATTAGCAGAGCTCCAACCTCTTTTGTTGCGTGGCTGCCCAGCACGGCTGCTCCCAGCTTCCCTTGCTTGGTGTATTGTCCGTTAATACTGCATGAAACAAAAAAGGGCAGAAAAGCTTTTCACTGGACTCAGTATAAGATGATTTAGGGCATCGTGACTTAAATAATACAGCACATTATGTTTTTAAGCTAACTGTAAAGAAACTTTCTCTGCAGGAAAAATGTTGAGTGTTTTCAATACAGAAAGACAATGGTATTAAACTCACTATCTGAAGGCTTGGACTGCTGCGGCAAATAACACTGCTGGAGCTCCAGGTGGAGGAGCTGATTTCTGATTGGCTGGTGCTGTAAATGGACAAAAGACACAGTGGGGGTTTAGCAATACCAAGTAGGTAAACCTTGGACTTGCACACTTACATAGACTTGCACACCTGGTAGTTCGGATTTGAGTTCAACTCTGAACTACAGGATGCTCTACACTCAAGCTGTAATTGGAACATACTTGATAACACCCACAAAATGCATTGTGGGATACCTGAGTAACCAAGACTACACAAGTGAAGACGTTTTACAAGTCCACAAGAACGTAAGTACAGACAAGAACCCAGATTGAGAAAAGCTCAGTTTTACATCACAGCTGTTCCTGATGTCTCCATCCAGACCATCTTACCTGAACCGGAGCTTTTTTTAGGCTGTTTCGGGGCTGTGTACTGGAACGACTCGTTCCCTTGACTGGCGTCCTGGTCTAGTCCAAACAGGGATGCCAACTTGGCCCTGCAAAAGAACAAAACCTCCTGTAAATATGGTTTCAACTGTGATTAAATACACGATCGGCTGAAATATACCCCAGCCTCTGTCGTACTGTGAGACGTGGAACTGCACTGAGTGGACAGTCATCCCCACTCACGAGGGGGAAAGCTGCTCATACGAGTCTTTCATCTTCATTCAGGGGATTTGCGTGAGTTACTGTAGCTGCTCTCCAGACTTCAACTGCTCCCTCTCACCACTTTAATCCAAACTAAGATTTCAGTCACTTAATGACCTACATTATTTACAGTCTATCTGCACAATACGAATTAAGAAAGTTCTATCTATCAATAGATTGGTTGTTTTTAGAATCATTTAGGTTTGCTCCTTGCTTTTAATAACCAATTATTTGATCAAATAAAGTTGTAATTTAAAGTGCAGTTATTTTATCATGTCACAGTCTTCCATAGCTGATAAAGCATGGGGAAACTCAAAAATCTTTATTAATGTATTTATTGTTACAGGAGCATCCCACAGCATCGCTAGAGAACACAGATTTGTCATAAAGGAATCGATCTATCTAACATTGGACAACCCCTCTCTATCTGAAAAACAAAACTGAAACAATGGCAACTGGACCTGTAGGGTTTTTGTGAAGATGTTTTACCACTCCTTAAAGAAGCTTCCTTGGTTTTCAATGATTGGTGGTGGAGAGTTTTATTATTAGGAACGTCTGTAGATTTTTCACATGACTTTGGACTGTAACCACCATAATTTTACCGGTGAATGTCTGGTCATCGCACACACCATTAGGCACCACCAAAAATGTTCCCACTAAAACTTTAACTTCCAACTAGTCCTTTACAACTGAGGAGGCAAAGTGGGTGAAACATCTTCAAGAAATTCAATCAAGTTACCTTTGTTTTAGCTTTGTTTTGGTACATACCCTGACATGGATGGCTGAGATTCTTCACCAACACACAGCATCTCAAAATCTTCAGCAAATGGCTACTGCATCTAGCTCCATGAGAAAAAGTCCATTCACTGAGGAATGTCAGGGAAGGAAAATGATTGGCTGTGGAAACAGTTACTAGCTTTTCCACAGCGTTGGAACAACATCATATCTTTAACTAATCTGAAAAAGCATCACAAAGCTACCCGACTCTCTCCATGTCAACAGAGCCACCCGCCGAAGAAAAAAAACTAGCAGGACCTGGACCTTGAGTGAAGACTTTTAATAGGCACCACTCTAATCGTTTTCAGGTTATGCAATAATTGTTGTTTGCGTATTTCCGTGCTTTCATGGAACAACAACTCTTGCAAAAGGGCAGTTGGTATGCAACCACTGATCACTGCCACTACATGTGGAGTATCTTTTCTTTTTTTGTGGTGGTGGTTTGAAACTATACAGAAAATATTCAGCTTAGACTTGCGTGTAGTATCAGATCCTTTTTTCAGTTCAGATGCCATTATTTAACATCGACAACCTGACAGACTAGTGTTTGCTGCACTACACAGCAGCCTTGTACTGACCCCTGGAACTCCTTCCACTGGTAATCACTGGTGTCTCCCAGAATGGACATGTTGAACGCCTTGAGGCCCTCATCTCCAACGGTAAGGAACAAAGAAGAGGAGGGGCAGCCTGTTTGCATGGGTAGAAAATCCTCCTAATGTACGTTCCAGCGCTTCTCCCCGGAGGAAACGCTGATCTCTAGTATCCCACACCACCGTGGCAGATTCAACACCATAGTAGAAGACCAAAACTGCTCCGTCTTTAGTGCTGGGCGAGCAGAAGAAGCAGACAGCCTCTGGCAGAAGCCCTTGCCTTCCCTTTACTCCGCTAACAAGCAGCATGTGAGAGGAATTAGCCACCATAACACTCCTCCCTCCAGAGCAGGCCCTATGCAGGCTGCATATCCCACAGTGCTGCCATCACACAATGCCCATGCAGCGCTAGAAAGCACAGCGCACTCCTTGTTGGCCTGAGAATGAGGCAAAGCCATAAGTGAATGCCTTTAAACTGAGTGGCAAGGTTTATTAATAGTGAGTGAGTCAGTCTCCTGACAAAAGGCCCTCAGTTTGGGGCATGTCAGCATCACAACAACCTATTAGTGGCTTTCCATGACAACGCGGAAAACTCTGAAAACATCCACCGATCAGCCATAATATTATGACCGCCTGCCTAACATTGTGTAAGTCCGCTCTTTGCAGCCCAAACTGCCCTGACCCACCGAGGCATGGACTCCACTAGACCTCTGAAGGTGTGCTGTGGTATGTGGCACAAAGACGTTAGCAGCTGATACTTTAAATTCCATCAACATCCCAAAGATGCTCGATTGGACTCGTTGTGTTCCTCAAACTATTCCTGAACCTTTTTTGCTTTTTGACAGGGAGCATTATCCTGCTGAAAGAGACCATCCGGTAATATTGTTTCCATGAAGCGGTGTATTAGGTACGTGGTATGTTTCAAAGAGCCATCCACGTGAATTGTAGCATCCAAGGTCTCTAAGTAAAGCATCAAAGAATCACACTGCCTTCACACTGCTACGTATTCCCCCGGGTGAGTGACACACACGTGCATGCCCATCCACAAGATTCATTCATTCAGCTTCTGTAACTGCTTATTCCTGGCTGGAGCCTATCCCAGCGTCATCGGGAAAGAGGTGGGGTTCACCCTGGACAGGTCTCTGGTCTACTGCAGGGCTAACGCAGAGAGACAGACAACCATTCACACTCACACTCACATCTACGGCCGATTTAGAATCACCAATTAACCTAACAAGTATGTTTTGGGAGGTGGGTGGGAGGAAGCCGGAGTACCCAGTGAGAACCCACACAGACACAGTATTCAAACCCGGGACCGTCTCGCTGTGAGGCATCAGTGCTAACCACCTCTCCACTGTGCCGCCCACCATCCACATGATTTAAAATGAAATGTGACAAACCAGGCCATCTTCTTCTGATACTCAGTTGTCCATTGTAGGCGCTTTAAGGGGTGGACAGGGGTCAACATGGCAGCTGTACAGCCTCATACAAAAGAAGCAAAGGTGATGCACTGCTTAACGTTCTATCTGAACTAGCATAAAAATGCTTGCAAACAAACCGAGAAGCTTCATTCATAAAAACACCGGAAGAAGTCAGGGGAAGCACGTGATAACTCATCAGACCAGAGCAGAGAAGCAGTGTGGCTGTCTTTGAAATAATCTGCTCGACTAGACTTTTATTTAGTGTATAATCCATTAATGGAAAAGGGTTCGTAGATACTAACTTCACCATTTACCCTATCTTCTGGAGATTTACTCTCAGCTCTCAACTAATTTTCCATGATTCATAACAGTCCTTTTAATTACACTGACAATAATAATCACAGGCACAACTAATTTAACTGAAAAAAAAAATGCTTTGAAAAACTAGCATCCGGGTGGAGATATTTTATAAAGGCGTTACGCACAAACCAGGTGTGAATAAAATGTCAGATTTAAATAATTTGGTCCATGCACGATAACAATTAACCGGGGTAAGGCTGCTAAGCTAGTTAGCTCGCAGGCTAAGTAGCATCAGCTTTTAAATTAAAAAAACAAAAAAAAACAAAAACAAAAAACTCACCCTCCCGAGGGAGACAAAAAATCCCCGTCTTCATCGTCAGCTGCGAACATTTTTATTTTATTTTTCGTCTGAAGCCTTCTCTTATAAAATAAACAACCCCAGAAAAGACTTCTGGTTTTACATTACTACTTTGTGACTTCCTCTTCCTGTTTGTGGTGGAATCAGCTGACTTTCCACCTGATCTAGTTTCAATTAGAAGACGTGACCACTGGAGGGCGACCAAGACTATCAGATCATTTTATATTCCCCGACTGGTTTGATTCTGAGCTGGTTAAGAAATGAGGACGAGGCAGGATGCTGCCCTTTAGACAACCCTGACTTTTGACCTTACAAGATTGTTAAGAGAAGAAAGAGGATGAAAGTTGTCTTTTTTTAAATTCTTTATTCATAATTTTGACTCTCTTGAAACTTTGAAAAAAGACATGTTTTAATCTTTATTATAAAAAAGTGTAAATGTATAACTGAGAAAAATAAAATAAAAAATCGACCTATAATCTAAATTAAATAATTTCAGTCTCATTGAACTGCTTAAATCAGGTTAATAAAAAAAAAATGCAACATACTTAAGTACTTAAAGTTCTTACTCACATACTGTCCTGGAGTTGTAATAAGAATCAGTAGAGTATCAAGTCTCCAGACAGTATTCATTTTGTATTTTATGGTGAAAATTCTTTATACATAATTACATTTATGCATCCTTTGAAAAAGAGCCTTGTTTCTATATTCACTTGTTGACATGTTACCTAAGATGTGCAGCTATAGGCCCATTTTAACACAAAACTACAACATTATTCAAATTATTATAGTTAATGCTTGATACATTGACTTGTCTGTCATCATTATTATCATTGTGGCAAAAAATAGATCTCATTTAATCTACATTAATGCAGCCATATCACCTACAGTTGGCGTTAATTCCATCTAAGACTCACGCCCGACTTCTTTGCCAAGTTCATTAAAAGCTGTATTGTTTGGCCAAACTCCAAACAGCGTTTTGATCATGTCATAACACTGCGTCAGTATTCTGCTTTCCTGCAGCTGTCATAACTTCACTTGTGATTTTAGCAACAGTTAATTATTTTCGGAAGACCTCACAGGACCTCTTCATTTTTATATCTGTGAATTCTTCAGATTTCCATAAAATTGGTGCATTGTACTCTGGTCATCCACTGATTTTTCTTTGTCAGTGACAACCTCTCCAGGTCCTGACTCCATCTAACTTGCCACGTTTTCAAAAAAGAGTTGGGCAGATGGTGACTTTAGGTATTATAGTACTAAGTTTGTAACCTTATCATGAGGTTGAGTTTGGTGCCTTTTGTTATCCAGTTTGGTTTCCTGTTTTATTTTGTAATCGTTTTTTTTCTGGATCTTTCCCCACCTGTGATCCCACTCACCTGTCTCGCCTGGTTGCTTATGTCTGCATGTTTCGCCACTCTTTTGTTTCACCTGTCTTTTTTACCCGTTGGTTCTGCATGTGTATATTTAGTCCAGCCTTTGTCTTTTGTCAGTTTGTCTGTGCCTTGGCCTTTTGCTCTTTTTGCATTCCATATGATCTTTATTTCTTCGTTGGATTATTTCTGCTATAAAGTTTCTTTTAACATGGAGGTCGCTTTTAGAGCCCCACTGAAGTGTCCATTAGAGGAACGGCTTCATCTTTCGCTTCAGTTCTCAACTTCAGAGATTTTGACATGGTTTAACCACAGTGAACTGTTGGATAGGCTATAGATCCCTATAACAACACTGGAGCTGGTAACTTTACAGTGACCCAGCGCTTCAAAAATTTAACTTAAAAAATACATTCCTGAAAATAAATAAATAATTAAAGGTTTCAAAATCAGTTACAAAGCTGGTTGAAGATCTGTCCATGATTTAAATGTGTATTCCATTCTCCGGGGTTTGCATCAGTCCTAACCAGGTTGTATAGTACAGACAGAGACATTTTTGCCCGGTAAAAGGACATTCAATGCTGTGGTTTTTAAGAGTTGTATATTTTACAATTTGTTGGCCATGCTGCTCTGAGGTAGCCTGGAGTCTCTCTGTTGGGAATTGAGCATGCTCCAACAAAGATCTGATGGGCCAATCAAATTGTTTGGGTGGCCTTTATGCAGTGATGGGCAGGCGAGTAACACCAACAGGTGATCATGTGAGCGTCGTTGAGTTGATACTGTTTCAACAAATAGCTGCCGTTCAAGAAGTGAGATGATTACATTTTGCTGTGGCCCATTTTCAGCATTGTGGTTGGAGACTGGTTGTATTATTTGTATGTAAGCCACTAGGTGTATTTTCATTTCTCTACTCTTCTTTCAAAAAAATACCCAATCATTTCTTCATGGACCACTCTGCAGTGTGGTTACACAGGCAAACCACCTTTGACATTTGCTAATATATCCTTATCAACTATGCCATGGTGTTTCACTAAATTTCATGTCCAGCTATAAATTTCATGTCCAAATATAGTTTCTATATTTATTTTATTTTATTGTATTTTATTTTGTTTTATGCGTACCAACACCAAGGCAAATTCACAGGCACAAACATGCTTGGCAATAAAGTCCTTTCTGATTCTGATTCTGATGTTGTTCTGAGAGATAACTAAGACACTGAAAATCAATAGTCCATTACTGGAAAACTGCAAGGATGAAACTATGCCATTTTACAATTGTGTACAATGTTACAAAGATAATACAAAATGGAGGTTTTTATGACATGGAAACCAATTTGGAATTACTTTCACTTAGCCAAAAATTTGAAAATGAAATAAGTTTAAATGTCTTCCAATTCATTATCTGAGTGTCAGTTCATGGACCAATCAATGAATCAGCTCTAAAGTGCTGGTTGGTTTTTGGGTGCCTAGGAAAAATAATAAAACTACAGTACATAGTGGGTGTAACTATGGTACCGCAATAATTTTTTGTCCCACTGTCCCTTGGGAGGATTATGTGGCCTTTACCAATTTTTTCCCTTCCACAGTGTATTTGAGCTCAGTTCTTTGCACTATTTTGTTATCCCTATTAGCCCTCCAGAAAATAACACATACACACAGGACGATTAAATATAACCCATCTGCTTTACTCTTTCATTATTTACACATGATCATTTTACAGCAATATTACTTTAGATGTATGGCCTCTGAGCAATCTTTTTACCTATCAAAAATATACAAAAATAAAATCCCATCTGTTTCTACCTATATCACAACTGTCATCAGTCCATTGCTTCTGCTGCGTGTTAGGAAGAGGTACGCGATTTCCTGTTCCGCTTTGCTCGACGTGTGGCCGGAAATCGGATGAACTCAAAGTGTTTGCTTTGGTCTGTGTTGGGGAAAGGCGGCGGGCCTGTGTGAAGCCTCTTGATGAAATGAACCTCTCTCTGGTTCTCCCTCGTCTTGGAGGCTTTGATGGGCCTCCCTTTCCTGGTGAAAGCCACATACCAGCCCTCATACTTGGCATTCTGGAAGGCTGTGTAATTGTTCTCCAGTACAATCTCCGTGAAGATACAGTCCCTGCTCCGGCCGTTGGGCTGCGTGAGGAGAAAAGGGACTTTATGTTAAAGCTGGACAGATTTCAGATTCATTCATATGCACATTAAACAGAATGAGCATTGGATTTCAAGAACTAACAGCCACATGACTAATATCTACGCTAATTAGACAATTGTGAGCTCACACAGTTTTTTAAAATGTCAATGTTTAAACTAGGTGAAAAACAAAATAACACATTACCCTTACATAAATGAGAAACTGTTCTGTCTGATTCATATAAACTATAAAAATCTGCATAGAGATAGACTGAGAACAACAACCCAATGACCAAATGTTTGTAAAATACTTATTGCTTAAAAAAAGGGGAAAGGTTAATGCCACTATTGCTGTCTTTGCATTAAATAAGAGCCTGTAGTGCATTAGCTTAGCAGTTGAGCTATGTCCAAACTACACAGCTAATTATACAATTAGTTTATCAAGTAATTTAATTTTGCAATTAATTTAATTAACAGAAAAGGGTTTGGCTACAATTTTTCTTGTAAAACCGAAACGTACCAGGTGTACTAATCTAACCAGCTTTTGTTTAGCTTAATCGTTAGGATGCACACAAAAGGTGGCTGTGGCTCAGTAGGTAAAGTGGGTTGTCCACAAACCAGAGGGTTAACGGTTTGATCGTCCCTGAGCAAAACACTGAACCCCCAGTGTGACTGTATATGTCCTTGTGTGAGCGAATGGGTAGATACGTAGACCTGTGACTGTAAAGTACTTTGAGTACTAATAGGTAGAAAAGAGCTATATAAAAACAAGGCCATTTACCAAAACAGTAGTATCATTCAACTAATTTAATATCCAACTTTTTGTTTTGTGTGTTTTGTAAACTTGTCAAGTATGACCAGCAGTGAGCTAGCAAAAAAAAAGATAATGTTTAGGAAAGCCAACATTAATGAACAACTTTAATCCTTAATATAACTTATATAGCTTTAATCCTTAATATAACTCTTGATACCAGCAAGTGGCAATACTCTGTATTCATCAACCAAAAGGGGAAACAGGAAGCGCTACTGGCAGGTAGGCTAGGAAGCTAGGAAGAGCTACTATTAGCTGAAAAGCTAACACGCTAGAAGGGGCTACTATTAGCTGGAAGCTAGGAAGGGTGTCAAACTCTCATTCAGAGGATTCTGGTTCATACTGCTCAGTTGCATTTCAGTTTATTCATTTGAGATGATTGTGTTGTTGTAAAAAATATTTGTACATTTGAAAGTTCAAATTTTCTCATTTAAAAGAACTGATATGGGCTGTGGATCATTTCATCTATTTCTTGGCAAGAAAACAAGGATTAGCCTGCTCCCTAAAAATACAAATCTCCATTTCTTCTTTGAACTACCAAATGTAGGTATATGACTAACTGTAATAACCATGGCTGAAAGTGGAATAGCATTATATTTGACAAGTAGTTCATAGTTTTCTTTTCCGAGTGTCCTTCTGACGTCTAAAGGACATTACAGCATCCACAGTTTCAACACCTCAGAGCCCTGCTGAGAAATAGATTTATGACTTGTCACGTCAGCCAGATATGTGAATCTATCTTTTCCATTTCCATGAAGGAAGTGGAGAGTTGACTTATGACCAAACAGACACGGCATTGCACGCTGGGAGGGTATTATCCCCCTGTTGCTGTCAGCTGTGTCCAAAAGGACTGGGTAACCATCACTCAGCATGTGAGTATTCCTTTTTTCCAGTAGTACATCATGTCCTGGCGTGACTGACAAGTTATGAGGCTACACTGACAATGGACGGGAGCTTTATTGTAAGTGCTACAGTTGTTTCACAGTGACATGGCATCTGATCGGGTTATAATCCTCAGGTTAAATAAGAAGAAAAACAGAAGACTCTTGGGTGTTAATGTTTAAATAACTTGCTAATCTTAATAGAGACTATTTACACAATATCAGTTTGCCACAATAGAATCCATGTGCTTAATTTTACCATACTGCAACAACAGTTTGTCTTTTACCTTGTTCTCACTTTTCCTTAACGTTTCAGTATCTGCATACATCATCAGCTGTGCTTTCAAATTAATTAATTCAGAAATATTTATTATACCTTTCCAACAAGTTTCCCCTTCCGGTTCATGCAGAGGTAGCGCCCACTTTCTGCACCTCTTATCCTCACTCGACTGCCAAAGGTGTCCGTCTCGACGAACAGGCGAGCTGCAAGAAATAGAGGAGGAGTCATGGGACTGAGCAATACACCACCGGCAACCACAGACTCGTTTTCTTCTTTAAGTTTTGTGTAATATCCCATACACAAACTATGCATACACTATACAACCGTGCCCTGCCTCTCTAGAAAATCAGATATCACTGATCAGCTCTGAAGTTCTACAAGTGTCTGATTTACTGCAGAATGTAAGCTATAAATCTATATATACTACTATATATGGGCAATATTTGTCAGCTGGGTCATTTTGCTACATGTTTGTAGGCCTATAAGAATGTGTTTTTTCTGATCTGATGGGTGCAGTTTGAACATCAGTTGTCTTTTAAACCAGACTGACAGCATAAACTGTTAAAGTCAATGCACCAATTGATTAAACAAATGTTATCACTATACATTTAAGAGCCCTATTGGAATATACATCCCCAAGTGATTTTTTCCTGCAGTTAATAATAGTCACTAGGCATGACAACAGCCTTGTGTATTGAGGCCGCGGAGACAAAGGGCTTGTCCTAATCACCCGGTAATTTGCCAGACGATGGCTTCATGGATACAGCAGGGAGGCTGAATTAACATATAAGCCTGTAAACACCTCACAGAGGGAGGGACAGGCAGGCTGTAGGTGAAACTGCTGGTTGTGCCTGGGGACGTCGGTCCTCAGTTGGGGGCTTTGTGGTGATGCCTGAGATTTTCACTTAATTCCTCCGAATGCATATCATAGTCATCTGTTGCAGGCCAGTGCACCAAGTTCTAGAAAATCTTAGAACTTATAAGAGCTCTCATACTGGAGATGCTGCTGGCCAAGTTTAAAATAAATGTGGAAAATATATACGGATATATTAAATACAAGGCCCGGTGTGTCTTAAGAATTATCTGATACGATAATCAGGTATTGGTATGTCCCCAAAAAATAACAGCAAAAATAAATTCAACTGGAGTTGTTGAATGCTTCTTATTAATTAAATACAGCCACAAATCTCACAGTGTTCATTTAAAAAGTCTAATATTGTGGGGAAAAAAAATCCAACTAAAATACATATATGTTAGAACTGTTCCTCATACTGTGACTTTATTCCACCTCCAGCCTAGTCCTCCCTCAGTGTGACCCTCGCCATATTAATGTTACTTGCAAATATTCTACAGATTAATAAGTCTGTATTTAGCTCCTGTTGCATAGGAGAGGACTGACAGATAGTTCCCATGCTTTTAGATTAACTAGTTGTATGGAAACTGATTAAATACTTTGTGGATTTTCTGGAAAACATTTAGAACGAATTTAAGCGACTGGCCTGTATCCTTTCTCTTAGGTTTTCAGGTTTGGGTGTAAAGGACAAATAATTAAGTTAGGGGCCCCCAGCAGACACGGGGCCAGTTCTTACCGTACGTGTTTCCATCCTCGGCGGTGGCAGTGACCCTTTTGCCCTGAATCTGGACGTGTTTCCCGCTGGTGCGGCTGTAGAGCTGGTAAACTCTGACCTGTCTGCGGCTGAGCTGGTCCGTCACTGCGCCCTGCGTCCTCACATACTGGTTAAAATTAGGAGACGGGTGATTCTCCCCCTTTTTTATACAAAGGGAAAAATAAATACATATTTTTGTCTTTCTAGAGAAATATAAATCGGATATCCCCCCTATATCTTGACACTTGAAACTAATTATAGGTTGTGTTTTACGCAAAATCAGTGGACTATTACAATATTGACAAAGGTTTTTATGCGCTTACCTGAGCGTGGCACCACAGCACGAAAAAATGAAACGATCTGCAGAGGCAACAAAACATATGAAGGTAAATTATAAAGCATTCATGTTGTTTTTTTTTCACATTTCTACGACTTTTTTTGTTTTTCAGTCATACAATCACAGTGCCATGTCAGTCTCCTCACATGTAAATGCAGCGCTGGTTTATTCCATACATTCTCCTCGTTATTTCATCCGATTAAGAAAGAAGGGATTCTTGAGGCAGATAAATCCCAGAAGGATGCGGTAAATAAATCCAACAGTTCCCACAGTGTTTGCATGTGCTCTCCTGAACTGTCCATCCACAGCCACAGAAGTCTCGCAGTTATTTCCCCTCAGTTTTATCAAAAAGCCTGCGCAAGAAGCTGCGCGTCAAAGGGACATACATCCATTATTTAATTCTATACATATAAAAGAAAGAAGCTCTTTTTTCTTCTTCTTGTCACATCACTGTGGACCCCGGTGTGCGTCTCCTTGAGTTAATTCCAGGTTTTAAAAAGCCCTCTGTCTCACCGGCACCCGGCTGCTCACTGGTTAAATGTTGAAAGCCAAAAAAAGTCCCTCCCTGAAATCTTTTTATTGTGGGTGGGCGCAGCCACAGGAGCCCTAACGTTGATTTAATAGGGATACACGCGTTCAGAAAAAAGAAAAAAGAAATCATTCACATACTTAAGATAAGAAAGGTAAAAGGGTTTATATCAGAAAACCTCAATTAAACCATTTGAAAAAATCAAACGGCACTCAGTCTGATTTAATGTAGATCATTATGGCAGCATTGTATTTAAAAGTGAGGAGCCTAATGTCACCTTATGGGTGTGGCAGTTAGGTGTTAAAGAAACCATTGCAACCCACCCTCCCACCACCCCCCACCACACTTCCCCTTTTATCTCATGGTAGATGGTCACACTTCCAGCTCATGTAAAAGAAGCCCAAAACAAATCTGACAAAAGGTCTGTTTCATCTTCTACATAATAATCAATCAGCATTCTGAGATGAGCGTTGGGGCCCACTGTCTTTCCTCTGAATCTTTGAAAGGCTTATAGAAGAAATGGTTTCCAATGGCTTCTTTAACATCTTTAACGTTCACCAATTCTTTTGACCACCATATAATAGCAAAAAGAAAAAAAGAAAAGAAAAGAAGAAGCAGCAGTTTGGCGTCTCTTCCACACTGATCTTCTTCTAACTGTATGACCGGAGCCAGCACTTTCTGGTTCCACGCACTGGTGTCACGTCTCACTGTAAGACGCCAGCCCATCAGTCAGTTCCACTCTTGTGTAACAACAATCAGTATTGTTTTTGTCAGAAACCTAAAGAAACACTTAGCATGAGTGATGACAACATGATGCAGTTTGATGCGCACTGGAGGTCATCTACTGTATATGCACCATGGTGCCGTGTAGGTACAGTGCCAGGCTTTGTCCAGCTCTCAGTATTAATCCTGGATTGTTTTTTTTTTTTTGTTTTTTTTGTGTTTGTTTGTTTTGTTTGTTGTTGTTATTTTTACCAAAATTGAGCAAATTCACAATTAAAAGCCACAGCACTACAACAACTGCTATATACAAAGGGGATACAGCTTTACCTTTTAATGTACAATTACTGACACACATCATAGCATAACATCAAAATGCAGGGCATTGTTATCAACACAACCTGTCCATGCAATTAAAGGTAACTCGACAAAAGACTGAAAGACTAAATGACTAAATGGCTAATTGACTGAATGACGTTTACACCTCTGTCCATCACCGGTATCACCACAGAGGCAGCTGACTGATCCCCAGTTCATTCCATGGATGGATAACGAGCCCAGGCAACAACAGAAGGCAACAGAACTGGAAAAGTCAGTGTGGGATTACATGAAGAGATGGAAGGTATATAACAGCTGTGGAATGGAACAACTTACCTGCCAGTTTATCTGCGTTGGAAACTGTCGCAGTGAAACATCACGTTATCTCTTATGTTACGAGGACATTGTAACCTACTGTGTTATCAGGTTCAGTGTAGAATCAGGCCTAGGTTGGGGATAAATGTTAGGATTACGTTGGTCATGACTAAGGTTTGAGTAAGGGCATAGTGATCCTTTGCAGCAGTTTATTAGAGTTTTCTCATAAAGACAGAAAGACACACATGTGAGTGTCTTGATACATGGAAGCGGTGAAAGGTGTGTACTATTGATGTATTAGATCTGGATGCTGGACTCAGTGGATGCACCCCTTCAATTAAATAAGTGTAAACTGACCACCTGCAAATCCTCACCTGACATTGTGGGGATGTCCCACAAATGAAACTCACTTTTGCAGTTTTGTAGGCTTTAGGGAATATTTTCACATTATGGATTGCACATTCATATAAGGGTAAAAAATCAGTGAAGATGCAGCAAAATTACTTCTTGTAGCTCTTTTGCATTTAAGTAAATATTCACAACAAGACATAAAGCCGTCATGTATCTCGTAGCCCTGTGGAAGCTCGCTGTAAACTGGCAACTAACTTTATGCAAACTGAATTTGTGTAAGACTGTATCATCATGTTTTGGATCTACCATGACCCAAGTGACTGGGAATGTTTACACACAGGCATATATGCAGTCCCCAAACATTGAATATCTGCTGGGTTCCACCACCCATTCAACTGGGATAAAGAAAAGCGTGTCCAGTTGTGAATGTGGCAAGAGACAACATTTTCATTATGAATCACTGTGGCACTAAGATGAGGAAAAAATGTCTTTAGCAAAACCAGATGAGATACAAAGTGCACTCCCTCCAGTGTATCTTCTCAAAGGTCTCCTGCATGTTAGACACATATCAGAAATGCATCTCTACCAGATGCTTCCTCAGTGATGGATATAAAGACAAGTTATGTCTCACACTGAACCAGTTGTAACGATGTAATGTGTAATTTGGAGATGATGGGATAGATCCAGTGGATTCAGGCTGTACTCTTGACCAAGGTAGCCCTACATCATACCCACACTACAGCACAAGCTTCTCTGTAAACTTTGGGAAAACCACCACAAGGTTCTGAGTGTTAGTTGTCCAGACAGTCTGTCTTTCCAGAATGCCACCATATTTTGTTCTACTTATATGCACTGTGCATGCCACCATATCTATATCTATCTATATTCATGAGCCACAGAAGATGAATTTTGTGGCCACCAGGGTGTTTCTGTTGCATTGCAACCATCAATCCACGACATTTGTTTTTGTGCCTACAAACCATATGGACATGGAGCCAGGTCATAGCTGGAGGAAGAAAAAAATCCCATGGACTGCTGTGGACACGACACAGAATCAAACACCTCTGTTTGCAAAGTGACAGAGATCTGAGGCCATGTAACGTGATCCTGTTTATATGAGACTCTGTGCACCACAACACGACGATGACAGAAATGGAGACAATTCTAGCCACAAGGACAGGTGAAGATTTTAGCCATGATAGCAACACGGCTCTAGGGATGGTAATGTCTGTCTATTGGATGATAAGCCCACAGCTTTGGTCCACAATGGAAAATCTGAACCTGGTTGATAGCCATTTAATTTGGTTCAAATGTTGACAGTGCACACATGATGGATTCCAATAGCTTTGACAACACCTTGGCGACACATCTAGTGTCTGGAAGCTGACTTTTTTCGTTTGAGATTTCATGGCAGTTGTTGAAAATAACGTTGGGATTGGGACAGAAACTGGTTGATGTTCACAGTTTGACTAAACTTTTCAAGTGGTGCCATATATGAACAGAAATTAATAAATAAAATTAGAAAGGATTAAATAGATTCAAAAAAATGATAACTTTTACTCTGTCTATCTATTGACTTTTGACAACCACTGGACTAAAGGACTCTAGTATTCCAACAGTTGCAACAGCAAAAAGTTAGATATCACAAAGTCAACAAAACTACATACTTGTATAAAATATAAACGGTACATTAATATAGCAGAGACTATCTTTTATTTCGAACAAGTGTGTTTAATTTTTTTTAGACTTGGTACTTGCAGATGAATGTAAATGTAGTTTCTATAGGTTTTCTAAAATAACATGTGCTTGGTTAGTTTTAGAAATCTTTACGTTTCTTGAATTCATTTCTTCACTTTTTTGGTGGGGATATAAGATTGTGTTCATATGAAGGATGTCAAGTTAGACATTTCTACTTTTATCAGAAAACCTGGTAGTCCGTATTCCTCCCATTGGTGATCTTATTGGCCTCCCAAACATTAGTTGATATGAGAAAGTATTACTATAGTCATAATATATAATATATATACGATATTAATATAAAGTGTCTTTATAAAAGATTGAACATCCTGTTAATACAGTGAGAGAAAAAATGCCTTACAGTCAGACCTCAAAACACTGGAGCTTATTTCCCACACAGCTCAGGCCTTCCTTGGGGCTACTGTAGCTCCAGTGACAAGTGAAAGGAGAACTGGTGGTCCCCAAACAGCTTTGACCACATCGTAAAAATCTCCGCCATAAAGAGCAACTGGCCACTCTTTCTGACCCTGCAAAAATAGAGGCAAGGGTTCAGAAAGTGGGTGGTCCCCTTTATGAATGATCAAAAGGAGAGAAAAGTTTAAAAAGAATCAAAGAAAAAAAAGAGTAGAGGATTTGGCCAGATGAGCGGCCTGCTCTTCATCGGCAGCAGCGGGGCTCTTCTTGCCCTTCACGCCACCAGAACCCAGAAATCAAGCGCCTGGGAATGTTGTACTAAATGCAGCTCTCTTTGATTGTACTTTGGTCACTGCTTTATGTTGACAAACTCTTAAGACATACACATGTACAACTCTTTTGCTTATTACAAAGGCTGTTGACCCTTAGGTATCGCCCTGCCATTTGCAAGCTGACCATTTGAGCTTGCCAAATTTGACACAGCTGACGCAGGCAATAAATTTGAACTAGCTTCCCCACCCCCTTTATCCATAATGAGTGGTGCCTTGCAAAGCCTTTGAACACACACACGCACACTCTTGCACACATACCAGCAATCCTAATATGATAATCATGGGATGAAGCTGCATTTTTATGATGAACGACAAAAGCAAAATCCTAAACCTTTGGAAGTTTGAAAGCGTGTGTCAGAAAATGTGACATCTGCATCTCAGAGTGATAAGCCTGAATAACTTAACACAATATGTAAGAGCTAATGGGTGATAGACAACACTGTCAGGGTGACCAGACTGTGTAAATCCTTCCGAGTCCCCGAGCGCTGCGACGTCCGACAGGTGAAACCCAAGCTGCTGATCCATGATTAACACTCGTCAGTTGCAGACAGTGTCTGACCGCTTCATCCGCTTCATCTGCAGGCCAAGAAGCTGAGAACATGTCCAACTTCAAAACTAATAAAGTGACTCACAACTGTGATTCTCAGAGCAACAGACACCGAGAGTGAAGGTGGGGACATGTGGCGGGGGTTACGAGGAGTGGTGGTAATGAAAATAGCAATGTCCAGCTACACCGAGGCTACAGAGTCAGACAGGGCCTAGCATCTGTGTTATTTTTAAGGAGCAAAATGTCACTGAGCAATGAACATGCTCGAGGCGCATATCTAACAGGGTTAGATGCAAGGTCACGCCGAAGCCAGATCACTTTCTGATGACAGACAGTGTTGTAAATGGTCGGAACACACATGCTACTGCTTTGAAGTCGTAACTGAAGCTCCTGAGAAATTCATTGTTAGCTTTTAATTGATTGTGTGGCATGTGGGCATGTAAGCCGTCTCAGGTAACCGTGTCTGTTGATACTCAAGAAATTAACTCACCATTTTATCTGTTTTTGTTTTGTTTTAAAATTGAATTTGAGACTTTATTGATCAGATCTGAAGCCCTTTAAGGCTGATTGAGCTATATTGAGCTAGATCAGAGCGCAGCTACAGATTCTCAGGAAGACCTGAGACCTGTTCTTTGGATTCAGAAAGGACTGACAGTGATCAGGCTTTTTTCAGTCAGGGTCTCTCAGCTCTAGAACTTCCTTAAAGATCATAGACTTGTACAATCAGTAACACATTTCCTGGTAGGCTATATTTACTATAAAGGGATATCCAGTGGAGCGCTCCATGTCTGACAGTCTCTCTAATAAGCATTCACTGAATGTTATATAAATAATTAATAACTGACGTGATGCATTCATGTCGACACAAGGAATGTTTCCAGCATTTTGTAGAATCGTGACACCATGACACTGGGCTGTCAAGACCTGGACACAGGAAATCTAGATGAACTAGTTGCAATGAATGCTGACTGTAAAGGCTGTCATCCAGCTAGCACATGCATCCTAATGGCCTAGGGTAGGAAGACTCATATTATTATTAGAATATAAGTCTGATTTCATTGTGGACCATGTTTCAACCGATACAGAAACAATACCTACTGTGTAGTCTCACAACCTATGAGACTACCTATGATGTTGTAAACAAATCCAATCCACGGTGCTCAGATGATGTGGATGACTATGTTGCTGCCACTCTTCAGTCATTCGCTGCTTAAAGACCCTTACAAACAATTTGATTGGCCTGACAGATCTTTGCTGGGGCTTATTCAGTTCCCAACGGAGCAACTCCAGACCAAGTTTCTGCCACAAAACATTCCTGGGCAAGGAAACTGGTCTAGGCTAACGTTCTGCACGCAGACAAGACGAAATATCTTGATATATATGCTTTTCGTGGCAGTCGTCTATATTCTATATTCAAGTCTATATTCATATTTTAAAAGGGGAAACAGGAAGTACTACGATCAGCTGGGGGCTTGTCAGTTAGGAAGAGCTACAAACCGTCATTCAGAGCTGGCCTCTCCTGAATCATGCTGATCCATTGCTCTACAGTTCATTCATTTCACATGATCCTGTTGTTGTGAAAATATTTGAATGTTCAGAGATGACAAAATGAGAAAAGCCTTCTGTGTGCATTTTGAACTTAGTTGTTTTGTAAATTCAGTATTTGTTCTCACGTTCTGCTTTGCAAAGTTGAACAGCAAAGAGAACTGTCTCCCTGATTTGTTCAGACACCGATTCAACATGCTCAATCAGAAGGCGAGCTGCAGACAAGGTCCCACCTGAATTTATATTATATCTTGATATTATATCTTCATCAGGTTTGTTTGTACCTCTTCTCCTCCAGCTTTTATGCTAAGCTTGGAAAGCCTGCATCACTCTCTCTACTGAGCACACAAATGAAATCATTCCTCTTGTTTATTTTAGGAAGGCAATAACAAAGCAGGTTGATTTATAATGGTGCATTCTGTTGAGCCCTACTTCCGTGAAAACTTGCTTTGCTGCAATTAAGTCAAGGTTAATTTTGAACAAATCACATGGTGTAATAGCAAAAAGAAGAAAAGGTGCTCTTTCTGTGTAGATTTTTGTGACAAGAGAGAAAACAAAGCATGCAAACAATTTGACCTCTGAATACCAGCTTTGGAAAACTGGCCATTTATTAGAAATTAGTTATGGATGGAAAAACATGTGACCTCTTGCTCCCCGAAGACACATCAGGCCATTATATCTGACTGGTCTGGGATTTCAAGGACTCATTGATGGCCATTTTCAAGATTTGTTCTGTCATCAGTTGACAGCGAGACTACAGACATATGTCGCGGGTGTCAGCGGGCCCCGCAGTCAAAACACGTCTCCGACACCCCCAAAAGAATCCTTCAGAGGAATCTTTAAAAACAAGGGGGGAAACGTGTAGGGCTGAAACCAGGAGGAAGGTTTTGTTTACACCACAGGGGAGCAGTCAACAATCAAATAGTCATGAGGAGATGTAAAGTGTCCTAGGAAAAGCTACAAATGCAGTAATTTTCTTTGATCTGACCTTTACCTTTTCAATCTATAGTCAATTTGCAACACTCAAAACTCCAAAAGAAAATGTATTCCTCCCGTCCTTTTCTTTCTTTTTTTTTTTTTTTGTTTTGCTACTATATCTGCTGATTTATTCCAGCTTGGCATGGGGTGAAGTGGTAAATATTCCACTGCTGAGTTCAGATTTACATACTGTCAGTCAACATGTGTTTCTTTCTTTTATTCTACACCATCAAAATGCACATACATGTTTCTTAAGCAGCAAAAGTTCTTATCCAATCATCTTGATGCAGACGTGTGCCTTATAATGATTTCTGTTGATGCTCCCAGATGCTCTTCGTGTTTGCAGAGGCTTTTGAGTGCTAGATCAAAAATGACAACAGCCCTACTAAGGCCCTATCCACACGAAAACGCACATGTTTTTATTCGTTTTGGCCTATCGTCCACACGAATCCCGTAAACGCATAGCCCGAAAACGCACTTTTTTGAAACCGGGTCCCAGGGTGGATAAATTCGAAAACGCACTTCTCGCGAATCGGTGTGGACGGTTGAATCCGGAGATTTCTGAAAACGATGATGTCATCGCCACCATGGCCACCATGGCTACACCCCTCGAGCAGTCTTCCACGTCGTATATCTCGCGAAACGTCTCATAACAACATCAACAACAATGGCGGACTACATGCTTGCGTTACTACTGGAGAACATATTGAGCCTGTTATGGTTACTAGGGCAAAATCTAATTTTTGGTTTCTTCGAAAGCCGATTTGTAAACAGCGCTCAAGCTTCATGCGCATGCGCCACCTCTTCCTCTCCGTTTTTGGTGAATTTCTGAAACTGAAACAGCGCCGCCTATAGACCTGGGATATGAAGTAGCGTTTTCAGTCGTGTAAAGACGGATCAGGTGTGGACGCGGATTTTTTTGAAACCGCAGAGCGAAAACGGATAGGAAAAAGATTGTTTTCGTACGTGTGGACGGGGCCTAAGAGGGAATTAGCATCCCGTCCATTAGCAGGATGGGAGGTGATTTAAAAATTAGCCTGTTAAAAGAAGGTTTTGTGAGGTAAATATAGTATCTTTTATGCTACCAGATTTTTTAACTCAGGTTAATAAATGCAAATGTATTAAAAAATAAAACATGAACGTGTATTAACCCTCTCCTCCTTTACAGATATGATTGACACATTAATGCCTGATTCCATGATTAAATATAATCTACTATACCAAAATGTGGTCTCCTCCATGTCATCCACTCAATGCTCTTCTAATGGTTTTGAGCTTGATCTTTTTTCCTGTGAATGGGCCATGCAGTGACACACTGCTGTCCAAACCTTCGGTTATAACTGAACACACAGCCACCATAATTTTGGAGGGAGAATAGAGAGGAAAAAAGCTACAGAGGAAACAAAACTTGAACACGTAATGCCAACTAATACTAGAGAAACACTTTTTTTTTAATTTTTAACCAGGAAGATCCCATTGAGATTAAGATGGGAGATCTCCCCAAGCTAGCAGCAGCAAATGCAGAACACAAATGACACAGCTAAAAGACAGACAAAAGACAAATAAAAGAAAAAAGATGAAAATGTACATATTGTGGAGTGAATGTTGTGGAGTCGGCTTCAAATACCCTGAGTTTGGCTCAAAGAAATGGACTCCAGTCATTTTACAAAATATCCCATGCAAAGGGTGCAGAGTGGACAAAAGTCCCTTGATTAGCTTCAAGATTGGTGGTTCTTATGGGAACCAGTGATCTCACTGGTTGTCAGAAGGAACAACATATGACAATGTTGAAGAAGAGAGACTGAACATATGAATCAACAGCTTTTCTGTAATTTTTACCATTGTGTTTATCCAAACACTACAAATGTAACATAAAAGTGTAGGGACTCTATTCTATATATATATATATATATATATATGTGTGCAAAAGATACAGGGGTTTGAATGCAGATGATCATGTCTCATTTTAGAGCGTAATCTGAAAGGCTGTGCTGAATGAAGACTAATGAAGATAATTATTAAGTATGTAATTACCAGTATGTAATGCTAACAACCTCTATGTATCATTCCATGTAGTTACTCCCATGCTTAAGAAATATACGTTCATCAGTGTCATCAGATAACTGATCATTCCCAAGTGCAAACTGTGTGAAATATGTCCAAGTGAAGGTAAATAGCTGCATCCTGCCCTGCACAGCCCTCCTCCCGCCTAAAGCATGGCCGCCCCTGGCTGGCTCGATGAGAGCCGGGGGGCCCCAGTCCCAGCTGGTGCGCTGTGGTGGAAGGGCTTGATGTGGGGCTGCAGCAGCTGTCTGCTCCCACCGCCCCTTCCTGCTCTGATCTCTGCTCTGCAGTTCACACCTGATCAACAACGACTGCACTTCACACAGGAATTTTCCATTTTCTATTTTCTGTCACCCTCCGCTGCCCTCCCTCGCCTCCCCCCTTTCCCCTTCCCCACCATAGCCACCAGACCAGCGGCAAGACAAGTGGTGCCCTACAAATTGGCGGCTGGCGACAGTGACACAACAGCACGCCTGGTATTTCAGGACAGCTTCCATGACTCAGTTGCTGTCTTGCACTGATGAAAGACCCTGAAACTACAAAGTTACATAGCCATAGAATATATGATCATAGCCACCTTAAACAGCTCATGGCTTTCTGAGGATATAGTAAAACAAGCTGGGCCTACATCCAAGATTTGGAACTGTTTTGCTTCTGAGACAGATTTATAAATTCCAACTAAGTTTAGTTATAGCTATACACCACCAAAACACTTAACTTACTCAAAATACAGTATTTACAAGTTAGGTAGGCTCAGTTACACTCAGGTAAAGCTAAAAAGATTTGTTGTACTTCACATCTATGCTGTAGGTATGGGAAAATATGCGAAAAGAATCAAAAAGTTATTTGGTCCTTTTTAGGTATGATGACACGTTGGTGTGTATGGCTGTTAGAGAACACGATGCAGGGGAAAGTATTGAAATTTTAGAATTTAAAAAGCCTCTCACTGCACTTGCTGGCATTTGTTAATGACTGTGTATGGTTATTTTAAATCATGATTTACAGCACGATAAATGAAATGTTTCTCACTGACTCAGACAGGTGTTGTGGATGAACAAAACACTGCCCTCTTACCTGGCTCTGACCTCCAGGAGGGCTGCCATCGACCCCTGTCAATCTCTCCTCGCATCCGGCCTCTACCGGTCCCTTGTCCCCCCCCCCGTGTCTCCCTCCTAGCCAATGAGGGCCTGGCTCAGATAGGTCCTCCTTACACTCTGCTGCCGTAGACAAACGCACAGAGCCACTCAGAAAGCCATCAGTCACGAGTTTCTCACACATAATGACCTAAATAAACAAGGCCTGGTGTCACTTCAACTGAGAGGAGGGAAAACCGCCATAACTTGATGGTCGTGGTGATGTGGGGGATAGAGCAGAGCATTTATTATTTTGCTCTCTGTCTGACAGTTGTCTTTAGGATAACTGCAGAATTCAGGTCAACAATAGAGGAAAGTAAAGTCACCTAAAAGTGTATCTGTGGAACGTCTGAAACACAATTCAGCCCAGAGTAATTGGAATAAGTGTCTCACCTGTGCTGGAGGAAGGTATGGGGTCAAGTGGTCATGGAGGGAGCAGGGTAACAGGACACTTTCAAAGACAGCACTTAAACACTTAAAAAAAAGCACAAGTATGTCTCTTGTTTCTGCTCACCTGCGAAGCCCCAACATCAAGCCCCGAGCAAGTCCGTACAGGACCCGTCTGTGCGGCTTCAAGCACAGCAGTGGATTTAACACACCAGTGTTATTGATGGTTTGTGTGTAAGCTTCCCTCCCATATCATCCATGAACTGCCTCCATTAGGCCCTAACAGGGCGGCATTAGTGCTCTCAGAAGGCTGGGATCTCACTTCTTGAGTTGCTGGTGGTCAAGTGGCCTCTATCTGGATGGGCTCTGATAACAGCGTTTGATCTTGTTTGGTTGAGTGGAAAGCAAACACCAGTGGGGGTCAAATACATCTGCAGTAATGCCATTAGCACTCTCAGCTGGGTCACAGTGAGTGCATGAACTAATGGGGTGACGGAAGCGTTAGCCTGCTATTATGAAGTAAATGATGGCTTTTTAATTACGCTTTAATTGAGTAAAGCTGTTTTTTCGAGATAAACATGTCACCTGGTTGGGAAGGGCTATACGCCACATTTCTGCAAGACAGCATTTTATCTCAGTTGGTGGAACAGTATCTTAGTGGCACTGGTAAATTATTGTGCGGAGAATATACACACAGATATTTTGAAACAATCTGTTCAACGAATTAAGAGTCTGCAGCTGTTGTGGTGAATCTGTGAAACTGTGCCCTTTAGCTTCATGCTAACGCTAGCATGCTACAAGTGCTACACCAATGCCAAAGCTAAAAAGCTCATGCTCAACAGTTACAGTGGGACTAATGTAATATGTACTATGTATGTAGTTTATCTAAATATGATACATTGGATCTAGATAAAAACTCAACCACTAGTTCACCAAGGGGCTCGCCAAAGTCCCTTTTTAACTCTGCAAACCATGAATGTTTGCAGGAAATGTCAGAATTTATAGAGGCTTTTGTTTCTGGACCAAAGCAGTACACAACTGAACAACATCCCATGAGCCATGCTGCTTGTGAGACAAAGAAGTTCTTTTTTTGTCATTCTTCAGACATATGAAAAACCCCATGTTATCATTCTTACATTTACAAAACCAAAATGTTAACTGATTAATCAGAACAATAATTGATAATTAAAATAAACCCCACTTTGGATTCCTCTATGTCCTGATTTTCATCATCAATGTGACTATTTTGTGACCATTTAGAGTCTTGCAAATGTTTATTCATCCAAATGACCCGATCAAATGACCTGATCAAAAAGGGATGCGGGCGGTTCGGCTCACAGGTTCAGACAAGAGACGTCAGCCGACTGGAGGAGCAGTCAACAGCGGAGCAGAGATAAAGCCGGAGATCTGACAGCGGATACGGTTACATGTCACTTCTGATAGCTCCCTTGCATTCCTGAGAAAATGTCTGCCTATACCTCACTTCAGCACTCCAGTCCCCTCTCCTCCCTCTTTCCCTCCCTCAGGTTGACAGGCTGGGCTGCAGACACAGGGGTCCTCAGCAGGGTGTGTGTGTATGTGTGTGTGTGTAGATGTGGGGGGCAGTGATGGACAAGAATCACCCCTCTTCCCCCAAAGCTCCTGGTATATTTCCAGTCACACTCCAATTCAAACAGAAGCAGCTCCCTGCTCTCAGGGCTGGCTGGGTGCAGACAGCAGGTCAGTCACAGACAGAGAGTATCAGACACCCACTCCTGACAATGTTTGTCTTTTACACCAAAGAAGAAGAAGATGTATGAGGGGAACCTCCAACCCTTCATGACTGCTGGAAGTTGTTGATACAGAATAGAATACTTTCACACTTGTGTACCAGTAAGCAAGACAAACTCGTTCAGTATATGGCAGGTCCTTTATCAGATAACACATTTGCTTTTTTTCCCCATAAATATACTAAAAGATAGACAGTATAGCATTTAAAATGGAGTGCAAATTTTACTCCATTGCATACTTTTGCACAAGTCTGTTCTAAATGTGCCTGAAAGGAATAGTTTTTCATACTCTTATAAACATGGGAGTGGTCAAATAAGATGATAAATATCATCTTATGTACCCGCTTATTCCTGTTAAGGGTCACGGGGGTCTGCTGGAGCCTATCCCAGCTGTCATGGGGTGAGAGGCGGGGGTACACCCTGGACAGGTCTCCAGTCTATCCCAGGGCTAACACAGAGAGACAGACAACCATTCACACTCACACCTACAGCCAATTTAGAATCACCAGTTAACCTAATGAGCATGTCTTTGGATGGTGGGAGGAAGCTGGAGTACCAGGAGAGAACCCACAGACACAGGGAGAACATGCAAACTCCACACAGAAAGGCCCAGGACCTTCTCACTGTGAGGCATCAGTGCTAACCACCTTACCACTGTGCCACATATTTGCTTTATGCAAATGTGTATTAATAATCCTCTTGATGCACAGAGTGCGACAGGAAATTTGTGTGTGTGGGTTTAATATGGTGATGGACAGAAGGGTAAGAGCAGTGTAGTCACACATGTTTGTTCAAGTGGCTCTGATTTGTTACAGTGTGTGCAAAGGTTCTGCATGTCTGTAAAGGTTCTCAGTCATCCAAGGTACATCCTAAAGATTGGTGAGGAGTTGGGGTTTTATTAGGAACATCTGTGGGTGGTGTCCAACAGAACATGATAAGGCTCTGTGTCGATCAGATACATGTAATTGGAAGAATTTAGAACTGCATCCTCAAAAAATGTTCTCAATATTGCAAGGTATCTAGGATGGTTTGCCTTTTGGAGTGGACGGCTTTAAGGTTGGACAGCAACCGTAAAACTGTATGTAAAACTCGATGTACTCCAGAATGAGCTTTTTCACACTGGCAACATTGAACACATATAGCGTGGCAGGACTTTGAAGCTGGACTCTCTGTTCAAAAGATCCATGAGTTTCTGCTCAAGGAGGTTCGTTTCTAAAGTAACATCCACAAAGTAACTGCTGCATCGTGCAGGGTCATTGTCACAGAAAGTCTGTGGATTAATCGCAAGTTAAAAAACAAATTAGTGGCGTGAATGCTTTGACGTTGACAGCCTTAACATAAAAAAAATATATTACAAAAAGATTATCCAACTACATATAATGGAAGAATGACGTAATGCTGTACATTCTAGAAATCTCAGTAATAACCTGCCAACTCCTGCTTAATAATAAAAGGTTGAGAGAACAAACACAAAGTGATTGGTGCCGCTCCATCATTACATGCGTCTGACACCCACACTGTCTTTAGAAAAGTCATGAAATTCATGTCCTGACAGTTGTTTAAACCCCCCCCTCCTCCTCCACAAAAAAGAAAAAAGAAAGAAAGAAAGTACAGAAAAGGAAGAAAATTCAGGACAGTGGTGAAATCCCCGGCACACACGTACACACCCTTTTTAACACATTCCGGAAGCCGCCGATGAATGACATCCTGTGAGGTACTGTATCCGTCAGGCCAACCCACCCACTGCATATTCTGACCGCCTCAATACACAAGTGCACCTGAACCATGAAAGGAAGGTGAAAATTAAGTCTACTGTCGGGCATTGAAAAAAAATAAAAAAATCCTGTGGCTTATCTCCCGGCTGGAACGATGCCCTCCCCTATCTGACACACAAGGGAGGCAGGGAAGCTGCCCTGAATGGGAAACAACATGGCACTTTACAATGGCCTGTTAGAAACAATTAGCCCTGAGTGCTGGGGTTTTGATTTGACCGTCTAATTGCCGGTTCGGGGTTGAGAGAGTGTGTGAGGTGAGGCTGGGAAGGCTGGGGAGCTGCGAGGGCCCTGGGGCAGAGCTGCTGTCACACAATAGCAGCCTTTATTTCACATCCAGCTTCTACAAAGTGGGTGTGCTCAAAAGATTTAATCCCGCATTCAAACCTGACAAGAAAAGTCATTCATTTTGAAAAGGTAGGTACAACATTGTTTCGGGTGCCTCCTGTCTACTTCGACCCGTACCCCACCTTAAAAAAGAAGAAAAGAAAAAAACTATATTAGAGGGTTTTTTTCTTCTACAGATGAGCAAGGGAGGAAGGGGGAACCTGATCCTTGTAGGGATCACCTCTGAATCCTTCGCTGGAACTCCTCTCAATAGGCTCACTTTTTCACAGAGGCCAAATTGACCAGGATACCATTCCCGACTGCACCATGTGTGAGTGATGAGTGGCTGACACAAATAACAGTAGGCCATGCATGTAAAAGGATGGCACTGTGCTACAGGATTACAGGAGCCTCATCCACAGCAGTTTGAGCTTCATACTTTCACCTCCTAACACGGCTGGGATTTCACCGTCACCCCCCTCACCGCCCTTCTTTCCCTTCTGTTTCAAGAAGTCCAGCCTCACATACCAAATCCCTCCCTGCTCTTAAATATCACCTGCTTCCTGCTCCTTTAATCACCTCAATGGACATTCCTTTATGCAGTTTACAGGAGTCTGTCATGTGCAGGTAAAAGAGGAAAAAATACAACAAGAATGAAGCAATCCATGCAAGCTGCAACTGCAACCACTTCTTAGAAACTTTACATGTAGGAAGCATATGCATTAGCAAACTGCAATGAAATCTCAGAAGAAACACAGAAGGCCTGCGCACTCACAATTTTTCCATCTTTCAGCTCAAAGGAAAATTGAGGTTTTGTAATATAGGTTTTATGAAAATAACCCAAGCAATTTATCATCTCCCTTTGAGCATGTTGCCTGTTTGAGAGATTGACCTGAGGCTGATAGTTCTGATATGCTGCAATCTGTACTCACTAACCGGAAAGGCCAAGGATGCTTATTGAGGTTTTAGTGTAGTTAACCCTTGTGCTACCTTTGGGGTCTATGGGACCCCAAGTGAATGGACAAACAGATTGAGAGCATGCAAGAGGGTAGCACGAGGGATACGAGTCAGGATTACACTACTGTGAAAGATGCAGTTTTGAAAGCATATAAATTGTTACCAGAGCTAGGCAACATTGTAGATCTTTGAGAAAATTCTATTAGCAATAACACATTGACTTGCTACTTGCTGGCTATGGCAACTAAAAAAAATATCGGTTATGTTGTTTGTCTATAAATCTTTAGGTCTGATGCCCTGATCTTGCTTGAACATCAGTCCTGGGCAATCCAATCACAAGTGACCAGCTTAAAGTAAAGGTGTAAACACAACCAGGATGCATTGGGGATGCGTTTGAGAGATCCAATCTGACCATATTTGGATGTGATCTGAAATGTATTTAACCTCATTCATTTGATGGTGGGGACACATATTAAAGACCTCTTACTCAACAGGTGTGCTCTTGCGTCAAAGGCGTTTTGCCTCATTCATTCAGATTAAAAAATGCTTGGTTGGTTGGTTCTGGTCGGGCTATAGGGACACTGAGAAGTGCCCTGTACTGTAACAGCAAGTTGAATCACCAAGGTGGTAAATCTAGGAAACCAGATGCTCCAGCTACAAAAGTAGCAATCAAGAACATTTTTGATATAATGAAATCTGAAATTGATAAATATTCTGGTTCTGAAGCTTTTGTATCGGATGGAGTGGCGTCTCTGGAAGGTAACATCACTAAGGTGTCTGTGAAAATTCTTAGCGATACAGGGATTCATTTATTCTAGCGTCTGCATTGTCTTTTGTCTCAGTGGACTATGGCTACCACAGGGGTTTGGAAAATATTAATTCATTTTTTGACACATGGTGCTGCACTGCATTCTTCTGACACTTCTGGCTGGTTCAATTTTTGCAACAAAGCTAGCAGCATTGCAACTTACTGTATAACTATGTATTAGGGGTTGAGTCGACTAGTCGATGACATCGACCTGAAAACATATTATACACGCACCACAACCTCAGCAACAGTGTAAACCAATTGAACACAACAGAACTGAACATAAGCACATGGGGTTATCATTACTGTGCACTGCATGTATAGCATATATAAATCAGCATCGTCAATAGTATTTCATAGTTCTTCACACTGTGTTTTAAGATAGATAAGCCGTGAATCACTTTATTGCCATATTGGAAATACATTTCAAAAGTCATGTTTAGGAAATGCACGCATGCATGCATGTGAACTGAACAGTACCACCTTTACAGCTAAAATGTTTTCTGAATTGCATTTATTGCATTTATGTACAAAGTAATAAAAAACTTTCCTTCTTCATAACAGTTTTTCAGTGTATTTTTTTCCTTAGTTTATTTCACAAAAGAAAAAAAAAACAGTGCATTGTTTCATTTGTCTTCTTGCAGGCAGTCGTGTCTTTCCTTACACATAGACTCTGTCAGTGGCCAATACAAATTAAACGAGGGCCTGGCATAAAATCATTGCTCTACACTTTAACAACTGATCAAAAACTCAAAAGGTGGTCTTTTAATGTCCAGTTTACTCACTTTTAAAGAAAGAAAAAATACCAAATTATCAACCACAATTTTTTTTTGACGTTTTTAAAGTTTTATGACATTTAAAGTAAAATTAAAATTTTGTTTGCTGCTTGTTCTCCAGATACAGACAGCAAAGAGCCAAGTGTCGCTGTAATTGACATGTCTGTCAAGCAAACCAGTGCTAAATTGCTTTATATCTTTGTTTATTTAAGTTGTAGTGTAAAAGAATCAGGCACCTGAACATCTGCAAATGACCTGTCAGATTTTTGTGAACCATTTCTTTGGAACACATGAAACTTAAGACATGGAACTAAAATATTAAAATATAGATCCCAGCGATCAGCAAGATGGAAATACTCAGTATTACAGATGGAAATACTCAGTTTTACAACTGAAAGAAATGTATAACATAAGTCATAATATATAGAAGTTACTCTTTAATTTACAACACCAGTACTGGAGGTATGTGATTAAATGAATGTCACATTAACCCTACATTGTCTCAAAAGATAATCTTATCCCAGTTTACACATGAGTGTCTTCCAGCAGGCCAAATGCACCCCAAGGTGTGCTGCATTCACATTCATCAGAGAAAACCCTAAATTTCTCCCTCACCTCAGAAGACGGAGAAGGTCACTTCAAAGCAGGGACTGAGTCACAGGGGCAATAGAAACCCAGGACCGACAAATGCACCAGTTGTAAAACTTAACAAGGTGTGAATGCCCTCTGCGCGCCCTGGCTCTCCAGTATGCAAGGCAGGCCTGTGGAGGTTGTCAGGGCCTGTGGTACACTGCAAAAAATGTCAATCCGGACTAGATGTTATCTTTACGTCTAAATGAGCCCTCTGAACCAGTCAGCAATGCCCTCAGCCCGTGTACATTTTGGTATTTCGAGTTTGGTTTTAGACTTCAAAATAAAAAAATAACTAAAGAAAGAAAGAAAGAAAATTGGAAGAGAACTGAATTAGAAAACAGAGGCTATTTGTTTCATATAAAACTGACGTTTTTGTAAGTTAAGAAGACGAAGATGATGATGAAAAAGCAGTTTACAGCAGTCAGTTATTTTGTAGCTTGCCAGGAAAAGCTTTTCTGTCTGCCAAAGAAGACCACGAACATGACTTTGGAATTATATTCAGATGTAATTTCAGATTTTATGACATCTGAATTTATCTGTATGCATTTGTCTTCTGAATACGAAGTACTAGGTTTTTCCTGAAGAAACATAAGAAAATGTGGTAACCATATCACAGGATGTCGTAATGAGCCATGCCTCTCAGAGTGGTGTACAAGTGTTGATCGCTGCAAATTCCAGTTGTCCTGTTTCACTGAAGGAAAACATGGCTTTTTTTGTTGTATGACAAGCAGTGCTTATATGTTTTCAATCACATTAGTAGAAAAAAAGAATAGAGACTACATATTTTTTAAGCTTTTAAAAGCAGACTGAGTACTGATTACTGCTCCCAGCTAAGATGATACCAGACGTTCAGTCCAATTCACATTTGGAGTCACCTGTTTAGCCAAGCTTTTGATCTACGCCCCCTGAGAATGACTTGAGTATTCAAAGCTGCTCCACTGGTG
Source organism: Planiliza haematocheilus (assembly GCA_005024645.1). Classification (NCBI taxonomy): domain Eukaryota; kingdom Metazoa; phylum Chordata; class Actinopteri; order Mugiliformes; family Mugilidae; genus Planiliza; species Planiliza haematocheilus. The sequence continues at coordinate 3,477,479 of SRSE01001198.1, read as the reverse complement.
TTAATTGATCAAATACAATCCTGAATGGATGGCAATTGATCACATTTAACCATCAATGGATACCTTAAACAACACAATTAACATTTAGCCTGGTGTCTACAGTTAGATTACACTGAAGATTGACTGAGGAAACTGTAGATCATTAAGGAAAAGATAATATCTTGATTGCAGCCATGAAAAGGAACTTATTATTGATGTTATACATGCTCTAACAGAACAAAAAATCACCATGCATGTGTGACCCAAACTGCATGGTAATCCATCCGACAGCTATTTAGATATTTTACTTCAAAATTACAAATGCTGGCACTGGAGCAAACGTTGCTGAGTCACTAGGATTCATCTGAATGTCTGAACAAAATCTTATGGTAATCACCCATAGCTGTTGAGATATTTGAGGCTAGCTGGAGACTGGCACACATGGTAGTCCATATAATCTGTACTGCCATCCTCATAACCATGGTGCTACCACAGCCAAAAACCTGTGGGTTGAGACCTTATATATAGTTCAATACATTCAAAAGACTGGACTCATTTTGTACAGCAATTCAACTGCTATTAAAAACAGAATCACATTAATAATAGATGTATGTCATGTTTAGGGATATCGATGTCTACCCTAAGACTATTAAAGCCACAATCTGAAATGGGAAAGACTACTGTTAAAGATATTTGAAAACTGAATGCTAAAGGCGTGTTCTGGTCATTGGTGAGAAAACCATAAAAACCTTATTGTCTGTGGCCCTAGCTTTTCCGTTTCATCCCGCCCTGACACTTGTCACCAGGATTTCAGTACTTTGAGTTGGCAGCAGAACAAATTCATGAGAAAGATCACTCATCTTCCTATTGCCACAACATGATCATCTAAAGTGAGCAAACTATCCACCAGCTGACTGAAGAGACCAGCAGTCTGAAGCTCTTCCTAGGTTCTTTTATTTTATTTTGCTTTTTTTTTATTTCTATTTTATTTAATCTAAGTGTTTTTTATGTACAACTAAGCTACTGTGACCAAGCAATTTCCCTTGTGGATGAATAAAGTTTATCTAAGTCTAAGTCTAAAGTCTTTGTTGCCTGTAGTTCCTGGATGACGGTTTGGCGTGTTTGTACTTTTAGGACCTAAAGTTTATGTTGTGTCAAGTAGCTGCAGTCTTAAGATCACCTTCCTCCTCATACCATTAACAAGATCAAGTCTCAGTGGTTTAGAACTTACAATAGCAGGATAACAGCCTTTGATAAGACATAAAAATAGTAAGAGTAGAAAGTCAAAGAAAAGACTTAAGGTCAGATGTGCAACAAATATACCAGTAAGAGTCAAACATTATAGATTATGCCAAGTCAGGAAGTCTGTAGCACTTAAGTAAGGGTGTTCTTTGTTGCTCATGAATACGAAAAGAATTTCTCCTTCCAGTAGTCTTGCTTTGCAGAAACAGCCAGACGTAAGCTGATAGGCAGAGTTGGACTTTTTACAGTGTAGAAGTCATTGGGGGAGGAGCGAGTGTTTGGAAAGGAAACATCAGGTGGCTAGTTGGACCACTGGGCCTGGACACTTCTGATTTATCTGTGCATTTCAGAATTATGTTGCCGACCTCTTCACCTCACCACCATTTGTGTCATCCCCCCAACCCCCCAAGTTCTGTTCAGGCAATCACCTCCCGCCGTCCACCCCCCTACCAACCCTACCAACCCTACCACCACAGAGAATACCCCCCACTAAAGGCTGCCGTGTCATCCATAGTTCGGTACACACACTTGGGCAAAGTGACAGTCGAGCTTTGATTCGCCTCTGTTTGGATGTTAGCCTGCTGAGGAAAGGCTCTTTGAAGCCTGTGTACTGCAAAAAGTTTTTTTTATTGTCGGGGACAGTGTGCTAACTGCTCAACATGTTATCAAGTGTTTATTGGATGCTGGGTGATCACAAAGAAAATGCATGGGTTGAGAATATGTTGCCTTTTTATACCCTACACTATACAGGCATGCAGGATAAGAGTATAGTGCCTCAGTCCTTTGGCCTAATGTGATTGTGAACTTTTCCAACTAACTGAATAATGTTTTGATATTTTCCAATATGTAACTGAAGAAAATCACGCACATCACTCAAACTTTGAAACTCTGTGGAGAGAACGAGAAATACGTCCTCGAACATTTTAAACAGTTTATCAGAATTGTAGCACCCTCTAGTGGGTGTGAGGTGTATAGGTGGGGGTATTACACTAGATTTTGGATACACTGCTTTGAGGTTGTACTACTTCTTGCTGACTTGAGTGTTTCACATTATTTCTGCTGCTGAGTCATCAGCTGCAAATTCACGCTGTTAAACCACAGTTTAACCATCATGACTGCTGAGGCCACTGAAGACCTTCTGAGACCGTTTTTTGCGACATGTGATGATGTGGTGTTTTGTTCCACTTTATTGGGTACTCATTTACACCAGCAGTTAATTCAGTTAATTCGTGGTTGCCCCCGTTGGGTATGAGTCATCATTTCAGAAGGTGTGACTGGTTGATCCTAAAACTAGATAAAAATACAGTTGTGGTGATAATTGGCCTAGAATGGATGTCAAATTAATAGACTTAATAAAAGATCTCTATGAAGATTGTGTAATTATAAATGATACTTTACATAAAAATAAACAGTAAGCTGTACTTTAAAAATTATCCTATAAAATGTGTGACTAACCCCAGGCCCACTTGCATGGTATTCACATGCTGATAGTTCTATTTATTTGCTTCCATTCATTTACCATGCTGGTCATTTTTCATCCATGTGGTATTAACAAGGGTAAAGTGGCTCAGCTTTCATCAATTTCTGTAATTGCTAACCAGCCTAGAAGAAGCAGTGTTAGTTGGTGTTCGAATCTTCCACAAACTAAACAGCAATGGAGAAGAAATGAAGTAGGAAACCCAACTAGACAGAGGAACAGTGCTCACTTGCTTGCTTCTGACTTCGGCCTATCGTCCAGACGAATCCCGTAAACGCATAGCCCTAAAACGCACTTTTTTGAAACCGGATCCTAGGGGGGATAAATTCAAAAACGCACTTCTTGTGGATCCGTGTGGCCAGTTGAAACCGGAGATTTTGGAAAATGAGGATGTCATCGCCACCATGGCCACACCCCTCAAGCAGTCTTCCACCTCTTATATCTCGCGAAACGTCTCATAACAACATCAACAACAATGGCGGACTACATGCTTGCGTTACTACTGGAGAAGATATTGAGCCTATGGTTACTAGGGCAAAATCTAATTTTTGGTTTCTTCTAAGGCCGATTTGTAAACAGCGCTCAAGCTTCATGCGCATGCGCCACCTCTTCCTCTCCGTTTTTGGTGAATTTCTGAAACTGAAACAGCGCCGCCTATAGACTTGGGATATGAAGTAGCGTTTTGAGCCGTGTTAAGACGGATCCGTCTGGACGCGGATACTTTTGAAACCGTGCCAGTGAAAACGCATAGGAAAAAGTTCGCTTTCGTACGTGTGGACGAGGCCTAAAAGTGTTGAGACATAGATTTGGCCCCAAGTCATCACTGCTGCATTGTTGCATTTTTCCTGTTGCTAAATACCTCAGTGTTGCGATGACTTTCATTTCCAGTGATATTGCGATTGTAACAAGCTTGACTGTCATTAAGTGTTAGGAGAATATCTCTCCTGCCTCTTCTTTCAGCCATTTTTCTCCTCTGCTCAAGAAACTCCTAAGGCTCCTAAAAGTCCTCCTCCCTGCTCTTAACAGATCACCTTAGGAGCTCTCTTAAGAGCTAGGATTCTTTAGGAATATCTTTTATCTTTACTGGGATCTACTCTTGACTTTGAGGGGAAATTCTTAGAAAACATCATTATTCTAAGAATTTTCTTAGAATTTGGCCACTAGGAGCAACTCTTCGTGCTAAGAATCTTTAGGAATACAGTCCCTGATCTTTACAATAAAGTACATCACGTGAGATGCGTGTAGAGCTTACACCTTCACAGTGAACTTACAGTAACCTGCAGTTAAGAAATTGGAATACAGCATGTCTCAAAAAAAGAGTCCTAATTGAATAACTTACCAAGAAGGGTCTTGGTTCAGGAAGGTGAACAAGAAGCAAAGTGGACCTTAGGGATGGCACACCTGCCTGAAGTATGGTCTTTTCAGCATCACCTTTTTCAGCTTGCAAACACTTTCAGCATCACCCTTTTCAGCTTGCAACCACTGTGAGAAAAAAAAAAGTTTTAGCCTCTATCTCTGTCTTTCTACGTGTGTGTGGGTTGCGTGTGTGCGACAGGAAGCAGTGAAAAAGACACGTCAAAAGCGCAGACCAAACCCACAGCTTTTAACTAGTTAATGCACACACTGTTCTCATTTCTGAGGGCGCCGGACAACAAGTGCACTCATGGCTGTCAGATTGTTCCAAACCATACTTGCAGCAGTTCTGCTGATTTTTGCGGTAGTCGGGATTATGCTGATGGTCATTCCTTGCACAGATGTACGGATACCTCAGGAAAACATGGTAAATATTTATCAGTTATTAATCAATATTCAACTATCTGTGAAGATATGTAAATTAGATTTATTTCCTAAATCATATTTTTATCTGTTGCCATACATTTAATACTTAATGTAAAACAGATAGAACTGATTCTAAGAAACATATTTCACTTGGTCCATACGGGTGTACTTTGCCACATGGTGAAGTTCTATCTCAGCATAGGGGTTTCTTAATGGTTACGCTGAAAATTAAAGCAAATTTGAGCAAATTACAAAAAAACATTAACATAAAGGTTACAAACTGTTTATTACTGATTGCAAACAGTTTTTTACTAACACAAACCTGTTTTTCTGTAGCTGAGCCATGGTGGAAAATGAAACCATCACAGCTTGACATTTCAGAAATCCTCATTTAAACTTGCTGGTGTCAACTAAACTCTCATTATGAATCATGCAGCTGTTTGTGCACAGCCTGACATGCAACTTCAGAGGTAACGCCGTCAGAGCAGGCAGAAAAAGACAAAGAGCGGGAGATAAATAAAAGATGCCTTTAGTGTGTTTAGTTTGACAGCTGTTCTCAACTCCTTGCTCATGTGCTCATCCTTTTGTTTGAAAAATCACACCTTGTGCTTTGAAGTTGTTGTTTCAAAAGCGTACAGAAAAGGACTTTTTTGTTTCATGTGGGAGAAACCAGTTATCCCACATTGATAATCTTCTAGACCAGACGTATTCAAATAGCGGCCCACAGGCCACATGTGCCCGAGGACCTACGCCTGAGTGGAACAGCCTATTGTCCAGCCCACCTGAACTGAATAGAACTGAACTGATTTAATCCTGTCTGGACCAACAAATGCTTACTTATTTTACCATCAAGTTCAAATGCCAAACCTATGTGTTAAATCTGCCATGAGTTTTGATGAGTGAGGTAATCAAAGATTTATTTTTTTCAGAAACAAGTCATACTATTCATTTTATTTTTATTCCAGACTTATTCCACACTTTTTGACGTGCTTTTGTTATATGAACACATTTAAAAGATAAGATAATCCTTCCATTTATCAATGAAAACTGCTTGTTTTTCCTCACATGGATCTGTATTGGTTTTAAATTTCTAATTACCAGCAGCCCACTGGGCACCTAAAGTGTCCAACTCATCTGCATTTCTGTATTTTAAAAACTGGCCCCTGTATTAGTAATTAGCCCTGCCCTTGATAATAAGTGTACATGGCAGTTGCAAAACACATAATTCTTTGCCCACCGTACCTGCAAGCAACACGCTGACCACATCCTTTCTAGGCCACTTACTATATCAGTCTTTCCCCCTCAGTCTGCAGCCTTGGGTGGTAACGCTGGTAGGGGAGACACTGTGTATTGTTCACAGAAAGAAAGAAGATGTTCTGAGTATTTGTTAAAATGGGACTTGTTCTTATCTGTCTCTTTTAGTATGGAATTGTTCTGGATGCAGGCTCCTCCCACACCTCCATGTACATCTACAAATGGCCAGCTGACAAGCAAAATGGCACTGGTATTGTTAGCCAGCACAACGAGTGCCATGTAGAAGGTGAGCTCCTTTCACAGTTTGAAACAAGGCTTACTGCAGCTAAGCATTGGTGAGCACTAGTATTGGAAGCTATGTAAGATTAACCTGTACCCTTGAAGGGGAAATACACTGTGGCACTAAAACTAACACTGAGTAAAGGGTCAATTTAACAAAAAATAAATAAAAAATGGATAGCCATCTTTAAAACTTCATCCTCCATTACATTATAGCTCAGTTGAAGGATGCTCAGAGCATGGGCCACTTACATTTGCAAATCCTTTACTCAGTACATCCTAAACTATCCATCCATATCTGACCATTTAACCTCTGACTTCTTGGTGGATACTTTCACTTCCAACATGTCACCCTATACAAGTATCCGGGGTCTTTACTAGACTGGTACATCTTGCGCAACACCTTTGCTCCACTTCCTCTGTGCCATCTTACTCATTGTCAGTTGTTCCCCTTCTCACTTGATGTTTGCTTTCAGTGTCTTTGGAAACTCACACTGTTTACAAGGTGAAGGTCGGGTGAGGAGGTCATGACATTTAATTTATAATTTATATTTAATTTACTTTCTCTTGTCCAGGGGGAGGGATATCCAGCTATGCGGGCAAACCTGGTGGTGCAGCCAAAAGTCTGGAGGCTTGCCTGGAACAAGCTGTGAAGGAAATCCCAAAGTGCAGGCACCGCCAAACTCCACTCTGTCTGGGAGCAACTGCAGGCATGAGGCTCCTGGAGTTAGTAGAAGTTTTCCCTCATACAGAATATTACATGAAAATGATCAATACTATACCATGCTTTATATGGTGTATCTCAGAAGGGATTCGTACATTTGTATTTAACTCTTAACATGCTTTGTTAGACTAGTCAACGATACAGAGTCCCAACGAGTACTCGATGAAGTGAAAAGCAAACTGCGGTCATACCATTTCGACTTCAAAGAGGCGACCATCCTGAGTGGGCAGGCAGAGGGGGCGTACGGCTGGGTTACAGTCAACTACTTACTGGGAAACTTTGTCAAGGTGAGATCTTACTCACGTCTTTCCTCAAATACTGCTCCCTTAAGAGAAAAACTATTACAGTCGAGCTCATGTGTAGGATCCAGTAGAATCAAAATAGTCTAACAGAAGCATACATTGGTATTTATTTTTCACATAATTCATTTAAAAGCTTGGGGAAAGATGGGGAAAACACATTTGGGAGGAGCCACATCAAAAAAAGGATAAAAAATAAATTGACTGAAAGTGATGATTGGTCTGTCTGACATCTACTGATAAAACATAATATGAGGTTAAATGTTCACACTTCTTGAAGTTCAGTTATCTTACACTTGATAATGGTTATGGCATCGCCGACCGATAGGGTTCATTATCTGGGAGCAATCAATCCTTGCAACATTTTGTTCCAATTCATCTAGCAGATACAATAAATCAGTGATTAGTGTGACGTCAGATGGTTGCTAACATTATTAGCATTTAACCACTGATAACTACCGATACTGGCTAACATTTGTGGCCTAATGTTTTCCTTTAAGTAAACTCAGTCAATACTGTCTATTTTTTTTTTCAACACCATTTCAATTACTTACATCTCAACATGTCTTTTCGTGCCACTCTAGTATGGTTTTGTTGGCCGCTGGCTGAATCCTGACAAGAACACAATCGGGGCTTTGGATTTAGGTGGAGCGTCCACTCAGATTACATTTGAGACTACTGAGAAGGTGGAGAACAAGGATAATCTGATGACGCTAAGGCTTTATGGACAAAGCTACACACTTTACACCCAGAGCTTCCTGTGCTATGGCCAAGACCAATTTCTGAGAAAACTATTGGCTCTTCTTATCAAGGTATGAAATGCGTAAGCGCTGTGAATGCAGTTGAGAAAGCACTGATATTTTCTGAAAGTTGAGAAGGTAGCCAAATATGTATGGGTACTGTATCTGCTGTTTAAGACATAATAAGTAAAAGCAGAATGCAATATTTAATTGAAAATACAAAAGTTTGAAATTGTGACTGTCACTTCAAGGAAAAAATAACAACTAGTAAGTAGCATGTTCTTTTCTATCCATATCAAGCTAAATTGCATATTTTGTGCCACTTTCAGAATGCAAGTACAACGTCCCAAGTATCCCACCCCTGCTATCCACAACAGTTCAACATGACCATCAAGTTGGGGGTGGATGTCTTTGATTCACCGTGCACTGAGAAGTACAGACCAGCCAGGTTTGAACGTAACAAGATGCTTACAGTTGTGGGAACCGGAGATTACCAGAAGTGCCTGGAGAGCGTAAAGGAAATGTTCTCCTTTGACAACTGCCCTTACTCCAGGTGCTCTTTTGATGGAGTCTTCCAGCCCAACGTCAAAGGAAACTTCATGGTGAGAGAGCATGTTAGACTCCAGCAGCAAAAAGCAAAAGTTACAGAAAACCTGCTCATTGTTCTTGCTCTTCAGTTTAAGTGTTGCTGATAGTGTATATCTAATAGCAAAGGTCAATACAAAACATTATGACCACTGACAAGTTAATAACATGATTATCTGGTTATCATGGTACCTGTTAGTGGGATATGTCAATCAGCAGGTGAACAGTTTGTCTTCAAAGGATTTAAGTAACTTTGACAAGGGACAAGAATCAACAGGTCATGGCTGTTTTTGCAGCAAAAGGAGTGCATACACAATATTAGGCAGGTGGTCTTAATTTTATAACCCAGTTTTGTACTGGACAACCTTAGTCACTAAAGCTCACCATGGTCTGAAGTGTTATATATTATGCCTTCATATGTTTGCAGATGCTGTCCTTTTGAGGGTTTAGTGTTTTGTTGTTTTACGCTCGTAAGGGATAAGAGTTTGGATCAGCAAGAGAAAAGCACACAAATGTTGGATCCCAGTCGTGTTTGCATTTAGTTGTTTGGTCAAATATTCAAGTACCTAATCATGACAGTTACTGCAATGTTTTCTCTTCTCCCCAGGCATTCTCTGCTTTCTTCTTCTCGCATAGCTACCTCACCCGCCTCACCAACACCACCATCGCATCTCCCCAACACATGGAGAAAGCAATCCGTATCGTCTGCAATATGACCATTTCTGAGGTAACCCCTTATAAGTAATCATTCTTGAATAGTCATGTGTATATCTACCATCCTGGCCATGTTATTTGCAACTGAATATTTTACAAATATAAAAAGGTTTTAAATAAGAACATGCAAATATTGACCTACTGCATTTCCACAAACAGATGATAGCAAAGACAAGGGAGAAAGAAAAATTCATGAAGAATGTCTGCGCCGTAGCCAATTTTGTCCAAGTGCTCTTAATGCGGGGTTACAGTTTCGATGAGGCTTCCTTTCCTTCTATCTCATTTAAGAAAAAGGTGAGAACTTAACACAATTTATAAGTCTTTTGTTGGACGTTTGCTAGGACCTCAACAACACTGTCTGCTGTACTGACATCCAGACTTTATGAGCCGTGGTTTAACTCGAACTCTTCTTGTGTGTCTGCAGGCAGAAGGCGCATCTGTAGGCTGGGCTTTGGGATACATGCTGAATATGAGCAACAACGTGCCTGCAGAAAGTCTTGCACTGAGGAAAGCTCTGACCCCAGGGCCGTGGGGTGGTGTCCTCTTTGTGTTCATCGTTCTCTTCTTAATTCCAATAATATACTATATCTGGAACTACAGAAACAATTGTGGCTTGAAAACCAATGATTAGTATCTATGAATGGTGTGTGTAGTCATTCTTATTCATAAGCAAATTTGTATGTATGATCATCTGCTCAACTTCATGACAGTTCAATTTCCTGATTTTGAAGGTGTATACTAACTAAACTAATACAATGCATTTCTAGATTTTCTTCATGACGATATACAAATGATACTGCGTTCAAAATGTACATTATAGCACAACGCTATATAACCCAAAGTATTTGCAAACAATCACAAACGATGCATTAAGCAATTAAATTATGTATTATTAGGAACAAGTATGACTGACAAGAACACTGTGTTCCCTCCCTCTCTTCTCAAGTTCTCCCTTTCTTATTCTCTTATGTTCTCTCCCTCATCTTTTCCATGCTCTCATTTGTCCTGACTCCTGGACTTCCCTTCCTCATCCTACATAAAAAAAACTCAATGGTAATATTCCTGAACATGGAAGTGTTGAAATATTTTATATAAACTGAGAACCCTAACCCTGACCCTAACCTCTAGAGCCTTGATTTTGATGAGGAAATTTCTTATGTTGTTCTTTCATCTGCCTTTTAATATTTCACATAAATTGTGTTGTTCTAATCTGTTTTAACTGATCTTTCATCCTAGCCTTTATCATACTCTATATTATTATTGTATTCCTCTTATTATTTAAGATTTTAAGTTTGTTTGTTTTTTTGCATTTTATTGTCTTCATTTATATTCTTTTCTAAGTTCTGAGAACAGTAAAAGCGATGAGTTGATGTAGGGGAATTTCTTCAAACTTTAAAGAAAGTTTTAAGCTCCAAACAAATAGCTTGAAGTTCTGTAAATGAACACCTAAACGCCTATTAAGAATATGTGCTACTATAAAATTGAAGTAGTGCATTTATGGATTGACAGCTTTCTGTTTCCCTCCTGCCACCTAGTTACAGGACAACTTGCGTGGAAAAATAAGTCTTCTGCTGCCTCTTCTTTTTTAATTCCTAACAAAAATGATCATGTTGAATAACATCAAAATCAGTGGCTCTAGAAAACTGTCAGTTACCATTAACTTTACTGGGCTTGCATTAACTTTGTTTGAAAAAAATCTGCATTATTAACTCTTCTGCTTCCCTCTTCTGCTCTGTTCGCTGTCTGCGAGCAGCGGGTAACGATGGGAGGATAGAATGGCTGTCAATCAATCTAACTTGACCAATTAGTTTTCACGTCTGAGGTGCGCTCCATTTCAGTGGGCTGGTACACTGCCATTGCGGGCAAACGATTTAATACTTTAGGAAAAAGTGGGGGCTGAAATCACGTTTTTTTTTTTTTTCACCTCCACGGGTGTGACGCCCATGCTAACTGCTATCGAAATAAATAAATAAAAAAGCAACAACAACAACAACAAAAAAAAGGCTACCCTGTTGTCCGGTGGTCCTCACGTACCGCGGAACTGTTATTGCTTGTGTTTCTGAGTGACTTTTTACACAGTTACAACACAGGATAGTACAGCAGAAAACGTCACCATCCATACAAACTCTTATTACTCTTATTGCATTAGTATCCTGGTAAAAGAAAGAATGAAAGAAAGGGAAAAAACTCTGCTAATTCGTTGTCTTGTGTTTCCCGCTGAGTTTTAGCAAAGTTTAGCGGCTGAGCTCGAAAAAACGGAACTCTTGTCGTCGCTGGTGTTTCTGACGGACTGTTTATATGGTTACAACACAGGATACCACAGCGGAAAACCAAATATTGTGTTGCAGTGTGTTGTAGCAGGCGTTTAAGTTTTTCAGCTGCTACATTTACGTTAAAACATATTATTCACACATATCTAAATCCTTAAATTGATGATTAAACCAGAATCATGTTCGCGGGGCTGCCTGAGCTCGGGATATCCAACGGCGAGGACCTTAAAGAAACTCTCACCAACTGCACAGAGCCTCTGAAAGCCATTGATCAGTTTCAGGTAACGCTACAGTAACACGGGCCCTGTTCCCCAATGCAAACGACTGATAGGCTTGAAAATATGTAGATATTTTAATCTGTATATGTGTGTCGAATATGTGCTCATTTGGCTATTGGATATTTGCACTGTGCCAGAGAAAGACTAATATATGCATTACATCCATGACCAGTGTTGGGTATAGTTACTTTGGAAAGTAATTAGTTAGGTTACTGCGTTACCATCAATTAAAACTAATCCGTTACGTTACAGCGTTACCTATGAATAAAAGTAACGCGTTAGAGTACTCATGCGTTACCAAAAATTAAAAGCCGTTTGCAGCGCCTCGCACATGCTGCAACTCAGCCTCCTTTAAATGCACCGAGAAGTCCTGACAATGAATATCGTCATTCATCCAACCACATTAACTCTGCTGGATAACAGTACCAGGGTGATAGAGTGGTGTGTCTTGGATACAAGATGTTTTTTATTTTTTTTAATTGGAAGTGGTTTTTTTTTTCCTTATACGGAGAAATTCTAAAACCAACGGATTACTTTTTTTGTAAAAAAAAAATAACGAATTTAATGATTACTACAAGTTACACGAAAACATTCGATTCATAGTGTTCAGAATAGTATTTTTACTTGAAAAGTCTGTTAGTGAATAATATTACATCAATAGCATATTACACCACAAAAAAGTTTGTAATATGCAAACTAGATTATGTTTTTAAGTACTAATATTGACTAATATTTTGTTTTCATAATTAACTGTTGGGTGACCTCTTACTAGTTCATAAAAGGTGCGGTCAAAAAAACAACTTCAAAACAACTTAAATTCAAATGAACAGAATACTTTTTGTAATTCACCGATCAGCCATAACACTGTGAAAGGTGCATGACTGACTATAATCGTGGGTTGCCGTCTCACCTTTATGTGCCATGTAATATTTTGTCCTGAAAACTGATGTTAGAGACGCAGAAAGAAAAATGTTCAAATGGAAGGGTCTGAGCGACTTGGATGAGATTTTGATTGGGTATACAACCGAGTCAGACTATCTCCAAAATCGCATAAATACCAGGACCCAGGTTTCCAAGAAGACCATTGCATTGTAGTGAGAACATCAGTGTTGTTCACTTGACCGGTGAACAATGCTAAAGGCATGTTGTGGCTGAATGGGGTTTATCTCTTAGGTTCTTAGGTTTTATGACAGTATGCACCTGCACTTAGAGGATGTCTTGTTCATGATAGGTGGTTCTCTAACAACTTATTACTAGCCAGAAACTCTCCACACTCAAGGTGTGAAACCTTTTTGTCGTAGTCTGTCTTCCCAATTTGGGAGAAGGAAGTGCAGAATGTATTTGTGTGATTCTGAAAAGAGTCTCTACGAGCAACACTAATCTCTGATGGAATGTCAATGTGTTCTATGACTACAGATGGAAAATGGCATCCTGCTGCCGACACTCCAGTCTGCTCTTCCCTTCCTTGACCTCCATGGGACGCCTCGGCTGGAGTTTCACCAGTCTGTCTTTGATGAGCTTCGAGATAAGCTGATGGAGCGCGTCGCCACCATTGCAGAGGGCAAGGACGAGGACAGGTGTGTGGTTGTTTGTTTCTGGCTTTGAGTTATGTTCTCTGAAAGTACCAGATCGAGTGACTTTCCTTGTTTCACTTCCATCTATTTACAGATATGGGAAGCTTGAAGAGCTTCTGGAGAAGAGCTTTCCACTTGTCAAAATGCCGTCCATTCAGCCAGTGGTAATGCAGGTGCTGAAGCATCTACCCAAGGCAAGTATTTCTATTGTTGTTTCAGCTTCTAAAAAGAGCTGTTATAAGAAATGTTATATCGCTGCTGCACTGACACTTAATCAGTAGTGTCATGATCACAGTTTGATAACATCTGTATAGTCATAGGCAGGCTACAACAAAAGAAAGAGGAATTTGAAAGTGTTTATAGCAGTTGTGACACTGTGGTCTGTTGCTTAATTTCTGCTAAGCGTGCATCGAATTGGTTCTCTATTCAAATGACATTTTCACAAAGTGTCAATGTGCTCTAAGCAAACTGACACATATATATGCCAGGTTTTGGTGAGGAGTCAAGTTGTGCGAACTATTCTTAATCTACACATAAATCCAGGTAAAAAATAGCATCCAGTAGAAGAAACTATTGTGGTATCTAATAACATATATTCACATATTTATTACAAAAGGTCACGAATACCTCTCAGTCTATATCACATGTTCCTTTTTGCAGGTGCCAGAGAAGAAACTGAAGATGGTGATGGCTGACAAAGAGCTGTACAAGGTGTGTGCTGTGGAGGTGAAGAGGCAGATCTGGCAGGACAACCAGGCTCTGTTTGGAGATGAAGTCTCTCCACTCTTAAAGCAGTACATTGTGGAGAAGGAAGCTGCTCTGTTCAGCAGTGACCTCTCCATCCTGCACAATTTCTTCAGTCCTTCTCCCAAAACACGGCGCCAAGGCGAGGTGAGTCACTCAAACTGGATTATTCATATACTTACTATATCTTTACCCTTTAATTAGCCTGTGGATGATTTCCAACCTTCTTTTTTAAATTCACACTAGACAAAAGACATAATAATAATGTAAGTCACATTGAATCAGTCCTGCGTGCAGTCTTAGTAATTGTTCTGGCGGCTTGTATTTTGTAGGTGGTTCTAAAGCTGACCCAGATGATTGGAAAGAACGTGAAGCTGTACGACATGGTGCTGCAGTTTTTACGAACGCTCTTCCTGCGAACGCGAAACGTCCACTACTGCACTCTGAGAGCAGAGCTGCTGATGTCTCTTCACGACCTGGACATCAGCGAGATCTGTTCTGTTGACCCCTGCCATAAGGTGAGGACACAAACCATGGGGTTAAAATGAACAGCCTTAAATCCTGTATATCCTGTGTTTGAGCTTTGTTTCACATGTTTTGTTTTTCTGCTGTGACAGTTCACTTGGTGTTTAGATGCCTGCATCCGGGAGAAGTTTGTGGACGGCAAGCGAGCCAGAGAGCTACAAGGTTTCCTGGATGGAGTGAAGAAAGGACAAGAGCAAGTCCTTGGGTAACTGAGATTGAGTGGTTCAAGTTTATGAGCAAGTTTATGAGTTGCTGGTCTCTGATGAATGCTTGTATTATCTTTCCGTGTTTTCCAGGGACCTGTCCATGATCCTGTGTGACCCCTTTGCCTGTAACACCCTGGTCTTGAGTATTATGAGGAACCTGCAAGAGCTGCTGAGTCAGGATGCTTTACCCAGGGTTAGCATATGTGCACGAAAAAACAACATATTTCTGATGAAGTTGTGGTATTTTAGTGACTGACAGCTGCTGATGAAGCAAAAATGACTGCTGATAATCAGAAGAAGAGTCAAATAAGTATATATATATAAAAAAACTGTCCATGTATGAGACATTGATGTAATGCAGTTTTTCTGTTGTAGCTGGTCGAGGTTAGGTAGTTTCTGGGTAATTTAATCCACAAGTTCCCAAACGGCCACATCCAAGATGTCAAAAGATAAATCTGGGGAAATGTGATGTGATTGATGGTGTTAGACAAAACAGAAAAGAAAACACCGCTGCCTAAACTTATGGTCACTTTTTCTAGGTTCTCAATGTCCCCCAACAGCCTAGGTTAATAGCATCACTAATGGATGGTTTGAGTTACTTGAGCCATTTCCTTACTATATTATCAAAAAGAAAATATCCTTAAAGGAGAGATTGTTTGCCTCCCAAACCACTACTGCCCATTCTAACTTTGGAAACTTTAAGAATCTAAAGTAAGCCTGTGGCATGAGAGTAAAGCACCCAAGTGGTATAATTACCTGTTGTCTTTGAAGGACCATGAGTGTGGTTGGTTGAACAGCCTGCACAGCATGTATATTTCAATAGATTGTGACACGTCAAAGGCAGGGAGTAGTTTTTCCACATTCATTAAAGGTATTTTTACAAATAATTTTTGCTTGTATCCATCTTTGTGAGCAGGACAGTCCAGACCTGATGCTTCTGCTGAGAATGCTGTCACTGGGTCAAGGAGCGTGGGACATGATTGACAGCCAGGTCTTCAAAGAACCTCGTTTGGTGCGTACTCATTATCACCTCAAGTGTACCTGTGCAAGTTTTAATAGAACAACCTGTGTGAAAATGTTTAAAAGATGAGTCGGTTGTTTTTCGTTTTGATTTGTTAACTTGCCAGAATCGGGTCCAGAAATTATATTTGGATTATAATTAGACCTAACTGGCTCTAAATTTTTGTTAAAAAAAAAAAAAGAGAGAGAGAGGTAGGAAATCGTTGGCAATAATAGCCCGTAAAACACACATATGGGGATTTCTTGTTTGATATAATGGGCAGTACCTATGGAAGTTAAGTTTATTCGGCTTTTCAGATTTGTAAAAAGCTTGCAGTCTTTGGATGACACTTCACATCATCCTCATCATGCCCCAGCTGTTTACTTTGTCACATCTCGTGCAGTAGTTAGTCCTCTTTTATGTACTGTACGCTGCTGCTGTGGAAGACTGTTGAGCTAAACACTTTCCATAGTAAATCTGTTGATTATGGACATACTGAGCTTTGTCGTTTTCATTAACTCTTATCTTTTTTCTGTGAACCCTTTCTCAGGACTCGGAGGTGGTGACCCGCTTCCTGCCTTCAATGATGTCCGTGGTTGTTGATGATCACACCTTCACGGTAGAACAGAAGCTTCCGAGCGAAGAGAAAAGCTCGCTGTTGTACCCCACCACCCTTCCAGACGCATTCAACAGGTAAAAGTACTGCAGAAAAGTGACTGACGTCAAAGGAAGTTGTGTTTTTGTCAGTATTGACAATGTACCGCTTCCTTTGTTAGGAGGTGAGAAAATTGGGTTTGCAAGTTGACCAAAGACTTAGACTTAGATAAACTTTCATCCACAAGGGACATTTCTTGGCCACAGTAGCAGTAACACTCTTAAGAACCACAGATAAAAGAAAGATTAAATAAAATAAAAATAAGTAAATTAAATCTAGTAGAATAAAATAAAATAGTATAAGCAAAATGTACAAATTAGCATATTAGCTTATGGCCAAATGTACGAGAAGTAGATAAATATATATTATATACACAAGGATAATAGTAAAGTGCAGTAGTGTCCATTAACATGACTAACATGGAGTTATCTGTTACAGAAAGGTGAGTTGTTGTACAGCTAGAATGAGAATGGTATGAAAGTAGTCCTGTAGCTTCACCTATACTTCATAGCATCCCTCCTTTCTCAAGAGGAAAGATCGCATTTAACAGATTTAAAATGAGGCCAAGAGTTAAACAGGTTAAAGTCATGCAATTATTAGATTCATTGGTGAAGTTCAAATTACAACAACATTCAGTTGTGGAGGATTTCCTTCTTTGAAATGACTAATGTAAATTATGAAAGATGCTTTAGTTGAGTCTTTCTTGCTACCTCTCAGGTACCTGCAGGAGAACAGAGTGGCCTGTGAAATGGGTCTCTACTACGTCCTGCACATTGCCAAACTGAGGAACAAGAACGCCTTACAGAGGTTAATCCCCGCCCTGGGTGAGTGTCACTCCTCTCCTGAGTTTTGTGTAAGTGTAAATATCTGAAAGAATATTATATTAAACCACATTTACAGAAGCATCGCATCTTTTTTTCTTCCACATACAGTCAGATGTGAAAATATTGTTCAGTATTTGAACACTGAAAAAAAGTTCATAATTTTGTCTCTACACCACCGCAATTCATCTGAAATAAAACCACTGTGATGCAGTACAAGTGTATAGTCCCTGTTTTCAGGAGTTCATATAATCACGAAGGAACCCATGGACATCACCAAAGAATGGGTTTCCTCTGTCGTTGTGAAATGCAGCTCCATCTGGTCAAATTCAGGAGACTGACATTGTTGATCTGTACTGTGAACACTTCCTGTGTTGAGCTGCTGAGTTACCATCTCTTTGATCTCTGCTCTTTCCATCCCCCCACAGTGGAGACCTACAACGACATGGCCTTTAGCGACATTTTCCTGCACCTGCTGACAGGCCACCTCACCCTTCTCTCCGATGAGTTTGGAACGGAAGAGTTTTGTTCAGTTGTTTTTGATGGTTTCCTCCTTACGTCTTTCTCCAGGTAGGTCAGTTGTTGCAGACCTTTTTATCCGAGTAGATGCCCAGATCCTTGGAGCGCTCTGCCATAGAAAGTGTTGTTTGGCACAAACAAAATGGACAGAACTGTATCTGTGTCGTCTTTATTGACTCTTTCTGTTTCTGTCTGAATATTTTCTAGCAAAGAGAACGTCCACAGACACAGCCTCAGGATGTTGCTGCATTTACACCACAAAGTGCTGCCGTCATACATGGAAACCTTAATGAAAACTCTTGAACCTCCAAAACAGGTAGACTTTCTTTCTACATTCATGAACTGATGTTGCAGTGCTGGGCACAATCAAGAATCAGGTCCCCCTATTCTATCCCCAGTATTATATGAGAAAAAAAAACATCTTAAAAAGAAAACATTCAGACCACAATCCCCTTTTTTCTACTTTTTAGTGGTGTACATTTCATTTTAAATGTAAGATGTGGCCAACTGTTATTTAACCATCTGTCAGTATAGTCAAATAGTAAATTTGAAAACTCATGCTAAACAGCCTATAAAAAAACAATAAAAAAACGTGTTCTTATATGTTTCTAAACTTATTAAAAACAAAAACAGGTCATTCAGTGCCTTAAATTTAATATTGAATTCAAAACTTTAGGTCATCAGTTTACTGAAGGATGACCTTTCTGCATTTGGCTTCATTCATTCTTCCCTCTGTCCCTGAGAAGCACTTGTATGGCATGATGCTGCCTCCGCCATGCTTCACTGTAGGGATGACATTAGGCAGATGATGAGCTATGCCTTTTATTTGCCAGAAATGGTGCTTGTACCAGTTATAAGTAGACATGGCAACCTTTTTTATATTTCAGTGGCCTCTAAATGAGATGTGGACAGTGACATGCATCTGACGACCAACTGTAAGGGGAGCCCTGGTGATTTCAAAACTTGTTTCATTTTATAGTTATTGAGGCCACCGACCAATTGAGTTTTAGAAAAAGAAGGGAAAAAAAAACTAAAAAACATGTTTTCACTTTGTCATTCTGGTTTATAAGGTGTACATTGGTGAGATTTTGTTAGAATTAAATCATCTCAGTAAAGCAAGCAGAAAGGGAACAGAACTGAATACTTTTTGAAGCAACTGTACACGGTCAGAAATAGGCCATGAATATATCAATCCTATCTATACCGGTGTCTTTCGATTCACACCAGGCGTCATTTGTGGTCGTTCATAATTATTCCACTGACATGTAGATGTGCGCTTCGCTTTTGTACATCTGAGGTGTGAACTGGAGGTGCTATACATCACATTGCCAATATAATGACCTTTGTACAGAATCTGTCTTATGCACATATAATGAAGATAATGTGATTTGATGGCAATATATCCCAAATGAAATGATCAAACAAGTATTTATTTCTCTACTGTGTTTCATTGCAATGGAGGAGACCAGACTATTCAGATGTGAAAAATAAAAGCTTCAGTGACAGACAGACAGAAGATGGTTTGTAAATTACAGTTGGGTAACGCTACTGATTGTGATTTGAGTTGATTCAATATCAATACATTTAGAGATATTTCAGTTTCCAAACTAATTTCACAAAACTAATGACTCTTTAGTTCCAGAGATTTGTGGTATTTCCACAATATTTTGACAAGTTTTCTAAGGATTTGAGAGGACTCAGGAATGGCGTGTATTTAAAAGCATGTGATGATTGTGTGAACTAATAACTGCTCTTTCAAATCAGGATCAGTTTGAATTAGGAAAGTTTCCATTTTAATACCATAATTAGTCCAGTCCAGGTCCGGATTAAAATACTGCCTTCAAATGGAACTCGTGAGCTCGTCTACACAAATTCTTGGTGATAGCTAGCCACCGGGGCTAACAGCTCTCAAGCTACTGACTAGGTAACTTAATACAGTAGATGCAAAGGATGAAGCAGCTGAAAATATCCGTACTTATTCATACATATTGTGAAGCTACACCGAAACTAAATCAAATCTGTAGAAACTAAATCGCAATATATTAATTTTCTGAAAATGTTACAACATTGAACCAGTTACAAGGTGGTGAATACCACAAGATGGCGCCGTTCATATGGGCTTTACTCATGAACATGGTAATCAAGACACCATTTGAAGGCAGCTCCAAGTCTATTTAGACAGGTACAGTTTTGTTGGTTTTCAAGCTGCAGCTGTCATATCAAACCAGCTACCAGGAATATAACGATCCAACATGCCTACAGGACATGGTGTTTGGTAGGAACAATCCCAAACTCCCATTTTCCATTTCAGACATCAGCACACATATAGACAGTGACTGAACATTGTTGTTTCAAATCAGTTCACATGTAAATATAAGATGAGGATAAATGTCTTCAAAGGGGAGTTGTATGTGCTGACTCTTTGTGTGTCTCTGCTCCCACAGTGCAGTGAGCAGCTGAAGGAGCTGTACACCCAGCTGACGGAGAAGCTGGAGGCCCAGAAGAAGAGCCCTACACCACCGGATGAAACTCCATCCCTGGACCTGGGGCTACACCCGGTGACCATGCCCACCACCGCGTCCACCCCAACCACGCCTCTTTGAGATGCACCAGAAACAACGAGACGATTCTTAATTAGTGACTTACTGTAAATACTTCCAGCTGGTTTATTAGTTTTTTAAACACCGGATATTTGATATTTCTGTTTGCTGTACGGCTGTTTTTCATGGAGGTTTAGTTTCTGTAGATGTTTGTCTTCCAGGTCTGACAGGACTGTAGTCCAGTGGCAAACAATTTTACTCAAAAGAAAAAGTTCTCTTTTCTAAACTTGGTCAACTTGCATCAGTCTCCAGATATACAATGTTTTCATATGTAACTGGGCCGTGTGTGTGTGTGTGTGTTATATTGGAACCCTTCAGTAGTGCAAGAACCCTGTAAGTAAATGATTATTTACAAATGCTAAGCATGTGTTGTATTGTGCTTCTAGCTAAGAGATGGCCACATCTTGTAGAACACTGCAAAACCTCTTTTCTAAGAAATGACCCAGTGAGAAGCACTTGACAGGAAAAACGTCTGATGTTGACACTCCCCTGGCAGCCTCATATTTAAGCAGTGAGAAAGAGAAACTGTTTTACTGGGTTCGGCATAGAGAAGACTTCTTCAACTGTGGTAAGACCTTACTGCTCGCTCTTCAGAAGCATCTATGATTGACTTTGGAAATAACAATTTATGATTATGTAAAGTTTGTCTAAAAAAAACAACAAGGGCATCTGGACTTGTTTGCGTTTTCTAAAAGATGTTTCATCCAAGTGGCTTCTTCAGTGCTTAATAACTGGAGGGCAGTGTGGGTTTTTGTTAAGGATATCCGTGGGTGGTGTAAATTTGCCGGCTGTGTGACTAGAGTCTGTTAAAAACCCTGCACTCACCTGCAATTAGAGGAATTTGCTCAGATTATCACACTTGCTGTTTTTTTCCCCCCACAGTTAATCCCACATTAATCAATGGCCAGTAAATCCAGGCCCACGCTGAGAATGGGGGAAATGCCTTCAAAAAAGCTCAAACTCGTCTTTGTTGAGTAATTTTAAATGAACCATGGCCTGGACAACATTATAGGTCTGTCAAGACCTATAATGTTGATATCTATATCTGCTTACTACAAAGATAACTCCACGTGTGGTTACTCTGAGAGGGGCGCCTGTGCTAACTTAATACGGCCACTCTAAATAGCAAAAGCAAATGTACAAATAGCAAAGAAAGGTGAGCTCAGAAAAGATTAGTATTGGCTTTGGTTCAAAAATATATCACTTTATTTATCAAATGAGTAAAACAAAGCTTCTTCCAGCTTCCATTGTAGTTTTTACAATACAACAATAAAAAAGCATCTTTGGAATATGTCCAAATCTAACCTTTATGTAGAATCTAGTGCCTGATGGTAGTAGGACATTCTCAAGCATCTACCAGACTACACTATAGCTATAGTAATGTATGAAGGAGAGGACAGCTGTTAGAATCATGAACACTGAAATGTACTCAGAAACCAGTGAAGCAAACATTGTCTACCTGTGTAGCTCCTCCCTTTTTTTGCCAGAACATTTCAGATACATCAAAGCATGGGCTTCACTAGATCTCTGAAGTGTGCTGAGATGTATGGCACCAAGTCGTTTGCAGCAGATCTTTAAAGGCTTGCAAGTTGTAATGTGGGACCTTCATTGTATGGACTTGTTTGGAATGTGATGTTTGAAATTTAAAAGTCAAGCTACACCTTGGATTTGTCGTTGTGCTCCTCAAACCATTTCGTGAACCATTCACTGTTTCCGTGAAAGGATGTATGGTCAGCAACAATGCTTAGGTGGTACGTGTCATAAATGGTAGGACCCAAGGTCTTCAAGTACAGCACTGCCCAAAGTATCACACTGCCTCCACTGGTATGCCTAGTTCCCATAGCGCCTCCTGGTTCCATGTGTTCCCTGGATAAGCGATGCACAGCCATTCATCAACATCTACACAGCTCCATAGAGACCAGACAGACTGTGTGTTGTGACACCTTTCTTTCAGAACCCGTCTTAACTTTTTCAGGGCCTGCATTTGCTCCCCATGTGCATGACCCTGTTGTCATTTGACCACGTTTCCTTCCATGGACCACTGCAGACCAGGAATACGCAGCTTGGTTGATTTTCTGACCTAGTGGTCTAGACATTAAAATTCTACCCAAAGATCCTCATATCCTTCCACTTGCCTTTGATATGTAATGATAATGATAATAAACTCTGTCTATATATATATATATCACAGTCCAGTTGGTTCCTCACAGGGAGGTGTTGGATAATCTTATGGCCTGAGAGACAAACGACCTCCTCCACCCATCCTTGGTGCAGGACTGAGACAGCAGCCGGTTACTGCCAAGCGCCATGATAATACTTCTAATGTTATGGCAGAGCTGCATAAATCTTATGATTACAATGATACAAAGCCAAACCAGCTGCCTTCTGAACAAATAATCCCCCACAAGAAAAACATTGACTTGGACCTGCCAGAGTTCTTACTTAAATTCCATAGAGCACCATATGGGGCTGTGGAGGAAGATAATTTGTAAAACATCTGACATGAGGAATCACACATCATGCACATGTGAAAACTGGGTTTGGTAAGTGTAATTATATACACGTGCATAAAGCCAGTACCACATCACATCAGCTTGGTTTTCAGTTCCCCAGCAATACTAAGAACAGGAAGTGACTTTGCTGTAGAGTGACGTTGAACATGGTCTTAGAGATTAAATTAGAGTAATGCCATACATCAGTATGATGCCCTCATGTAAACAAATTTTTACACTCTTCTAGTTGTTAAGCCATGCTCTCCATAGTTACACAAGATTGAGCATGGGAGCAACTGGGGGTTCAGTGTCTTGCCCAAGGTCAGTTTGGCGTGTGGCGCAGTCTGGGATCGACCCCTCTGGTTCATGGGCAACTCAACCTGCTGAGCCATAGCCACCCTTTTCTTGGCCATTTGTATGAAAAGATGTATGGTATTTCGTACATTTGTGAATGTGGATGTCTTTGCCAAGTGCTCTGCTGCTTTAATATTGGCCACGAAAAGTGAGATTTCATAAGACAAAATCGGAACTGTTTGTCACCTCAACAACACTCTCAAATGATATGGCACCAGAATGTTATAAAACCAGGTCTAAAATGTGCTCTGTGCCGCCTTATGAGGAGCTTTGACACACATGCATAATCATTCTTATTTATTTTTATTTTTTTCTGAAATTTAGCCTAGATTGTCACCAGACAAACTTCATAACCAAGGTTCACCTGTGCATAGAGTATCTTCCTGTAGTGTGTGCAACTGGCAAATTTCATGATGCTCTGTATGAAAGGCTATATGTTTTATGAATAGAATAAAAGATTGTATTCATTTCATTCCTCCTGAGAGAGGAATTAAATTGATGTTAATTTCAAAGCAGTTTTCTATAGTTGAGCAAACGCACTAAAATTGCCTCATTCAAAAAATGCAGAAAAATCCATTGAATGTATTTTCAACCTGCTGAACGCGATGTGGGGAAAGACGTTTGCCTTATTTCTATCAAAATAAACCATTTATGGGTTTCAACTGTCGTTAACTGTACACATGAGGTAAAAAAATGAGAAGCGTTTGAGTAAAACTGAAAAAAGGATCTATGTAGTCCTCTGAGCAACTCCACCTCTGACGGCTCGACATCTCTGAGAGTCTGAGAAAGACGCAGTCACTGTGCCATCGGACTCAAAGTGCTGAGGACAACTGAAACTGAGGTAATAACTTTTTTTCAAATGATGCCATGTCTACTATAGCAACCATATGTATACTTGGGGTGGTAGTATTATTACATGACCCAGTTTCTCTAAAAGTTTTTAGTTCACTTACAGATGTTTCTTTAGAATCCTTTGATATAATTCAGGTTTATCAATGATGGCAAATCGTCCTGGCCCAGATGCAGCAATATAGACCCAGCAAGAACATTACCAGTCCTATGTTTCTTGAATGAGATGAGGGAGTGATGCTGGAATGCAGTGTTATTTCGTCTCCAAGCATGACACTTCTCATTTAAACCAAAGGATTCTACTTTGGTCTTATATATCCACAAATACTTTTCTCAATAGTCTTTTCAGTGTTGATCAAACTGCAGATGCGCAGCGTCTTTGTCCCTGCCACTCTGCCATGTGCACCGTGACACCATGTTTGTTCAGTGTTTTCCTCATGGTGGATTGAACATGAACATTAACATTAGCCAATGTGAGAGAGGCCTTTAATTTTTTAGAAGTTACCCTGGGTTCCTTTGGGACCTCTCAGACTATTATGTGTCTTGCTTTTGGAGTGATCTTTGTTGGTCCAATACTCCTGTGGATGGTAACAATCATCTTAAATCTCCTCCATTTGTTCACAATCAGTCTGACTGTAGTTTTGTTGATTCCAAACTCTCCAGAGGTAGTGTAACATTTTTCAGCCTGATGAGCAACAACTCTCAGAAGGCTCCTTTGTAATACACTTCCACAAACATTTGCTGTAAAAATCAATTTCCAACTTTTTAAGCTAAAACGTGCACTAAACAACATCTGAATTTAAGCACACCGATTAGACTCACTTCCTTTTACAGCTCACAGATATGTATTTTTGGCTCAGTGACTCATACACGAGTATGATATTTCTGTTTAATCTGTTAGGAAATCCGCAGGTGTTTTGAGTCATTTTGTTATGTCAGCAATCAGTCTGAAACAGGCCATTGACATTGGCCAGCGACTCTCTGTTCAGATTTCCCATCGGAGCAGTATTCAGATAAGGCTCGCATGGATTTGACTCATCAGAGGCTTGTTAAGCTAAATCAGTTTGCAATAATTGTTTACCTGTTCTAAACGTGGCTATGCCTCACGTTTTCAGCAGTGCATACCTTGCTAATAAGCAATATGATAATGGGAAACTTGGTAATGGAGCTAAATGAAAATCACAGAAGGCAGATTGTTGTTGTAAGGAGAGATGGGTGTTCTCAGTGTAAGATCATGGCTAAGTTAATGTCTTCAAGGGGGCAGTGCATGGCACACCATTAGATGACCAGTACTTTTTGCCAGTTCTGTCCCCTATTTTAGGTGTCAGGTCAGCTACCTGAACAAAACAAACAAATGAGAAATGTTTGGCTAACACTGAAAAAGTCTGACCTGACTGGGTACTTCTACCTCTTACAATCATTTGTCTCAGCTGGTGCACAGGTAGTGTGCCAAAATGCATCAAGAGTGGAGCAAAGAAGATCCCAAAGGGTTCTGTAGCAAGTACAGAGCATTGTGTGACACCTCAGTGTATGTTCAAAGACTCAGAAGAGTTACCATTTAGCTTGCCAATCCTCTTTATACCAGTGTGGAGACTTTCAAAAAGGCTTTGGTGGAGATTTGAAATCTTGAAAAGACCATGTCTGCTGACATGGTCAAACATCTTGGTAATGTCAGTGAAGTCGATGTATAGGACCATTTGCTGTTCACTGATCTTCTGTGCTCGTCAGTTTCCATAATAATTAGATCACGTCTGCTGTGGACTTCTCAGATAGGGTATCAAACCCTGGTAGACTTTTTGCCAGCTTCCACAAAGGGAGGTCTTTTTGACTTTGCAGTGGGGGCAGTAGGATACACCTGCACCCTGGGGCTTGTGTTGCAGCTTCTCTTAAAAACTTTCAGAAGCCACTACTGAGTGGGACAATACCACACCGTCAAGCACAAAAGACAGTTGTAGATCCAGCATCACTTCAGTGTGGATTATAAGCTTAGTGTTACAAAAAAAAAAAGGAAATGAAAAAGATTTCTGCGATCTGCCCTTTGCAGTCAAAAAACTGTCCCACTTCCTAATCTCCCCAGGTGTCCTAAATAACTTCTCAACCACAACAGACGACAGCTCTGACTCAAAAAAGCAGGGGCAACCAACAATAAACGAAATTAGCAGTCCATAATACATATGCTACGATACAAAGAAAAATTATGTTCTAATAAACCAATTCATGTAAACGCCTGTTTTCAAAGAAAGTTATTAATAAATGTATAGATCTACCAAGATTCATTTTGGTCTCAACATACAAATCCCTAATTATAGATGCTAAGGCAGCACAATTACTGATACACATTCAAAACAGGTCAAAATGAAACAGCAGGGTCTTCATACATTGTCAATAAACATACAAATATTTGCATCTCACAAATTCATCAACCCTTCATAGTCCATAGTCCATAATAACTTATGTGTGTCCCAATATTTATAAGATGTATGAATTCACTGAGGTGTATGCATAGTTCAGTGGTGTACATTTACGGTGTTGGGTCCCTTTAATGCAGGCGTCAGTATCCAATGAGCTTGTCATTTCTATATGTACTGCTTGACTCACCAAGCAAGTAAAGATCACACCCCAGCATTTAATATGTGCCCAACCCTCGTTCACCTCTATGGGACCAAAGTAACCATACCCACATTTGTAAAGGGTGGAAGATCCGGGGACTTTCTGTCTTCTGGAAGGTCAGCCATTTTCTGCCCATCAACCTTAGATTGCATATGTTGACATTGTACACAACTCTTGATGTTAGGTCTAGAAGATGAGTTGGCCAGGTAACCAGAATCTTTGCTGAAGTCAGGAGAGCATGTGACTTCTCCCAGAACACCCAGTATGCTGATGAATATGGTGTAAAATCAGCTTGGATATGTGAGATTTTCCACCATGAGATCCAGTTTCCAGACTGAGCTATTTGTTTTCATTAGTAGCATAATTAGCAATGCTAGGTGAAGAAACAGCTCCAAAGCTATGGACCTGACCATAAATACCATACCTGACCATCTTTGCGGTCTAGCTGCTAAGGTGGCACCTTCTCGGCATGGCTTTTTCTGAACTCCTCATCCATGATTTTTTTTTTTTTTTGTATTCCATAGCATAATCTTCATCTCTCCTGAACCACTTAAGAAGATATGACTGTTTCCTATATGTGGTGTTTTGTGCTGTTGTTTCTGGGTTTTTATTTACAATATTGTTGGATGACTCCTGACATGCCTTCATTTGCGATTTTTACTCAGATGCCCCTTAATCAAACATCTAAAACAGTGACGACTGGTTTTTAGGAGGTTGACTTTCTTCTTGTGTGGGTAAGCTTTAAATTGTGAGCATCCGTTAACACGTGCTTTCCTTTACAGAAAGGCACGATGAAGACAAAGGACTGCCCCCCAGTGGCTGCTGTTTGAATGTGCAGCGTTATATCGTATCTGAGAATGGTGGGGCACTGCTGACAACAGTTGGGCCAAACCAATTTAATTCTGCTCAATATTCATTTTCTCCCATTGTAAAAATCAGTACATTTTATATTTTGATTAGCTGCTACTGGTTATCAGAAGAATAAGGATATTCTAGAAATATTTATACAAATATCTGACACTGGTGTAAGTAAAAAAATGCTCCTATAGAAGTAGTAAACAGAAGACAAAAACAAACTTTACCAGTGTTTAATTTTATAAAATGGTTCATTTTTAACACGGACTTACACCACACCTCCTGATGTATAATACAATGCAAAAAAATGTCAGTTTCTGCTTTCTGCTTAATTTCTGTCACTTTATCCTCCATTCTCCTTGTCAGATCTAGACAACCATATATTGTCACACCAGCCAGCTTTTCCCATTTGAGTCCCAACTTGTCCATACATGCATTTACCTCCGTGAACAAATTAATAATAATAATAATAAATAATAATACATTTTATTTAGAAGCGCTTTTCAAAATACTCAGACACTTTACATAAAAAGAACATCAAATTAACAAAACAGTGTGAAATGTAACATCAAGAAAACAACACAATAAACTGAGCTATACATTAAAAGCAATTTACAAATTTACAATTTACAAATTAACAAAACAATGTGAAATGTAACATTAAGAAAAACAACACAATAAACTGAGCTATACATTAAAAGCAATTTTGAAAAGGTGTGTTTTTGTCAAGGATTTGAAGGTGGTAAGGTCGGTACAGTCGCGGATGTGTTTGGGGAGAGAGTTCCAGAGGGAGGGGGCAGCTGCAGAGAAGGCTCTGTCACCCCAGGTTCGATGCTTGGTCTTGAGTGGCGGAGTAAGGAGGTTAGCATCACGTGAACGGAGGCTGCGGGAAGGATTGTGGCAATGGAGGAGGTCGGTGAGGTAGGAGGGGGCCTGGTTATGGAGGGCTTTGTGTGTGAGGAGGAGGATTTTGAACTGGATGCGTTGTGGAACCGGGAGCCAGTGGAGTTTCTGGAGGACAGGAGTGATGTGATCACGGGAGCGGGTGTGGGTGAGCAGACGTGCAGCAGAATTTTGGATGTACTGAAGTTTATTTAAAGTTTTGGATGGTGTGCCATAGAGGATGCTGTTGCAGTAGTCAATTCTGGAAGTGATGAAGGCGTGAATGAGGGTTTCAGCAGCAGAGAAGGAGAGTGATGGACGGAGTCGGGCAATGTTCTTGAGGTGGAAGAAAGCCGTTCTGGTGATTTGATTGATGTGACGATCAAATGAGAGGTTACTGTCAAAGATGACTCCAAGGTTGCGACTGTAGGGGGAGGGAGACAGGGTGGAGTTGTCGATGGTGAGGCGGAAACTGTCTGTGGAGTTGTTGAGGGATTTGGGGCCGATAATGATTATGTCTGATTTGTCACAATTTAGCTTGAGGAAGTTGATCTGCATCCAGGATTTGATGTCGGCGAGGCAATTGGAGAGAGTGGAAAGAGTGTCAGGAGTGATGGAGTTGGTGGAGATATAAAGCTGGACGTCGTCAGCATAACAGTGGAAATGGAGACCGTGGTGGCGAATGATGTTGCCAAGAGGGAGCAGGTAAAGTATGAAGAGGAGAGGACCAAGCACCGAACCCTGGGGGACACCTTGGGACAGAGGAACAGAGGAGGAGGTGCAGTTGTTGATATGGATGAATTGTTGTCGGTCTGAGAGGTATGATTTGAGCCAGGAGAGTGCAGTGCCAGTGACACCGATGGAGGACTCAAGGCGGGAGAGGAGAATGGTGTGATTTATGGTGTCGAAGGCTGCAGTGAGGTCCAGGAGGATGAGGATGGTGAGGTGGCCGGAGTCTGCGGAGAGGAGGATGTCATTGGTGACTTTCAGGAGGGCTGTTTCTGTGCTGTGTTGGGAACGGAATCCAGATTGAAATGGTTCGAACAGGTCATTTGAGCAGAGGTGGGCTTTGAGTTGTGTGGCGACAATACGCTCCAGTATTTTGGACAGAAAGGGGAGATTGGAGATGGGCCGGAAGTTCGACAAGATGTCAGGGTTGAGTCCAGGTTTTTTGAGGATGGGGGTGACAGCAGCCAGTTTGAGTGAAGGGGGGACTGAGCCAGACCTGAAGGAGGAGTTGATGATTTCTGTGATGAGTGTGGAGATGGCTGGTAAAGAGTCCTTAATCAGGTGAGATGGGATGGGATCCAGGACACACGTAGAGGTTTTCATGCCTATCATTATTCTGGGCAGGTCCCCTGGTGACACCGGGGAGAACTGAGACAGAGGCTGAGAGGTGAGGAGGGGAGGAGCAGGTGAGGGAGTGGGAGTGCAGGCCGTGGGGGCAGGAGAGGAGGACAGGTTGTTGTAAATGGTGTCGATTTTTGTTTGGAAGAATGAGAGAAAGGAGTTGCATTTGTCGGTGGTGAATGAGTTGGAGGTATTGTCGCTGGGCTTGAGGAGTTTATTTACTGTAGAAAACAGAGTCTTGGGGTTGGTGGAGCCAGAGTGAATGAGGTGAGAGTAGTAGGTGGACCGGGCAGAACTAAGAGCATCCTTGTACTGCTGAAGGTAATCCGTGTAGGCTTGTAGATGGACAGTTAAACCGGTTTTCTTGTGGAGTCTTTCAAGCTGTCGTTTTCGTGATTTCATTTTGTGTAGTTCAGGAGTGTACCAGGGGGCGGAGTGGGTGAAGGAGACAGTTCTAGTTTTGATGGGGGCTAGCTGGTTGAGACAGGACGAGAGTGTTTTGTTGTAGAATTTAGTGAGGACAGAGGGACTGTCAGTTAACGGAGGAGGGGAGGCAGATATTTTACTAGCAAGAGAGGCAGAAAGGGCTGAAGGGGAGATGGATTTGAGGTTTCTAAAAGATATTGTCCGTTTAACTTTAGAGGTGGGAATGGGGATGTCGATGTCCATGATGATTGCCAAGTGGTCAGAGATGTTGAGGTTGAAGCTGGAGAGGTGGTGTAAGGTGAGACCAGTGGAGCAGACCAGGTCCAGGATGTGACCACGGCTGTGGGTGGGAAAGTTGACGTGTTGAGTGAAGTTGAAGCAGTGTAGCAGTTCCAGGAATTCAGTGGCAGATTTGCAGTCAGTGTCGATGTGGATGTTGAAGTCCCCCAGAAGAAGAACGGATGGTGAGATGGCAGATAACTGGGTGAAGAAGTCAGAAAGGTCAGAGAGGAAGGAGGGATTTGGTTTGGGAGGGCGGTAGATGATGGCAGTGACCAGAGGAGTGGGACCAGAGAGTTTGAAGGTGAGGTGTTCAAAGGAGCGAGCAGCAGGGATGGAGATGGTGGATGTTTTAATGTCCTTCCTATAAAATGCTGCTACACCACCTCCCCGCCCCTCAGATCGGGGTTTGTCCATATATGTGTATCCGGTCGGTGTGGTCTGGTTGAGAGAGAAGTAGTCCAGAGGTTTGTGCCAAGTTTCAGTGATGCAGAGGAAATCCAGGTTATTGTCAGTTATGAATTCGTTCAGAATGAGACCTTTGTTGTTAAGTGAGCGGGTGTTGAGCAGAGCCAATTTCAGGTGACGTTGCTTCATGATAGGTTGTGAGGACTGAGGAAGGGGGCGGAGATTTGATAGGTGCACTTGTCGTTTATTGTGATGACATAATGAGGAAGTTGGAATTCGTGAGCAGGACCAGATGGATGGGATAGAGTCAGGAGTTGAGAAGTTGTAGTTGAACATATGACCAGAGCCTCTGTGTGGAGGACAGCGAGGTGGACCATGGTTAAAAGGTCGTAGAAATAAAGGCAGAACAGGCCTGCTGGAGGATGTGATGGTACAGATAGGGAGTGTACTGCGCCAGGATGGCCTACGGGGGGAGCTGGTGAGATCAGTGGCAACTGCTGACTCACACAAAGAGGAGGGTGAGGAAGAGTGTGGAGGATGCGTAGTTCTAACAACTTTCCGCGAGAGGGCATCAGCGCTGATTGAAGGTGCTAGAATGTATTGAATGGGCTGGGCTGGGAGCGCTGAGAGGCCAGGTGATGATAATGATGTTAATGGTCACGCACAGAGGGAGAGCTGGTATGAGACAGCATGCTGTATGTTAGCTGCTAGCAAGCGGCTACCGGACTTATTCAGATGGAGGCCGTCGGGTGAAAACAGAGAGGGGCGGGACCAAAAAGTGTCGAAGTTATGGCACAATGTTGACTGTTCAGCTTGTTATGAATAAATCATTGAGTACTTCTTAATATCATTGAGTACTTCTTAATATTCAACATAGCTGTTTGAAGTATTATTTTTCTGATAGGAAGTGTTTCACTATTTTTGAGGTTAACTGGCTATTACCGCACCAAAATGTCAGAAAACCTCAGTTTAGGGAAGCACCAACGCTACTGTGTGTATTTATAGTTTTAAAACACAAGAACTTTATCTCATTTCCTCAACAATACAAAAAAAATAAGTATCTTGCATGAAACCTGATCCCTGTTATAGACTGTACAAAGGCACCTGGTGGACAAAGCAAGAAACACATACAAAGCTAATAAACAACTCCCTAAAACCCTCAAATCCTTTGTACTGATGAAATTTAAACGAATGTGTTACTTATCTTGTTGTTTGAATCTTACAGACCACCCCATGCAGTCCTGGCACTGATATACTGCAGAGACACAATAAATTATTATTTTTCATTTCATTTTTAACTTGCATGAATGACCCTGGCTTTCGCCCGATGACAGCTGGGATAGGCTCCCGCCCCCTAGTGGGTGCATTTGGGTCCTATGGGTTGAGGGGATACTGCGTAGACATAATAAATTATTTTTAATTTAATTTTTAAATTAATATGATATGAATATGTGATATGCATAATCTAATATAGTCTAACATAAAATTGCATTGTTTGTACTGAGGTGTGATTCTGTGCTTCCCTCACAGGTGTCAGAAACTAGAATAGGCTGGAGAAGATGAAGCCTCAGGTTTTCTCAGAGCATGTGAACAACAGCAGCAGCAATGCCTCTGTGGCTTGTCTGGGGGAGAGCCAGCATGTGTCCATCACCATTCTCCTGTGCATTGTCTTCTTCGTGGGCTTCCTCCTCAACACCTTCAGCCTGTGGGTCTTCTGCTGCCGTATGTCCTGCTGGAGATCTGGAACCACTCTGCAGTTCCATTTGGCCCTCAGCGACGCCCTCGCCACCCCCGTCACTCCCATGATGGCGGTGTACTTCGCTATGGGCAACGACTGGCCCTTCGGTCACTTCCTGTGTCAAGTCAAGATTGCCCTGCTGAGTTCGCATTTCTACGGCAGCACGATTTTTCTCACTCTCATCAGCATTCATCGATACACTGCCGTGGTGCACTTCAACAGGAGCTCCTGCATGAAAAAGAAGGACTTCATCAGGAAGCTCTGTGGAGGAGTTTGGCTTCTGCTATTGATCCAGTCTTTGGTCTACGCTTTCATGCTTCCTCCTACTACAGAGGGCAGGAACAGTCAGTGCCTCACCATCCATCAGGCGAAACTGACAGACACCTACTTCGTCATTAACTTCATCTTGTTCATCTTTGGTTTTCTACTCCCTTTCCTTGTGTCTGCTGTCTGCTATGGCCGACTAGCGAACACCTTAACACGCCTCAATATCAGCTCAGCCAAAGGTCTGAAAGTCAAGTTGAAATCTCAGAGGATAATAGGCGTGTGTCTGGTGATATTCGCCCTGTGCTTCCTGCCTCTGAACGTGGTACGAACTGTGGGAGTCATTCTAAAAAAATACTACCCGCTACAATGCCATGCTCTCCAGCAGGTCGAGACAGCATATTATGCAACATGGATTTTAGCAGGAGTGAACAGTTGCCTGGATCCACTCTTGTACTGTTTTGGGTCACAGAATTTTCGAAGTGCTTTCCAATCTCTCAGGATTGCCCAGGCAGATGCTCCAAACAGAACTGATTCAGAAATGACTGGCAATCAGATTTAAAATTCTCTCAACAACTGCAAACTTTATTCTAAATTAGCTGACTGTAAAGACGTGGTGGAAAGTGTTGCCTCTATTGTGTTTCCTCATTATTTCATCCATGATTTTTGCGTTTTATCATTAAGTGTTACTTCACAGGCCCAGAACAACAAGCTTTATGCTTTAAGTGCTGTCTTGTGGATAACAGTCATCATGATGGTAGCAAAAGAAGAAGAAAATAATGTTCTTAAAGAGTTTGGGGTGGATAGAATGCCTGACAAAACAATGGGCTTTATAAATGCAATCATGGAAATAGAGTCCTTTGTTTTGTACTGAAACAAACTTTTAAATGTCTTGTTATTTAGTTTTAAAACAAGATTTATTTTTCTTCTAAGAAAGCTCTCTTCTGATTCCTTGTGATTCTCTGTGATGGTTTAGGCTGAGGACTTGTAGGTAATAAACCAGACTGCAGTCTTTCCCTAACCAATCTATTCACTCAACAAGGACCAGTTGATTTAAAGTTATGTAAAGTAATTATTCTTATTACCACTGTGCACTGTGCTCTGCTTAAAATCTTCAAATAATCAAATGTGGTTCAACTATTCAACTAATAACTCTAGTTTAGCTGCTTTGGCTCAGTTGAACTTACAGTGTTAAATAAACGGAACCTTCTTTTCACAGTTCTGAGGTGTCATTCATTCTCCCATAAGTGTAACAGCAAATTGGATTTTAAAAGCTACTGTGTATTGATTTCTTTCTTTTTTGTATTTTTACTTCAGATTTTGCCACATCAGTTTTCTCCACCTACACAATATTGTTGAGAATGCTGCACAAAATATAAATAGCCCTATAATGCCAGACATGAGTTTCTGAGACCTCTGCACCATACAAATAATCAATACTTACATGAGAGGATTTATCCATGTTCTGTACCGGCTGCTTTCACGGATTGACTTTCCATCTTCTTCAAGGACAAAAAGACATATTATTCTATAATACATACCATATTTACTTTACTGAAGCAACCTACAATGACTCTACACATTATAGTAGAATCGTGTTAAAACGTTGTGTATCAAATATCATACTGCAATTATACTTGGTCATTTATCTCGGTTATCACTGTGTTATTTTTCATGAGGCTGCCACAACCCCAACAAAGCCTTAGGAAATGTTTGAAAGTGAAATACAACCAGTAGTATGTTGTGTTTGTTCTCATGAACCTCAGGTTTATTTGTCTTTATGATCCTGATCTCT
Source organism: Planiliza haematocheilus (assembly GCA_005024645.1). NCBI lineage: Eukaryota > Metazoa > Chordata > Actinopteri > Mugiliformes > Mugilidae > Planiliza > Planiliza haematocheilus. The sequence continues at coordinate 3,442,913 of SRSE01001198.1, read as the reverse complement.
TTTTCACAGTTGCTGATAATATTTTATTATTATTTTCCATGTTTGCTGTCTTTGCTTAGCATGTTAGCTTTCCAGTTAGCACTGGATACAAAGTAAGGTTTATAATTAATTAATTAATGAAGTAACAGTAACTACTGGACCTGAACCTGTCAGTCACACACTGATCTTACTCAGAGAAAGTACTGAGAAAGTTGTTTTTTCTTGTGAACAATTTCAGAATTATTTTTCTGCAAAAGACAAAATAATAATAATAATAATAATAATAATTAAATATATTCCTTTACTTGGAAGTACAATGTTGGAAGAACAATGGTGATATAAGTAACACTAAATGATCTACTGACGTTTTTGATTCAAAGTGCTTAAATGCTCAAAAAACAGTAATAAGTCAGTAACAATACATTTACAGAGAGACTTCCATAGAGAGCATCCTCACTTACTGTATCTGCCTGTGGTCCTCTAGCTGCACTGCAGCAGACAGGATGGGGCTCCAGAGGGTCAATACCACAGCCCAGAGGATCATCGGCTGCCCCATCACCTCTTTACTACCATCCGGTAGACGGTTCAGAACTGAAGGCCAGTACTAACAGACTGAGGAATGGCTTCTATGCAAGAACCATAATCAGATTGAACAACCCGAACATTAAAGAAAAATAATGTGAATTGTGTAATAATTCATAAAATAATTCTCATATGTGCAATGCATCCATGCAATCGTTTTATATGTGCAACTGCTAATAACTTGTGCAAATGTGCAATCATTTCATGTGATGTGCAATAACAGTGACTTTTTATTATGTGTCAACCCGAAAAGCATTGCCAAATATTCATAGTGATCACTGGGGTTGCTAAACCCTGTCTTACACTCGTCCCCGTCTATTATTCTGACCAGATGATAAGCATTGCGAAGATCTAGCTTGGTGAAAACTTTGGCGTTCTGTAACGATCAAAAGCAGTGGACATGAGAGAAGAGGGAAGAGATTCTTTATGGTAATGTCATTAAGAGGACTGTAATCAATGCAGGGTCATAGAGATACATCCTTCTTCAGAAAGACTGTAATCATCCATAGAGGGTCATAGAGAAGCACACAGCTGTCACAAATGACCTGCTGATGACTGCTGATTCTGGTTCATCATCCCTCCTCATCCTCCTCGACCTATCTGCAGCATTTGATACGGTCGACCACCACATACTGCTCCAGCGTCTACACGACACTGTTGGACTCAGTGGCACAGCATTGAGCTGGTTTGAGTCCTACCTCACTGGCAGGTCAGAACACGTTGCCATGGGAGGGTCAAGGTCTCGGTCACATGCTGTTGGCTGCGGGGTTCCGCAAGGGTCGGTGCTTGGACCCATCCTGTTTGTCCTCTACATGCTCTCCCTCGGTAAAGTCATCAGGCGCTTCGGGATATCTTTCCACTGCTACGCAGATGACACACAACTATACATCAGGACGGACACTCATTCACCACCATCAGCAACATCACCCCTCTCCACGCTCACTGCATGTCTGGAGGAGATAAAGGCGTGGATGAGACATAATTTTCTCCAGCTGAACAGCTCAAAAACTGAAGCCATCCTCATCGGTTCCCCCCATCAGATTCGAAACTCCCCCATAACCTGCATCACCTTCTCTGGCAAGGACATCCCACTATCATCAACAGTCACTAACCTTGGTGTCAGGTTCGACCCCCATTTAACCTTTGAGGCCCACATTAACCACCTCTGCAAAATATCATTTTTCCATCTAAGAAACATAGCCAGACTTCGTCCCACACTCACCTTGAGAGATGCTGAGAAGCTCGTCCACGCCTTTGTCTCCTCCAGACTCGATTACTGCAACGCACTTCTCAGCGGGATTCCCAACAAGAGCATACAGAAACTACAACACATCCAAAACAGCGCCGCCAGAATCCTGCTGAGAGTACGCAAATATGAGCACATCACACCCATTCTTCACTCACTTCACTGGCTACCCATTTCCGCTCGGATCAACTACAAAGTCTCCCTCCTCACATTCCAGTGCATCCATGGCAACGCCCCCCAGTACCTTAAAGAACTCCTCACCCCCCAGACCTCAGCACGCTCACTCCGCTCCACCAACAGCCACAGACTTCTCCCCCCAAGGACTAAGAGCCGCACACTGGGCGACCGAGCCTTCTGCTCCTCTGCTCCACGACTGTGGAACACCCTCCCTGAACACCTGAGGGTTCCACAGTCGATCGATTGCTTTAAAAAGGGCCTAAAAACGTTTTTAAAAAATCTTTTAATCTGTAACTGCTCGCTCGAAACAACTGTTTTTAACTCCTGTTTTAACCTATTTTCTTTCTTGGTTACTGTTGTAGCACTTTGAGATTTTTTAGTAAATATAAAGTGCGTTACAAATAAAATTTATTATTATTATTATTACATCCTTCTTCCCCACGAAGAAGAATGTATCTCCACTGTGGTGAAGCCCCTGGTCCACACACCTCCATCGCACACCACCTCTCATCTGATGTATGGCGATGATCAAACATCACCACACATACATTTCCAACTGTTTTGCCAGTGAACAAAAGACAACCCTGAACTGTCCTGCACCGCACATCACCACACATCTCACATCATATCACATCTCACATCGCAGACTGATGCACAACGACACGCATCAACGCACATCTCACATCTTACATCACAACACATCTTGCGTCACAACATATCTTACATCAAAACACATCTCACATTGCACATCTCCAAAGCTTCAACTCATCTTGCAGAGGTACTGCACACGCTTTCCTCTTTAAGAATAATCAGTTATATTGTCATTGTCTGGTGAAAAACAAACAGTTTACAGTTCACAGTTTAGCAGCTCTTTGGTCTGGAAGCAGTAAAAATGAAAACTATAGCAGCATGAAGATAAAAACCATAGCAGCTATACACAATAAAATACAATATATAATAATAATAAAAGCACACAGCAGCGCACAAATCAATGTGTTGAATAGCAACATTTTAAATCAGTAAACATTAAACAGTTGTGCAAATGTATCCATGGTAATGCAAATGCCTATTGAGTGTAGGTGGATTGGGGAATAAGTATGGGGTTATTGCACAACAGTCTTATGAAGGAGAGCTTGAAAATGTGAGGGATTTAACCAGTTCAACCTTTTATTTAGCTCTAGATGGGGTTTCACCGAACTGTTGGTCATAATTAGTTAGTTGCTTAAAACTTGACACAGTCTGTAAATATTTTATGTGCCCTTAAGATATTACAATAAAAGTCTGCTTTATTGTCAGTTCTGTCATGCAACATATATACGGGATAGAAATTCACTCAATAGAATACAATAATTCAATAAATATAACACATTGACATAAAGTGGTGCCGCCAGTTTTGTTTTCATCATATCATGCTGTAACAGTTCAAAGTCGAATTTTACTATAAGAAAAGGAAAAACGGAAAGTTGTCAGTTGTAAATTCGGAATTTTTACTTGAAAAACAACAGATGTTCCCTTTTATCCGTCAGCCAATAGATCATCACCTTTTTCGCCACGGGAATCACGTAAGTCTTCTAAAGTCAATAAAGTCTGACCTGCTCTCATCTTATCTTTATTGTGTCCTTTAGTCAAGGCGAGTGACGTCGCGGAAAGGGGGTGGGGACACAGGCAGGTAAAAAGTGTGCGCTGAGGGATTGTGCGCAAAGGTGATCTTCAGTCTCGCAGTGCGTCGGGGCGCAGGAACATGGGGAAGATTCAGGAGTTTGAGATCGCGTTTGATAACAACAAGGACAAGTACAGTCCGGGGGAGTCCATCTCGGGGACCGTGACGATCAAAGTGGGCCAGTCGCTGCAATGTAAAGGTGAGAATTTTCCGCCGTCACTGGCTCACCTTGCTGGGAAAGCGTCGCTGTCGCAAAACAAGGAAGTGAGGGATTCGATAACGTGAGGCATAATTCAGGTTTCCCCATATTAGGATTTTACCTTGTAAATAAGCCATTCTTTTTTTAAAGTAACTCACGGTTGTGTGATATTTTGAGAGTAATCGGTAATTTCCTTCAGCACCACTACAGTATAATGCTGGACTATTCAGGGAATGATCCAGTGACTGACTTTTTAATGGGGCGTGATGGGAATCTGTTGGAGGGCTATAGCTAACACAATGTCTTATTTTATACATTTGTACCTCCCCGCACTACCTGGATGATGTGAGCTTAAGACATGACATGTGCTCAAAATGTTTAATATCAGCTAGAATTTTGGGGAACATATTGTAACTAATCTAGATAAAAACTACGAAAGAGGACCAGTTTAGGACGCGTTATTTTTATTTATTTATTTTTAGTGTGCGCAAGTTACATTAAAAAATACACAGATCCCCCCTCAGTCTTATTGGACAGGTCAATACCACTGGCCCACAGTTTTTGTGGCAGCATAATTTATGTCAAAACACTGTTTATGCGGTAAAACCTTATGTAGTAGGATAGGAAAGAATCCAGAGGTCCAGACCTTGGCCAAAGCCCCCTCACAAATATATTTCACCACTCAACAGAAAAAAAGAGGAAATAAAATAATGTTCATTCCAGGGTTATTTCTGTCTTTCTAAACTTTCATGGGTATTTTCAGCCTAGTGATGTACTTTTCTGCCAATGATCCAACGTGTTTTGTCTTCAGCTTATAAAAGGAAAAAATACACTGCTGATAATGAATAACTGAACTTTTATTTATCTCATTGCCTACACTTCAGTTCTGTGAACTCCCAATTTCCCTTTAAAAAGGTGAGAGAGATATTACATGACACATATTCTGTGACATTTAACACCTTTAGCAGATAACTGTTAACTGATGCACATGTTTTTAACAAACAGCTAATAGATGGTTTGACAAATCTTGTGTTGCTTGCTAGAACCCTTTTACATCTACCCTTCTACTAGGCATGATTCTCTTTTTTATTTCATTGTAAACAATGTCTCGGTTTTGATTCGTTGATGGATACAAAACAAGTAACCCCAATGCTACACATTTTGATCTGGGATCTTGTAAGGGTAATTGTTTAAAATATTTTTACTATTTACCACTAATATATTTTCAGATAAACCAGTATTAAGGTTAAAGTGGTATATTTTGTGTAATGGTAAGGGAAACTTTTCAACCCATAAAGGAAACAAAAACAGCTAGTAAAAAAAAAACAAAAAACTTTTATTTATGTTATTGGCCCAAAACTTGGTTTGACGTTAACAAGTTTGTGCTTCAGTTCTAGAAACTCCCACATTCCTTTTGAATTGGCCAGAGAGAGACTACAATGTCAGCCTGCTATTCTGTACATTGCTTTCTGTGACATTTAACACCTTTAGCGGATAACTGTTGTTCTTTGAGAGGATTACTGCTCGATGCATATGCGGCCTGTTAATGTGCTGTCAAAGGTCTTCGGGCAGGTGGTTGTTTCTGGTGTGATGCTCTTTGTGCACAAGAAGCTAAAAAGACATTGGAGACGTTTCAAACATGGCAGACATCTTGTATCGGATAGCTGGCAGGTGCGGACTGCAGTTTAAGCTTGAACAAAAGGACTTTTGTGTAACAACGTGATTGCATATTTATTCACAGTATTCCCATATTTAGATTTCCTCTGCAGTTGAACTTATATTGCATAGTATATAAATTAAGTTAATATGTTTTTGCAGCATATAAAATAGCAGAGATGGGTTAATAAGGATGGAGCATGGTGTAACAATTCTTCGTTAATGAAATTAGCACTTTGGACTGAAATAATAATAATAATAATCTGAAAGCTTGTAATTGTTTTTTTGCCATCTGCCATATTGTCTGGGTAAATGGTAAATCCGGGTAACAAACATGAGGAAATAGCGTATGTTTATGAAAATGTAACCTGGAGAAGCGAGTCCAGTTTGTCAAATATCCACTTCAGAACAAGCAGTGCCTCACCCATGTGTATTTCTTTTGATATTGAAGGGCTCAAAGGCTTTACTGTGCTAAATGATAGTGATAAGGATCAAGTGGCAGGGAACACATTTGAATACAAACGGGTGTCAGGACAAAGGAATGTGCATACATTACAAATTTTCCGCATTATGCTTTTCTGTTGTTTTATCTTTGCTGAAATCCCAGCAAGGACAGCAATGAGTGCTTGGGCCTAAAGATCCATTTCTCATAGACTTGTGATATAGAGTTCGAATTATGAAACAACTATTTCTCTTTCTTTTGTCTCCATTGACTTGCTGACAGCAGCTTCTCTGTGTTTTGGGAGTGTCTAAATGCTAACAGGGCCTCCAGTCTGTTTACATTCCTCTTCAGGTAGAGCTGGTCAGACTGAGAGTTTCTCTCGAGTTCTCTCACTTGAAATGGTTTGAACCACTGGTGGAATATGAAGCAGGAAGTCCTTGTGACGAGGCATGTGTCACTGGCCAAAGATCAACATTGTTGTGAAAACCGTGCTGTGCTCAGTTGTGGCTGTTGGTTTCTGTTGGATGGAGAAAACAATATTGCTGTTGCAATGTTTGCCATAAATACAAAAATATAATGTTATGCCATACAAAGCTAAAATGCGGCAAATACAGTATGTCCACTGTAAAATATGTTCTGTCAATATAACCAGAAAGACTGCTAAACAAGGAGGAAGCCACCGCTCCAGAACCATCATAAAATTACAGCGGCAGCATTTGAAGACAAAGATCTTCCTCTTCTGATGTGATAAATAAAAAATGAATAGTTTGGCCGTCATGGCCATGATAAAGGGGGATTAGGGAACCTCCAGCGTCATGAGGAAGGAAGATTATGTGGATATATTGAAGGTTCCCTAGACACCAGCAAGGGTGGTTTTGTCGCTGTTGGGTGTTCTAAATGGACATTGTACATGGACACCTGTGAAGGTTCTCAATCATGCTATATATTCAACTTCAATTCAACTTGTAGAGTTTCTTCAAAATGTTTCATCAAAGTAGTTTTTTCAGTTCCAAAAAGGCCAGTGGGGAGTTGGGGTTTATATATGAAAACCTGCAGGTGTTGTGCACGCTGGATCCCTCTTTAAATTGAGCCACACCTTGAGACTGAAGTCTCTGGCCATTAACAGGCTGTTGGAGTATGATTTATTAGGGAAGGAAAACTGGATTAAAATGTTTTCCTCCAACTACATACAGGTAGGTATCTGGCTTATAACATAGCCTAGCCATACAAGTTACAACAGATGTTCTTATTTTAGCCCCCACCCCCCATCAGAACTGGAGAAGCTTGAATGAAACATCTTCAAGAAGTCCTACAAGACCAGTTGCTGTCTGTTTAGCTTGTCATTTGGAATGTACTTCCAAAATTGTGGCAGAATGGTTTGAGGACTTCAAATTGAGGTGATGGGTTGGCCAGTGGGCAGTGTGGAGGAGTGGGCTACTGCAACTTACATCTTCAGGAAGCTTGTGGAAGGCTATCCAAAACATTTGGATTTTAAATCACACCATACATGCTGCTGGGTTCAGGTTAGGATGGGAAGGACTAAGTTAAGATCATGATACGATACGATACGACTTAATTGGTCCCCAAGGGAAAATGTAGTTGGTACAGGAGCAGGGCAAACCATTTCAAATACAAGAGTACACGTAAGAGAAAAATATAAAAGGCAAGAGAAAAATCTATTTAAGGGTGCCACAAACTAATATGCTGGAATAGATTTTAACGGCACCCTCTTCTCTGTTGTAGCTGCACATCATCATTGAATATGGTTGGCAGTACTTTCTTTAGTCACATAACTCTCTTTCTCTGTTTCACAATACTAGTGGGTGTCACTTTCTCTGTGCTTAGATGTAAACACACAAAGAGTGAAACATACACTGTTTGCTTATGAAAAAGTGTTCTGTGTTGAGAAATGTGTGTGTGTGGCCAAAAACCTCCAATGCGTGTGTTTCCTGTTCTGCAGCCATCAAAGTGAACTGCAATGGCTTCTGCGGCGTCACCAGTAAGGTCAATGACACGGCGTGGATGGTGGAGGAGCAGTACTTCAACAGCACCGTCTCGGTTGCAGACAAAGGTACGCTGATGAGCAACTGAACTACAAAGCTAATCAGCATGTCTCAAAATGCAAATGTCCAGTTACAGATTAGAGAGCTCACACGGCACTTCCTTGTGAATTTGTTTACAACAGGAAGGGTCATTGTACATAAGCCGAAAGAACTATCCATATAACCATATATAAATATATATAAAAAAATATTATAAAAGTTAAACTAGTGTAGTGAAAATAACTGAAGTGTAACGGCTGCAGAACTGAGGGTTCACTTTTTCCACTGGAAAGGGAAACAGCAGAGCCATTGTTACTGTTTCCACTGACGGATGTTATCTCTGCTTCCTGCGTCCCTTACAGGAACCCTGAAACAGGGAGAGCACAAGTTTCCCTTCAAGTTTCTCATACCAGGTAGGAGCGTGGAGTGATGGGATTCAAATTCTTTCCTGTGTGTGTTGTCCTAGCAATTTACCAGACTGACAGACGTGTTCTCGCATGTTGATGAATCTCAGCAGCTAAGATCGAGCTACCATGACTGAGGCTTATTACACAGATTTTCAATTTTATTATTTATTCATTTTCTGTACTCGCCCCCCTTTTAAGGGTCGTGGGGGTCTTCTGGAGCCTACCCCAGCCGTCTCAACTTTATTATACCAAACGTTATTTTAAATGAACATTTAAAGGTTCAAGTAGTCACTGATTAAGTCAGTAAGGAAATTAAAATGATTCCACTTTTCATTGTAAATGTTGTTTGTTTTTGTTTTTTTACAAAGAATAGATTTTAACAGTTTAACTTTAAAACAGTATACACTATAAAGTCTGTTCTCATTGTGTGTGTGTGTGTGTGTGTGTGTGTTGGAAATTATAAGCCTGAATGCTAAACTATTCACATGGGACTAGTTTTACCTGGGGCCCCCTAATAATTGGTAATAATTACCGAGGTCATCTATGATCTTAATTTAGTGCAAATTGGCCATGTCTGTAATTTGATAAGTAAAAATCACACTGAAAATCATTTATCATATTCTCCTAACACTGATGTCTAGTGACAATACCAATCCAGCGTGGATCAGCGTCTCTGTGATTTGGGGGGGATGTTTCATTATCTGTTTTTTTTTTCTCCTGCCACTTTTCACTCTAGAATTATGAAGGTTGTGTTAGACATCACAGTTTGGTCAGCTGTTTGGGTAAAAATGTTTATTGGCAGAGTCAGAGTCGGCAAAGTCACTAAAAGTGTCAAAAAGTGTCGAGGACAATAATTGAATTCGCTTTTAAATAAGAGGAGAGCGTTGTGTTTTTGTATGCCACGGATTCTCCTCAAGATTTCCATCTGCCACCACCAGCAGCTAATGACCACAGAGTGATGTCAGTGGCTGTCAGGTTGTTCCATTTACTCATCGCAATGCAATCTGCAAGACCACTCCCTGATGACATCATCAAAATTGTATAGACTAATATTATTTTTAGACAATGACCCAGTTAAACTGGTTCAAATATTTCTAAATATATAAATATTATAATAAGGCACATGTTAAGAATTCTGTTTAATTGATACTGCCATTATCATGGCAGGAGAATTCTTGGCTTGTTTTGATCTCACACTCAACACAGCCAATACCTTTGTTTATCCTCTAAGCCACTTATCTACTGGCGGTCATTTTTTTCCTCTTCACAGAAACTCCAAACCGGCTTGACTGGTCTTTCCACTGTTGAGAGTCTACGTAAATGTGTCTTTTGAAACATGTGATTCACCTCTAGAGTGCGGCCTAGTTGTTGCCAAAAAAAAGGAAGGTTACAGAGCAGTTCATCTACTGAAAGATGTCTATTTTTATAATGATTATGATGATTATGAAATGACTAGGTGACAAAATTTTAAAAGAGAAAAAAGGAATCATTAACCTGTAATACCTGTTTTTAGGCTGCATTTTCTGTTGTGTTATATAACTAAATTTACTTATCTCCCACAGACACTGCTCCCACATCTTTTGAAGGCAAGTATGGAAGGATCATTTACAGAGTGAGAGCTTTTGTCGACACGCCAAAATTTGCCAAGAACTACAGCATCGAGAAACCTTTCTACCTCCTACGCCTTCTGAACCTGAACGAAGTGCCAGATATATGGGTGAGACGTGTTTCAGATGTTCAGCCCTCAGTTGTTGGACAGGCTGATGTTGGTCACAGCGACATGATGCGAGTTTAAGTCATATGACTTCAGTTCATACCTCGCAGAAGTGCGTCAAATGTGCGTCCACTAACATTGTTCCTTCTTTCTTGTCTGGGATCAGATCCATACAGGCCAAAGTCACAAAAAATGTTGAACTGTTCCTTTAATAAACACGTGTATTCTTGTTTCTGTGCTTCCTCATTCAGGGAACCTGCTCATCTGCAGTGACGCAGCAGTTCACCTACATGCTAATGAAAACGGGCACCGTGGTTCTGAAGGCTCACACCGACATGAAGGGCTACACACCAGGCCAAGTCATCCAGGTGATGACCAACATCCACAACCAGTCTGGGAAGACCACAGGCAACATGGCAGCCAGCCTGATGCAGGTAAACAGTTAGCACTCTTTTGGGTTCTCTGTTGTAAGCATGTGATATATATATATATATATATATATATATATATGACTCTAATTCTGCAGTCACCGCGCACCGAGCACAGTTCATGAATCTCCACTTCTTTGTATGTTTTCAGAGAGTGACGTATGAGACAAAGAAGCCCACCTATGACTTGAGGACGGTAGCAGAGGTGGAGGGAGGCGTGGTGAAGGCTGGCAAGGAAGTAGAGTGGAAGGAGAAGATCATTGTTCCTCCTCTCTCTCAGTCCTCCCTCGCTGGCTGCGAGCTAATAAAGATTGAATATTATGTCAAAGTAAGATATAATACTCATAGCCTCTTTGCTCTCCAAAGTATTGTCCCACGGCTGTATAAGTTCCTCTTGTGCTTTTCCTATTTAAAAGTGTAAAAACTCATTTATCACTTATGGAGATGGTACAGTTGTTCTTAAAACAGTAGGTGTGTGTGTTTCTAAACTGGCAGTCATGGGGATGTTATTCAGGCTGTGTAACATAGCCATGTGTGTTGTTAATGTCTATGAAGTAATGAAGGCGAAGAAATAAAAGCATCATTATATCAGTAATAATTTTAATATCAGATATCAATAATAAGACTGAAAAAATGATGGCGTTTACATGACAGAACTTTAACCAACCTCCCCTTGTCCTCTCGTTAATCAGGTCAGTCTGAAGTCTCCTGATGTTATGCTGACGCTGCCCATCCACATCGGGAACGTCTCCCTGGACAAAAAACGTCAGCCTTTGAAAAAAGCGTCTCCTCCTCCCGCTGAGAATACACCAGCCTCCGCGTCTGTGCCAGACGGCGCCCAGTCTGAGGTGGCGTCGCCGCCTGCGGCGTCTGCCTCCACACCTACAATGCCGCCTCGCCCCGCCCCCAAACCTGCTCCCCGTCCAACCCCTCGCTCCAGAGTGTCCTCCTACAATGCCCCCAGTGCTCCTCCAGTTGACTACGACACCGGCGCAGAGGGTGGGACGCCGATGAATGCAGATTTCCCCAACAAGCGGCAGTCTCAGCTTGTGTCGCCCAACGCTTTCAGCTATGCTCCAGGTCTGTTTTTCTCCCAGAACCAACAGCACAATGCATCTGCACCTGCACCCAGCGGGCCTGTGTCTGCAGGTGCCCCAGCACTTTACCCCCCTTTGGATGGTATCAACTCCATGCCAACAACACACATCCTTCCACCGGACTATGGCACATCATCTTATCCCCAAGGTTGGTACCCTTTCTTTCCCATCAGTGACAGGGCTGAGGGTCGCTACTGATTCCTGTTTACAAGCTCTGGATTCAGTATCAGTTTATTTTTTATTTTTTTTATTGAGAAAAACAAACAAACAAGGTGCCTACAAGGACAAAAACGGTGTAAAACATCAAGTTGTACATGTGTTGTGTGGGTGAAGAAAAGAAGAGAGGAAAAAAAAAAAAGTTATTAAATAAATAAATAAATAAAATAAACAAGAGAAAAAATATAATAATAATAATAATAATTATAATAAAATTAATAAGTAGATAGGGGGTGGAGAGAGTGTCAAGAATTCCGTGCTATTTGTTAAATTATGTTTTGCTTGGTTGTACTGACGGGATTAAATTAATCGGTAAATAACAGTTTAGGAAGAGAAAAAGATAAATAAATAAATAAACAAATAAATAAATACACAAGTAACAGCAAATGCTCAGTCATTCATATGTGGGGTGCTGGCTGGTTTTTGGGGAACATCCGGGACACTATAGACCCCTAAGCATATATTTTGAAATTGTGCCCAGTATGTGTAGAATGAGTCAGTTTGATTGTGCTGTATTGCTATTTGTTTTTCTGTTTCTATATGGTCGGATAATAGGAGTAGCCATTGAGATATTGTGATTTTTGTTCTGTCTTTCCAGTTTAGGAGGATAGTCTTTTTAGCGACTGTTAAAGCGATCAATATTGTTTATATGGAAGTAGTTCTGAGAAACAATTTGACTTCAAACTATAACTAATGTGATTAGCTCCAGAGATATTTCCACAACATTTTGCCGCCATAATATTGTATCTTTCAGATCTGATCAAAATCAGATTGCATCAGGAAGTCTGTCAGATATTAACAACCCAGTACCCTCCAGGAGCTCCCGTCAATTAAAACCAGAAATTTCTGAAATTGGTTTAATGCATCAAGCTTCTTTATGAAAAGCTGGCTAGTTAAATAAAAGTGATGTTCAGCATTTTGGCTCATTTCACATTTGATTTTTATGATTTTTTTTCCCTAAAGTCCTTCTGAACATTGTCCTCTTGCTGTCTCACAACCGCAATCCATATCTTTTTATCTTCCTCCATCCAACTTCCAAACCAAGATAACACATTACAATCATTAACAAATGACACATTTAAAAACCAAAGTATTAAGCCTTTATTACATTATAAGGCTTTGCTATGCTATGAGATCTAGTGGTGTCAGGCGCTCATGATCAAGACCACCAAATTAGGTGTAGTAAAGCTTGGTTACAGTGGCCGTATCTGTGAGATAATGCAAGAAATGTGCCTTACCATGTTCGTATGACTGTGGTCGTCTAGTAGTATTCATGTGTCTACACCACATGTGAAAAGTAACACAGAACTTGAGTGCTAACCAGTCTGATGGTTTCTGTCCCTTAAAGAGGCTCCTCCTTCTTACAATGAGAGCTGCAACACATGAGGTGGATGAAGAAGCAGAGACCAGGACGACAACTAATTCTCTGATGTCAACCCAAATGTTGGAGTGAAGAGAATCTGATGCTCAAGGACAAGGACAAAACCATACCAAGACACTTTGCTAAATGAAAGGAAATCAGGTTTTGATTGCAAACAACAGGGAATTGAACTTGAACTCTTGATGCCCAGTGAACAAGTGCCTTCACCAGTCTAACAGGAGCTATTCACTCCTTCAGTCCAGCTGTACCCAAACCAACAGTCTTTTGAAATTGATGTTTTGCTATGCTTTTAGCACTTTTAATATTGATGAGGATGTAGGATAGAGAATCAGAATGCTTTTTTTTTTTTTTTTAAGCAGTTAAAGACGTCATGGTTTAAGTTTGGGGTTATTGAGGAAGCCCTTAGGCAACATCTGTGATGTCAAGTATGACAGTTTTATGTTTGAAAATTAGTGTGACACCAACCGTGCCACCAACCTCCAAGATCTTTAAATGCAAACAGGTGAAGTCATCCTTTCTGGTCAGAATGTTTTCCTTTATTTTTATTCTTTTTATTATTATTTTTTAAAGAAATATCTTGTTTTATTTTTCTTTGATCAGTTTTCAGTTTAATGATGATAATGATCAATCCAGATATTACCGTTGCAAGTTATCTACAGGTTGTTTTGTAAAGACATAATGTATATTCAGTTTAACCTCTTAAGATTTCCTATTACTTCCATTTCCTGTGTTGTTGTTTAGTGACTGCAGACGTTTTACAGTAATGGTATAAATTTTTGTACACCTACTGAAAATGTTCTCTGTCTTCTTTTAATAGTTGTACAAAAGATTTGTGATTTGAGGTTTTATTTGCTGTAGTTCACATCACCTTAATAAGGTCTGTGAACAAGTTCTCTTATATCTTGATCAAGTTAGAAACAGAGAGCCAACCTTATTTATTTATTGTTTTAAGTACCTTCCAACTACTGTCTGGATTCCAATAAATGTTTAAAATTGTTTAAGCCACAGTTTCATATTTGTGACTCAAGCTTGTTTCTGTTCTTAATTTTTGGGGCATCAAATTTTCTTAGGTTTCTGATGGTTTTAAAGTGGTGTTATTTTACCAAATAATACATTACCTCTTGCTGGCACATCTTTCGTATGACCTTGCTGTTGTGAGGCTCAACTCTGTGCAGGAAAAGCGAGACATTTTATTCAAGGATTTTATAAACTGAGATCTAATCTTAAGGAAAAAAAATAAACACAGTCCTATTCAATGATCTATAAAGTACAGTCGTCGGTCATTATAGTCACCAATATTAGCAACTCAGGAGTTCACTCCAAGTGCTGCTGACGACTGCTTAAAAGGGGATTCCTAAAGTCAGAACTTTCTTAATATGTTTTATGTTTTCCTTGGATTTGTCAAGCTTCAAAAACACTGAAGCTAAACCACCCATTTTCTACATTTCCCATACCTTTGTTTGTTTAAATAGATATTTCATATACCTTTGTTTATATACAAAGGTGTATATAGATAAATAGATAAAGGTGTGTGTGTATTTACTTTCTTAGGAAATAATATGGAAATAAACATTTATTCAAAAAAATATTGAAAAATCACACATAGTATAAATAATTTCGACAATATAATCGTGCAAAGACATTTATCAAAGGGAACAGCAGTTCAAGTAATGTAGCAGTTAGTGGTTCCAGCCCCACAGACGCCCGGTAACGTCAAAGCTGCTAAAATATCCCACAAAGAAGAAGAGTTGCGGAAGTAGAACCTCTCGCTTTCCGGTCGTATCCCACCAGCTTCGCTCGGATGCAACCTCCCGACCGGACCTGGTAGGGTATAGTCCAGCTGCTCAAACTTTTCCCACTACGGCATTGTTTAAACTTTCGCAGGTTTTTAACCAGTTTCTAGTCCCTAGTTGTCCTCATACCTCCCTGCTCAGGTGGAGCTCTGCGTTGCATTTCCTTCATCTTAAACGCAGTTTTTGATCCTCATGTATTAGCATACATTCGCAGTGCTAACCGTTGACTTGTCTAAAAGTTAATTAAGTAATGCAACCACCATTATTTTTATAGATATATGCAGAATATCCAAAGACATTTCAATCCGTTCGGATGAAAATATATCTCGTCTATTAAAAGAAAAAAAAAATTAAACTTGTTTCCGAAGTTTCGCCTCTGCTTACGAACCAAAACAAAGATTGCAGCCGTTGTCAGACAAAGACGGGCTGAAAGGTTAAAAGTTACTTTTTTATCGTTCCGATTTTTCACCGTATCCAGATGCCCAGAAGTGTCTTACAAGATTATGAAAATGTTGCAAGAACAATGCTTATTGTTCAAGTATTAACAGTGACTGCCAGTATGCTGATATATTATGAACATAAAGTGAACCTATCTGTTGGCCGTTTTATATGTTACCACTGGGTCCTCTTATATAAAACTGTGAGCCACCACTTTATCGTTTCTGTCTGCACGATTTGAACTGTTGTTGAATATAGACGTTGCAGTAATGCGCAATGTCATACTGCAGATTTGCATTATTCATTGTTTTGCATGGAAGACGTTGCATAAGAGTAGAGCAAGTTGTATTCTTTACAACGGTATTCAACCCGAGACGATTTACAGCCCAGTTCCCGTTCCGTTACAAGGAAGTCTGCTTGTGCAACCCTTAAAACAATACCCACACTAACACACACGTGCACACACCCATGCATAAATACATATACATACTTATGAGCATCAGACAACTAATAACATTAAATGAATTGGTTCAGTAACATGACTGAATATAAAAATTATATGTCAGGGAAAGATTGTAAGGGTTGCACCACTTTGCGACATAATATTTGGCAAATGAAATTTCTGAACATAAAACTAAAGAATGGTGAAATTCATCATTTGCAGTATAAAATATATCCTAATCTTCAGATCTCAGAGACTCCTGGCTGTTTTGCAGTAGGACCATGCAGGGCTCTCAAAGTGTTCACAAGAATATTCAATTGAATGCCAGTGTAAAACGTAAAAGACTGGAGTTGCATGTGACCAGTACTACTGTACAGTGTAGACCAAGTCTAGTGTGTTCTTATTTGATGTTCTTCACTGTTTAGACGCTGCTGAGGTCCCAACTATCTGAGCAGCTTCAACATTTGTCAACGCAGCAATGGATCACAGCGTTGCCCGTGAGGAGCCTGTAGGCAGAAGTCCCTCTAGTTCTGCTTCTAGGATACCTGTTGTTGCCATGGGACAGCCGGCTCAGAGCCCTCAGAAGCCCAAACAAACAATAAATCCCTTCCACAACTCCCCCATTGTCAACAGCGGTGCATTTCTGTGCAGCAAACGATTTGGAGGAGCATCTGGGAAACCACTACCCAGCTTGCTTCTTGGTACACCCAGACTTCTGATTGCTCCGCCTATCAGAGACAGACCTGCTGCTGCTGCTGCTGCTGCCTCTGGGAGTTCAAAGAAACAACCTCCCAGTTCAGGTTCTGTACAGGAAGCGACAGAAGTAGCAGCCCAAACAAGTCCTCTTGTTGTCAAGGTAAACATGTTTATATATAGTAATATCTACATAGTACTGAATATATCATGGATTAACACATATGGAATTATGTAGTAAACAAAAAAGTGTTAAACAAGCCAGGATATGTTTCATATTTTAAAATTGTTGATGACATCTTTGCACATTAGACTTAGATGAACTTTATTCATCCACAAGGGAAATTGCTACATCCTTGGCTACATCCTTGGCTTTCTTTCAGCTTCATGAGGTAGCCTCCTGGAATGGTTTTCTAACAACCTTGAAGGAGTTCCAGGAGGCGTTGAGCTCTTGTTCGCTGCTCTGCCTTCACTCTGGGCTCCAACTGATCCCAAACCACCTTGACTTTGTTTAGGTTGGGTTGATTGTTGTGACCAGGTGATCGGACGCTGCACTCCATTACTTTCCTTCTTGGTCAAATAGTCATATTACTTAGATTGGAGGTGTGTTCAGGGTGATAGTCGTGATGATAAAGAAACTGATGATCCCACTAAGCTCAGACCAGATGGATTGGCATGTCCCTGCAGAATGCTGTGGTAGCCATGCTTCTGTAGCCACACCATCACACCTCCAAGTCCAGGCTTCACATTGGGAACCACACGTATAGAAACGTATCTGTTCATCTTGGCAGATTGAACCAAAAATCTCATCGGAATTTAGTCCAGCTTTCTACTGGTCTAATGTCCATTCCTTGTGTTTCTCTACTTCTTGTACTTCTTGTTCTTGCCCAGTGGTTTCTTCTCAGTCTCAGATACTCAGTCTCCTCCGTACTGTTGACGTTGAGATGTGTCCGCTATTTTAACTCTGTAAAACATTTATGTGAGCTCCATTATGAGGTGAGGTTACTTCACGGTTTCTGAGAGCGACTGACCTTCATGTCTTAAAGTAATGACTGACTGTCATTTCTCATTACTTCGTTGAGTGGTTCTTGTCATAATATGGTTCACAACCGCAGTCAAAAATGTGGTTACTTTGAGGAAGGTAGAATTACCATTATCAGAGTTTTCTTTATATGGCAGTGACTGTTTGCATAATAGAATTAGTTTTTTATATTGTAGTGAAAAATCATCCTAAACCACATGTAGACCGAAAAAGATGATGGTGGAATGTACTGTACATATAAATTTTAATATCTGATTGTTTCTTGTCTTCTCCTTTCTCGTTTATTAAAAAAAATAATCACTACTCCAAAGCTGACTGGAAAGAAGGCGCCAAAGTTGGCCGCGACAGACTCATTGAAGGCTGGACCTCCTCCTGACACAGAGCCTCATCCTAGCAAGAAAGGCCAAGAGAGCAGGGCTGCCTCCACCTCAGTCAAACCCCAAGCTGGTTAGTCAGCGCTTTTATTTTGCCAACTTCATTACTGTGAATAAAATGTTATTCACGCCGTTTATGTACTTTACATCAGCACATTTGCCTCTGTATTCTTAACTTTGCACACTGGATCAGTTTTATCCCTCCGTAATCAAAATGTATCTTTATGGTTACTAATTTAAAAAGGCATCCAAGGAAGAAAGGTTTTGAAATATAGTTCTCATTTTTTCTCATTTCTCATTTTCTCATTCGTGTACTGTATACGCTCATTTAGGTAATTGTTTAAATGTATTCCTTAGAGTTGTATCAAATACTTATTATGTAGGAGAATTTGATTCATTTTGATGATGTGTTATCTCTGTCTTTGTGCTTTCTCTAGCTGTAAAGAGAAAGAAGAGGAAAATGGGAATGTACAATCTGGTCCCCAAAAAGAAGGCCAAGGTCCTGAAACAGCAGGAGAAGGCAGGTCCAACTAATGGTTTACTTTTATATAATAGTGATTTTGTAAGTTAACTTCAAAGCCTACAGAGAGTGATAGGAGAAAAAATGACTTGGTAAGTCTGCCAAGTCAGATTAGACTGGTTTTAAAAAGCCTTAAATCAACAGCAACATTTAAAGACTTGGCAGTTTTTGTCCCAGCAAGCCGATACAGGCCATCTTCAGCTGAAAAGACTTTGCATAATTCCTCGAATAGAACACTGTGACTCTCAACACTTCATGTGTTTGTACAGTCAAATCCTACCTAACACCTACAACTACCTGTCCTAACATCCAACCAATGTGATGAATGTTTTTTCCAATCAGAAAGAGGAGGCTGGAGCCAATGTGGAGAAGAACCAAGCTGCAGCAAATGAGAAACCAGTGACACCACCACCGGAGACTGTGAAGGCTGGAGAGCAAACCAGGAATGAACCCCTGGGGGAACAGGTGGAGTCTGGTGAAAGCGGCCCCATTGAATACACAGAGCTGGCTTTGGACTGCCTGGACCTGAAAGCCCAGGAGGATCTACTCTCACCACCCCTGTCAGGTAGTAGAAGGATCTCACTGATTGATGTGTTGCCTTGTTTCTAAGACAGAAAATATTTTAATGCGTCAAACAGGTCGGATAATATATATACACACACACAATGGTAATGTCAGTGCGAGGTAAGATTTAGCGGCCTTTGTTTCATTCTGCCTCAAGATTAAAAATAATCTGTCTTAATTACAGTACTTCAAAATCACAATGATTTTGGGCGACGCTGGTCTGGACGCATCAGTGCTTCTTGTTGTTTTTTTATCTTCATCTAATTTTAACATGTCTGTGCCCAGGTCAAGGCACCACCAGATACTACTTACCCGTAGTTGGAGGGAACTGTTTTGGTTCTGTTTCCTTCCCCTAGTGAACCTAGAGATTGGAGTCTTGGAGCCAGTAATGGTTTGTTAGGGTACCATTCTATAAGGAAGGAAAACAGGATCAAAACAGTGGACAACACCCACAGATGTTCCTATTTAAACCCCAACTACCCACAAATTATTTAGAATTTATAAAACTACTTGGATTAAACGTCTTCAAGAAAAACAAGCCCAGTTGCTCTTGTTTCAACTTTTTTTGTTTTTTGTACTGTATGTCTAATGTCAGCGTTCAAACGCTTCAAAACAACTTGATCATCTAGAATGAATAAACTGTGGTTCAACTAATCAGCATGATTCAGGACAGTCCAGTTTGTGGCTCTCCCTAGCCTCCCATTTAATGTATTTCTTCACGTTTCCCTTTTTTAATGATGAAGGCAGACTGCTGCCACCTGCTGGTATGATGATGACCTATCTCTTATAATGCAGGTGCAAAATAAACATCGTTGCTGGTTGTTCTTTGATGTGACATTTGATACCAGGATAGTGACATGATGGGATGTGTGTGCAGGTGTAGCAGCAGATGCTGCGGTGACTGAGACGGCCTTGGCTGAGGAATTACCGCTGTGCTGCTGTCGTATGGAGACCCCTAACACCGGAGGGAGCCTGTCTGCCGTGGATCAGACCTGCATGGCCGTGGAGAGCACAGATGGAATGGTACAGATCAATCTCAGGTTTTTTAAGTCTTAATTTATCTGTGTTTAATTAATATTCTATTGAAGTAACTACAAAGCAAGTATGCACATTGGGAAGTCAAGTGAACATCAGATAAACTTCTGAAGTTGGTCGAATCTGCAGAATTTGAACCTTGTTGTTTCTAATGCTTTTTAACTTTTTTCCCACCAGCTGAATCGTTGCCAGAGGAAAGTGATGAAGCAGGAAATGATGCGGCCTTCCAACACGGTGCATCTGCTGGTTCTGTGTGAGGACCACCGGGCTGGCATGGTTAAACACCAGTGCTGCCCTGGTTGTGGACTCTTCTGCAGGACGGTGAGTGGGTACACTGACCCCGTAGATAGATTGAGGGCTGACACTACAGTTTAATTGTGCTATTTCCTGCATCCTCTCATTAGAACTTTTGCAACAGTGTCACTGACTGATTTTGCATGACACATCTCGCAAGACCTTGCAACAATATAAGTCCACGTACGACGGAAATCTAAAACATGACAGAAGCTCCAACTCAAAGTTGGAGTGTCCGATGACAAAATTAGTTTTAGTTTTAAGTACATATTTGTAGTATTTAAATAATACCACACTCACTGACCTGCCTTCTACAGGGCACCTTCATGGAGTGCAGGCCATACGGTAGCATCTCCCACCGCTTTCACCGTGACTGTGCCTCCATTCTGAAGAACCACAGATTTTGCCCCCACTGTGGAGAGGATGCCACTGGGGCAAAGGAGGTCACAGTGCTGAAAGCTGATACGTTGCCCTCGGTGCCTAGATCCAACAATGGACCGGTCCTCCCTGCTCTTCCCACTGTGGCCACCTTGCCATCCATGCCAACTGTTCCTGCTGTTCCACAGATGCTAAGAGCAAAGAAGACCAGCGAGCCGCAGAGGGGCAGAGATGAGAGCCCGACAAAGTAACACAAAGTTTTACTTCAACTCTAAGATAATCTCTGAATCCCTATTTAAGGATCATTCCAGTTTGTTATTAAAGCTTCGGTCAAATGTCAATCTTTCTCCTTCTTTTGCCTCCAGTGTAAAGAGTGAGGCTGTGTGTGCTGCAGATACACTTCCTAAAGAGTCACTGGAGACCATCCTGATGGCTCTGGATGATGAAAAGTAAGGTTAATGATTACATATTTTGACACCTGTTTGAAAAAAAGTGGATTACATTTGATATAAATAATTAAGACATTTATTTGTTTACAGTCTAAAACCAAAGAAAGTGAAGTACCCCACCAGGCAGCTATACATCTCTGCAAAGCAAGGAGACCTGCAGAAGGTCATCCATCTTCTAGGTAAACTATACTCTGACAAAAGTAACTTATTGTTTGCTTTAATGGAATTCAATGGCTTCTGTGTAAGACCAAACGTTGTACATTACAGTTGATGGGAAGGACCCTAACTTTTTGATGGAGGGCCAGAACAAACGCACCCCACTTCATGCAGCAGCTGCCGAGGGTCACCAGGAGATCTGTCACATGCTGGTGCAGGTGAGGAGACAATTGCGCTATACAGACTGCAGCAAGACTATGAGTCTGGTAGCCCTCCACTGGGATTTCATTATTGTCGTTTTTAACTAATAATAATAATAAAAAAAAAAACAACTCTGCATGCAAGTGGATAGTCCCACAACCAATCAGAGCAACGAGGTATGTGACATTAAGAGGTTAGGCTTTCTCGATAAATGCGTTGCCGTTAACTGAGAGTTATTTTGCAGCCAAAGTCTGTTACAACAGTCACTATAGTGGACTCCAAGTCGTGCTTGTCCCACTGCAGCCATTTAGTTGTAAACAAATTCAACTCCACGGCACTCAGATGACATGTATGACTAGGTCGCCATTACTCTTGTAACTGTCCCCACAAAAAGCCTATGAGAACGATCTAATTGGCGCTGCAGAAAGTTGCCACGGCATAATTGGTTCACAGCCGAGGAGTTCCAGGCCAACTTTCTGCCAGAAACAATTTGTAGGCAGGAAAGTTGGTCTGGATGCCAGACTAGCAATGTTCAGAAGAGATTCTAAAGTATATGAATGCTTTCAATCATTCTATTGGAGGAAAGATATGCAAACATTTAGGAACCCCAGGCAAATTACTGTAATAGAGAATCAACCAACATATTCTCTGTATACTGTAACTTGCAAATGTTTGACATGTGCTTAAGAAGAAGCCTTGTTTAAAGTTCTTAATTAAGGTTGCTCTTTAAGTATAAGTTATTCAGCCAATTACATTTTTATTGGTTTGTCCACAAATCCTCAGGTATATTTTTGTTTAATTCTCTTCAAAGAAAACCACCTTCTCCTGTGACTAGACACAGCCAAGTGATTGGTCAGAATAGCTGCTATGCATTTTAAGTTGACCAGCTTTCATTAACTGTAACTACTCCATTAACTGCAGTACCCAGACATTTTGTGGTTGATGTGTGTGTTACTGACGCTGTATGCGCACACACAGGCTGGAGCCAACCTGGACATGGTGGATGAAGAGCAGAGAACGCCGCTCATGGCAGCCTGTGAAAACAACCATCTGGAAACAGTGAAGTACCTGATCAGAGCTGGAGCAGCCATCAGCCATAAGGTGGGTCTGCACATAGTCAAGTCACTGTCAGCTTGTCCCACCAGCCTGATGTGTGCACATGTCAAATTCTTCGTCCATCACTCAGTCTGATCTCATTCTTGTCGACTGCTGTCACGCTCAGATATTCTGCAGTGCAGTTTTAAAATGACAGTGTTGATATTACTTTTTAAAAACTGTAAACCAAGCAGCATTTTAACTGATCAAACTGAAGCACACATGCTAAAAAACAAGTTTAGATTGACAGACATCTTATGGACATCTGACAGTTGAATATGTCAGCATAACATGTCTTAGCTAAACAGAATGTAATGTATTAGTTTTTAATCTTACTCTTCCACAGTAGTTGTGTAAAGGCCTTGGACATTGTCAGAAATAGACGAGTTATAACAAACATTGGTCACTGTCCTAGATTCAATAGGTGAAATATATCACAGTCTGCAAGAACTGATGCCGAGGATTGTTTAGAGGATAAATCAGGAATTGTTCTGCTCATCCATTTTTGGACTTCGGTAGCAGTGGCAGCAGTCCAGTGTTGTTCAATGTGAATCATGTTGTCATCCCAGGATATCATGGGTTTCACCTGTCTGCATCTGGCAGCTAAACTGGGCCATTACGACATAGTCCATCTTCTGCTCTCCAAGGCATCCAAATACATCAACTGCCAGGTATAAAACACTCAGTGTGATTTACTAACAGCTCATGCGATGTGGATGAGAAATGGAGAGCGTGTGAATCTTTGTGATAGACTTCAGCCTGTGTCTGTGCAGGATGACGGGGGTTGGACTCCCATCACCTGGGCCATTGAGTACAAACACAAGGAGCTGGTCTACCTGCTGCTAGCCAGAGGGGCAGATGTTAACATCAGAGACAAGGTCAGTGCACACAACACACGGTTTGGTTTAACTGCAGTTCTGCGCACATACATTCTTTCACAAACTAGAACACTTTGACAACAAAAGGCCTAAGCAGCATGAGTCTACCTCTGCAGAGCACTGCAGACAAGAAGATGCCGGTTTTTCGTTTCCCCTTTTAGCATGCTGGAAATTAGCCATTAGCGAACAGATGCAGAAGTGCTGATTGGCATCTATGAGATAGGCTTATTATTTTGTAACTGTTAAAATTAGATGTGTTTTTTTCAAGTGTGTCCGACAGTGTTGGCACTAGTCGCAGTCTAGCTTTTCAGCGGATTCAGCATGTTGAAGTACAGAGAAAAGGAAGTGACCAAAGTAACCAAAAAGACAAAGTTCAGAGGGCACAGAGAAGTTGTGTTTGTCCTTTTAATCCGGGAGAATGTTGAGCATTTTTAGTACTTCATTTGTCAAAAGTAGCAATGAATGTGCAGAGTGCAGAGAGAGCTGCAATAAATAGTCTAATAGTTAACTTTATATACTGTACTGTACAGTGCAGTTACTGATGTTTGTACTGTAGGTTCAGTGTGCTAAGACTAATATTTGATAGAGAGGAAATTTGCTTTTATTGAGCTGGAGGCAGTTGGTTAATGCTGTTTTGTTACGTGCTCTACTACATGCTCCCTACTACTATTATTGATAATTCTGTCACAGCACAGCAAATTGTCGAACCCTTCATGGGATAGTGTTTTTACTTATAGTGAAAGTTTAGCAGATTAAACATGAGCTGGCATTTTCAGTCCGATGTTTTGCATAACATGGTCTACGTCATTTAAGTCACTATTGAGGTCAAAATCATTAGTCAGAATTCGTGTCTACTCAGTCAGTACTGATAGTAGGGGCTCAATAACATATCTCATCAGAGTGCCTGACCTAATGGATCATTATATGACATCATACTGTTGTCGGCACTGACTTTTGATTTGCTCCTCAATCAGGAAGAGAATGTCTGCCTGCACTGGGCGGCTCTGTCAGGCTGTGAGGACACCGCACAGGCTCTGCTGGAAGCACGATGTGACCTCAGTGCCATCAATGTCCACGGCGACTCACCGCTTCATGTCGCCGCCAGAGAGAACCACCTGGAGTGTGTAATGTGAGTTTGAAGCCTGGTAGCAAAGGCTGCTCTGGTTTCACAGACCTTTAATAAATTCAGATCAGACAGGTGAGATGTTAGTTTGTTTTTTATCATTTATTTGAGCAAAGCAAAGAAATCCTTTTGGGCACTGCGCACATGTACCGATGGTGCGCTTGTGACAAATGGGTGCAGTCGGGTAATTTAGATAACTAGACGACACACAGAAAAGATGACTGGTTTATGATGCATTCTGGAAAACAAGCTTATCAGCATCATGTGTAATATCTGATAAATCATTGACACAGGTCTCCTTTACAAGGAATGGACTAATAAATAAACAACACTGGTACATGTATGACTGCCAACAGCAAACCTTGCCTCTGTACTGCAGAAACACAATCAAAACAGCTATTCTAAAATTAAATTACATCACATAATCCAGTCTAGGGTCTTATCTGTAAGAACATCAGGGCTTGTGCAGGGTCTTCACACTGATGCACAACACCTTGTAGCAATTGGTGAGATGAGGGGTCTAAAAATAGAGGATCTTTGTGCTGTTTTATTGTTTCCACGCACTTGAATAGACGACAAATAGACCTTCACTTCTTATCCATGAGGGTTCTGGGCTTTGTTCATGGCCTTCTGTGATCGGGAACTCGCACAAAACTCACATGACTAAAGGCTTGTTAATGACGCAGAGTTCACAGGAGTCGAGGTGTGAGCGGTGGTGAAACTGCCTGAAGAAGGAAGTCAGAAAGTATATAAAAATTCAGAGACGGTTCCTATTTCCTCTGTTTGCTGGTTATTTGAGCAAACTGCCAGCATGTGAAGCAAGTAGTGGTTGGAAGACATCCAGACACATCTAAATGATCCTATGTTAGGCAACATTTGGAGGTGGTCCCACGCATTTGACCTCGTTTCTTTGGTAGTGGGAACACACATTCTGGGTCACATTGAAGACCACCTACTTAGCAGGGGAACTCTTGCATCCAGTCCAATCGAATCACAAGCGACAAGCTTGTGCAAGTGTAAGTATAAATTTGAGAGATCAGGGGCCTCTTGTACAAAGTGTGCGTGTGCACAAAATCGTTCTGTACGTACTCATTCACGGAAAAGTTCAGATATATCAAGAGTGAAATGTCCGAACTTGTACGTGCCTCACACCAACCTTATGGCTGCTGTACGCTGGCTTCTACAGCTGTTGATCCTTTGGCAACACTTAGAGGTGATGCTGGGAAACTGTCATAAATGTGTAAACAATTAGTTCGACCACCTGGGACGGAATGGAGATTCCCATACAATGCATCTGAACAGGTCAACATTACTTCTGGATCTGTGCTTCTGGATCTGAGCGTGCACCACATTTTAGTAGGAAATCCATGCAAGTCTTGTACATGAGGCATCTGATCTCTGACCATATTTGGCGGTGGTCATGGTTGCATTTGTCCCCATTCCTTTGATAGTGTTGACACACAATGTGTCTGGGTCACATTACCTACACTTACACAACAGGGTTGCACTTTTAGCTTGGAGGCTACCATATTACACATCCAATTGTGTAACCTTTATTTCAGCCTAGTCGGCAAACTTTTAACTAAAACGTTCTCCATCTGCAGGTTGTTCCTGTCTCGTGGAGCTGATGTCAGTCAGAGGAACAGGGAGGGAGAGACAGCTCTGGACTGCTGCACCTGCGGCTCCAAGGTGTGGACGGCCCTCAGCACTAACAAGAAGCTGACCGATGCCAGGAGAGGACGGGACTGCCCTGGAGATAAAGTGCTCAGCAGGTTGGAGGCCAATAACGCTGGATATGTCATGATGTTTACGGTCTCATATTGCATTTTAAAAGATGTTTTTTGAGTGATTGGTATTACTGCTGTCTGCTCTCATTTCTGGGTGATCCACATCAGCGCAGTTCCTCTGAGGACAAATAGGTTTCTACCTTTGCTGCACAAAATCTGTCATTCCACAAAAATCAAATGTGATCAAGCCTTACCATATTAAACAAAACTCCTGTGAGTCCTCTTGATATGTTGCACAGTGTGTGCCTAGCATAACTGAACATGACCCTCCTCCCTTTTCCTGCTCCAAAGAATGATGAGTTCCACACTAACCAACCTAATTAACAAAAAACAATGTCCCTTATCTAAAAGCGGAAGAGGAAGAAACAAAAATGAATTTTGACCGTACAATTATCTGGACTGCATAAGTCTAGTATCAGTGGTCAGCACAACACCATTTGGAACCAAGGTGTGGTTGAAAGGCAGCTAAAGGCTGAAACAACTGCTGCAGCAAAGGCTCATTTAAACTGAGTGTGGGTGCCAGTCAGTTTTCCTCCAATCATTGGATGGCTCTCTGGGAGATGAGTGACAAAAGACATGACCACAGCACCCCCTGCAGACAGGGAGCGTGAGCAGCACAGAGCAGAAGGCAAATGTACACATATTTCATTTGTTAAAAGTTGTTAAACCTCTGCATTAAAGCTGTTTTTGACAAACCTTCCAACACAGTCAACACCTCCTGGCTGGTGTGTTGAGAGGAGTGTTTTTTCCTGTTGACAGGAGTTAGGAGTCAGGCTGCTGTTCTGCATCTATTCTTTGTGCTGAGCCAGGCTACCTACATTTTGACCCCAGCTCTAGCTCTTTACACACAGGGACTGATATCGTACTAGGGCCAGGTTTATAAGAAATAGATTTTCTGATATCAGTTCATAAAATCCGCCAGATTTCATGACTTCTACGTGACTAGTCTTGCTGGAACATACAACAAAATTAATCAGTGTTTGGTTCCAAAACATGACAGATGCTCCAACTCTGACAGCACTGCCAGTCCTGAAAGCTGACACACAGCAGCATTTTGGATTTAAAAAGGATGACGACAGAGAAGAGCTGGACAAAAGATGTGAATGTCTGAAACCATTAGTTTCAACATTAGTTTCAAAACTGAAATATTGCATCAATCTAATCAGGACCTTTTGAATCTCATACACACACCGATTGAAGAGATCTGTAGGGAGCCAGCCCTAATTAATAGCATGTTGAACACTTGAACTGAATTTGAATAGCTGAACTTTTGAACTTTACTTTCTGAGTGCTTGTTCTCTTAATGTATTGCATTTCTTTTTGAAGTGCACATATTCAAATCAGGTTTTAAAAATATTTTCCATTTCTCAGGGACATTTCTCGAGGTTACGAAACTGTTCCTATCACCTGCGTTAATGGAGTCGACAGCGAGCCGTGCCCTGAAAACTTTAAATACATACCAGACAGCTGCGTCACGTCCCTGCTCAACATAGACAAGGACATCACTCACTTGCAGGTGAGACTGGAGCCCTCTGTAACTCTGCATTTATTATAGCGCTCTAAGGACGGTGGTATACTCTTTTGATCTTCCACTGGAGCTTTAAGTGACGTTAAATAATATAACAAGCGGTAAAAGCAGCAACATGTCATAATACCCAGCCTCTAATAGCTCACTGTTTGTGTCACTCAGCACTGCAGCTGTACAGATGACTGCTCGTCCAGCAGCTGCATGTGTGGCCAGCTCAGTCTGCGATGTTGGTATGACAGCGTAAGTTCACACACATACTTACATTCCACTTCATCTTATTATTTTTTTTAAATAAATTGCAAACTCCAAGATTCCAGTAGATTTGAAGGCGCCTCTGTCTCTCATAGAGGTTGGGGTTGTGCAGCTCTTCATCTAAGAACTCACTGTGGCTACCCCTTCTGGTTCCATTACTCTGTAATAGTCTAAATTGACCCATATAAATACTTGCCTTCTTGTGTTGGTGAATTTTTGATTTAGTGTTAAGCTCAGTGATTGTAAATACCTGCATTTCCTGTGATTAATTCAAAATAAAAGTCAGCTGGTGTTTTGTCAGCTGTGTGTCTTAATAATGCATGGACTTAATACTTAACTTCTTGCATGTTTCCAGTAGTGTATACCAGTGCAAATAGGTCTTTCACCATTGTGTAATGTAATTCAACAAAAGACCACTAAGCACTATTTAAATCTTTAAAACTTGTCCACTCTGCCCAACTCTGTTTCTAGAAATGATTTGGAGACTCAGATGTGTCTCTTTGAAAGAATCTGGGTTTTATATGTGCTGTTGTTATGTAAGATGTCTCATTGTGCGTGTACATGTGTACAGGAGGGTCGATTACCACTCGACTTCTGTCAGCGGGAGCCCCCAGTGCTGTTTGAGTGTAACCACGCCTGCTCCTGCTGGAGGACCTGCAGGAACCGAGTGGTCCAGAACGGACTGAGGTGACCTGTTCTGCTGTTTGAGATGCTGCGTTGTTTTCATGATCACAAAATGAACTGTTACAAGGGTGAATGGGCTTATAGGGTTTCATGAAAACGTTTGATCCACGTAGCTTCTTCAGTACTAAAAGAATGGTAGGAGGTAGGAGTTGGGGTTTAAATAGGAACATCTGAGGGTGTTGCCTATCTGCTTGCTTAGCTGTTTAGTCAAACGCTTCTTCTAACGTACACATTAGGAGTACTGCTTGCTCAATGTGCACACTTGCTAGGGACCCAGGGGTGACAGTGTTCATGCATTGGACATGGCTGGAAGGCAGCTGTTATTCCAGGATAGCGGAGGCAGGCCGCAGTTTTCTTTTTCAGGAAAAAAAAAAAAACTAGCTCTGAGTTTTTGTTCTATGTTGTTTGTGAAACTGTGTTTCTTGAATAAAATCCATATAATTCTTCAGTGTGGATGTTCCTCTGAAGCATGTTGCTGCTCTGCCAGCTGCTGCATGAGATAATGACCTTGTTTTTGTTTGTTTCAGAACCAGGCTGCAGCTCTTTAGGACACAGAAGATGGGCTGGGGAGTGAGGGCCACACAGGATATCCCTCAAGGAACATTCATTTGCGAGTGAGGATGGACTCTCACAATAGAAGCGACTAAATTCAGTGTTTCACAGCATCAAATATTCAACAGCTCTATCCCTCCTCTCCCACTGCTTCCACAGGTACGTTGGGGAGATTATCTCTGATGCAGAGGCCAACAAAAGAGAGAATGACTCTTTCCTCTTTACTCTCGACAATAAGGTAATTGAGTTAGTTTACATGATTTTTTAAGGGTGCCCTAGGCAGCTGTGGGTAAGCCATACAGCATCACTGATTCCCCTGTAGAGGTCAGTCATCAGAAATAAAAGTTCAAGCTAGGGTGACGTTGTACAGTCTAGGCCAAACTTCTGCAGACAGAATGTTTCTTTTTCACTTACATGCCCTGGAGTCACCATGTTGACACCAGGGCACGTGGTTATTAAATATTTTAGACCACCCCTGAGAATCCTGCTCAAAGTTAGACACACTTAGTTATTTATGAAGCAATCACTGATTTTCAGCAAGGAGAAGGGCTTTTATAGTCCATGGGGCTTTTTTGTAGAACGCACTGAGCTGCACTTGTCTGCCAGATTTCGAGTAATTCAGACTTATTTCAAGGCTATTTCATTTTAGACAGTAAAATGCCTGGGCTATAGGTGAGGTTTGAAAAAAGATGAGATGAAAAGGTTATACATTGGATGCACCTGTGTTTCCTCTTCTGACCCTGTCTCTGTGCTGGGGTATGCAACACCCTTCTTAATGGGGGGAGGGGGAGGATAGGAGGAAACATACAGCCCTGCTTATTAGTTTTTGTCCCCTTAAAAATAAATTGAAAGTCCTAGTCCTGACCTTAACCTGACAGAAATGTTGTGGAAGGACCTGAAGCACGGTTCAGTACTGAGGAATTAGCAAAAATTCCTAAAAGACACAGTAGACAGCTGATCAGCAGTTACCAGAAATGTGTAGTTGCAGTTATTTCTGCAAGTGGGTCATGCCAGACTGGAAATGGTTCACCTACTTTTACAACTCACAGATATATACAAATGACTTGGTGAAAATCTGCTGATGTTTTGAATACTTTTTATGCAGAAATGTTGAAAATTCTGACAGTCACAGTAATGTTAAAGCAGAATACGCAGAATGGAAGCACTCCTGTGACTGAGATTCTTTTGGGTCATCTTTTGGTGCAGGTCGGGGACATCCACTGTATTGATGCGAGACTCTTTGGCAACATCGGCCGTTTCATCAACCATCTGTGTGAGCCCAACCTGCTGGCTGTGAAGGTGTTCACCATGCACCAGGACCTACGCTTCCCCAGGGTCGCCTTCTTCTCCAGCAGACCCATCAAAGCTGGAGACCAGATTGGGTGAGTGGTGGAAAAACACCAGGTCTGTGTGATGCTGTTAAAATGCAGATGACATGATGATTTGGTGCCTCTTCCTCGTCAGGTTTGATTATGGCGATCACTACTGGAGGGTGAAGAGCAAGTACTTCAGCTGCCAGTGTGGGTCTCTCAAGTGTCGTCACTCAGCTGCTACAAGATAGAAACTCACCGAACATCACACTGCCTCCATGACCGCATAAACTCTATGATTAAACCTCTGATTAGGTACACAGCAATGAGATTTTCCAGTGTTCACCTAATTTTTATTTTTAAGCAGCAAATGATAAATGTTCTCAGTGCACATGACCTGCCATATTTACTGTAATTACCGAATGAGAATGGTTTTCTGGAAGTCCGTTTTGTGACCATCGGTTTAACTAACTTTGCAGCCAGGTTATTAGGAATTAAAAATCTAATTTGTGGATGATTCCGTAAATTGCAAAGTGAATTAATGACACATTTTAGTAGTCTGATCTTTTCTACGAACGTGTTTTTTTTTTTTACCGCACGTCTACTGAGCAATTAAATGCCCTTTTAAAACATCTTTGCATCCTTTTTTTTATTTCTGTGTCAATAGACCTTTAAGTTAATAGAAGCTTATCTCATGTTGTGTGATGAGATACGGCTCACAGTGTGTACTGTGGATGGGGTTGAAGTCCAGGCTCTGTGCAGGCCATACAGGGTTAACCATTCTCTCGCTGCTGT
Organism: Planiliza haematocheilus; assembly: GCA_005024645.1. Lineage (NCBI taxonomy): Eukaryota > Metazoa > Chordata > Actinopteri > Mugiliformes > Mugilidae > Planiliza > Planiliza haematocheilus. Next base: position 3,411,304 of record SRSE01001198.1, on the reverse strand, counting down.
TCCTATGCTACAATGGCAGTGCAACCACCTACATAAGTTGTGGTGGAGACCATGCTCACCCTTTCATGGAAACCTCTATTGATGGTGGCCTCATCCAAGCAACAATGGTTCAGGGATGATTTGAAGAATCTTGGATTTTCTTCTTACTCTTACTCTATTGCGAACACAATTGATGGTCTCAAAAGAAGTCTGTTGGGCCAGTCAAAATCATTTGGCTGGGGGCTTTATGTGGTGATGGATGGAAGAGTTGAATTTGTTCACAACTAAATTGCTCTGACTTGGTTGTAGGACTCTCAACTTGTATCACCCCATAAAATGCCCCCAATGTGAATAGACTTTCACCATAGAGTTTTTTGATAAGAATTAGCTACATACATGCCATATACTGTGTTATTACTATACTATTAGCACCATCTCCATTTGAGAATGCTGAATTAGCAATGTTTCGTTCTCTTTTCATGCATTAAAAATATATCTGTTCCTCCTCAATATGCTCACACACAGCACATCCTTACAGACACACACAGTACATAACACCCCATGTTTTGTCCCTGGAGGCTGTGGTTTGTAGTACTATTGAATTGTAGTGCGTCCTATTATTTTGTCCTCAATGGACTATAGGCCGAAGAACAGAGGCACTTTTAATTCAGTCCAGCACCACCAACTAAATCCTCCAAAGCAGGGCGGGAATTTCCTCCCACGATGGCCTTGATGCCGCCCGCACTGCCCCAGTTGGTTTTGCGGTTTTCTAGTCTGCCTCTTTCCTGTTAACACTGCTGTGACAGCTGCGTCTTTTGAGAAAAAGCGTGTTTTGATGTCATTCATCATCAGCGGTGAGTTTGATTCGAACCTGCATGAACCACTCGGACGGGCTGTAACCGTAACAGGACTTCCCATTACGTTAGTGCGGGGGGGTTAGAGCAGTGCCATCTCACTCGATGGCACTGGGTTAGATCGCGTGCCACTGAAAAAAAAAATGTTTTATGTTAGTCCAAAGTAATCTTACATTTGAATTACCACGCCGTGTCAACATGAACTGAACTTCAGAGCAGTCACGAAGGAGGATTAAGGGCAGGACTGCTTTATTAGAATCCATTCAATAGTCTACCTGATGTTTTGGCAAACGAGTGTACAGTCGATTACTTGAGTAACATGCTCTTATTTTGAAAATAATGACGGAAGTCTCTCTCTCCTCGTGCTGTAACTTGATACCGGAGTGGCTTCTCCCTCTCTCTCGCTTGCTCTCCTCCCTGTTGCTATGGAAACAGGGCCGGTCCAGGTGGAGCCTCTGGCTGGCGTCTTGTCGGGTCACGTGTGGGTCTGTGGACGGGGAACATCGGATGGAAAGTGTTGTCTCCGGCGTTCACGTCAACGGCGAGTTCGTGGAAACAAGCAGCTCGGATTTCTGCTCAAAGAAACCGAGGAAGGCTGCGTGATTTTTTTTTAAATTTTATGTAGGGTTTGATTTGTTCTTGTTTGTTCTCCTTCTGTGGGGCTTGGTGCTTCAGAGAGGAGTCGATTAACTCGCAGGGATCTTTGGGGAAGGGGATGTTGCTGCTGCTGCTGTCTGTGGACGGTCTCGGATGGAGGATATGTCTTGACTCCTCACTGTGAGCCAGTTATTTTTCTGCGCCGCAGTCTTTTGCATCAAAGTGGCAATTTCTTACTTTTATTTCAGATAATTCTTTGGATTATTTTCTTCGTTTGGAAGCGCCTATCCCTTTGACTTGCAGCGCTGACGCCCGTGTGTGCAGCCCCCCTGAGGACCGGGGCTAGACGACCGGAGGAGGACCACCCATGAAAATGATGTATCATGGAGGAGTGAGACCGCTCAAACTTTGAGCAACAATTTGACGCCGGGGACAGACAGCATGGGAGCCATCAGACCGACGTGGATGACAGAGCCTCTCCTCGTTTGGTTGTGAATGTTTGACTCCTGCGGTCGCGGCAGACTCGCGCACCCAAAGGACCTGCTGGGGGACGGGGCGACAGTGTGCGTTGTGATGCTTCTTCCCCACAGTCTCTTTCCCGGTGTCAGTTTTGGTTTCTCCAGCAAGATCCGCGCTATTCCACAATGGCTCGCTTTGAAGACGAACTGCCCAGCCGCTATGGAGGCGGCTGTCCCGCGGGGCCGCCCAGAGGGGCCAACCGACCGCCGGGGCCTCCCGGGGGCCCGAGGGTGTACAAGCAGACGATGGCCCAGAGAGCCAGGACCATGGCTATCTACAACCCCATCCCAGTCAAACAGAACTGCCTCACCGTCAACCGCTCTCTGTTCATCTTCAGCGAGGATAACATCATACGGAAATATGCCAAAAAGATCACCGAATGGCCATATCCTTACACCCCAGCCTACCCCCTTAGACAAGCCCTGCAATCCGTCACACCACTGCGCCGAACTCCGCCTAAAAATAAGCCAAATTAAGCTTCCTCGCTCGCAATAGAAACAAACATCGAGAAAACAATGCATTGCTCTTCCGGCAATTACATTAAAGATTATACTTTTTAATTCGGGACTAATAAGACATAGATACAAATAATAATAATAATAATAATAAAAATGACTCTTGCAAGTTTTATTTTAGAAAAGTGTCCCCACAGATGTTGACAGTGAAGGGAACCTTAAAGAGACCAGTTTGTTAATGGAGTATGACGTTATTTCATCAATTTAGAGAACTTTCATCATGTATGTTTGGGAAGCTTGGAAGCAAAAGGTGTTTAGTGTTTGGTTACAATTAGAAATATATTTAATATGAAGTCTCCTAGTCCAGAGTTGTCTTTTCTTGTTAAGCTGCTGTACCTTCTTAGACATTTCTGCTGTTGTAAAGCGGCTGCATGCTTGCTTTCTGTCCCTGACATTTCCTGGTGAAGGCTGCTGTTCTGCAGAGGGTGCTGTCCATAGTGCTGAACTCCCAGCAAACTGCATGGGTGTGACGCCAAACAAACAAGCTTGTGGCTTGTGATACGCAGCTCTTTATGGGCTTTGAAAGCAGCTGCTGGGGCCTTTTTAATACATACAGCCTGCAGTGCCACCTGTTGAACTTGTGCAGATTCTCACCTGTGCAGATTTTTTGACTATATTTCTGAGGAAGAATTCAACACCTTATGTGTTTATTCATGCTTGAGTCATTGCCTGGCTACTCCTTGTGCTGAACCAAACCCTCATCAGGCTGTGATGTCGCATTGCCAAGCCTTTTATTCTGATGCAGAGCATTCATGGCAGGCGCTGCAGGATGATGCATTGTGGCCGCCCGAGCGGCTGGAGCCCAGTGACTGGAGCCCATTGGCAGGCTCCGTCTCCTGAGGTTCTCCTGGCTGAGCTGGAACAGTCCCCACGGGATGTCGGAGTGGTGGTGGTGCCTAATGACACAAACAGCGTGCCGTGCAGGGAAGGGAAACACCCAACAATCTGCCCAGAGCTGTGTCCAGTTTCCTGAAATATGACAGAGATTTTAGGCTGTGACAGATGGCTAGACGATTGCTGTATTTTTATCTGACAGGTGAAGAGAACGTGTGTGATCATCTGTCTGTAAATCACAGAGGAATTATGAGAAGCCCACGGTGTAGTTAGCCATAGCGGGGTTTTAATGGTGCATTAAGTTTACTTGTCACTGCTTTGTAACAGCTTCTGTGGTTTTGGAGCCTTCCAAAGTCTTAGAAAAACCCAACCCTGGAGAAACATCAGGGTTTCTCAGCCTGGGCTCATGGCTTAAAAAATTTAACAGGAAGTCTGCATTATGAATCAAGGATGGTGACAGAAGACGGCATTAATGAGGCAGGGCAGGGGCTGGAGGGGACGGGATGCTCTAATGAAACATGATATGTAGATGCATTATGGGACATGTTCCTGATCTTAGCTCTAAAAGTCATCTTTGTTATGTGGTTAAGAGCCTAATCTGCTTTATTTACATGCAAGCTAAATACTGTATTCAGCAGCAGGCTACACATTCCTAGTGCTTACTCACGTGGCAGCTAACGCACCATGATCCATGAACGGTCTAACAGTCTCACTGTTTTATACCGGATGGAAATTGCACCATTGTGTGTCAAGCAAATTTGACCTTAGAGGCCAGAAATAACCCAGAATTACCTGGAAACCTTGAAAAAGAATAGCAACAATAAATAAATAAATAAAAATTATATGCGGGAAATTTTGCTCTAGTTCATATTCATGTTCAAATGTATTGGAAACTTCAGCAAACATAAATAAATACATGTATAAGTAAAAAGTAAGTAAAGAAATAATAAAAAAAAATAAAAAGTGAGTAGTAGTAGTAGTTACACTGATGGATACTGACGTCTAGTGTGTAATACTACCAGCATTACTTTCCTAAGCATTGTATCAGAATAGATGAACTGTGTTTCCACAAGCTGCTTTGAATATTATGCGGTATGGATGTGGGACCCACTGTCTGTGATCTGCTCCGTCTGTCTTATGACTCTCTTTTCAATGATTTGTCCCGGTCTGGTAAAACTCTCTCCGTTCTCTCTGTTTATAAGATGTCAGCCGTGTCCCACAGCTGTCACTGATACGTGCCAAAAGATCTTTTAGCTAAATTTGCCTGCAGCTTCAGGTGCAGAATATGTGTTCTCAGCTTGTCTGTCTTGACTTCTGTTGAAAACTTCCTTAACACTCGCACTCCATTTGAGTACATGATCCTGGCCACCATTATAGCCAACTGCATCGTGCTGGCCTTGGAGCAACACCTACCGGCCTCAGACAAAACCCCGATGTCAGAGCGTTTGGTGAGTATGACTGCTGCCTGTTTTGTAAGAGGCTTGTTTTCAGACTGCAGACTCTGTACTTCCTGCTATCTGTCAGTTATAGACTTGTACGCAGCTTCATCCAGTCCTCCCTCTTTTTTTTCTGTTCCTGTTCTCATACGTTTGAACCGTTCAGCGTGCATTAAGCTGTTTACTGATAATAATTGTAAATGCAAAGCAGTGTTCTATTTTTCATGCCGTCGGTGTCAGCTGGGGTCTCTCCTCGTCAGCGCCGCAGGATAATCTGAAACCTGCAGAGCTGCCTTTGATGCCCCTGTGTATCATTACCTCAGGTTACCCCTGCTGCGCGTTCTCCCCCACCTCTCTCTCGCTTGTTAAATTCTCCATTAAAGAAGCGAGTGCTGTGAGCCCTTCTGTCCAATCAAAGAGCGGCTGGTGGCAGGGGCAGGGCTGTTTTAAGAATGAAATGTCACTCCCTGAGGCAAGGAGCCTCGCAGCTGCCCGCTTTCATTGATCCACTCTGTGAGATGGGGCTGAAACCCCTGTTTGACAGACACACCACAGAGTTCATCATGATCAGATGTGACACCAGCTCTGCTCCTATACGGCTTACACCAATCCGCCATAACATTAAGACCTCTGACAGTTGAAGGCAATAAGAGGTTATCTGTCGCTATTATTATACCTCTCAGTGGAATGGATATATTAGGGAGCAAGTGAACACGTTGTCCTCAAAGTTAATGTTAAAATTGGCGAGTGGAAGAATCTGAGTGACTTTGACCAGGCCCAGAATGTGATGGCTTGACAATTAGGACAAAGGATCTCCAAATCTGCTGGCGGCCAAGACTTACTGATGCATGTGGGAAGCTAAATCTGGCCCATATGGTCTGATCCTCAGACTGCTGGAAAAATGAATAATGCTTCTGACTGACACACAGCAGGTTGTTTTGTATGGGGCTGCGTAGCTGCAGAACAGTCACGGCATGTCCATGGTGACTCCTGTTGTCTATTGAAAGCTCCTACTACGGGCGCACGGGCATCAGAACTGGACCATGAAGGTGGCTGGGTCAGGGCTGTTTTGAGACATACACAATATTAGGCATGTGGTCATAATGGTATGGCGGATTGGTGTATCTTTCTTTCCCTAGCGGCTGTCTAGTCCTAATAAACTACTGCAGGGCTAAAAATGCCTTGACTCCTGTCAGCGAGCTGTGCCAAGTATGCGACGGCTAATGATTATTTTCATTGCTGAATAATCTCCTAATAACTTTTCTATGAAGCAATTAATTTTTTAATTGGTTATGTTATTTGTTATTGTCATGCTGCTATGGATGACAGGCCATTGCAGATCTCCCGCAGTTGGTGTAAGAGGAGGGAGTGGGGGATAAAAAATATGAGTAAAGCACTGTACAACGAACAAACTGTCCGCAATTTCTTTGTGGCAGAAAGCTGGTCTCTGATTGGTTCTTGGACTATCCAACTGCATGCAGAGATTTTTTTTTCTGTCAACAAGCTAACAAGTGCAGTTAGACTTGTATGTTTTCTCAAAGACATTTCACCATTCTGTGGGTGTTCCCCACTCAGACAGGTGTGAGTGGGGTTGAAACACTTCCCTTCACTCATTGATAATGGAGTCTCTGGCCAATAATGAGTTGTTGGAGAACCATTCATTGGGGAAGAAAAAGAGAAGATTCCTCAAATTAGTGTTGTTACAGACCCTAGTCATGCCACACATGTTCCTATTAAAACCCCAACTCCACACCAGTCTGTAAGAACATAAGAAGCTACTCTGATGAAACATCTTGAAGAAACTCTACAAGTCCAGCGTCCCTTGTCTCAGTTTGTTGTGTGGATGTACCATGGCCAGAATGACAAAAAACCTTCACACACAAATCCAAATGAAGTGTAGAGTTAATCTGGCTTCACCAGGCTAACTCTGTTCTGCAGACACATTTAAGTAGAGTTTAAGGAGCAATATGGAACACTATGCAAGGTGTTGCACTTGTATCTGGTCTAGTAAAGGTTTTCTGTCATGCTGTTCATGCAGTACATCATCTGAAGCAGAGCCACTGCATAAAGCATAAAGAAAATCCATCGACCAGAACTGATTCAAGCCTCCCAAAGCTAATAGTTGATCTTGTTTTGTGTAAGGTCCAAAAAGAACACGCTCGCTATTTCTATTGTTAATATTTTGAGTGTTGAATCAATCTGTCTTGTTTTCTGCAAATAAAATGCACCATCACCGATGTCCAAATTCCACCTAACCACCTGAAAACCATCTCCTACTCCCCTTACGTTCCTACACTGTAGGCCACTGTCAGACTAGTGTGGTGCAGAGGGCTTGATTTTAGCGTCCTCAGTGGAAGCTCGTGAGGACATAAGCTGTCAGACCTTTTATTTAATAGCTGACATAAACTGTCCAGCGTGTACTTTTATTAACACAGGTGAAAGTCTATATTTTCATGAACCCTCCTCATTCTGCTTTCCTCTCTCCTAACAGGACGACACAGAGCCCTACTTTATTGGAATATTTTGTTTTGAGGCTGGCATCAAGATCATCGCCCTGGGCTTTGCTTTTCACAAAGGCTCCTACCTGCGTAATGGGTGGAATGTAATGGACTTTGTGGTGGTCCTAACAGGGTGAGTAGCGCTGGCCTAATGGCTTGTACAGCTGCTAACTGATAGGGCTGATGGGCAGCAGCGATTAATGAGGGGAGGGGAGAGCTTTGCTGCTTGTGTGTGTGTGTGTGTGTGTGTGTGTGTGCGTGTGCATGTGTTGCATTTTTAATGATCACTAGAGTCAAGCCATTCCAGATGGCAGGGTGCTTTCTTCCTGTCTGAACAAACAGAGGCTTGATAAGGTGGCAGTGTCTGCATCACACGTGCAGAAGACCGACAGTACACACATTACTGTGATGCATGGTTTCAGGGAAATCTTGTTTTGTTTTTTGTTTTTTTGTGGAATGATGAAAACCATTCAAATTTTCCAGCTATAACACAGTGTTGCCTTTGGAGTCAGATTTCTGATTGTCAGAGGCACTGGAGCTCATTCCATCCCTGTGAAGGGGACTGTTTCATGTATTGTGCTGGAGCTGGTGTCAAGTGATAACTAGCATGTGATAGATGATGTCTGCTTTGTACAATAGAAGGAGGATCATTCCTAAACGAGCGTTTCTGCCTGAGAGTAAAACAAAATATAGAGCTCCTACATCAAATGACACAGCCACCTGATGTCAGATAAACATTCACCATAATAGAATGTTACATTCATTTCAGTTTTATTTGTGTTACGTCAGTAAGAATTCAAGTGGTCACAGGATGCTTCACAGAACCCAGAGCCTGACCCCCTGTGAGGGAGCTGTACTCACTCCCTCACCTGTCAGGTGTCCAGTTGAGGTGGTGTTGAAGAAGCACACTTGAACGCCACATAGATGCCAGGTGCTTTCAATGTAGACTGGACCATCTAGGATTTAGAGGGGGAGAAACTGAGATTGTTCTCTTTTGTAGTTTTTCTTTGTTAAGCCTAATATTAATTCAAGATTAAAAGATTTGTTTGAAGTTGAGATATGTTAAAAGGGTTTAATCTAAAAACGTGTTTATATTTGTAGTTTTTAGGTTTGGTTGTTTTAATTTCTACCTTAAAGATGGTTTAGTCTACATTTAAGGAGGTGTTAAATTAGCCGGGGTCTCTTTTGTCGGGGAGGGGGCTGGGTTTGGAACAAGATGGCTTCTGTTGCCAGGTCATATTTTGTTTTTGTTTTTTTGTTAATAAAGTGATCAGAGCTCTGAGTTCGGTGGCTTGGTCATACTTTTGGGAATACTTTATGGTTCTTCTGAAGGCCGCTCTCATTCTGGGTGGGGGGAGAAAACATCAATCCCTAACACCCCCCAAGAGAAATTACTAAAGCCATGGGAGCAAGGAAGAAACCTTGAGCAGAACCCAGCTCATATGGGGGGAACCCATCTTGTTGAGGCCAGCTTCCTAAACCTATACCTGCATAAGTAAGGGATGGTTCAGGATCATCTGAGCTATTTTAAGAGAATAGTTAAAATAGAAGTCCCAAGTAGAGAGGGTGTCTGCCTCCCAAACACAAACTGGGAGCTAATTCCACAAGACAGAGGCCTGGTAGGTAAAGGCTCTACCTCCCAGGCTACTTTTTAAAAAACTCTAGGAACCTACACTTTGAACCTACATGAGTAAAGAAAACATTTAAGTTTGTTATATAAACCCAACCATGTTGAGGTTGGTTTAGTTGAGCTTCTTCCACCACTCTGAATCACCCAAGCTGTTTGATTAAAACCAGTATAACAACAGTATAAAAGTATTTCTAACACTGCTCACTAAACATTTATCCGCTACAGTGATCCGTTACAGTACTTGACCGTTGTACCAGTTATTCTACTGATTAATCAAGTAATCGGAGAAGAAATGCCTGTGAAAGGAGTTAGGGGTGGCCCAACACCAAGCTGGTTCTCCATAGATGCCACTAGTTGGTGGTTGGGGCTCTCTCCTTATCCCACAGTCAGTGAGCTGTAGCTGAATACTATGTATAACATAATGTTGTATTTATCTTCTCGATACTCCTCATCCAGCTCTTTATTGATGCTGTCATTGGTTCACTGCTAAGGAGCTGTTTTCATTAATGAGATGAACTGTTCTTTCAGACAGGAGTCATGATCAGCTCACCACCAGCTCAGCCACCTCCACCCTAGATCCTGTTTTTATGCTGTGTCTGTCTGTCAGTGTTAATGCCCGTATCACTGATGCTGGCTCTGTTCTGCACCGGGGACCAGTTGTTGCTGCTCTCCCTGAACAGAGCCATACTGCCACCAAAAAGAATTTACTACTTTAACTAAAGTGTTCCTGATATATAATAAAACTGGAGCGGAATTGAAACATAACATATGACAAAATGTTGTTTCTGAAACCGCAACTGTTATGTTCAAAGCAGCAGAGCCAGTATATAAATGCAGTAATAGCTCTGTGGAAAGAAATGTAAACTGTAAACAGATCTTGTTGTCCTTCCTCTGCTGCTGTTGTGGATTCATTGCCTGCAGGTATGCAGCTGGAGAGCACAGCTCATGGCTCATCCTGCAGCTAATTAGCCAAGTTTTAAATGATACCTGGCAAACTAAGCAGCTGCAGTTGACAGCTTTTGTTTTAGTTTGCTCATAACAATTCATTTTAGCCTTACAAGCACACTGTGATAATGTACAACATACTAACAGCTGTTAGTCTGCAATCCTGCCGAACAGATATTATTTTAAAGGACTATTATTGGCTTTTTTTTACCTTCAAAAGGTAACTGTAGTTGTTATCAGCTTGAGTAAAAGGGTACCAGATAGAGGGGAGGTTGCTGCATGACACCAAATTGAACAAGATAATATTTAGAATAGTCTGTTTCATTTGGACATTTGGACTCTAGCGATGAAGCATTGCTGTAGCACTAATGTTGCACAAAGACGTCCGGAGCGTTAGCTGGCTCAGCTAGCTGCCTCTGGAGACTTTCATTTTGAGTGATTTACATCAACGGGCAGATCACAAGGTTACTATTTCTTGGATTATTCTTTCTTCCATCTATCATCCAGTGACATGATAGTTCAATACATGATGGCGGAACTGTTCCAACTACAATTCCTCTTGCAGGCACCTGGATATTGCTTGACATTTTCACTAGAAATACATCAATCATGGATCCCAGCAGAACTACAACTGTCATGATACAATGATCAGTCACTCTGGTCTTTCAATTTACATCCTCCTTGGAAATCTGGAATTATTGCTGCACTGATAGTGCTTAGACTTGGTTAAAAACAAAATCACCTGTTTAATAGCCATGACTATGATTATGACTATGACTATGACTATGATTTACCCCAGACCTCTATTTACCATTTTCCTCAGAAATAATGGAAAGAGAACTTGCAGCTCAGGTCCTCACTCATCTCTTGGACAGTAATTTGTAGTTTCTAGTTGATTCCGTCCCTTCCAAACAATGACAGCTGAGTCCCAGCACTTACTAATCTTTCTCGATTGTGCTGATGCTGTTGATAGGAATTAGCCTCTGTTGGAATCACTGGCCTCACTCTTTCCTGGTTCAGATCGGATATAATTGGTTGTAACTGGCTCAAACGTTTTAGCGGTGCTCCTCAGGGCAATGTCTTGGGGCCTCACTTTACACTTTACTGTGCTTGTAAGACATGGTATGTCTTGAAAAGCCCCTGTGAATAAAATAACAGATTTTATTTTATTTTACTGATATTGTTATTACTGTAGGTTATATTTACTTGGAGCTATTTCAAATCTTTATTTACTTGTTGTAGCTTAAAACTATTTTAATTGTTATACTTTTACATCTATTTTGACCATTTTTAGATTGTTTCCGGTAGCTTTTTAAAATTACATGCTCACTCTCTGTCTACTACTTCTTCATTACTTTGGTTTGCTTTTATCAAATCATAAACTCTGTTTTATCAGTCTAGTTTTATACGAAATCCTGTAACTGTAACTAACAATTATTTTGTATTCTACTGGGTTTTTACTTTTAACTTGTCACGCTAGTACAGATCATCTTGGGAGTAACCCAAGAGGGTCCCTTGGTATTGAATGAGAAGGCTAGTATGGTAATAGTGTTATTGGTGTGGGGGGATGGAGAAAATGTGAGCAGGGTTGGCGGTAGCAGTGGGGGTAGTGATGAAGGATGCTGTTACACTGCAGAAAGTCCCTGGACGCCTGCTGGTACCTCCAGGGGATGGCCCAGCCTCTCACACAATTGCACAGAGGTTTATTTGGACCATCTTGGGCTTGTGTCAGGAACCTTACTTGAAATAAACAGAGCCTCCGCCAATTCCCAAAACGCTCATCAACGCCCCCGCCACTCCCACTGGAAGTCACTGGAAGCCACGGAGCCTTTGTTCCTGTTGTTTTCTTGTGGAGGTGGCCTTTTTGTTGGCTTCCACCAAGTGTCCCAAGGATAGCTGATGAAAAAGTAGCAAGCTGGTTACACAACAAATTGTACAGTTTCTGGTCCTTCCTCAGTTTGATGTTTTGTAGTTGCACAGTAAGGTAGCTGCTCTTTAAGATCTCACAACACACTGCAATAGGACAAAAGGAATAGAATACAGGGTAACCAGTGTTTGCAATACATAACAAACAGCTACAATTATATCCAAAAGTCCTACATATACAAAAACAGCTAGGTTTGTATAAGTATGTATGGGCTGTATGAATGCATGCATGCCACATGTAGTCTGAGCTGAATATGCTGAGTGTAGAGGTGAGGATTATTGACAAATTGTCAGGGCATGCAGCCAGAGCCTCTTCCAGTGTGTGTTTGTGTGGGTGTGTGTGTGGATGGGAGCGGCCTAATTCAATTGAAGCTGAGCAGGCTGACATGATAACCATAATTGTAGGGCTGGGTGGTGGACAGAGGCCATTACAACAACGGTCTGGTCATCTTATCAATGCCACGCTACACTGACAGGCTGAGCCATGTTGTCAGGGTCGAAACTGGATTGCTTCTATGAAACTACGCATGCACATGCAGCTGACACGCTTGAACATGCATGCAGACCCATGCAGGAAAAAAACAAAAACAAACAAACAAAAAAAACACATCTCCATGATGAGATGTCCATTTCCTGCAGGATGTGCTGTGCAGGAACCCATAGCCATTAGGCATTAGCAGTGACTCACTGATTATCAGCATTCAGCTGATATGGACGCCAAGACCTCAGTCAGCTTGGAAACCAGTTTGCAATATGGACATTCACACCCTTGTGTCAGACTAAAGAATATTGGGTCTGAAAACCATGCAAGAAATAAGACAAAGGATACATCAGCTACAACATTAACATCTTGTGACAATTCAATGTTCTGCTAAGAAACTTTTCTACTTGGCATTAATGTGGATGTAGCACCCACCTAGACCAGACACCTGCACATGTTCAGCCCATAGCTATGACACTCCTGCAGGATGCAGCCTGACACAGACTCGCATGCACGTGGTTTATGAACAACTCAAAAAAGTATGAATAACAGCACAATGTTGACCTGGCCTCCAAATTCACTAGATCCCAAACTGGGATGATCCACAGAGGCCCCTCCCTTTAACAACATTCTGTTACCAGACTCACTCAGTTAGCTGTCTACTGTTGACTGAGATTAACATAGTATTTATGGATTTTCTGATGAAATTAAAACAATGATTTGATTTGTTTTATTTTATTTTAATTTTTAAAGTTCTTGGACAAAACAGCCACCCATTGTCAGATACGTGTATTTCCCCACATATTGGCTCTTTGTATTGCAGATTGTTGATGAAGTTGCTGCTGCTGGGAGCTTTCCAAGATTTATAACGGTTTTGCGAGATGAATTGTGCAAACGTCCTTTGTTGAGTCAGTGAGATGCTCCATGATGGGGTGTGTTCCAGCTGATAAAGAAAAACATAAAACTGCACACAACTGGATAGTGGCCCAACCAGTCACAGCCATTTTGCTGTTAACAAATTCAACTCCGTGGTGCTCAGATGATGTGTATAACTATGTTGCATTACTCTTCTTTCCATGACTGCATAAAACCCACCCAAACAATCTGACTGGCCTGGCAGATGATTGCTGGAGCATGATTGGTTCCAAACGGAGGGATTCCAGGTTGTACCATAAAAACATTGTAAGAAGGGAAGTCTGTGTGGCTTCCAGGCTTCCAAGTTGCAATCTTGAATTTGTGATTGAGGGTGTTATCTATTTCTGTATTTTATTCTGTTCAGATTTGTCAGTTTATTTCCATCGGCCTTGCTTCTTCTTCAGTTTCTTTGCATTTCCCACAATGCTTTTTCTTAAATCCCAAGAAAGGCTGGTGAACTCTGCAGGGCATTGAGCTGTTATTTATACACCTAAGAAGAGAGAGTGACAGACATGGCATGGTAACAGGAGGAGAGTATCCAGGGAGAAATAGTGAGAGTCATGCCCCCTATTAGTCTCTGGGTCTCTGCTTTATCTATGTCACAGTTATTCACTGCAGATGTTTTACACAGCGTCTGCTGTTAAATTTCACTGGTGCTTAGTTACAAATAGGTTGTAGCAAGATTAAAGTTACTTCCAGCTGATTGTCAGTGAATAACAAACAAAACAACAAAATCTCCAAAACAGCAACAAGCTTGTTATTAGTATAGCATCTGTGGTCTGTCTCTTTCTTAAGCCTAGTTTGTCATCACTTCTATGCCCTACCTGTAGCATAGTTCTGGACCCTATGCCATATTCTACGGTGTAGCCTGACTTGCACCTCCCTGGAAATGTAACCATACTTTCAGACATTGGTAGATGGTACAAAGATGGGAGACTTAAAAGAACCCAATCATAACAGAGATTCTTGCATCCATGTTAATGTAACTAGATGCGAGACACGCCCACTGCCATTGTTTTTTGCAGGTGCCTACGTCTACATGAAGCAGTTGTTCACACTCAGTCTAATGTATTCTGGACCACCACATATGATGCTATTCACTTCACATGTGAGTCCTCATGCATCTTTGGCTCCCTACCTTTTACGCGTTCCAATAAGATGTAGGGATTTGCTAATAAGAGCATATAGAATCTGACTCCCCCGTGCTCCTACTTAGATCAATAGTGTATTGAGCTGAACTTAGATGGAATAGTCAGCACTCCTCTTTATGTGGTAGCTGACTGGATCCAAGCAGCGGGATCTCTGCAGACGCTTGTTCATACAGTACAGCCTCCCCACTGCTGCACACAGCTTAAGATCACAGCATAGGTGAAGGAATGCAGTAGCTTAGTTTAGAATTTCTCGCATTTCACATGTGAGTCAAATTAGATCACAAACGGTCTAGGTTTTGGATGATGTACCTTTAAACCTGAAAGCCCATGATCAGAATATTTGCCTTGTGTAAATTTAGAGGAATTCAAGTATCATCACATGGACAGATGTAGTGATAATGCAACAGAGGGCTAAACAATACTTTTGTACATTTGTTTCTTTGTCATTTTATAATTTGCAATGTTGGCTCGCAGACACAAAAGACTGTGTAGGCAGAGAAGTAGGTCTGGCTTCCAGGCTAAGGTATTCTAGCAAGCGAGGCAAAGTCTCTACTTGGAGGGGTGAAAGTTGACTCTAAATTATGTGACTCTTGTTTCAACCATTGTTCCTAGAAAGATTGTTGCACATATCCTTTGCAGTGGTCACTTCATGTAGTCTCACCGCATAGTCTTTGGTTTTACCAAACTATTATTGGCTGACTGGTAATGATAAAAATTCTAAATGCTTTCTTCTGGAAGGTAATACATGTCGGAGTCAAATCTAATATTTGTTGCTTCCAAGTTTGGATTGAAGAATGGGATTATTTTTCTGCATGCACAGATCTTGCGACACGCATAGATAATTAAATATATACACAAAGGAAAACATCAGAGTCAGTCTGGTGTAGGAAAGCTGTTGTCAGCTAGAATGCTGCTGTCACAATTCCAAACTGACTTCGCTGCTGCTTGTGAAGTTGGAATCCAGAGTTCATTTGAACTCACAAGTCTGTGAGCTAGGACAGAAGTCTTTTTTTTACATGGTAGCAGGTTAGTATTTGCTCACAGTCAGACAGGATTAACGTTTCAGGGGAAAGTGGGGACTTAAACACTTCCTGTGCTCCATTGTGATTTGACTCACTGTTCCTGACGGCGGAGTCTGCTCTCGTTTAAAAAAAAATGGCTGTTCCAGGCCTCTGATTTGACTTGTGCTTTTGTGTGACTTATTTTCTTTTGAAATCTTCACAGCAAAAGCACAAAAACACCTATACAGCTACAAATAAAGCAGAGTTTTGCCTATGAAGCGGAGCATTACCTTGATTCATGAGAATCGGACCTGCAACCTGACTTTTGGACAGCAATGACATGTGACTTTACTTGGACCTGAGCTTTTTGACTTGAAAATTAGACTAGATGTGTCCCTGCCTTAAACCTGTAACCTTTTGTAACTGCTACTTATATCCCAGAGACACTTATCTGCTCTACGTCCCAACATAATTAGCTCAAAACTACATACAATTTTTCAAACATCAGAACGTGAGATTAGTGCTGATCATTCTCAAATTGCCTTGAGCCTCCCAGAGTATTGTTGTAACAGCCTTGCTCTGCTTCTCTGGCTAAAAGAAATAAGGATTTTATGCTCCATTTGTTTTTCTTGTAGCATTGCTTCTTTCGATCATTTTCTAAACTTAGATGAATGCTCTATCACTGCATCTGCTTGTTTCGGTGGTTCGAGCTATGAGTTTTCACATTAGTGAGAATCTGGCAACAGTAATTCTAGGCATGGTTTGTATTTTATGTTAAACTATTTTGTGCTGAAAGAAACGGAGAAAGAATGTGTTTGTATTCCAGTCAGCCCTCCATCTGTTTCTCTGATCGCTGTAGTCTGGGATCAGCCTCGGCAGCATACATATTGGCGCGATTATGATAAGAGCTGGTTGGTGTATTTGCTGTGTAAATGTCTTGTGATCAACAGAGGATCCTGACTGTCTCTCAGCAGCATCCACACCTCCCCCTGAACGTGTAGCAGGGACTGCTGGCTCTCAGTGTTTGGCAAACAGGCTCATAGTGCCAGTAGCCGTAGTAGCAGTGTGTAATACAGATCAGTGCTGCACACCTTCAGTAGAGAGCCAGGAGACCAAAAGAGAAAACACAGGCTCCCGCCTGAGTCCTGATGAAAGTACAGTAAAACACATGGGATAGATGTTAGCCAGTCTATTGTTTTTCTACTTTTTTTTAAACGGTCTAAAAATGACTTACATATCTGTCATTTTAAGCTCTGTCTATGTCTGTCTATAAAGCAGTTCATTCATCATCCCCTTTGTATAGTTGGTTGCTAGTGGATGTTCCAGGCTGTGGTTGCCCAGGTAACACTCTGGTGTATTTCCCCAGGCCAGATGTTTCCCAGTGAAACAAGCAGAATATTGCTAGAGTATGGACGGAGCAAGGTGAACCCTCTAAACCTGTTTTTAGCAATGGGAATTTGATGGTTGCAACCAAAGCCCTGGATGGTGATTCAAACTCTGTGCTTCCATCATTTGTCAGTCAACCCGATCAAATGCTCCTACTGGTCGTCACTTGTCATTTGTGTTAAACTTGAAACACATGCGCTTTCAAAGTTTTTTCACCTATCAGTTCTACAACTTGCTATATTTCATTACATTTTATCTTCCCTTGTCATCACATCACTTTTGCCACAGGTGATCAAAAAAGCAGAACCACAGAAATGCAAGATAGTGAGGGAGTGCAGAAAATTTCAGACATGGTGGAAAAATGAATATTTCTTCACAGAAAACGAAGAGAAGTGTTGATTTGCAATGGAACTGTTGCTGTGATGAAAGATCAGAAACTATGATGACACTAGCACATCCACACTCACACGTCTAACACCAAACTTCCTCCTGCCCTACCAACCATCCTTCAGTCCAAGAATCACTGCTCCCACTGACGCTGTTACCAGTAACAGTGAATTAAAATATATTCCACAGTATTCTGGTGTTAAAGTCCTATCCTTTCTCTTGATCCTCCACCCCACCCATCATCCTGACTAAGAAGCAAGCTGAAGCTGCTGTTTAGTGAATGAGCTGCAAACGATGAAAACCCTTTAGTGGAAAGCTGTGATGTAAGCTGTTGAGTTTCTTGACATCATATATGAAGCAGAATTTACCTACATTTATTTACAGATACAACTCACCTGGTGAAAAAAGTTTAGACTCCCCTGGTTTAGATCAACAATAGAGGGCCATTACGAATACGAAAAATTCTGTTCCAGCAGAAGTGTTATAATATAACTGACGAACTGACACACCATCAGTGTATTTAATAGAAATATAGGGAAATGAAATGCCAGCAAACATGCATTAACTGAACCCATAGACACCATCTAGTGCATTTTCCAGTCACATGTAAAACTTTTTTTTAATTATTTTATTACAAAGCTGAACAGCAACAGCAGTCAGGTGTTATAGCCCCAGACAGCTGCTTTGCCGTTATAGAGAGGATTATCAGACTCTAGGCTGTGATGGCTGTGTGGTCAGAGCTAATGCACGCTGGCCGCCACACATCTCTCTGAGAAGTCAGACCGTGGCATTTGTACAGTGAGCTCCTCTCTAATCAGCCTCTCTCTGAAGAGAAAGGCTGGAACAAATAAATGAATAATTGATTAGGTTTCACCGTGGATGAATTAGCCCAGTTAGAGAGTGCATTTTGTTCTCTTTGATAAGCGCTACATAGTATGGCTGCAGTGTACTTTACCTCAGGCAATGTTATACGTCCTACTATAAATACAGTGCTGTTATGGCATGATATGCTGGAACTATTACTTATATTTCCTATAAAGATGTGAACTATTTTAAGTCAGACAGCTCACTTGTGGCCTCTCTCTGCCATCAGATATAAATGCACTTGCTGATCTTGTCTCCAGCTTTCCACAGAGCCCTAAGAGCAGTGTTGGTCTTAGTGTGGAGTTGCTGTTTCATACCATATGGATGAAAGAAGAACTATTTTGTGGTAGATGAGAGCAGTTTTTCAGTGTTTTGATGAGACTGATAGGATTAGAAGTTGAGGTGATTGACAGACTAGAGACTGTAAGAGCATCCATCGGCATTTAGAAGTCACAGCATGTCTCCTTTTCTCCAGCTGTGGCCTCGTCAGTTTTCCAAGAGAGCTTACGTTTGTGAGAACCTCTGACAAAGGAAACAAATTCTATCATCTAGCTTAGACGTATTTTGAACTGAATTATAGTAACCGAACAACAATCATCAGCAGCAGCTTCAGGTACATCTACATACACAGAGCTGTTGTCACTGTTGCTACATCATCATATCATTGTGGTAATACACTCTTAAAAAGAGCTATTACTATTTAATCATTTCTTGAGACGACAGTGGCTTAGACTAGTCATTATTCATTAGACATTTCCTGTATGCTACATACCCTATACCTGCAGGTCTGTGCCAATCTTATCTGAACCTGAACGTTTAACCATAAACTCTACAACTAGCAAAACAAAAAGAAAAGTTTCTGTTCTAACCCAGCACAGTTTTTCTGACCTTTTATGACAATGCTCCTCTATTCGAGTCAGCCAGTGAGACGAGATGAGGAACAACAGTCGGACATCATGGTGACAGCTGGAGTCTCTTTGTCTCACTGTGCGGTGGGGACGTTGAGCTTAGTTCAGAAACAATTTGATTCACACCAACACCGTATGCTGGATAACTTCACAATGTTCTAACCTTTATACATAAGGCTTAATAATTCTTGTTAGGAAGCAGGGGTAATCCCTACAAGTAGGAATAAAATATCTTTGTGAGGTGCAAGGAAGAAAAACTGCAATTTATGTATTTAAAAGAAAAGTACAAATATCCAAAAGATGTATAAACATCAGCTGTTTGCAGCTAAGACCTAAAAAAATGGTACCAACTTCCCACAACCTCCATCTGTCAGATTACAGTGTCTGTTCTCTCCGTGCTGTGCTCAGTACAATGGTGAAGAGGCCTGACGAGGACTGGGGTGTTCAACTGGTAGCCGTGTTGTACGTGACTCTGCAGCCATTTGTTTAAATAGTCTTGTATTCCTGGAAAGCGAGCTGTGCCATCTCCTGTCCACTCCGATGAGATTGCAGCGAAACAGAACAGAGATCGTACCAGGACAGGACAGCGAGCTTATCTGGTCAATGACGCAGTAAAAACCTTTTTTTCTTCTGTCAATAATCATAAAATTTGTTATATATTTCTTTACTTGTGGGCGTGTGGCTCTGTAAACTCAAAAAGGAGGAATACCAAGTGAAGTTGAAGGACCTTGCTCATATAGTATATTTTGTTCTATTACAAGAAATCCACTGTGTTGATATATAGTTAGTTCATGACAACCAATGGATGAGCTGTGGTTAAATAGACATCTCTTGAAATCAAGGGTTGTTGTATGAGATTTGGCCAGTAGCTAGTTTGGTGGTTAATCAGTGCCAGTCACTGAAGACGATCCCATTACTCTGTCCTGCTGTTACTCCTGCTCGGAGTAACGGTTGAGCAGTCAGAGCTTTGTGTGGTTGCATCAAGAGTGAAAACATTGATCTATTTGGCTGGTTACTTTATAGTCTGGTGTAGCTGGAGAAAATTCTTATCAGAACAAAAGTCCGGTAACTCACCATTTAGATTTCATCATGGGCGTGTCTCAACCACAGAGAAACAAATCTTCTGAGACATTTCATCGGAAATAAATTCAGCAAACTCCCCAGTCCACATTTTTGTTTTTTGTTTTTTGTGGGGAAAAATTGGCATTTTATTTTAGCTGGCAAGTCTGTGTTAAATCTGCAGCATCCTTCGAGGGAGACACTGCAGAAGGTGCACATAAATCCCTCTAGAAATGATGGATTAAACATGAGTCAAGTAATTTAGAGTCAAACTTTCTTCCCTCCAGGTAGATACAGGCTCTGACTTGCTCACTAGAATGCCTTAGCCTTCTAGGTCTGGAGTCACTCTGCTGTAAACTGGCAGGAGAGTGTGTCAAGCTGAGGATCAGACCAGGAGGAAGACGACAAGGTGGTGAGCTGAGCTAAAGACTGGAGAATGAGCGGCATAAGGCAGAGTGAGGCGTAGGTTGACCTGAAGAACAGTGAGACGCAAGGTTCAGGCAACATGAAGGAGAGCATGGCTGAAACAAAAAGGCACGGTGTTGGGAAACTAGATCTGGTTTAGGATGACGTGAAGAGCAACTGCAGAGGATGATGAGTAGATGAGCCCTTGGTGTACGGGTTGATTGGCAGCAGAAGCACCACACCCAGACAGACACACAGAGAGAGGGGAAACAGGTGGAGTAACAATAAACAATAAACAAAGGAGAGGAGGAAACACAAGGGATGAGGGAGAGGCAAGGTCCAGATCATGACAGAAACGAAACAAAGCATGTTATTATTATTACATGGAATGGACTCCCTGGGTTTGAGAAGGATACAGCAGGCTATAGAAATGTTTAGGTTATGAATTTGGTGAATATCATTAAGAATTATTCACTAGAGAAGAAGGAGAAAGTTTCCTTCAAGACACCAAGCTTCTCTTAGTGTTCAAGGTGGAAAAGTAGCTCTACGAGTTACGAGCGGTGGTCGTTTACTTGAAGAAATAACTGAGCCATCTTGTTTTTAAATCAAGCCGTTCAATTGTGTCAGGCTTTTAAAGTTTTACATCTTAAGCAGGAACCTGTGGGATTTGTTGTTGTTGACAAGGACATCAGACTTCCTCTCAGTAAATCCTTAAACAACAATACTGATATGTCATCTTCCTTTAGGACCTCACACCTTCCTCACTGTGTGACATGAACAATGCCAACAGGCAGTTCTAAAGTATTTCCCCTTCCCTCTAATTGGGTCCCATCTGTTTTCCTGGCAGACGTCTGCAGTGTGACAGTAACTAAACAAATGATCACTACAAGAAATGATAGTTACTATTCATAGTAAGGCCCAGGCACTCTGTTATTTGTTAATTCATTTCATAAAGCCGTGCTATACATGTAGAGATATGAATGTGTGAATGTAAAGAGACACAGTCTATTCTCTCTCTCTGAGCCAGCACTGGTCTCCTGGCTGTTTGTCTCTAATGAGATCAGTGGAGCCTCCTTTGTTTCTATGGCGACACCTCTAGACGTCTTTGTTGTGGCTTACCCTCCCGAGCATCTCTCACTCCCTGCCTTCCGTGTCTCTACTATTCGGCTTTGCAACCTCCGTATCCTCCCTGTTCCCCTCACGTGTCTTTGCCCGGGTCTCCTGTCATTTGTCAGTGTTACAGTACTTTAATCTGTGTCATCAGGCTACTATACATGTGCCCCTGGTCCCTGCAAGAGAATGAATGTGTCATACACTAGTAAAGATGGAGACGCAAAAGTTGCAGTGCAAGTGTATTTGGGGTGATTTTGTTATGAGGTAACGGCCATAATTATCAGGAAATATCATCTGTATGCCCAGATGAGGAGGCGTAAAAGGTTTTTACTGCCACCCATAGGTCAAGGCAAATGTGTGGGGTTGTTCATCTATAACAGGAACCGAACACTAATACATTAGTTAAAAAAAGGAGTAGTCTAGCAAAAGCTTAGTTGTGGAGGTTATGTCCAAAAAAGTCCTGCAAAACTTGTTTTCACTAATATGAGTATTTATGTTTGTATCTGATATTTTTGATGGCTATTTAACTTGTCATACATTACAATGTTTTAATAGGATGCTTTAGTGCATAAAAATAAATTCGAATAACATATCACAAATGGTGCTCCTACATGCATGTCTTAAAATGAGCGTTATGGCTAATGTAGAACTGC
Organism: Planiliza haematocheilus; assembly: GCA_005024645.1. NCBI lineage: Eukaryota > Metazoa > Chordata > Actinopteri > Mugiliformes > Mugilidae > Planiliza > Planiliza haematocheilus. Next base: position 3,389,248 of record SRSE01001198.1, on the reverse strand, counting down.
AGATCAGCCAAGCAAGACACTAACCTAACTTTAGTAAAATATACAGTATATATACAGGTGTGCCCTATGCACCCCCTGACAGGTGCTGTTAGATTAGTTGATGTCAGAAGCAAGAAAATGGGAAAGTGGAAAGATTTGAGCAACTTTGACTGTGATGATAGACGACTGGATCCGAATGTCTAAAAAACAGCTCTTGTGGTGTGGCCCTGGTCTGCAGTAGTGATGGTAGTGGTCCGAGAAGAGAAAAGTGGTGAACCGCCAGCAGGGTCATAGGCAGATAAGGCTGGATAATTGCAGAAAAAGTGAATACTGATTCTGATTGAAAGGTGTGAGGCAGTCAGGGTGCACAAGAGCAACAGAACGGAGCAATGGATGAAGGTGGCCCGGTCTGATGAATCATGTTTTCCATTACATCACATGGATGGCTGGGTGCATGCGCATCGCTTCCCTGGGGGACACATGGCACCAGGATGCACTCTGGGACTAAGACAAGCTGGTGGAGGCAGTGTGATGCTTTGGTCAATGCTCTATAGGGAAACACTGGGTCCCACCATTTATGTTACTTTGACATGTATCACCTACTTAAGCAGTGCTGAAGACCGATGTCCACCTCTCATGGAATCACTGTACTCACTGTTGGCAGTTGCAGGCTAATACACCCAACCACAAAGCAAAAATGGTTGGAGAATGGTCTGAAGAACACAACAACAAATTCCAGGTGTTTCTTGGCCTCCAAATTCTTACACTTTCAGAGGTCTAGTGGAGTCCAGTAGGAGATGTGTACTGGTCAGTGTGTTTGACAAAATCATTATGCACAAATGGCAGTGCAATAATGTGTTTGCCTGTCGTACAGTCATGAGGAGATGCGTTGCCCCTTGCAAAAACAACCTTCTAGTGTCAAAATCCGAACAGAAAATAGATCAACACCGTACTCATTCTTAAGTTAAGGTAAGTAAGGTAAGGGGCTAATGAGACCCTGCTGTGGATGCACTGCATATACAATACATTGGTTCAGATTCATACTCCTTCAGTTCAGCGATGGATATCAGCTGTGTGTACTAGCTGGCATTCTGGCATTATGACCGGGTCTACTGTATGTCTGAAAACACTGCCCGATCAGTAGGTCACACTAAGGGGGCACTAATGAATTGTCATGTTTTTGCGTCATCACTCATAGGTGTAACACTGAATTGGGTGAATTTTGGCATCTGGGAAGTGAAACACTGAGGAATTGTTAGCAGGCTTTGTCATGGAGCCCCTGCAGTGACTGTTAAACCTAATTTACACCACTTCTACGCCCTAGCCTTGGACCGTAGCACTTCCCCAGAAGTGTAGCGGTTGGAACAAGCCCAGAGGGTTCTGCTTTCTTTAGTGTCCTACTCACCATCTACTCAGACGTCTTCTCTGTGTTCTGTGCTGCGGTGATTTCAGCGAAATGTGAGTCGCTCGGTTCCACTCACCATTGTTTGAAGTACAGAGTGAAATGTAACACAGTTGGCTAGCGTTTTAGTAGTGTATATCGTCACCTTGAACTTGGCACTGCAAGTTTCCTTCAGTGGTAGAAAGTATTCAAGTGGTTCCACTTCACTTTTGCAACTAGCTAGCTGACATGAATATGTTGTGGAAACAAACACAGCTTGAGAGCTTGGCTAAAGCGTAACTCAGTTTAATCATCATAATTTGCCTTAGGTTTGTTAAATGGGCCCCAGACTGTTTCTATTTTGCTGGTTCTGGTGTATTTCTTCATGCATTAAGGCCTGAAAAACTGGGACTGTGATTAATGCACTTCCTTAATTAGCACAGTGCAAAGGGAGATGCATCTCATCTACGTCTCCTTCTTCACAGGATGTTTGAGTCTCTACCAGCTTTTGTCTTATTTGAATTCTTTGCTCTGCTGTAACGGTTTCTTGTTCTTAGCTGACAGGAGATGCTCCATGTGTGATTGTCTTAGTCTGGAGCCTATCCGCTTCAATGTTGTGCATTCAGACATGTTCTTCTCAATACCTTGGTAGCATCATTTGATTTATTCAGTTACTGTTTCCGTTCTGGCGCAGTAGCTCAAACCAGTCTGGCCTTTCTTCCCCGATCTGTGCCATCAACCCCAGAGGGCCCAGAGTACCACCACTCACTTGATGCATTATCTTTGGACCATTCTCTGTAAATCCTGAAAGTAGAATATCCCAGTAGATCAGCAGTGTCTGAAATACTCAAACCATCCCATCCAGCCCGAACCATGTTGCAACTCTAAAGGCCCATTTGATAGCCCTTTTGAATAAGTTAATGGACATTTCTCATTAAAATACCCTGCCTGCACACTCCTCCTTGCAGGGTTGTGTCAGTGTCTGCAGCTGCAAATGAAAATGAGCTTCTGCTGCTGCTGCTGCTGCTGCTGCTCACGCCTTTACCGGAAGAAGGTTGTGCCTTTTATTTTTTTTCTCGTTGCCATGAATACCAAGGTAGATGATATACTGTAGATGTGTCTGAGGTAAAGACATTCTCTTCTATGTTTTTCTGATTGGTCAGAAACACGGCCACAGTCTTGTCATAGTTGTCTTCCATTTATGTGCACAGTGAGCATCTTAGACATACTTTACTGGAAATTCAGGTGTATTAAAATACAGTATATGTGAGCACACAGAGGAGGAGAGAGGCTAACAGATGTTAAGGTTTTAGGATTAGGATTAGGATATATATAACATGTTTTGGAATGCAGAATGCAGTTCTGAGTGTTCATCTTGGCTCAAGTTTCACTGGAATAAACAGCAAAGATGACAGTCAATGGTGAGCTGGCATATAATGTAAGTTCTGTGCCTGTGAGACACCTTCCGGGTACCTGGAGAGCCAGGAAGTTTGGAAAGTATTTGTTTATTTTGATGTTAAGATGAGATAAAGATGTCAAGTGAGGAATGCCTTCTGAATATCATGCCCTGGTTCACTAAGCTAATGGAAAAAACAGCCACAGGGGCAGAAAACTGTCACCGGAAAATGGTCTGGTCACAGTCCTTAATTGTAGCCCCAAAAAGGCCAGATTTGAGTTTTCAGTCTGTTTACAGGGAGTCTTTAAGAGTCATTATCATTAAATATGTGTTGGTAGCCAAGTTTATCCTGCAGGAGCTCCTGAGGTGGAAATCCATTCATGATGAGGGACAATATCGTATATATGTGTATGTATAACACGGGTAGTTGTGCATGATCTTGATCTTTATAATGCTAAACTATTTCTATGCAATCTGTGTACGAGGACATTTTCTTCAGTCTCATTTCATTGTTGTTGTGCTGTTGTTATTAAAGTCTGCCAGACTGGAAAATCTCTCACACGAAGGCATCTCCACCAAAAAACTATAGCTTTACATTCCAGTTTTTTTTCCCTGTTATCATCGCTCATTTCCTTTTGCCCCCCTCTTTACACCACCTTTGTCCCTCTCTTTAGCTAACAGCAGTCAGGTAGAATGGTATTTATGCAGGAGAAATGTGTGCAAATACTTGATCTGATTTTGTAAGTCAGTCTGAACCCTAGACCATCACCCTGCTCTCCGGTAATCTGAAATGGTATTTTCAGGGCCCTGAGCCAAGTCCAAGTATGGTGCCGTCATGAATATTTAAGTGAATATAAAATATAGGGGTCGGCCAAAATGCAGGATGCAGTGTTGGGTGTTCAGATGGGCTTAAATCTCAGCGCTACTGATCAGCTGAACTGGAAATGAAAAACAAGTCAGTGATGGAGGCTCATGCTCAAAATGTTCCATCTACCAATCATACATTATTACTACTAATTAGAAACATGATAGAACCATGTTCATACATGCAATGGAAAATCTACAACAGTGTTCATGTTTTCTTTTTTAGGAATCACATTTGTTCTGTTCACCCCTTAAATCTATTGCCCACTGTTTGTTTATTTACCAACAGGCAAGCCAGGCAACTGCTTGGGGCCCCAGGCCGGTAGGGCCAGTAAGTGTGCGAAGGCTGACACACTTTAAATTACAGTAGTGACAATGTCCTAAGTTTTTATTGACAGCAGGAATTTTTCCATGAGGGTCCTCCTCACATAACACAAATCTGCACACTCAGTCCTATTACATGTGACACATGCTTTACACTCTTTAAAGAAGTGAAGCATGTCAACAACTTAACCAATATGAAAAGAAGTTATCACTCCGACACAGAACAAAAACAAACTGGAATATGAGAAAAGACAGCAAGACATTATATAGCTTGTTCTTTCTTTGAGGGTTAGCTTATCTAGCAGAGCAATGTGTCCAGCTCTGTTGTCTCTGAACAAGTCTAGCGTGGCCGTGTGCCCCACTAGACTCTAGAATCTCTTCTCACTGGGAAATGTTTCATTTAGAACGTAATCCAGTTGTGAGTTTTCTCTCAGACACAATATAATCCAAATTCTGTTGTTAGCTAGCGAGCTGGCACTCAGAGAATTGCAGTGATACACTGTGTTATTCTCTGTATTTACATATGTTACAGCAAACACACAGCACGGCAGGAAAACACACTCGCTTCTATGAAACAATCTTATTATCAAGTCCAGTTTGACATTCCACGGTGGTCTTTACTGTTTCATCTGTCTCATTTGTTTCCTCCTCAATACGTCTCATAATTAGATAAATATGTACTGTAATATTCAATGAGTAGACCGGGAACATGCATTATTTTCTATAAGTGGTTGAATAAAAATTGATTTGGAGGGTTGCGTTAGTTGGGCTGTGCAGCTTCCACCTACGAAGAGCCGGTGTAGGTTTTCAAACTGGGAGGGAAGTGCAGACAGGAGAGAAGTAAGGGAAAGCTACCACATCATGTTAAACTGGAAGACCCAAAGGACCCCACTAACAACATTCTATTGCCAGACACCACAGGACACCCTCAGAAGGCCCATGTCCATTTTCTGATGAGTCACAACTGTTTTGGAGGCACAGGGGAGACCTAAGCAGTATTAGGAAGGTGGTCATAATAATATCTGTATTTCTACGATCTTATCAATACCCTAAGTTAATTTCTGTTGCACAGATTTTGCTAAGAAGCTAAAAGCAATTGGCCTTACTTGAAGTTCCCATAACTGTTGACTCGCCTACCATAATATGCACACATGTTCCTCTTTTATCTCCAGTTGCCTTTGTTTTAGCTGTTTTTTTTTTTCTTTTTTAGATACCATGGCTAAGAATCTTCACACACATATTCCACCCCTTTCCTTACTCACCCCAATCCTGTTGTAATCTGGACCCACCTATTTTTTGTGGCATAGACTGGTACCTTTGCTCTGGCAAAGATCAGCTGGGCTAATGAAATAATATGGGCAGGTTTTACGTGGTGATAGACGGAAGAGTAGCTGTGATGAAGGCATAATACGTCATCAGAGCGCAGTGGAGTTGAATTAGGTTACAACTAAATGGCTGTGATTGGTTGCATGATTATCCAGTTGATACAGAGGTATTTTCTTCTCTGTATTGGTTGAAACAAGCCCCATAATGAAATCAAGATTGCGAGTTACCAGACTCATACTGTGAAAAGAATTGAGTGTGACTACGCCAGGCTACCCCTGTTGCACAATCTTAAAGAGATGCTCAGTGTCTGCTGTAAGATCATGAATTAATCAGGTGAAGAAGCTCTCTGCTCGGTTGTACTCATACTTCACCTCGCTGCACTGACTTCCTGGCACAGGATGTTCTCACTGAAGCTTTCTGGGTAATTTGGAGGGAAGTTCATTCTGACAAGTTGTTATTTTGTGAACAGTTTCAAATTCTAATCTTATTCTTGGAACCTGGACCCTCTTTTAGCTGTGACAGACTTATGTGTCAAGGAGGACATTAACAGCACACCTGTAGATTTGCTGGCCAACAAGAAGGTCTATGGATACATATATCAGTGCAAGTGTTATGCAGCAAAGACCAGTGTCTCATCCTGATTTAATTGTCAGTTTTTTTGCTCTACCTGCCAGCCTAGCATACTGACATTCTATTAAGGGACATGTTTCATCTCATACAAGCGAGATAAAAAGGAAAACAAAATCCTTATGAAACTGAATAGTCCTCCAACTAATCAGCCACAAATTCAACTCCAGAGTTCAGATGAAGTGTATGGCTGTGTTACGACTACTGAAATGGTTGCAGGCAAGGAAGCATAGACACAACAATCAAAATTAATGATGACAAAGTTTGTGGGGTGAATAAAAGAAAAGTGCTTTATTTGTCAAGCAACACTAATACAAGAACACAGAGGAGAGTGAGACGTGTGGTTGTGCCAAATAATCATAAAAACATACAACATAACGAGGTCAGTTGTAGCCTATACTGAGGCTACAACTGAAACAAAATGCAAACGAAAACCCCTCTGTTATGTAAAAATGGAGCTTAACAAAAATAAATACAAAAGTGGCACCAACCCTTAAACCTAGTGTGTATATACAATGAAGTACTGCGTGAACAGGAAAAATGTATGAGTACTCCAAACTTACCTAATCTCACGTCTCACTCCACAAACCTATTGTTTTTAATTACAAAGTTTATGACACAAAATGTTTCACAGAAAACCAACAAGGCAGGCAGGAAGAGAACAGCTGTCCGTCACTGCAGGCATGGTCCTTTTATATGGAACCTGGGGTGATTGACCTGGTGCAATCCACAGGTGTATCCTAATTGAGACGAGTTAACCTGAGGAGTGAGCAGGAGGAGGAGGAGAGAAGAGGAGAACAGAAGGGAAAAAACACACATGCAAAGAATTTTGCCCCCTGACCCTGCCTGTTACGTAACAGGCTGCATCACTGTTACTCTGTCCATCAACACATAAAGACCAACCAATTTATTTGATTGGGCCTGCAGATCTTTGCATAATGAGCTGCCAACAGAGAGGTTCAAGATCAACTTTCCGCCACAAAAAAAAATCATTAGCAGGGAAGCTGATCTGTCTGGTTGGACTTGAGCAGGATGACGCAATCAGAGTGTGTGATGTGATATTTATTTCCACAGACACAGTGAGGCAGTTATCTGCATCTGAATATCTACAGCCACTCTGTTTCAGTGAATACAGGGTCAGCTAGGCGTATGTGTTTGTCACTGTCTTTGCACACAACCCTAATTACAGAGCCAGTGAACCACCCCTGGAATGTAAATAACGGACTTGTAATTCACGTTGAATGAATTGTTGGACAAACTGGCAAATGAGATCAACAGTGAGCCGCATATTAAGCAGTCGTGCGCCCAGGCAGTACTGCTGTGCGTATCAGGGCATTCAGCAGGTAAGGTCCTCCAAGAATTGTCTTTAATGGAGTGTGAAGGATGCACTCGCTTGCTGGAAGTGGTGTAATAGACACTGTTGGTGATGAAGCAGCCTGGCATCCCAGAACACAGCACTCAGTTCTGATGTCACCGCTAAAGCCTCTTAATATTTTGCACCAATAGAGAACACAGGAAGGATTTATATCATGCACACAGTATACTGGAAAAGCTTCATTAAAACAGTATCCATAGAATCAGGTTTTGTTTGTTGCTAAATTAAATGTTCAACGAATCATCTGGAATTTGACTGATTGTCTGTACTGATTGGAAAGTTATGAAATACATTTATCCTTTGTTCACAGGTTTATTGAACCACTGTCAAAGTTAAAATGAATTTTTATTAACACGTTCCATCATCATCAAAGCTGCGGTAATGCTGTGGAAAGCAAGCAGAATCTTAAGTGTGTTCGCCCTGTTGTGTCAAAGCTGCCAAAGGAAGCCGCCTAGGAAGCAGAAGGAGAAAGCAAGCAGAAACAAATGTGCAAAACAAGAAGTTATATGCATTTACTATCAAGTTATTTATTACTCAAGCAGGGAACTTTCTGAGGAGCTGAGGATACTGATAAATTGTAAAAATATCCCTTCAAGGTTCATTTAAAACAGGTATTTAAAAAAGTGGCTTGTGTGCTAGTGTATTGACATTGCAATGAAGCTAGATGTGAGCAGTGGTGGTGAAAGGCAACACCAGTGTTAGCAATCTGGGTGGTTGAAGCACTCAACAAAATATCCTCTATATATCAAAATAATATTTTGTGTGTGTTTTTGGACAGCTTTTCTGCTGGAAACTATCAACTATATCTGGGAACACTGATGTAACAGCGAGGCCGGCCAAAACAACTGTGATTAACCTGAAATGCATGTCCATGTATTCACAGTGGCTGGACAAGCACAGGAAACAGTCTCACCTTCTGCCTCCTTCACCTCATCTACCTCATCTACTGAAATGTCTTCTCTCTTTTCAGTAAAAGTAACTTTTGATCAGCTTTTATTAGCTCTAACTCCAACATGAGCCACTCGGTTGCAGCTGCCCCTAACCCCAACCCCTTAAAATACACAGAGAAACTCAACACAGCTGACTAGACACGACTACAGACCAAACAGCGGAAATTCAAATCAGTGCCGACGCACCAGCAAGCAGGTAGAAATGCTGGATAACGGCATAGCGCTCTCCCTGGAGGAGTATAAACTACGGTCAGAATAATTACTTTAGAAAATGAAAACAGATCTTCTAACATAACTTTTATACTCCAGTTATCAGCCTGGGCCTCTGATACAAGCTTATGTCAGAAACATTTTTTATTTATACTTGCTGCTGTTTTATTCAAAGGATCCCATCATATTTAAGATCATATTTTTAGCAAGTTTACCCACTGCTGTTTTCTTCTCCTGTTTGCTGTGTGTACAGTTCCAACATATTCTCCATGGTTTCCTGTTGTCAAATTCCCTGTACAATTGTATAACTTTGTTACTTTGTTATACAATTGAGTTTATATAATCCAATTAATCACAAGCTTGTTACAAATGGTGACAGGGTACTTTGTACTCCGTCTTGTGTCTTGGTCTCTGTATTCTGTCTTGGTCTACTAGAATGACTCAAAATCTTTTATTTTACTTATTATTGACTACATTTGATAGAAATTGATGGTAACTATCAAATATTGACAACTGAGAAGCTTGGACCAGAGGGTTGTGTGCATTTTTGCCTCAAAGGAAATATATTTACCGACTAATACTTTCAGATACTGGGTAGCTGGGGAAATAGTAAAACTGTTTAAGCACATTATTTCCATTTTCTCACCATATTTCAAGTAAGAGTTGTACTGATTAGTCAATTAGTACTGTGCCATGATAATTTAAGCAGGAAGTCCACTAGTTACATATTACGTGAAAATAACAACATGGATGCCTCCTAGAAGACAGGTGGTTGCAGCAAACTAGCAGCGGTTCATCAAGTGTGTGAAAATACTTCACTAAAGATGAAGCACAGAATATGCAAGTTAGTCCTGAAATACAACTTTTTATTTATTTATTTATTTGATAGAGACAGTGCACATTAATGAACATCTATTCGGACAACAATAGATGTAAATATGCCAGATTATAACAACAATGCTGATTTGCATCTGCAGGTAACACAAAAACATGATAAGACATAAGACAGAACAATAGATCACAATCACCACATCACAGGACACTACTAAGAAGATAAAAGTCAGTGGTTACAAGACTGGTTTGCCTTTGACCACTGCTTGAGGTAAGTTCTGAAGGTTTGGAATGTGGAACACTCCCTTATGGAGAGTGGAAGACTGTTCCACATCTTACTGGCCTTTACAGAAAGAGCATTTTATCCAAAGGCTGTTTTTCTGTGTGGGACCTCACAGTCCCCTCTAGAGGAGGCCCTGGTCCTGAGACTGTGGTGGGAACTTTTTTTTTTTAAGAAAGTCAGACATGGAAGGTGGAGCAAGTCCATGTAACACCTTGTACATCAAACAAGCAAATTTTTAAAGTCTCGATGCTCAATAAATTGCACTTTTTTTTAAGATGTTACACGTGGAATGATATTTTTTATAGGGTGATTCTATGATTTTGCATGTATTTACGCCTGCCAGCGACCAACACGTAGTGCAGTATTCAATGTGTGACAGAATCTTTTTCATTCATCTTTTGTACCCGCTTATTCCTGTGAAGGGTTGCGGGGTCTGCTGGATCCTGTCCCAGATGTAACCGGGTGAGAGGCAGGGGTACACCGCCTGTAAAAACATTCTAGCAGCACAGAGTGTTATGAAAGCTCATATTCGTTTAAAATTGTTGACACTGAATTTCACTGTATTAGATATTCTTTTAATGTTGGCTCTTGAGATTGCAGAACTAAGTACTATTGCAATGCACTCATCTGAAAAGGCATCTGCTAACACTAAAGGAACGGTCCAAATCAGTCAATTAACAACTTCACAGCTCAGCTACAGTAAATTAACAACTTAACCAAAGGTGTAATGAGGTTCGTGGCTGGTGAGGCCGGATTTACAACTATGAACCCAATAGAAAAGCTTAAATTTGCCATTTAATAGCGCTCACATGACTTTTTTTTTTTCTTGACGCGGCCATATTGGCAGGAAAATTCAGAGGAAAAGTGAATGGCACCAGCGCGGATTTCAGGCGGTCAGAGTTTACTGAGCACTTTAAACAGACAGAAATTGACTAGTACAAGGCAAAACTCGACAGATTATATATGACGGACCCTTATCATGCCCCAGATGTACCTTTTTCAAGCGCTGAAACAGCCGGCGCAGACAATGTTCCTTACCTGCAGTATCTGGATATAACTGCCTTATTATCTTTATTTGGTCCTACTCCGGATAGTCACTGAAAGCATACAAGAGCCTGGAGGGGTACAAATGGCCGCAGTCAGGCTTTGTGATGCTCATCCAGCTTTGGAGTTTGTCGGCTGAAAACAGGGTCGTCATCACTGGATGGGTGAGTGTCTCGTCCTCACAGATATGCTGTCATAATGGCAGCGTGATGTAACAAGCTAATCACTGAGCTAAAGACCGCCATCACAGAATCTTTCTGAGGACTGACTAACAGTAACTTAACTACAATAAGTAACGGTTTAATCCCAATTTTTTTCCTCATTGTGAGTTGTTTTAGTGCTGAATGAGCAACCACGATATAAACATTAGCCTGGCTTGCCTGTTGGACATCTTGTTAAAAACATGCTAAATAAACAAGACATTACACTTGGAAAACGCTGGATTCTGTCCCTGATATAAAATGACCGATACACAGGCCAAAACCGTCTCTGGAGGGATCCCACCACTCTGTTTACTCATGTCTGCTTCTTGCATGTTTTATTGCAGTAATCCGCATCTGCATACAAAAATCCGACGTATGGATGGACGTACAGCGTGAGCAACATGGTTTGTAGACTGTGAACTTTTGAACTCAGCTATCTAGTCGTGCAGTTTGATATGGAGCTGAGTCAAAGGATTTAAAATATCGCACAGTGTATGCGTGGCCTAAAACGATTCCCCCTTTGCTTTCCCCCCGACTATTCTGGCATTCTGGGGCACAAGCTGTCTCTCACTTTTGGATGTAACTGGTACATCCAAAAATATTAATATATTAAAATATATAAGTTTTTACTTATATTAAAATATAAGTAAAAACCAAATCGTCACCCTAATCAAATGATACGGAGTTGTTAAATCTTCTGATGATCCGATCCATTTTTAATACAGACTGTTAAAAAAATATCTTGTAGTTACCACTTCCTGTTTTGCCTGAAGATCTTGTATCGAGAATGTTTTAAGTTTAGATAAACAACCAACTATTTGGCATTCACACAGAGAAAATATCCCGATAAATGGACCGCGACCGTACAGTTGACTCAGCGTAGAAAAAGAGCAAAAGCATGAACCCGTGGTTCACTAGCGCCCTCTTCGATGAGGCACAAGTACTGCCTGTTCATCTCATCTTACGTTTAGATCACAGACCAATGGACAAATAGTATGATTTATTTTATCAATAGTATAATTTATTTGTCTCAGACAGTGTTGTATAAAGTACCCAAAAGCCATACTTGAGTAAAAGTAAAAGTACCTTACTGAAAAATTAAAAAAGTGAAAGTAGCCTGCTAGAATATTACTTGAGTAAACGTAAAAAAGTAGCTAGTATTTACTGTACTTAAGTATCAAAAGTAAAAAGTACTGTTAATAAAATGCAATCAGAAATTTGAGTTGTAACATTTTCTTTATTCCTGTTTAATTTAGTTTTTAAGTTTTGTTTAATTTGCAAAGTGTCACATGACACTTAAAGGAGCTTCAACGCCTCCTTGCATAAACCCAACCATATACAAAAATACACAAACATATCCTTACAGACCGGGTTTGCGGGGAATGTTCAGCTACATCATGTAGCTGAACATTCCCCGCAGGTATGGCCACGGGTGTTCATCGTCGTTGTCGTCGTCGTTGTCGTCTATGCTGGTTGTTTCAGCAGCAGGTTCAGGTTCAGTCGCCGATTCAGTCACCTCCATCTCTGACATTTTAGGCTTCTCTGTCTTCCTCCTTCTCTTCAAATAACATTAGAGACCCGACTTGTCTGAGACTACTGACATGATAATGCGACCATTAATTTGAAATGTACCCGCTGGCCGCTGATTTCATCCGCCGCACAACGGGGTAAACCAACGATAATGTCTTGCGGTCTGTATCTCCAACATCATTGGCTACTGGTCCCACTACAACAAAACGAAGATTGTCCATTGGCTATCACGTTCCTTCTTATTTTGTAACGAGTAACGAGGGTGCTCAGGTAAATGTAATGGAGTAAAAGTATTGATTTTTTTCGGAAAATGTAGTGAAGTAAAAGTAAAAGTTGTCAGAAATAAAAGTAGTAAAGTAAAGTACAAATATAAAAAAATACTACTTAAGTATAGTAACGAAGTATTTTTACTTCGTTACTATACAACACTGGTCTCAGACTGCACGTCCCTTGAGAGAAGGAGGCTGTAAATCAACAATTTGATAGTGAATTCATTGTCTAAAGTTATTAGACCTTTACCTGCTATACAAAAAAGGCTTTGGAGATATACTGCTTTTTTTTATTAGCCCATATTATCTTACACCATGTTGTGAAGTACTATTAAATGCTGCTGACATGACTGTTTAGGCTAAACATACCCTCACATGCGTGTACAGTATTGATAAGCTAATGTGTTTATGTTGACTTCTGTAGTGTACTGTTAGTCGACATTTTGGTTGTAGAGCCTGTTGTTATTTATTTTACTCCAAGGTAGAGCTGCATATTAGAAGTGTCAGAGTGACGGTGTTAATGTTGTTAATGTGGGCTACAGCCGACAGTAACCTGTGTTCAAGCTTTAATCATCAGCCTCTGTAGGTCAATTTGTGTGAATCGCTACAATATGTATTCATGTCAAAATTATACATTCAGTGTTGCAAAGCATTACTTTTTACTGTATTTTTATTAGTGACATTATCGACTATCGACTATTTCATCATCAGTGCATTAATCTAATTGATTTATGTTTACTAGTCATTTTAGCATGTCCATTAATACAGCGAAGTCATGCCATATTTCCAAGGAACAGTGAAATTCATTAGAGCTTCTTAGACCATCTTTGATCATTGGCTCATCTGATCGCAGACTTCCTGTCTGACATCTCAGTGTTCTGTACCATCAGCATGGGGTCCCCTCAAGGAACAAACAGCCGCACCTCCCGTCATGAGTCTGCCAAGCTCCTGAAGTTTGCGGATGACACCACCCTCATCAGGCTTAGCTAAAATGGAGATAAGACCACCTACAGATTGGAGATTGACCACCTGGTGACTTGTTGTAGCTGCCAGGAGTTGAACGTTGCCAAGACAATGGAGAAGATTGTGGAACACAGAAAGAACACAGCCCCACTCCTCCCCATGATCCTGTGTGACTCTACAGTCAACACTGTGGAGTCCTTCTATTTCCCAGGACCTCAAATGGGAGCTGAACATCAGTGCCCTAATCCAAAAAGCACAGCAGAGGATGTACTTCCTGCGGCAGCTGAAGAAATTTAACCTGCCAAAGACAATGATGGTTCACTTCTACACTGCCATCATTGAGTCCATCCTCACCAGCTCCGTCACCACCTGGTATGCTGCAGCCTCTGCTAAGGACACGACCAGACTTTAGCGTGTCATTCGCTCTGCAGAGAAGGTGATTGGCTGCAGTCTGAAGTCTCTCGACGAGCTGTACGCTTCCAGGATTCTGAAGCATGCAGCTAAGATTGTGGCTGATCCCTCTCACCCTGGACACAGACTATATAACAGAAAACACAATAAAGTATTTTCTGCTTCTGATTCTGCAATAGGCAGCGTTGGCAGAGCTAGTTGGTGAACCACTGTAGCTGGCCAGAAAACTTGTTTGCCAGCTGGGAACATGCTCAGCCTAGCCACATTTGCTCTGCACTTCATTTAGTTCATTAAATAGTTACTGAAGAGGAGCCAGCTTGTGAGCTCAGTCGAACACTAGGCCTGTCACAGTTGTAACGTAATCACCTGATTGTAGTTATTTGAACTGTCATTTGGCTCTTCACCTGCAAAAAACCCCAGCTGAAAACAGAACTGTCACATTTCCATCACTATTCCCACATCCTGGTTTAACTGGAGTGGAGCTCAACAAACTGATAGTTGACCATTTTCTGGTGTCGTGCCGTCAGTGACGTCTGTCTGAGGCCCTAGTTTGGGAGGTGTGTTCCTGGCACTTTGGTAATAATCGGGCAGCTGTCTCTGTTGATTCAACATGCTTAGTTGGCAGAAAAGCCAAACAATTCAGTGAGGGAGAGTTCTCTGGTTGGCTGTTGAGCTTAGAGAACTAGCAGGCGAGAAGAAAAACATGAAAGTTCAAAGGGCACACTTGTCTTGTTCCATAAATATTTTCACAATAGCATGATGATCTAGAATGAAAAAATGGAGGCCAACTCTCTACAACGGTCCTCTTCTTAGCATCCTAGCCTCCCAGCTAATAATGAGCAGATTTGCAAATTGCCCAGAAGAGTCATTTCCTTCCATGCGCGTGCATGTGCCGGCGGTTATTGGTTGTTTTATTTTTGTGCAGTGTGATCAAGTGAAGGTTTTTGGCACAAGGTCAGGTAACTAGAGTTACCGTCACAGTCGACCTTTGTTGGTAATAGTTTTTGGATGTCTGATAACCTCCTTGTCATTCGTGTCTTTAAACCATGCCTCTTCTTAATCTACAGTATAACCTTCTGTGTTAGCAGTGTGTGTAGTTGTACAGTACAGTGCTGTCTGAGTGTTAAAAAATCTGTGATAAGCACACTCAGACAGTCTGGATAATTCATTGACTTAGGCAAGGTCAATTACAAAGCAGCGCCTGTGTCAGTTCTGTGCAACCGTTCTCTCTGCAGAATTATATTAAGTGTAGACTGTGTTCTACCGTGTGCAGCGCACGTCTCTCTTGTATCATTTGTGTGTGATTGCAGAAGTTGTACTAAGTAAGTGACCTCCGGTTTGTTGATGGTGAGTTGCTGGGATCCTCCCTCTGGGATGATGAATAGCTACAGTAACTGTCAGCGGCTAAGGAAGGTGGAGCAGAGGAGGCTGATCTTCATAACATTTGCAGCAAAATAACAAACTATAATCTCTTATTTAGCACTGGCTTGGTTTTTGTCCTTATGTGCACTGTGAAATGTAGCACCTTCATATTCACAGATGCTTCTATGTCCTAACTATGTGTTCATTCAATCCCTGTCAGGTTCTGGACTAATCTCAGTGTGACCACCCACGATGTGAATTTTTTTTTTTTTTTTTTACAAACATTTTGCAAACATATCTTACTAACCTTTATTACTGTGAGAAAATTAGATATTTTATTTATTCCAAATTTAATGAACGCAGTACAATGAACACCATGACATACACCAGCTATTGCTCTTCTATTTATACAGATGGAGCTATGCCTTATCTGGTCATTCAGGTAATTTGGGAGAATTTCGCAAATCATTGAGCTGCACTGTTTTATGGCAGTACTGTATTTACAGGACTATCTCAGTTTGCCATCTGGTCATATTTAAAAATGCTGTAATGGATTCATGATGCATTCCTATCTCTTCCAAGGGACTAGTTTGAAGCATATTTGTAGGATATTGCTAGTAAGTGTAGGATGAATCCCATGACCAACATTTGTGGTTGGGCCTCAGTGGACTCTTGAAGGCACTGTTCCTCCAGACGCTCAGAAATCACCCTGGACTCTACACCTAAACTGATGACATGATGAAAAACTAAAAAGCAGCATGTCTTTGTTTAGTAAAAATTCAAGAGGTTACCAGTACAGTGTGCTGGTAACCTCTTGAAACTGTGCTGACATAGACTCAAGCTATCTGGTAATGGACTTTTTTCTTTCACTTCTCCTCTTGTGTTTTCTATGACACATTCTGGACTTTGTGAATCCATCTCAAACAATTCAGCTTTTCTTGTATTTGTTTTTGTGGCTGCCACAGTCACAAATTCAGCCATTTTTAGTTAGCCAGTAGTCGTGCGAATTAATGAAAAGGACAGCTTCCCTTTTGTAATTTGTGCTTACACAGGGTGGCGTGGAGGCAGCTAATTGGTTAAGCTACACGTAAACACCAACTGAGATGGACAGATGGACGGAGATCAGACAATGCCAGCAGAGCAGAGTCTTTGTGTCGCTGCACTTCTATTGAGCCCACATAGTTTACTTGGTACTGGGTAGCACCATGCAACATCTGCTAGTGAGTCACCGAAGTGGAAAGAGGTCTGGTATTCCCCGAACATCTTTCTTCAGGGAGCATCTGTGAACAAACAGATTTTAGTAACCGATAAGGGAGCTAATTTGTTTCACTTGCACGATTTTTTTCACACTGTCTGTGTTAATATATAGAGTGTGAGCAGAATGCATTATCAGCCCCACCGCATGCTCATGGTTTGATGAGTATGTTCATGTCATCTTTTCCATTAATAAGTGTGTAAAAAAAAGTTTCTTTTTCAATTTATATTTTCTCTGCACCTTCCACATGCTATTATGCAAACTTGAGTTGGATAGTTGTTAATGTATGTTTTTGTATGTTAATGTATCTTTTGCCTGAATATGACACAAAAAGACCCGTACAACTGTGAATAGAAAGGTTGGAAAAACTACAAACTAGTTTTTTTCCATCTAGACAGGAAAGATTTTGGACAACATTTTGTGGAAAAAGAGACCAATGACTTAAAAGTAAAGGAGGAGGTTGTTTGATTTTTTTTTAACCTTCCTGGGAGAAAGGCACTGTTTGAAATAATCACTGAGGTTGGTTAAATGAAGCTTGGGCAACAATCATATTGACCTGGCCAGATTCAGGGATTGATACTCCTTTAAATGTTAAGAAATGATTTCTTCCTAAGCTCTCCAGGCTTCTCTGTACCCCTGCACTCTTCTTTTTACAAGTTAGATAAAAATAGAATAAGGTAAGAGAATGGAACGACTGGAATAAACTCCACTGGGAGGGTTGCTTGTAAATAAACAGATACTGCATGAAAATGTAAGGAAAGCATGTGAGGTATAGGTATACAAGCTCCTCCCTTCCCATGACCATGTTTACCTATATCCACACAATCTTTAAATGTTTGTGAAAGCGCGATTTTTGGAGATGGTCATCTTGATGTTAGGACTCTGTATGTGAGACTATTGTGTTTGAATCTGTTTGACTAATACCTACTGGATTTGATCATTAAGTGGCTTGGTTATGATCTTAGTTTCAATACATATAATTTGATTTATGGAAATTAATTGAAACTTATTTTCATTTTCTTCATTACGTTGTTCTTTTTATAACACAGGCACCTAACAGGCTGTATGACCTAACCATTCATTCATTCATTCATTCATTCATTTTCTAAAACCGCTCGTCCTCTAAAGGGTCATGGGGGTTGGAGCCTATCCCAGCTGTGGTTGGTACAGGTACCAATCTATTGCAGGGCGTCCTAATCATGAACACAAATTTTAAAATGACAGGTTGAGATTCCATTTTATTCTCCAGTCTGCTGCCTAGCTCCCCTTCTAATAAAGCCTATGCTGCAAAGTAATGGATCATCTTTCCATGTTTCTAAGCGTGTTTTAATTTACCTAGAGCAACCAACAAACATACCACACCGGCTAGACTGTAAGCTTGCCCTGATTACAAAATCAATCCCTTTTTTCCAACAGCCGTATTTGACGCAAAAGATATTTTGAGGACAGGAAATAATGAGCAGGGAAAGTTTGTCTGAAAGGAGGTGAGAGTAGAGTTGTTATGATCAAATTACAGAGAAACACAAGGCAAAAAGCACCAGTGGGATATCCAAAATCCGGCATTTAATGGAGAGCTACAGAGAGCCATAGAGTCCTTTTTTAAGATTGAAATAATTAATTAAACGGTGCAATATGGTGTTGATTTTAAGGGTTGATGAAGGGGCGGCTGTGGCTCAGTAGGTAGAGCACGTTGTCTATGAACCAGAGGGTCAGCGGTCCAATCCCCAGAATGTGACGAAGTGTCCTTGAGCAAGACGCTGAACCCCCAGTTGCTCCCAGTGCATGGCACTGGTGTGTGGTGTGTGTGCTTGTGTGGGCAAATGGGTAGATGTGTCTGTGACTGTAAAGCGCTTTAAGTACCAATAGATAGAAAAGCGCTATATAAAAATATGTCCATTTACCATGACACTGTGATAGCTGTGAATTAAATCACTAACCAAAAGTTCAAACAAAACATTTCCCAAAGAGTTCAGTTTCAGTGGTAAATACATACTGTAGGTTGCCTACACAGTGTAATCATTCTATACAGTGTTTTTCATGCTGCAAGCCTGAGTCTGTGTGTGAGGGTGTGAGACACACTGTCCAGCTGGCCATCTGTGGCTGGAAACACTCCAGTTCTGGTGTGGTGGTACCAGAGGCTCACTGTGGACCGGGCAGCAGCAGCAGCTGTTGTTTCTCAGTGTCACTGTAGTAAAGAGCGCAACTCAGGTAGACAGCTTGGAGTGAGAGGATGGAGGTGGGTTCTGAAAGAGATGTCTTAACCTTCCCACCCCCATCGTAGGAAACAGACAGAGGGAACTATTGATGTGTTGAGACTCAGCCATGAGCCACGTCAAGCTTATGAGAATTTCTGCTGTGAATGATTAATGATTACATTTAGAACTGCTGTTCTTCCTTTGCCTTACCATCCTCCCCGCTGCACACCACCCCGCATGGCAATAACCAGCCATGTGGGATCATTGCTATTCTACGTGCTGTGTGTCCTGACTGATGCACTCTCTGCATAGGTTTCACTGTTGCAGTGAGGTGCTGGCAGGATTGTATTAGCACTATGCATGAAAATGTACATTGGTGAATGAAAGCAATTTTCGTGCCATGTAAGGCTTAGAATCGAGTTTTTACATTGTATGCGTGTGATGGTGAAATACGAGCCAGCAAGGGGTGGAAGGGATGAACTTTATTTTTATTTTATTACAGACACTTGTCAACACTATGCCATCTGTCCTGTGTGTTGCTATACAACATCTGGATAAACAGGAGGTTTTGCAGACAGTTTTAAAACTGTTAATCCTGTTTCATGTTGTGCTCCATTATTTGTAGGTCTAAATACAGTCACTTGAATCTATTCACCTTCACTTTTGACTCTGTTTATTTTAAGGTAGACGGTTTTATTAATTGGATGACACAGGCGATTGCAGAAACGTTTGCAGTTTTATTAGACTTGAAATATCTAAAATATCTACTTAAAAATAAAAGGGGTGGGTCAGGGTTTGAAAAAATCTAGTCAAGGGTCCAACTATGGCAAACTAATTTGGCTGTCACAAAGCTTTAGAACCCATGCAGAGATGTTAGAACATACATGGCCTTTATGATTGTGTAGTTGAGTTAAAGGCACATGACAACCTGCTTGGAGTTTATCAGATGGCATTTAAATGGCCCTGAAAGCACAAGGGAAACAATCTCTTGTCTGGTAACACAAAACGTTTTGAGGAGAACTCCAAGCACTGTGCCTGCCCTATACACTGAAGCATGGTGGTGACAGAATAGTGAATCCATCTATAAATATCCCTACCAAGACCCAGACTTAGACCGTACCGAACACCTGGAGGAAAGCTCATAGATATAAAATATGAAAGGATCTGCGTCCTCTACCCACTCCACTTGGACAGGGGGAATGGTGAGGATCATGTTTTTTGACTTTTCCAGCACATTCAGCACCAGCCAGACCCTGTTAATAAGGGACAAGCTAGCAGAGATGGATAGTGGACTATCTCACTGGGAGACCTCAGTATGTCAAGTTGGGGAACTGGACTATCATCAGTGCTCTCCCCTGTCCTAGTCAACCTGTACACCTCAGACTTTAAGTACAACACAGAGTTACTGTATGTCTTATGCAGAAGTTCTCTGATGATACTGCAATTGTGTGGTGTATCAGGGATAGACAAGAACTGGAGGACAAGAATCATCTGTATTTTCATAGGAGACGATTGTTTAATATCTGCCAGAAGCTGCAGGATATGTTCTATCCCAGTGCTCTGTCTATCTAACTCTATTCTGTCATTGTGTTTGCAGGATCCTGGCCACTGTGGGGGCTGACTTTGATCTGAGAACACTGAGGGCGGTGAGAGTATTGCGGCCCCTCAAACTGGTCTCCGGCATCCCAAGTAAGTTGACTTTTCATTTTAACGCTCCACTGATAATAATATGAACACAGCACAACTCCAGATGCAAAATAAGAGCACAATTTATCAGGCCACAACAGTCTACACCAATTTTGGACCATGTTGTCTTTTACAAGGAGATAGCAGTGCCAGACTTGTTTGTTTCTGTTTATTATGATGTTACAGATACTGCATGTATCCATGAGTAATTAATGTCGATTAAGGCTGAAAGGCTTTTCTTTCACATTTTTTCTTTTATGATAAGTCATGTTGGTTCATCTGCCTCTCACTTACTGATCTTCGTCAAGTCGCTTGTTTTTCTTGACTTTCTCCAGGTCTTCAGGTGGTATTAAAGTCAATTATGAAAGCTATGGTACCGCTGCTGCAGATTGGCCTGCTGCTCTTCTTTGCCATCCTCATGTTCGCCATCATCGGCCTCGACTTCTACATGGGCAAGTTCCATCGCACCTGCTTCAGGACTGACACAGGTATGCATGCTGGCCTTCTTTGCTCTGAATCTTAAATTGCTAGAATCCTAATCCAGTGTCTTTGCTAACAGTACTGGTGGAGCCTTTCTGTATTTAATTATCTAGTGGTATAAACCTGATCACTGTGTTCCAGCTGTCAAAATATTTGATTCTAGGATAACCTACTAAGTGTTCTGCTAAGGGGCTTCATTTTGGAGAGACTTGATCCCCCCAGTCCTGACAGATGTTGTGACTAATGAATAAGAAGATGCCCTACTTCTATGGTTTACACCAAATTCAAATTCCTCCAATATGTGTAATGCGTGTTGACAAAAGAGACTTGTGACAGGACTGCATCATAACATCACAGCTTTGCTTTCACTTTATTAACAAAAGATGATGGCAAACAGACTAAGGACTGTGACACACCAAGCTGATGGTTGGCTGTTTGCTAGAGTCGTGAAGTCAGAGCTAAGCATCTGTGGCCCTAGTTTTCTCACCAGGTCCTGTACTGTTGGCAGTACTGTGACTTCTTTTGGCAGCTTTTAGCCAGTTTGCATGTTGGATCGACAGTGACAAGTCACAGCTCTTTAGCTTCCCAGCTAACTCTTTCAGTTTCCTCTCCACATACTGCTGGTATACAAAGCTATATCCTTTTGCAAAACTGTCATTCAACATACTAAGGAGTCCTACATTGGTACAAGACACTTCTTCGATGTGTAATTCATAAGTTCACTATTATGTGTGCAATAGTAGATGAACCAGTGTTTATGTATTCTGCATTTGATGGCAAATTTATGCCTTAGCACAGGAGGAACATACATATTTCATCCACGGCCTTCTCTAAAAAAAAACAAAAAACTCTTCAGAATGTTTCTGTGAATGTGTGCATTTGTAGGCGAGCAGGCAGCAGATTTCCCCTGTGGCCTGGAGGCACCAGCAAGGACCTGCGGCAACGGGACCACGTGCAGGGAGTACTGGATCGGGCCCAACTTTGGCATCACCAATTTTGACAACATCCTATTCGCTGTTCTCACCGTTTTCCAGTGCATCACCATGGAGGGATGGGTGGACATCCTCTACAACGTGAGTCCACAACAGAATACATCTTCCAGTCTTCATGCTGTTTTAAAAAAAACAATGTTATTGGCTTAGGGTAGCACATGAATGTGGTTTTAGATCATACATTCAGTGTGCTATACATAGAATCGGGTGAACAGTATGTCTACCCTGGTTACTGACCTACACCATCACCATCAGGTCAAGGGCCTCCAGTTCTGTACTGACTGATGATTGTTTCTTTGATTGCCGAAACTGTGTATGCAAGTTAACAGCATCTGTGTTTCTTACTATGTACTATGTACTATATGTTGTATGACATATTTAGACTTTATTCTTGCCATTTGTAGGGCAGCTACATATTCCTTTCTGTTACAAACTTGCTTTTATCTTGACAAGAAGCTGGATATGACGATCACCTTCCTTAGTGGCAAGATCCACCAAACATGACGTTGAGATATTTGCCCCTATGTGAATCTCTGCAACATGTGGTTACTAGAACATCATTTCAGTTTAAGAATGGGAATACCAACCTCCAATATCCATTACACTGTAAATAGTGACAGAATAATTAGTTGGCAGTTGCAATTGACACAGTGTTGTAAGTCAACTTACTTATATATGTCTACTTAGTCCAAAACTAAACATGTACTTGGAAGTGTTAAGACAAAAGAAATTGGTACCCCCACCTAAATAAAAGTCTAGCTCATGGCCAAAATCAAACTTGGATCTCAATGTGAACTACGTACAAGCAGAAAAGTGGCAACAAACATCAGGTTCCCAGGTGGACCAAGACTAAGATAAACCTCATGAGGCACAATTTCCATTAGCTTCTTTCATGTTGAAAGCACATATTTCAGTCTCTTGAATAGCAATAGTTACCTTAGCTTTACCTAAATGTCATTACTGCTCAGAACAATAAATTAAATATAACTAAATATATAATGAAGAGAGGGACAATTGTTAAATTTCTTACTTGAATTATTTTGTGTATTTCCCAGCCTCAGACGTTAAAACCAGGTCTGTCATTGTAAGGTCAGGCTGTCCTCTATGTCGGTGCTTTGCCTTTCTTCCTGACTTCTTCTTCCCCTCCAAGCTTTCCTTGGAAGGATGATTAGAGGAGAGCGTAAGAGCCTACAGAGGATGACTCACACGCAGCCACAGCTCCCATTAGGACCACAGCACCACAGCACCACTGCTTTGCTGCTAGCATGCAACAAATCACAGCTCCTTGCCATTTACATAAGAGTCAGGATGATATCAAGTTGGGGAAACAATTACACAATAGGTTAAATTATTAAACAGCTGTGGTGGGAAAAGAATGTATGTATAGCAGGGTACTCGTTCTACTTCTAGCAGGGCTGAAAGAGGAACAGAGTAGCTGAGAGAGGGAGCAAATTAAAGTAGTGGTTTAGTTGCTGAGAGCATGAAGTGACGGAGTAGATAGAGGATCCTGCTGAAATGATTTAACAACACCTGAATGCTTAAGTGGTCTCTTAACACAGAAACCCAGGCTCTGGTGTCTAAGTCCTTAACGTACCTTTCTGTGACTTCAAGGACGTAAATAAATTATACGGACATCTTAACAAATTGTACAAAGTTTTACCTTATGTGTTATTCTGTTGGTTATCTATTCCCTTGAACATCTTCACTAATGCTTTAGATATTTGCCCTCTCTGCCTCTTGATTAATAAGTTGCATTACAGCAAGGTGTCAGTCCAGACATCCATATGGTGTTTAATGGTTACGGGTTCAAGATTAGTCCTTTAACCATCATCATCCAACTGTTCCTGTCTTATGGATTCCTAACATACTGGTAACATGCTCTGACCATGTGGGCCAACCTTGCCCTTTTTGGTGGAATATGATTGGTGGATTTTGTGATTAAATTGTCAAGGAAAGAGTGACGGCTGTCTCATTTCCTGCCGCTTTGGGACCAGGCTGTGTCCTCTTCATCGGAGTGGCCATCCATCACGACCAGGCAGGGTCCTCATCTGTCTCTGCCAAAGCTGTGACTGTCTGACGTGGCGGGGCAAAACTTAGACTGTCACTTTCTCATTAGAACACCCCCAAAAGCTCTCAGCTATTAACACTGGCGTCTGACAGGTGCTGTTGCCTTTTCATGCTTTGTGCAGACTTCATGATACTACTCTGGGATGCATCAAGCCAACAGTTGTCTGTTTTTTTAGTAGTGGCTGTACCATTTGCAGTTTCAAGACCCGAGTTCAGATTCCAAGATGGCTACCACGAGCATCACATTGTGGTTTTCTACTATTTTAAGCACTTCAGTTGTCTTTGTTGTAACCAAATGTAGAAATCGTACACACAGCAGTATACAGTTACCTAATAGGCATGTCGCTACAGCTAAATACCGCTTAATACGTTATTTTGTAGCTTGTGCAGTTTAAATTGGCTAGAGACGCTCCATGTTGCTATGACAACAATGCCGAGTCTTGAGCAAAAAGTGAAGCAGTAGCCTATTGTTAACGTTAATCATAACGGAATATTCAAATATCAGTCTGTGAAATATGTTTGTGTAATATGTAATGGACATGTGAAATCCGCTGTGGTTGCACTGTAAACGAGATGTTACGAATCCATTTTTTCTCCGACCTGTTGTAAAAAGAACGCAAAAACCCGCTGTAACTTGTTTTCCGACACGGATGTGACGTCACTCCCGAGTTGCAAGTCGCGCTTACGAGGCAAATGGAACGCACCAATAGTTCAACCTTTCAGAAACAGGCTTGTATTTTTTAAAAATACAATAGAAAATGAAATATGGGGCAGTTCATGTAAAGAATACACTCAGCTCAGAATGCCACCTGTGCAACAACTGGGTTTTGACCAAATAAATAGCTACTATGTTTGTGTTTTGGCTTGTCTTGCAATTATGTAGTCCATTATCTTGGCTTTTTCTACTGTTGTCACTCATCTGTGTTTCCCATCCTCTTAAAGAGGACACGCTTAGCTTCATCAGCCGTTTCCGGTACTCGTCAGGTCTAGTAAGGGTCAGCATAACTCCCTCCTCTGACTCTGGGTCCACTCACCTGTAAGCAGTAGGCAGACTTTCAGATGCTATCAGACAGAGCTCTGGGGAGCAGGATGTTTACAAGGCAGCCAGAGCGCAGCAACGAGATACAGTGTAGGGCATTCAAGAGCATTTGTTATCCAGCAGCTACAACCACTGTATCTCTCTGTCTCCTCGTCACGCTCACAAATATACTGCGTTCCTTCCTTATTGTTCAGGATGAGAACAATTACATATAAGGATGTTGTTTATCAGATAAACAGTAATATATGAAAGCTGCCAGTGATCAGCAATCTTACTTCAAGTCTGACATACACGTAGCTTATTGTGTTTGTCAGTAGCTGTTACTTCTTGGCTTGTCTCCAGTCTCTCCGGCAGCATGGGTGTGGTATTGCCGTTGAATTGATGGCTGTCCTCAGGCTAACACTTTTAGGGGCAGAGCAGGGCTGCTAATGGCTTTTCTATTGCCTTGCTCTTTCTCTTGTGTTAGCCGGAGTCTGAGGCAGCTTCACCCCGACACCAGCTAATGCACTACTACACCCAGCTCTCTGCAGCCACTTCCAGCAGCTCAGAGCCAAATAATTGCTGATGATTCCACCTTTATAAAACGGCACCTTTTTGTAGGGATTCACTGGCAGCAGTTCGGCATAGATCCCCACTATCCTTCCTTTGTTGCAGCCTCCTTGACTTTCTTTGCCATCAGATGAACACTGGCAGTAGCTGAGGTCTAGGAAGGATTTATGAGAGAATTACCAGAAGGGACATTGCAATCTTTTAACCAGTTAAATATTGTAAGATTGTATATGTGTGTAGAAATGATATTTCTGTAAAACAAAAAACTTTCTCAGGTGCATGTAATCACTAACTGAATTACTTTTTGGGATTTTTGTACATTAATTGCAGTGCCTCAGTTTTTGGAAACCATTGCCAGGTACCCAAGCAGTGTTTGGGTTGTTGGTGGGCATACAAAGCACTAAATAATGACTCAGTTAATATACATATTTTCTTAAATGCACAAAAAAATATATAAAAAAAATGCAGCATAAATGGATATTTTCATTTACATGTATTTATTTTAATTTATATATATATATATATATATATATATATATATATATATATATATACACCTTTTTTAAAAGGTTTACTTAATTTATTTATTTATTTCTCCATTTGTTAATGCATTCATTAGTTTGTTCATGTTCTTTTGTCCCTATCTATAGTCTTTCTGTACATAAGAGACCATTTTTGTTCTTTAAGCTGCATAATGCCTCTGTTCTATGGAAAGAGCAATTATAGTGCTTGGCTTAAAGACCGTAATGAGAATATTCCTTTATGCGAGAAGACAATGAGCGAATGTATGGACACAAAATGAATTTAAAAAAGGCTTTTGAATGAGAGGCAGGTATCACAATGGGTTTCAGCAAATGAGTGCATCATGAGACGATCCTGCAATTACGTGATTCTCCTAGAGTAATGTTGTGAGCTTGAGTGGCAGCTCTAAGACAATCGGTAAACATTAATACAACAGAAAGCCCACAGACAGGGTCGAGATCCCAGTGGGGAACATGAGCTTCTGATTGTGACTGCCGATTCTCTCATTAACTGCTCCAACAGCAAACCATGCAGGCAGCCAAGAACACCTCTCCACTGCACCAGCCACCATACGTGTTTTATCATTTTGTTCCTTTAGGGAAAATCCGAGATTTTACATTTGAGACAAGGTAAATTAGAATAGGATCCATTATAGCAGTGAAACCTAGCATTTCTCTCTTAAGCCCTGTTCTTAACCTCACAGCTGCATGATAAGGGAAACAGAGTCAGCACTTCTCTCCCATCAGCACTTTACTTATAGGTCTGGAAAGGAGTGGATGTTTTCTGCAGACCATCAAGATCCAAAGCTGTAATGCCTTTAAACCTACAGAGCCATGTGTTTCTCTCAGTACTCTGTAGCATGAGGCCAAAGGTATCATACTGTCCATACTCTCTACATTACCTGGATCTCCAGCAAAAGCAAATCTGAAATGCTGGAAGCCAACTTCCGACACCCACATTTTTTTTTTTTTGTGGTGGAAAGTTTGACTGGTCATTTCCTGCTACCATTTGAATTTACAGTAAAGGATTACACAGAAACTGGAAAGACATTTCATTACAGTAGACGCATCTGATGATGCTGTAATAAGGACTTAATTCCTTCATTATTTACTTCAGTGCCATGTGCCAGTGATGTGAATGACAGTAACCACAGTTTACTCCTACACAAATAGATTAGATTAGTACAACAAGGAGGGTAGCTCACTGAAAGCTGGAAAGAATTTGGCATTCCACTAATTCTGAAGAAGCTCACATAGCCTGGAAAGATAGTTTAACAACCTATAAAAAGCTCTCCATAATATTACAACAGCATATTATTCATCATTAATAGAAGAAAACAAGAACAAGCCCAGATTTGTTTTCAGCACTGTAGCCAGGCTGACAATGAGGCACAGCTCTGTTGAGCCATCTATTGCTTTAGTCCTCAGTAGTAATGACTTCATGAGCTTCTTTACTAATAAAATTGTAGATATTAGAGAAAATTTTCAAGGCATCCTGCCGACAGCTGTCAAAGATGTAATCACAGTGGCATTAGAAACTTCTGTAGGACCTAACCAATATCTGGAAACCATCTCTCCAGTAGATCTTTCTGAGCAATTACAGCATCTAAAACATTAACTTGTCTTCTAGATCTAATCCCATCTAACTTGCTCAAGGAGGGTTTTCTTTAATTAACACCTCCATATTGAACCAGATAAATTTATCTTTATTAACAGGATATGTGCCTCAGTCTTTTAAGATTGCCGTAATTACACATTTACTTAAAACCTACTCTAGACTCAGATGTTTTAGTCAATCACAGAGTAGTTTCCAACCTGAAAAGTTTCAGTCAGATTTTGGAGTTCATTACAGAAACGACTCTGGTTAAAGTTACCAATGATGTCCTCATCACTTCAGACAGTGGACTTGTCTCTATGCTTGTTCTGCTAGAACTTAGTGCTGCATTTGACACCACAATATATTACTACATGGACTTGAAAGTGTGATCAAGATTAAAGGGACTGCATTAGATTGGTTTGAATCGTATATGTCTGTGCTAGGACCAGTACTCTAGGAAACATTGGAATAAACTTCCATTGCCATGCAGATGACATCCACCTATATTTTTATCCATGAAACCAGATGAAACTAATCAGCTGGTTAAACTCCAAGCATGCCTTAAAGGCATAAAGGCTTGGATGACCTATAATTCCATACTCATAGACAAAACAGAAGTTATTATTTATATTTGGGCCGAAACATCTCAGAGATTCATTATCTAATCAGTTAGTTTCTTTGGATGGCATTACCTTGGCCTCCAGTACTACTGTGAAAACCCTTATGTTATGTTTGACAATACGTCCTTTAAATGTCACATAAAGCAAGTAACCAGGACTGCCTTCTTGTCAAAATTAGGAACATCCTGTCTCAGAGTGATGCTGAAAAACTAGTTCATGCATTTGTGTCTTCCTGGTTGTATTACTGTAATTCATTACTGTACGGCTTTCCAAGTAGCTCTTTAAAAACCCTCCAATTGATTCAAAATGCCACAGCAAGAGCATTGACAGGCATTAGCAAGAGAGATCATATTACTCCAGTTTTAACTTCTTTTCATTGGCTCCCTTTGAAATAGAATA
Organism: Planiliza haematocheilus; assembly: GCA_005024645.1. Lineage (NCBI taxonomy): Eukaryota > Metazoa > Chordata > Actinopteri > Mugiliformes > Mugilidae > Planiliza > Planiliza haematocheilus. The sequence goes on along the minus strand of SRSE01001198.1, from coordinate 3,360,520 downwards.
GAATTTAAAATCCTTCTCCTTACATACAAGGCCCTCAAAGGCCTAGCTCCATCATATCTTAAAGACCTCATTGTACCATATCATCCCAACAGATCACTTCGGTCTAAAAGTGCAGGCCTACTTGTGGTTCCTAGAATTTCAAAAAGTAGAATGGTAGGTAGAGCTTTCAGCTATCAATTCAATTCAATTCAATTCAATTCAGTTTTATTTATATAGCGTCAATAACAATACAAATCGTCTCAAGACGCTTTACAAGACCCGGCCTGAAACCCCCAGAGCAAGCCTGAAGGCGACGGTGGCAAGGAAAAACTCCCTTTTAACAGGAAGAAACCTTGAGCAGAACCCAGCTCATATGGAGGGACCCATCTGCCTAAGGCCAGCCGGGTACAGACAGAGAAAGAGAACAGCAAGATAAACATACATCTGTCATAAATACACATATCTGACTAAAGCATACAAGTTGGATGCTATGATTCAAACTAATGATGTTACATGACAGTTTGAAAATGTAAGAGGAATCATAGGCAGGTTGGAGAATTGTTCATTCAGGTAGGAGTGGATAACAGCAGGATTCCATGGAGACTGGGCAGGCTGATGAGACCACGACAACAGATGTAGTATGGCGCTCCACAGGAAACACTCAACTCCAGGCCCGAGATACTCGGAAGAAGGGAGAGCAGCAGTAAACATTCTACATAGTAATAGCACAGAATTGCATGACTAGTAGCAGATAGGAATTTAGAGGGCAGGAGCTCTGTGCCAGAGAAAAGAAAGTGTAGGACACGAGAGTGGAGAGAGAAGAAAGAAGGAGAACATGTGTTTGGTGCATTGTCCCCCAGCAGCCTAGGCCTATAGCAGCATAACTAAGGGATGGTTTAGTCCAGCCCTAACTATAAGCTTGATCAAAAAGGAAAGTCTTAAGCCTGACCTTAAAAATAGAGAGAGTGTCTGCTTCACGAACCCAAACTGGGAGCTGGTTCCACAGGAGAGGAGCCTGATAGCTGAAAGCTCTACCTCCCATTCTACTCTTAATACTCTCCTGTGGAACCAGCTCCCAGTTTGGGTTCAAGAGGCAGACACCCTCTCTACTTTTAAGGTCAGGCTTAAGACTTTCCTTTTTGGTCAAGTTTATAGTTATGGCTGGACTGAACCATCCCTTAGTTATGCTGCAATAGGCCTAGGCTGCTGGGGGACGATGCTCTGAGCACATGTCTTCTTCTCTCTTCTCTCTCACACCAAACTCCTATCCTTTCATTTGTTTTCTCTGGCACTGAGCTCCTGTCCACTCATTTATTATCTAGTTTCTTCTCTATTACTAGTCATGCAATTCTGGGCTGGGTTCTGCTCAAGGTTTAGTTTTTTTTTCCTTGTCACTGTCACCTTCAGGCTTGCTCTGGGGGTTTCAGGATGGTTTTCAGTCCGAATTGTCTTGAGACAGTTTGTATTGTTATTGACAGTATATGAATACATTTTAATTGAAAGTTGGTGTGTTCCTCTGTGGGGGACTGAATGAAAAAATACATAACATATTTTTTGCATGGCAGATCGTTTCATTAGGCATTGTCAATTACAATGAAATGACAAGACATAGAGAAACCACTAGTGCTTTAGTATGTTTAGTGTGTTTTCACTCTGCTGTAATTCTAGAATAGTATATCTATCTAGCTGCTTCGCTTTCAAATTAAAAATTTCTTGCTGCTGAGAAATGCAAGAAAACACTGTCACTTTAGGAAATACTGAATCTTATTTAAAAATGAAACTCTATGTTTGTGAGGTATTTTAGAAGCGTTACATCTTCATGAGATACTGATAAGTTCAAGGCTGAGAGCCACAGTAGGAGGAGGGAAATCAATACATTCTGAGAAATGGACTTGCATTGTTGGTTTTGGCCTTTTTGTGGGATTTGTTGAAAAGAACAAATGTATAGACATAATCCTGCCTTATCTCTTCATCCAACTGCACCACCAAAGCAGTATTAAGTCCTGTTCTTTGTCTGTATGTTTATGTGTTCAGGCCAACGATGCCTCAGGGAACACGTGGAACTGGCTCTACTTCATCCCTCTCATCATCATTGGTTCCTTCTTCATGCTCAACCTGGTGCTAGGTGTGCTGTCAGGGTGAGTACAAGCTGTGAGCATGGTCTGAGTAGAGATTTTCAGAAGATGCTCCTCAGGTTTAACCAAACTTTATCTTGTTATCAACCAAATGGGAATGTAAATGCTGAAGCTAAAATGAAATGGGAAGCTTTGCTTAGTTTTTTTATCCTATACAGTTTGTAACAGTCATATGTTCACAAGGATACCAAGCACAAACGCTTACACTCTGCGTTTGAATTGGCAGTTTTAAACAATGCCTAAACAGCATGCCAGATGGGCTGCATGGGATGCTCCGTCTGTGCCACTCCAGCAGTAACATTGTGAAGCCAACTCTATATTTGTTAAAACTGATGAGGAGCTTTTGTCCACGTTAAAGAAGAAATGATGTTCCTCTTAAACAATATAATTACATAATTTCACAAAACTTGGAACAGTCAGTCAGTCTCTATACCCGTTTAGTCCTGTTAGGGGTCACGGGGGTCTGCTGGAGCCTATCCCAGCTGTCATCGTGCGAGAGGCAGGGGTACACCCTGGACAGGTCGCCAGTCCATCGCAGGGCCAACATTCACACTCACATGCACACCTATGGGCAATTTAGAATCACCAATTAACCTAATGAGCATGTCTTTGGATGGTGGGAGGAAGCTGGAGTACCCGGAGAGAACCCACACAGACACAGGGAGAACATGCAAACTCCACACAGAAAGGCCAGCCGGCCCATGGATTCGAACCGGTGACCTCCTTGCGGTGAGGCATTAGTGCTAACCACCGCGAAATTTGCTGTTTTGCAAAAGCATACAGTTTAAAGGACAGTGCACACAAGTTAAAAAAGTGAAAAAAATAGAACATTATACATTAGGTAAAGCCTGAGTGAACATTATATACAATAGAATTTATACGTAGGTAGCCTCATAGCAGCTGGCTGCTGTTACAGCGCCATGAAGGCAGTGGGACTGGAGCCGATCTTCTTCACTAGTCTGTTTAGCCTGTTTTTATCTGCTGCTGAGATGTGGTCCAGCAGACCACTCCATGGAAGGTGACTGATGCCACCACAGAGTCATAAGAAGTCCGTAGCATTGTGGCAGTTATACCTCCAAGATGCACCAGTACCAGTTCTAACCAATACTAACTTTACAGTATGCAGTTGATATTGTTTTTATTACCTATTATGATACTTTTGATCAACCATCAACTATGCACTACATTCTTGACTGACAAAATCTAAGCCCTGTGCTTCATACGTAGTCCTTCTGGGAGCAGATCTTAACCAACACTAAAATGTTGATGGTGACTGTCATTATGTTTACACTATACTGTTGTCATAGAAACAAAAAGCTCTTTTTGTGATGTGGTGCTCCCTAGCATCCTGGCAGTGGAGAAAACACTATATGGATACATGCCCTAGCAGAGTTCCAGTCATCTGACAAACATACTCTTCTAATTTGCTTGCAGCCCATTTGAAGTTCTCCCACACAGTCCTGAGATCAGCTGGTCCTGGCGGCACTGATCTAAAATTCATGAGGTTTTATTAAAACATAAATTCACCTGATTGTACAACTCTGTGGAGCAGTCTTTACACTGTACACTGTGTTCATAACCTGCCAGTGTAACTCTGCAGAATACACGTTTGTAAAGCAACACAAATAGCAGACACTGTGTTGCAATTGTGTCATCACCATTAGAAAGAGCATCATGGGAGAGGGTTGTGTTTTTATTGCCTCTTTTGTAATATTGCTGCACAGTTTTTATCATCTTTCGCAGCTCTCCCCATCCTCTAACCTGCAGAATATTATCCACACGAAACCATGAGAGCAATATATTTTTGCAGAGGTTTGGGTGGGTGGACGGAAGGAAACATTTTTCATACAGCAAAACCAGAGGAAATACATCAAAAACAAACTTGCAGCTATAACATCTTCATTAGATAAAACTGAACTTCAAAGTTTCTCATATGAGTTAAACTATTATTTATACACATTCAGGTTATCACAGTGTTGCAGCTCATTGCTCAGCTGTGGCCCCTTTGGTTTACCATCACAGCTCTCAGTTCCTGGTTGTGTTTTTATTCTTTGGCTGCAGGCTCAAATCAAGCCTGACTATGGCACTAATTTATGGGGCATCTGCTCAACGAGGTGAGCTATTAAAAAAGAAAAAGATTGAAAATGATACAAAACAACACTCCAGTTGTTTGTTACTATTTTTCATTTTAGTTAAATAAGAAGGGCCTCCTAAATACGGGACACAGACAAAAGCAGTAGTACACACAATCCACTCTGTCCCACTTTGCCATTTTGGGTGTCATTTGAAACAAGAGAAACTACTCTTCACAGATACAAAGCATTGCATGACATGATTTTCCAAACTGCCAAAAGGAGAGTCTGTTTGGTAGTGTTTTTACCAACGCCTTTGGAGAATATGTGTACTTTGTGGGATTTTTATATACTCCTGGTAGAGATATAGTCAAGGGGTGCTGAATGCATCTCTGGGAATATCAACTCTGTCTGTGAAATCTTAGGTTTAGTTAGTGTATAGAAGTGTGAATTTCTAGTTAAATTTAACAGAAATTAGTTAGGCATAGTATCAGCTACAATCTTACTGACATTAGGAATATATTCACTCAAGCTTTACCTATCCATAGAGAGAAGGGTTATGTGTATGGATCTGATAGTCTTTCCTGATTTATTTTGACTATATCTTTTTAGGTGAGCTTCACTACCCAGCACCCTAGGGTTTAAGAGGTTGATGTTTATTAAACGTAAATAAATCGTTGACTGAAACAATCTGTATATGTCTGTAATTATGCATAAGGCCTGTGCAGGACCGTTAATATTTGCAAAGTGCTTCTTGACAAATAATGATAATAGTAACTTCATAATGATGGTGCACTCTGGCCTTTACTACCTGTGGCAAATTATTAATTCCAATTCCCAGGGAGTCGACTGGCTCATAGACTTGCAAGATGAACTAAATATGCAAGAGTTTATCCTTTCTTGGAGAGGTCACTTCAAAAACAAGAGGCTTGAATTAAGAGTGTAGCCACTTCTCCAGACACCATTAAGGTTTTTGAAATAAGCCACAGTACTCTATGTTCCACCTGACTGCTCTGTCCTTGCTGAAAAGGTAATGTTTCTCCCTGAAATCTACTGTACTTCCTCACTGTGCTTCTTATGTGAATCAAGGTGGAAGTCTCTCTAAGACTTTTTTTCAAACTTCTTATTCCTGCAGCTACATGCAGAATGAAATAATGACTCTAAAATTATTGTTGTTTGCTTAATTTTGGTGGCAATTAATTAGGTGCCATTGGGATAGCAGTTTGATGAGTAGAGTGAATAAAATGCAAAATCAGCACAGCGGAGCCATTAATGTATTAGCTTCACCTTGCAGGCATTTTTCTGTCCATCATTTCCCTTCCCCTTTTTCTGTGTTATCTTTATTCATGCCTGTGCGTAAACTAAAGCTCTTATCTGCTTCAAACAATCTGTGAGCAATTTAGACCAAAACTGATACGTACATATTTGTATGCTTTATCAGCGTATATGATTGAACAAAAACATGTCAGTATTTATATATAACGTTTCATAATCAGAGTTCATTTTTATTGGAATCGCCTGCAGTTGCATCTCCTTCCTACGTCCTAGAAGTTTATTGCTATTTTTGCTGAAAGATATCTCGTTAGGTATTCAATTATGTGTTTTCAGTCTCTCATTCTCTCTATTCTCACAAGAAGCACAAGCTTGTTGCTTTTCTAATAATCTTACTTGGTGTACCACAAGGCTTAGTTTAAGATCCTCTCTTCTTCTTGCAACATATTACAGAATGATACACATACATGATACTTTAGAAGTGGGCATACCTGCAGTTTGCTACTCTTAAAATCTTGTTTAAGAGTAGCAAACCGCTTGTGTTATTGTCAGCTGCTGCTGCCATTAATCAAAGTGTGTGAGCTTTTCTTTGTATGTATGAGAGCTTTATTTGATATTATATTTTATTTTCTCTTAGCTGTATCTCTCGGTATTCACCACACATTCACACACGTACTGTATTTGTACAGTATAAACACAGAGTAAGACAAACTCTTTAGAGGGCAGGTAGCCTTTAGCCACCCACTCTGTAGTTATTGTATCATCCATGTTTCCTGCTTTCTCCACAGAAGTTGTCAGATGGCTTTACAGTTACTGGGGAGGTGGAAGGTCACTGATGCTGTCTGGCAGGGCCGTGTGGGGGCCATGTCATTGTTTAAAGGGCATGGCCTGGGCTTCAGAGAAGGCGGGAGATTGGATACATGCAGGGTTGTGAGGCAGCAGACCCCCAAGGTAGTTCAGGGCCATTCACTGAGCTTTTATCCCATCTGCGTGGGCACAGTGAGATGAGAAGTGACTGTGATCAAAGTTGAATCCACTTTGCTACAACTTCCGAACCACCGTTTAATAAAAATGTGTTTTGGTCTGTGGAGGATTTTTTTTTTTTCTCACAGTACAATGGGTGGACACTGAATGAAATTGGCAGCATGGCCAAATTAGGTATTTTGAACAGATGTTTTTAAGAGCCCAAATTAAACTAGGACATTAGTATTCTGTCCTTTTAGTAAGAAAAAGTCATTTAAAATCTCACTGAAAATATGCGAACACAGACTTTGTATAGAGCAGGGGTCACCAACAGAGTTGCCCGTGCCTGGTTGCCTGCAGGGACCACGTGAGTCACCTGCAGGGTATGTTCCAAAAATAACTCCTGTCGCCAACGAGTTCCTCTAAAAATGTTATTAATTGTATTGCTGTTCTTTTTATATCAGTAACACTTGCATTGGCATTATTTAATTATTTAAAAATTATTTAAATTATTTAAAATTAAACCCGAGAGTTAAAGGCAGTCTTTAATGAAACACCATGGCGACGTTAAACTCAAATAAAATGTGCAAATTTTGTTCTAAATTTGGGATTTATTCTAAAAGTGTGACAGATGTAATTTTATGTTAAAATGCTACAGATTTGTACAAATGTGATATATATATTAATTTAAATATGTGAAAGAAGTTTGTTTTTTAATATTAGATTAGTGGTAGTTTGTACAGACATAGGACGAAGTTCATGATTTGTTCAAAAATGTCACAAAAGGGTTAATGTGAACAAAAATAAAGCAGTTGACAAAATGCTAAAAATGTGCTCATTCATACAGTGTAGTCAGGAAAGATAAATACGTCAGAGAGAGATGTGAAAGCTCAAATGTTGAAATTACTATATTATTTTTAAAGAGGAACTGGAAGTTTGTATCAAACATGTAGCCCTTTGTATTTCTCTGCCACCTTGAAGTAGCTCTCAGTTTCAGAAAGGTTGGTGACCCCTGGTATAGAGCCTTTCACACCATTATATCAGATGGCTCACTTCAGAAGGTCTGAATAACTAGAAGATAAGAATGGTAACATTTTGAAAACTGATCTCATGCCTTTGTTTATCACTTATTTTAGTAGCATGATTGAACTAAAGAAAGGCACCCCCAAGACATCACCATGACTGCAATGATTCACAGTGGTCCTTATCAGACCGTAACACATTTTTCCACGTTCTTGGACACTGGATATGTGTTTTTTTTTAGCCTGGGATGTGTTTAGTCAGCAAAAGCTTGCATCTTGCCATCCTGCTCCATAGCCCAGGAAAGTGAGGGACAAAAAATTAATTGTCAAACATGGGAATCAACCAGTGCTCTCCAGGAAGAGCTGCAGCTCCTCCCTCAGTGTTGTTGTCAGCATCCTGACTGACTTTCTCTTTGTCTTCTCATCAATTATGGAGGGATGTCCTGTTTTTGATAATGTCCCTTTCCCAGCTTGCTGATGACTGTGCTCACTGGTCTATATCTAGCTCTGGGAACATTTTTGTAGCCCTTTTTATAGCCCTCACTTGAGCAATATCCTTTCATAATATTCTTTGTTAGCTCTTTGTGGTCCATGGTTCCCTGCGCTCGGCAAAAGTTAAAGTGTGTGGGCACGGGGGAGAAAGGAGGGCCAGGGTCAGGGAGAAGGGATATTTATTATGTGTAAGAATGGGTAGATACTGTATGTTTTTGTGACTGTAAAACAGTTTGAGTACCAATAGGTAGAAAAACACTGTATAAATAACAACATTGCACACAGCAGCTTTTTGAACAGAATGTGTTGGTACTTGGAATGTATACATATACTCTGTATGCATGTTTTATGTTGTTTCGAGGACAAGCGCTAGGCATGGATGGCTGAAATCCTGCTAGGAAACCCAAAGTTGCACAATTCTCTCCCCATTTGCACACGCATACCCCGCACCCCAGTTGTCAACTCATGGATGCACTGCACACACGTTCCGGAGAGAAGGATATGTGGCCATAAAATTAGATTTCGACAAACTGGCAGACACGTGTACAAACACACACACATCCACTCAGGAAGGCAGGCAGACAGCTACTGCAATGCAGGATAGAGCTTCCCCCTCCGTTGTGTGGGAGACACACCAATCAGTGAACAGTGGGGGTGGACTGGAGATCCCTCGCGCCTTTATTCCAGTAGTTTGTCTTCCCCTCCTTCCCTGCGTCTCTTTTTTTCTTCTCTTCTCCTTCATATCTCATTTCCCGTTCAGTTCTTTTGATTTGACATGACATAACCCAGTGTTACCAAAGATAATGTTATAAGCTTATTTTCCCCTGCACAAACATGATAATGTGTTAAGTCATGTACTGAGAATCTTTCTTGATTTTGTCACATCTTATGAAGACAGGTCCCTGCAAGAAACCACGAGTTCTAATCTCCCATGATGTGAGGACTCTGTCTCGCCTGCTGCATACCTGTCAGCAGTGAAATGCTCCAGGGTCTGAGCTGGCTTGTCCGATTTAATAAACATTTCTTGTCTCATTGCGTGTTCTGTGTGTGGTTTCTACAGGGAGTTTGCAAAGGAGAGAGAGCGCGTGGAGAAAAGGCAGGAATTCTTGAAGCTCCGCAGACAACAGCAAATAGAGAGAGAGTTAACAGGGTACCTGGAGTGGATCTGCAAAGCAGGTCAGACAAACACACACATACACACACACACACACAAGTAGCCATTTTAATAGGCAACCGTATCAGTACAATTTAAACAACAAAACAAGAACAGACTTTACTTTCTGTGCATTTAAACCATTCAGTCGTTCACACAGTAGTGTGTACGCTTGGACCAGTGGGCTGCCACTCAGGCCATTTGCCTGCTCAAAGCACCCAAGCCATTGACATATAATGGGATGCAGATAAGACAAATATTACCAAATCATTGCTACTTTTCATTCATGTGTGTCGTCTGCATTGCAGAGGAGGTGATGCTGGCTGAGGAAGACAAGGACGCAGAAGAGAAATCTCTAGATGGAGCATGGTACAAAAGGAAACACACTAATTCTGGTGAGGACTGCTACATTCAGAATCTGTTGTGGAGACGTAAAAATAACATTTTATAACTTTATCTTACCACAGACTTTAGCTGTCAAGGTACAATTGATTTTGTGCTCTTTGTGCAAAGCACTGGCCTCGTCTCCTGTCACACACTTCCTCTAGTATGCCTCTGTGTAGTACACCGTGTACCTGCTTGCACTGTGTGTAAATGTTGACAGGGTAGTTTTGTTTCAGATCGAACATGGCAAGTTATGCACTCACCAGAAAGAGACGGTGGCAACGTTTGACAGACTGGTCTACCGAGCTAAATGTAGCTGCTGCAGTTCGCTGCTGAATAAAACCATAGCTGTCCGTGCATGGGTGCCTGCAACTGCTATGTTGAGACAAAACAAAAATTCAAGCGAAGGATGCAAGCCCAGGGCTCAGGACAAAAAGTGGAGTTTAATTAACAAAGGTTTACACAGGCTGGAGCAGAGTTCCATAAGGAAACAAAGTCTACAGAAGCTGGCTGGTCAGTACTTGAGCTTTGGCTGCACCTGTAGCAAAGAGGAAAAAGCAGACACACCAGGAACTGCACTTCCAAGGTTGACATAAGGGAGATGGCTGGTTCATGGGTAGCTACCACAGAGGTAAACTGAAGAACTGGCAAAGAGTGGAAGAGTTGAAAGTATAGTTCCAGGCTTGATGTAATAGCTGATGTTACATTTCTAGGCATTTGTGTGGACAGCAAAGAAGAATCATTGCACAGGGAAACATGTGTCTATGCAGTGCACATCACAATGAACTCTTTGAATCTTGAATCCTGAATTGGATGATAAGAAGAAGGTAAGTTAGCACCCCACCCCCCAGCACAGCGATCAGCAGCAGCAGCTCTGATCAGAACACGAGGCAGAAAGAGACTGACACACAGCAATGCAACGCGACAAGTCACCTCTAGAGTACAACACAGTTCATAATGGTGACCAAGAGAAGAGGAAGAGTCAACATTACTGTTTAAATCTTGTTCAGTTTATAATTACACAAATAAACCATGTGATGTGAGTACATGGTCATATTTACTGGCAGGAGGCTCGCTAATGTCATTAGACAATTACATTTTGGTAATTTAGAGCAGGTCTGGGATCCAAGCATTTTCTGATGGGCATCACTGAACGCCTACAGACTAGACCTTTTAACTGGAGGTTAGAGAAAGATCCATCATGCCTGCGGTTGTTGAAGGAGGTGCTTTCATGTTTACCACTCAAAATAGGCAAAAATGGCAAGAACCACATCTTGACCTAGAGTCCTTTACTAGTTTTTATTCCCGGTCCATGGTTAGATGTTGAAGTGGTTTGTGCAGTTGCCTCACAGCCTCATCTGTGCTGAGTTTTCATTTTCTCCCTGTGCCTGCGTTAATCCAGGTGCTCCGTTTTTTTCCCCCACATTCCAAAGACATGGATGTTAGGTTAATTGGTGATTCTAAATCGTTTTAGGGATGACTGTCAGTGGTTATTTGTGACAGACCTGTCGAGGGTGTGCTGTCCCCAGTCCAATCCCTCCCTGTGTAGCAATAGATAATGGATGGATGAACAAGCTTACTGGAGTTCAGAGAGACGTCTTGCTGCTCTAAATCTCTTCTCTCCTTTGTCACTTTGATACTTAATCCTTACTCAACAGCAAAACCACAAAATTGGGATTTGGCAGCAGGAAAGATCTTTACAACATTTCTAATACTTAATATGGGCGGCACAGTGGAGAGGTGGTTAGCACTGACGCCTCACAGGGAGAAGGTCCCAGATTCAAAAGACATGCTCATTAGGTTCATTGGTGATTTTAAATTGGCCATAGGTGTGAATGTGAGTGTGAAGGGTGGTCTGCTTCTCTGTGTTAGCCCTGTGATAGACTGGAGACCTGTCCAGGGTGTAACCGCGCCTCTCACCCACTGACAGCTGGGATAGGCTCCAGCAGACCCCATAAGCCTTCACAGGAATAAGCGGTTACAGAAGATGAATGAATGAATGAATAATACATTCTGGCATACACACATTGTTGCCGCTGAGGGATGATATGTTGCAGCTAATAGTTGAATTAATTGAATAGTTTTCTTTTTATCAGTGTATTCATGCCCTTCTTCAAAGGGTTCACACAGAGCTGACTAAGAGAATCAACGCCTGGTGAGTCTCCCTGCACTTTGTGGCGACATTCAGTTGCAATGTCTTTCATGTCCACTAGTGAAGGGTGTTTGACAGAGATGAAAGGGAAGCAAGTGAAGCAACAGAGATGTAATCGCATCTAGGAGTGTGGCACATATACTTATACTTGTTGCTAGTAGTAGTTGGTGAAATTTCTACCACTGGCAAAAGTTCCACATCCAATCTTTAAATTAAACGACCAACACATTAATTTTCTGTTAACCCATTAATAGATTCAGGTATCAATACAATGTGGAACTACCAAACACCACATTTCTTCAGCTCTATGCTTTACTTTTGCTTTTTGGCTAAATAATCTTTTAGCTTCACTTTTATGGATTCCTTTAAACTAGTGGGGAATGTTTCACCTCTGAAAGACATTTTGTCTTTAGAACTGCTTAGGGAATAACCTGACAATGAAGGATTCACTAAATATATATAATGCAGTAACTACACCAGAAATGGTGGAGGAGCTGAAACTGTGAATGACACTGGGCTCAGCAGGAAAAACCTTTTGGTATTTCACAATGGATGCCTAGTGCCACGTTTGAAATAGTAATCTTTTCTGTGTTGTATTTACAGTGCTGAAAAGGACCAAGAAGAGTAGGAATGACCTCATCAACGCTGAGGAAGGCGAGGACCACTTCACTGACATCTCGTCTGTTGGTGAGGACGATGCCCGCAACGATCCTCCTTATGACTGTTCATCACCACACAGGCTTGGTTCTGTATGTTGAAGGCAACGCGCAGACTGCTTGCCCACACAGCACAGAGCTCTGCTGATGATGATGCTCAGTGGTATAAAGTTGCCTCTAATAGTGTTATGCCATTTGTTGAGTTCAACCTGCTAAGCACCTAGAGCTTAAGAGGCAACCTGATATGGACATAAAATATGTAGACGTTGGTCACAGCGCAGAGTGTGCTTTTTATTTATTTGTATTTCTGTTACCTGGATGGATGGTTGGGTATGTGGGTTAGAAGGTGGTGGATAGATAGATAGATAGATAGATAGATAGATAGATAGATAGATAGATAGATAGATAGATAGATAGATAGATAGATAGATAGATAGATAGATAGATAGATAGATAGATAGATAGAGAGGAATAGTTTAGTTCTTTGGATGATGCAGTATGAGTCAGATTGAAATAGAGCAGGAAATGATTAGCCCACTGGTCTTCCTGTGCTAGTAATGAAATTCTAATAGAACCATTTTTCTCCTTCCCTTTGTGTCCAGTCCCACTTGACATTTTGGGCTTAATTTAACTTACAGAAGATTTAATATAGTACAGGCTAAATGGGAGCGAGGAGGGGAGTGGCAAAGACCATGGTGTTCTGATCTAAAAGAGCCGAGGGGTTCACTTTAGTTACATCACACTTAAAACACGTCAGAATATGAAAAAGCTTCTGCTGAGAATATAGAAGTTAATTAAATCCTCTTAAGTCTATTTGTCCTTGGTGGTTCTTCCCACCAGATTAAGCCCAAGACATTGAAACTCACCACTATGAAATATAGGCTGCACTGTATATGCAGTGTAGCAGCTTCAGACCGACATGTCCATCATTCTGAGGTGAATATCTGTCAAAACGATGTGTGCTGGTCACCATGTTGAATGGTCGGGGGAGTGAGTCACTGATCTCTCAGACTGACTATTCAGCTTAGCAAACCGATGCATGATGGAAGTAAATCAAAGCATTCCCAGAAGGCTCTTCTCATTTTTCATCTCCATCTCAACTGAACATTGAAGTTTGTGGTGTGTTCAAATGCAACTTTTTGGTCCAGACCCATGCAGCGTGGGGCGACATAACAGCTGGACTTCTACCAGTCAGTCAGCGTCGGTTTGGTTAGACTTGGTAACTTTATCGCCGTTTTGTGCGTTTTGTTCCAACTGCCCCCCCAGGGTCACCGTTTACTCGGGCCAGCGTGAAGAGCAAGAACGAGAGCTCGTCTTACTTCAGGAGGAAAGAGAAGAGGATTCGCTTCACCATCCGCCGCCTGGTCAAGTCCCAGAGCTTCTACTGGACTGTGCTGTGTCTCGTTGGACTCAATACTCTGTGTGTGGCTATTGTACACTACGACCAGCCCGAGTGGCTCACCTATGCACTGTGTGAGTAGCAGCAGCTGGATACGTACTGAATAACCAATATGTCCGTCTAGCATGGCAACATCATTATAGTGGAACATTTATACCAGTATCTGGTGTCACCGCCTGGCCTTCAACCTGGCATATTTCCCATCAGTAGAGGCTCTAGGGGTCATACTAGTATTCCATCCCAGAGATTTGATTAATTTCCCCACAGGGATGAATAAAGTCCTATCTTATGAATTTCATATGAAAACCAGAATTGCTCTTTAAAGTGCAGCTATTTAATATTTGGAGCAGAAAACGTTAATAGGAATCCTGAGTAAATGTGCTAGATAATAGCCACCATTCAGCAACGGCTGATATAAAAATAGCAAAGGTACAGCAGTAAATTAAAAATAAAAACATATCCCCATCATTTAAAACAAATACAAATGCTGCCAATATCCAGTAGTCAATGACACTACTGGATATTTTCTCTAACAATAGTCTCCTTCTGTGTCTGGTCACGGCTGATGAGCCACTAGCTCTATCAAACTATAAAATCAGCAGGGCATTAACTAAGAATTGATCTGTGTGTTTTCTAAATCTCCCTGGGCAGACCTGGCCGAGTTCGTATTCCTGGGACTGTTCCTGGCAGAGATGTCCATGAAAATGTACGGCCTCGGACCCCAGAACTACTTCCACTCCTCGTTCAACTGTTTTGACTTTGGGGTGAGTCATCCTGTTCAGGTAGAAGTTCAGTCAGCCTGCACTAGCTTTTAAAGTGTTAGCGTGTATATTCAGGTCTGGTGCTTTCAAGGACACATGGGCTTGAGTAACGGGAGCAGAAAATGTGTTGGCCTGCTGCATTTATCAGACTTTTGTTTGCAGGTGATTATTGGCAGTATTTTTGAGGTGATCTGGGCTGCCATTAAGCCCGGTGCTTCATTTGGGATCAGTGTCCTGCGAGCGCTGAGACTGCTGAGAATCTTCAAAGTCACCAAGTGAGTCGTTAGTCTGTCTGTATGGGCTGGAAACACTACTTAGACCATATGTATGCATACATGTATATACTGTATACTGTATACACATGAAGTATGTTTGTGTAGGTACTGGAACTCTTTGAGAAACCTGGTGGTATCCCTGCTCAACTCCATGAAGTCTATCATCAGCCTGCTGTTCCTGCTCTTCCTCTTCATTGTGGTCTTTGCTCTGCTTGGCATGCAGCTGTTTGGTGGCCAGTGAGTATTTTGCTTTTACTTCTGCTGCTTGTGTGCCTAGAAGCCAGCACGACGCAAAATATTTGTACGGGAAAGTTGGTCTGGACTCGCCCCTTTGGGAGTTGATTGGCAAGAATCATCCCGGCCAGTCAAATGGTTTGGGTGGCTTTTCTTTGATGGCAAGTAAGAGTAACAGCAACATAGGTGTACACATCATCCAAACGCCGTGGAGTTCAGTTTATTTACAACTAAATAGCTCTGATTGGAGGACTGTCCAACTGTGCACAGAGGAATTTTTTCCTCTGTATCGACTGAAATATGGCCCATAAGAAATCTAGATGGCGTGTCTTCCAGACTCAAACTCTAATCAGAATTAGCCAACTGGCCTCCTGTTTGTCACAAACCTGCAACAAGAGGTGTGGCTGGTTAGCCTGATAGAGCCAGACAATTGCACTGCCACTAAAAGGCCAGAGAAGGTGCAAGAAAGTCACTCACAAGATTAGGGGGGAAGTGACCACTGGGATTTGCTGTGGCTCTTAATCAAGTGTTTGAACTGGCCTGACATGCAGATGTCATACCCAGCTCAACATCAAAACTCACTTCTTTAATACATATCCATAAATAAACGTACAAAATAATTAAAGTTATACCGATACTGTTTGTGAAGGACTCCACCACTTAACATCTGTATTCCCCTGCTGCAAAATGAGTTTACAAAACTGAGTTACCTTACACCCTCCCTAATGTGGATTGGGACCTTTAGGACTGAAATGTGATTCCAGCCGTCTTCAGTGGTTGCTGTCTGATTGATTAGTGCTGAAAAGGAAATGTTTAAGCACATGTTTAAGGGAAATGGACTCAACATATTATATGTGTTTTATTTATTAACGCTCCTCAGGCAAACTTACTGTGAAATGTATCCACTAGGGGTGTGACAATTGAGGAATGATGCTACAAGTTTAAAGAGGATTTCTTAAAACCAAAAAGCTTTGCCATTTATTCTCAAGACAGGGACACAGCAACCTGATTCAGCCCTAAGTTGCAATCATTATGTCTTTGACAATAGAAAATCAAGTGTTTGAAATGTAATACCAATGAATGAAACTTTTAAAACCCATTTTAATGTAAAAGAGGTGGGACAAAACTGAACAAAATCTGATGAAAATACCAGCAGTCTTCACAGGCTGTGCTTGTAGTTGTCTTTTAATGAGCTCCAGATTTGATATTAAGACAAATTCTGTTGCAATTCCGACCTTCTCTATCTGGATCGCTTACATTGGAGGAGATTTAATTAGGTCTCAGTAGACGGACAGAGGTTCAAAATGTCAGCATTAGCACGTCTTATCCGTTTGAGAAGAATAAGCAGTCAGGGATCAGGCATAAGGTCACGCAGCCTCTGCACTCAAATGTAACGACACATACTGTATATGGCAAGAATTATGTGCAACAGCCTAATTGAGATGACAATAAGCTGCTCCATCCAGCAGGCGGTGGAGGAGTAAGGGTGACAGTGCTGTGGCTCTGGAGCATGATTACATCCAAACACTTTTCTCCCCGCAGATTTAATTTTGAAGACGAAACGCCGACCACTAACTTTGACACATTCCCAGCAGCCATTCTCACCGTCTTCCAGGTAAAGGTCAACTCCATCATGCTTGTCTTCCTCCCGTGCTTGTTCCACTGAGCTGGTCTCAGAAACCTGAAGCCTGCGTCTCCCCTGCAGATCCTAACCGGGGAGGATTGGAACGCAGTCATGTACCACGGCATCGAATCACAAGGCGGCGTGCACGGGGGAATGTTCTCCTCCATTTATTTCATCGTTCTCACTCTCTTCGGAAACTGTATCCTGCCTCGCTGATCCAAATCTAGCCGATCCGCCGTCGTTGCTGCCAGCCAGCCTTTATCATTGATTTGAAGAGCAGCTGCAACTACAAGTATTGATTGTGTGTTAATCAATCTTTAGATTTTTATTTCCCTGACACCACCAACAACCAGACACACTCCTCAACGTGTTCTTGGCCATTGCTGTTGATAATCTTGCCAATGCCCAGGAGCTCACTAAGGTACAGTACTTCTTTATAGCCTGAGATGTCCCCGCATTATAACAGTTTACAATAGGAGATGGAGGCGGTGGCACCGGCTTACCCACACCATTCATCAAGTCAAATCCCACATGGCCTTTTACTCCTTTTCTTCCTTACAAGACAGAGAATACTGGCAGGGTATAAGGTGCCTTGGTTTACTGGTTTCATAATAGCAACCCCTTTCGATGAGGGCAGGGGCAGGTCCATAACACTACAATCATCTGGAAGCTAAGGAACTTGTGTCAGGGACTTCTTTCACCCCTGTGTTTTGAATGGTATCAGCCCATTCTCATTTTAAATTGACAACCTGTACACTGCTTGAAAGCACAAAGCCACAGAATTCAATAATGGATTTCAATGGTGCACACTCCTCTGCACACTGTAAAGACAAACCTAATGCTTCCAGGTGTTTAGAGTTTTTTCATGTTAAAGGGTTTGGCTTTTCTCACCAATCAATCGGCCAATATTCTTGGCTGCTGGACTGGAGCTGCAGAGAAAGTACCACAATCTCTACCCTTTTATGCTTCTTTGCTGGCGTCAGTTGTCAAACAGCGTCCCAGATGAACATGTACCTATCGGAGCAAGTCGTTCCTTAAAGTGGACAGAGACTTTTCAAGCATGCAGGTCATATTGTAGGAAAGTAGAAGCTTGGTGTCAGACCTCCTAAGCTCATTTTCCTCTTTTCTATTTTTTTATTCATAAGAAAATATTACATTTATTACAAAGGAATACAGGGTTATATTTGTCCTGCTTTTAGAGCTTTTAATATGAAGAATCTGTGCAGGAAAGGTTGACAGTAGCTGCAACAGCGATCCAAATCAGGAAAGTGGAAATAAATAATGAATGGAAAAAAGATTTTTTCTCAGTGAAGAGAAACTGTGAGCAGCAGAGCAGTGCATGTGACAACTCTTACAGTATTAATGCTAACACTGTGGATATGGACATTATACTGAATTTATGATGACAGTTAGATGGCTATGATTAGGTATAAAGACAAAGGCTTCTTTATTGTGGTTCCCTGTAGCATAACAAGAGATTTGACAATTTACTAGAGCAGATTAAATGTCTAGTTGCTCACATCTGTTGGGAATTGCATTGTTGATGATGTTGCTGACAGTGCCAATGAAAAGAAGCCACTCCTGAGACAAAGGTCAGTATATTGCGACATAACAGCCACAACCTTCAGAAGGACTTGCTGTACGTATGTCTGCATGTTTTTTTTGCTCATACTGTCCAGGATGAAGAGGAGCAAGAGGAGGCCATCAACAAGAAGCTTGCTCTCCAGAAGGCCAAGGAGGTAAAGGAGGTCAGCCCCATGTCGGCCGCTAACATTTCCATCACAGCGTAAGTCGGCTTCCTTTTAAAGTTTGTCCTGGCTTTCTACAATCACAGAAAATATACTGGGTATATTGGGTATAAGCTGTGGAGCAGAGCATTTACCTTCTGCGTATTGACTAATTATGTAGAATGTCAGCATCTTTAAACTAATATACTAAATACTAACAAGGATAAAACAAAGGGACTCTGAAAAAAGGCACGCTTCTTCAGTTCTAATTAACTGGTGATGAGTTTTGATGAGTCTTCATTGGGAACCACCTTCAACAACCCAATACTGCAATCAGAAGAGTATGTGTACCAGGTTGGTAACCTCTTTTTCCACTATTAGTGGTCCTGTGTAGGCCGTTTACTCTACAGACTCAAGATGCAAATGAAGGTGGAACCTCTGGAGACAGAGGATGCTGATCCACCTCCATGGTCCAGAGTGGGGCTTTCCAATACTCCATAGATGACATCTTTTACTCCTCTCAAGTGCAGCAAGGAATGGAGAACCCAAACGCAAGGCACAATCAGCAAACATCTGAAAGTTCATTTAATGAAGACATACAAAAACTGAACAAAAGATTCTCCAATTATAAGAAGGAAACACCAACATCAAAAACAAGAAACAAATCCGACAAAAGATGTAATCCAACCAAAAGAGAAACAGGATAATCCAAAAGGGAAGCTAAAACCAAGGCACATAGAAAGACAGGGCTATAAATACACAAGGGCTGATGGGATAACAGGGAACAGGTGGACCATGCAAGGAGGAGTACACAAAAGACAAGACAAATGAAAGCAATAAAAAGGGATAACAAGGGAGAAGAACTGACAGTTATAGGGTGAGGAATCATTTTCAAAATAAAATCAGTAACACAAGGAAAACCAACAACAACAGACAGGACACAGGGGACAGGACCTTTACATTAAAATATGAAAACACACTGAATTAATCCAGAACACACTATGACATAATTTATCACTACTTCATGATGACAACTCTATCAGGCCATTTGTCTTCTCTGTCCCTGACTTGAAGAGCTGGCTCTCCTGTGATGCGTTTCATTCAGCACTGCATTAAAATGCACACGCTACATTGCTCTGCTTTCACACTGCTCTTTTTCACTCTTCACAGAAATGTAAATCCCTCAGAGTTAATGTCACAGTGATAGTACTCTTATTCACAGGGCACTTACATATTCCTTGTCTATGTCACTCATACAAGTTCTTTTGAAACCACTACTCATAACCTATACACTGTAAAGCCCTTATATTAATGGCATACTGTTTTAATGATGATGTGCATCCAGGGTCCACTGTGGGTTCCATGTCAAAAAGTTGCTGTAAACACTTCTTTACCAGTTCTGAAGGTGCTGCTCTGTATTCTGTAACATACAGTGCTACTCTGGAGGCATACATAATGTCACTGATGGAGCGGACCAGTGTTGTCAGATGCAGCTCATGAGCAGCATCTGACCCCAAAAGCTGCTGAAAAACCACCAAAACCCACCCAATATAAGATGAGATTTTCTTCAGTAGCCCAGACTGCTTCGTCTAGCACCCTAGTGTATTAGTTGAAGCGTAGTAATCATCCAGCAACAAACCACAGCAGCCTACCACCAAAACTACTTACATAAGGCTGTTTGAGCTGCTTCTTTCTAAGAGTAGAGAATTGCTCCATCTGTTTGTACATGATGTGATCAAACTGTGTCAAGTACTGCTTGTCATGTCAGCACAGTCTAATGACAGTACAACAAAAGAGTTCACCTTTAATCTTACTAGACATCAGCATTGCTGCACCATTGACCCTGATAAATACACGAGAGGTTTGTTGCTATGCTTTCTGTTGAAGAAGGTGAAGTTAAATCAGGTCAAAATACCTTCAACATAAAGGACTTAGCTTGATTCATCCATGTATAATGTAAAAGGAGCCTCTTTTCCCTCAGAGAATGATCCCTCATCTTTGTTTCAACTTCAGTTTTATACTGTATATGTTTGATTTGTTTGGTTTGAATCAAATCATCAGGCCTTATTTAACAGTCCGAACTCCTGAGGATGGGAAGAATATTTGATGGTATGCATTCTGATGATTACGCTTCACTTCAAATGTGCCTGTCTGGTAAAATATCAAAACCTTTGGTGTGAAATGCATTCTGGGATGCTTGGTTAGCCCAAATCTGAACAGTTCACTCCCAGTAAAATGCTAAAGGACATTCCCACTTCAACTCTAGTTGGCTAGACTTTAAATATTTGAATATGACAAGATAAAAGAGAGAAAGATGCAGATGTTGTTCTAGGTTTTATAGACAGAAAGAAGAAGTAGGGCTGGGTATTTCAACAGATTTTGTCAGGGTCATGAGTCAGTTCATTAATACAATATCGATTAATTTAGAGATAGTTCAGTTTTGAAACTATTTTACTAAAACTCAAACTAATGTTGTCATCGGTTCCAGGGACTTGTGGTGTTTCCACAATATTTTATCCTTAGTTTCACATCTTTCATAAGGCTTTGCTTTTGCCCTGTTGTCATACCCAGCTTCACATGTGGACTCATTTTGTTGTCCAGCCTGGTGAGAATTGTCGCCCAACACCAATCTCAGCAAGACTCGCAGGAGGATGCAGGAAATGGATCAGAGGAGCATGTGAATCGATATCAGATCTTTCAAATAAAGATTGATTTGAAGTGGAAATAGGATTTTTTTTATAAACCCAGCCCTAAGAGACAGGTGCAGCAAGAGACTAGCTGGTAGACACAGTGACAACCCAAACCAGAGAATAAATAGAAAGAGAGACATTGCTGGTATAACGACAAATGCAGATAGTGGTATGTCGATGGCGGAGGCCCGTTTGTTTCTCCAGTTTTAAATCATATAAGCAAATAAGCTCCCACGAACATTATTCAGTCATCTAGAGCAACTCCACCACTGCAAAAAATTAAAAATAACAAAAAAACATCATTAGTTGTTGTAAAATGTTGCTAGTTTATAAATGTCATTCTAACCTTTCTGTCTTTATGGTATATTGTCCCTGATGGGTCATTTCCTTTCTGGTTCAGTTTTAGTCTTGTGTTTCTGATCTTTGACTGTCCGTTGCACTAACATGTGATGGGAGGCTAAATGACACAGAGAAGGCAGAGAAATGTCGATTGGTGTCCTGCTTGTTTCTCTAAATTCATCCTATATGATGTTTCCTCCCCCTCCCCCGTTTTTGTTTTGTGCATGTGCAGTTTTCTAACACGCAGTCGAGGTAACGCGCACTCTAGCAGCTCATCCATCTGCAGCGTTAACTCACTGTGAGTTATTACCTCTCTGTTACAATTTTGAAACCGTCCCACTACCCTTCTCCCATCCCTCCCTCTTCTCATGCTAACCACTGTGTCACCCTTATGTCATTATGTTGTGTGAATTGTCCAAAAAGAACACGGCGACTCTTCTGAGCCCACACCTTGTGACAGAGCTGCTAGTTTATTTCAGTATTTCCATTTGTGTTTCTGTTTTGTTATGAGTGTCTGAGTGTTGTGACTGACATTTTTCCGTCTGATTTCTTTTCCACCGCCTCACCTACTCTTCTGTTTAATTACACATCATATGTTTACACCGTGCATGTGTGCATTATGTATATTTACTGCTGAGACTTATTTCCTCAAGCTGGTGATACGTTGTAATGTGTCAGTGTAACGCTTGTGCCATATACAGTAGATGGCGGAACCTGATTGGTGAGAAGCAGACAGCTATGGATGTAGTCATTCTTTGCTTGTAGAGTTTTCAGTGAGTGAGAATGATGCCCATTTCAATGGCTTTTATTGTCACTACGAGACTGAAACTGCCATTAAACAATGAGAAATTCTGTATTTTATTTACTGTCAACATGTCTAATCAAAACACATCATGAACCACACTAGGTGACTTCGCTGGTGCGGACATAAAGACTAGTTTTTATTCAGATTCAGTCTTGCATACACAGTCCCCTTTTCCACTAATTCATACTAATGCATCAAAAGTGGGTTGATGAGCAGCTGAAAGTGCACTGGGTAAGAACAGCTAAAACAGCAGAATATTTTAAACAAACATACAGAGCCATAAAGCAAGATACAGACTGTTTTTTGTCTTAACAATTTTTCATTACACCAAAACTATATACAAAGCTTCATTTGAGTAACTATTATGAGTAGAAATTGTGTATCGCTTTTAATTTATTCACCATATTCGGTCTAAATGCTATGATTTCCAGTAGCAGTGATAACAGTTGTTGAACTGTGATTATATATTAAGTTACAAGCTAAATAGAGTTGGTCTCACTGTCCTGCTCATGGGCTATTACTGAGTAAGATTTTCAATTCAGACTTTGCTGTAGTGACAAAAAACAAATCTAAAAATAAAATTTGCATTAATGATACAACACAGCTAGATGCCTTGAAGAGTGCATTTCAGTAGTAGATATATCAAGAAACAAACTGAAACAAGGCGACTGGACTTGTAGATTTTCTTGACTGGTGTTGGGAGTTTTGATCAAAACAGGTAGCTGGATGTTAACAGACCCTAGTCACACAGTTTTCAGATGGGCAACCCCCACTGATGTTCATATTTAAACTCTAACTCCCCACCAGTCATTTAAAACTAAAGACTTTAAATATCTTCATGAAACCCTACATGTCCAGTTGTCCTTGTTGCAGCTGTTTATATTTGGATAAACCATGACATGGATGACTGAGAACCTTTGCACACATTAGAACTGCAGATGCATGCATGCAGTTATCACAGCCAAAGATTTCCCTAGTTCTTACTGTAGTCCCTGTCCAATAATGGCTCTTTGAGGAGTGTGAGTGAACACGTTACTCACTAAATAGGGAGAAAACACAACGATTTTAAGCTACTGTCTCTATGCCTGTTCTCTAAATACTATTGTTGGACTGAAATAAGTGCATAGAACAATCAAACAAGGCAAGCATTCAATCAGTCAGTGTGAGTGCTCTGTATCTTGTCATTACTTCCCTGCTTCTTTCAGCAAAAACACAAACTTTGGCTTTATATATAATTGTTCATATCTGTTCATGTTCCTCCTCCAGTTTTATAAAGCTTATTTGTGCCCTCTGTGCTTTTGTCTGTAACTTGTTTCTGTCCCTCTGAGGTCTTTTCTCTCCCTCCGTTTGTTTCATTGTTCCTTTATGTGTTTGTAGGAGTTATGTCTGCACCCCAGTCCATCACTACCTGAGGTAAAATCCCAACTGTCTGCAAGCTAGGTGGTCGATGATTACATGCCAAAAACATGCTACATAGTCACGTCGTCGTTATTTGCATTCTTGAAAGCAAGACCACACGATTAAAACAGAGCTGCACAGCATTCTTGTCTTGCACACCGTGTTATGTGTCCATTCTGTCCCATGTTATCCATCCTCCTCTCAACAGGAGTTCTGAACAAGTGTAGCGCAGTGTGATTTTATCTGTGTAGAACGTAAGCACAAAGAATACACCTGCAGGATGGCGCAGCACGAAGGGATCATGTGTAGTGAACAGACCGACTCATCCAATGAAATGCCAGATAACTGGTATTGTAACTTTTTTAAAGTAGGTGACTAAACAGCACTGCTTTTAGGTTAAACACTGAGAAAGATGCATGAATCCCACCATTTCAAAGTGCTGTTTTACACTCGTGGATGCAAAACAAAATTGCATGTTAAAGCATGGTACTGTAACCATGCTTGGCCTCTGTTCAGGCATACCCATGGAGGAGCTCTCTCCACAGTACCACTGTGTTGAAAGCTCATTGCACCTTGGTCATACCGTAAATCCTTCAGCATGTACATACTTTGTGTGTCATCATGAGACAAAATGAAATGTACTGCTGGTTTTATGCACCATAAAGTAGAATGTACAAATGCACTGAATGTGTCACAAAGGAGACAATGTCTGTTTTATATCCTGCTTATGTCCTTTGTAGTGGCCAAACTGTGGCACTGACATTGGGGTTTCAGGAAATAATTTACACTAGTGTTATACATTTTGTATAATATCAATGTTTCAATGATTAGGATTCATCTGGTTCTTCTTCCTCTCCCCTAGTAAGGAGCAGCAGAAGTCAATGAAGACTATGTCGGTGTGGGAGCAGAGGGCCAACAAGCTGAGGAGGCAGAACCGGGCCAGCTGCGAGGCCCTCTATAGCGAGCTGGAGCCTGAGGAGCGTCGCCGCATGTCCTCAGCCCTCCATATCCGGCCCGACATGATAACCCACCTCGACAGGCCGCTGGTTGTAGAGCCTCGCGATGGGCCCGTGTTGGGTGGCCACCAGCACCACCACAAGTCCTGCATGCCGGAGGATGCTGAGACTGGTACTGACCCTCCTGCTCCTCACCAGCCCCGTCGCCACCACCGGCACCGAGACAGGGACAGGGCAAGGTCGAAAGAGGAGACCAACGATAATGGTGACGCGGGTAAAGGTGGGAGGCATCACGTCCATCACAGCCGCTCCAAAGACCACGACAGCAGCCGGGGCAAAGCAGGTAAGAGCGAGAGGTCCCATAGCCGAGAGGAAGGCAGGAAGCACCACCATCAGAGCTCAGTGGACGACAGCGCAGGTGGGGGAGTCACGAGCGAGAGGAACACCGTCATCATCATTCACACCGGCAGTCCCGAGGGGGAAATGGGACTGTGAATGGTGAAGGGAGGGGAGAGCGAAGATCCCGACACAAAGACGCACGTTCATCTAACAGGGACGGGGATAGGAATTCCAGAGGAGACACTGGCACAAGTGGAGAGAGGAGGAGACATCATACTCATGGATCAAGGGGCCAGTCCACAATAGAAGGAGAGGAGTCCAATGAGAAAGAGAAGACCCACAGTCAAAGGTAAAGAGTCTGGAAGCACACCATAGGGATTTCATTACAGGGTGTGTTTCAACACTATTGGACAGTCCTCCAACCAAACTATTCATTTTGTTGTAAACCAAATCAACTGCACTGTTCTCAGATAACATGTATGACTATGTTGTTGTTACTCTTCTTGAATGTGTTAGGTTTAAAGTAACAGAGATAAAATTTGAGAATGTCTTGTGTATTAAAAGTTGCAACCTCTGGTCTTGGGACAGGTTTGGAGACTCAGAGGGGGAGTCATTAGCCATCTCCCCGCAACAGGGCTCTAGAGGGACCAGCTGGCCTGCTGACCAACCAGAGGACTCAGACAACCAGAGGAATGTCAGACGAACTGGCCAAACCTCCGTTCACATTCCTGTGACTATAACCTCACCACCTGGAGACACCACCCTCATCCAAAGTAAGTACGAACTAAAGCCAACAGCATACAGTACTGAGATGACTTCCATAGAGGCTAGTACACTGAACATCTCTTTTATAGCCACTTACACTCTCATAGTATAATTCATTTTTCTGTAGGTTGTTCATCGGTGGTGGAATCTGACTTTATTAGAGCAACGATCATCCCAGGAGATGAAACAGAATGCACTGCAGATGTAAATACTCACTACAGCTTTAAGGCAGACAGAGAGAGACACACACACATAATGTACAGCAGTAGCACATGAATACATGGAAGAGAGTGGGAGGATAAACTAGAGTAGAGGTGCTCCATGGGAAGTCGGCTAGCAACCTAGGCCAATAGCATCATAAGGGATGGTTAAGGGTGACCCGAGCCAGCCCTAACTATTATCAAAAAGGAAAGATTTTAGCCTAACTTTAAAAATGAAGGCTGCAGATTTAAACCAAGCGTTCTGTCAGTGTAATCAGCTACTTTGAGGTCTGTATATAAGGTGGAGCTTGACCTCTAAGGACCTTGTATGTTTGTGTGTTTACAGAGAGCCTATAAAACAAGAGAGCTCTTTGAACAACCTGATTGTAATCAGTTACAGTAGTCTAGCCTAGGAGTAACAGATGCCTGATTTAGTTTTTCAGCATCCCTTTGAGATAGGGCGTTCCTTATTTCACCTGCACAGTATAGCATATTTGCAAATTAAAGGTAATATTCTGGTCAAATATTATTCCCAGATTCCGAACAGTTGTACTGGATGCCAAGGTAATACCACCCAGAATAGTTATACTGTAAATCAGGTTAGGTAGATAGTTAATCCCTAATGTCTCTTTAGCTTTGGCTTTAGATTGTTTCTGCTTCTTGTTGCTTTTTGTTGTAATGTGTAAAGGAGTTTAGTTGTATTTTTTTTGTTCCAAGAATTGATAACCTCAGACAGACACATAACGTTACTGATTGTAAGGCGCTACTTATGAGATAAAACCACATCTACAAATGATGATTTAAAGGTTTGTGGTATTGATGTTTCCAGCCATTAGTTGTGGCTGATGATTGTCAGGAGATGTTATTCTTTGCCATATCTGAGACAATTGCTGTCTGATTGTCTGCCTTCCCAGTGAACAGCATTGACTGTGAAACGATGCCCATGAATGAGAAGACCCTGGAAGATATAGGTCAGAGTGGACCCAGGCCCATCCTGCCTTACAGTTCAATGTTCATCTTTGGTCAAACAAATCCGTAAGTCACCTCATCCTGTGGGCATCCCACCTCCTTGTGGGAAGTCCAACATGCTATGTTTGATGAATAGTTAAAGAAATGGCTCATCTTGGGACCAGGGCTATCACTTATATCCTTGGTAAAGAGTTATACCCCACTTCTCCTGCAGACGTTAGAATCTATTGAAACAATGTTCACCTGCAAAAAAACTATTGATCCATATTTCCTAATACTTTGGCGATGCAGGCACTGGTGATATAGATGAATGATGGGCAATAGAAGCTAGATTGAAAGAATTAAATGTGTAGTCATGCCTCTTACATATTTATTTTCACTTCTTATCAAATGTTAATAATTGACATGGTAGATCCAGTCAAAGCAAGTGGTAATATTCAGGAAATGGAAGAGCTGTCAGTGTTAGGTACTCTTGTAATCTCTAAACTTTGTCTTTAACGTTTTTCCACTGTATGTCTACTGGCTTTACACTGACAGTGTGGAGACAGTAGCTGCTGCCACAACCCAGTCTTTGTTCTGTCTGTCTACTGCTGACAGATTCTTTGACTCCTGCTGCCTCTGTCTCCACAGGGTGAGGCGGTTATGTCACTACATTGTGACTCTGCGTTATTTTGAGATGTCCATCCTGGTGGTCATTGCTATGAGCAGTATCGCCTTGGCAGCGGAGGACCCCGTGTGGACGAATGCCCCTCGCAACAATGTGAGACAAACAGTGCAAATGGAGTACTCACTACACTCACACACAGAAAACTGAGAGAAGAAGTGCTTTTTTCTGAATTACAAATTAGGTACGGAACAGGACATCTATTTTAGTCGCTCCACAGCTGGCGCTCAATGCTAACGTGTGGTCCCCAAAAATGGCAACACAGCCCTACTTAATACACATGATTGTTATACAACCAGAAAAAGACTGAATGAGACTCAATTCTAGCAACAATTTAGATACGGCTCGTCCAAAGAACCTCACTATCAACACTGCAATTCATTCCGCCCCCTGAAATGCCAAGTGTGTAGTAGACTGGACAAACAGTTGTCAAGAAAAGACACACACACACTGTGTAGACTCCTTTCAATATAGTTTCAGAAGTGGAACGATTGGCCATGACCCCAGAATAATAAGTTTTTACATTTTCCTTTCTGTTTTCTTGTCTATTAGTCATCTGGTCTCTCTTTTGCAGGTTCTCAAATATCTGGACTACGCCTTCACAGGAGTTTTTACTTTTGAAATGGTGATCAAGGTAAGCTCTAATAACGCTGTGGGATAAATAAAGGATTATCTTATCTTAACGTTTTGTTTTAACTTAATGTCTTTAAATGGACCCTTTTAAGAGTAAAACTTTGACGACTATGGATGTGAATAAATTCATCAGGAGTAAGCTGCTGACTTTATACTTTTTCTACTTTTGCTGAGGTGAAGTTCTCACCTCACCTCATCATGACCACTGTGATTAATTCAGGTTATCAGCCAGCAGTACTGTCTCTTTTTATAATCCATTCTATTAACATTTAAATCGCTTTTTAATCTAATACAGTGTTAGATTTCTATTTTAAACCAACTCTTAACGTCTATAAATTTATCAATAGTCTGTCGTTATCAGTATAACAATGTTGTATTACAGTTTGTTTGAGTATAAGGGGTGTCTTGGGTTTAGATGGTGGACCTGGGCCTGCTGCTTCATCCTGGAGCCTACTTCAGAGACCTGTGGAATATTCTGGACTTCATAGTGGTCAGTGGGGCGCTGGTGGCTTTTGCATTTTCGTAAGTTCAACAACTCCTGCCTTTCTGTCACCAAACAAGACATCTAGAGCTATTATACTGTTGATCCCGATCATCAGAATAGGATGAAATGCATAGCTTTCACCAAACTTTAGTGAGAAAAGAAATCATTTGTAGAACAAAAAAAAATAAAAGCATAGTGGAGAGATAGTTCAGTGGACATGGGTGAGCTTACCCATTGATGAAAATTGTTATAGGACCAAGCCTGTGTGAAATGCATCTTACTCTCTTATAATACCTTGAGAATTTAAAGTGGCAATCTCAACCATTTCATTCCTGTTTAATTTGGTGCCCCTTTAGTTACAGAGGGTAACAACAAATGTGGTTTAATACTATAGGACTCAGAAGTTAAGCAATAATTTGGCCTTTCCCATTATTCTGTGAGTAACTGATCAGAGTGTATCTACAGTGCATCATGAAAGGAGTTGGATGCCTGGCTAAAAGGTAGAGGTGTGCAGCTCTTCAAGTAACAGCTCACTGTGGCTGCCCATTCTTTAGTAAAGTAATCATGTTACTAGCAAAATGTTTTAATGTGAAGCTGCAACAGCAGAAAATGTTCAGTTTGCATTAGGAGCAATCCATCAGTTAAGTAAACTGAGTGAGAAGTTCTCCAGTTTTTGGTATTGTGTGGATTGAAAATACTTAAGATTTCCACTTTAATGTCTATGAACACACCAGATCAGAGTGAATTTTGATGGACTCATCCCAGGTTGGATGGCTGTGCATCAATTATGCATATGTCATTGAATGGATTGTCTAGGAGGGAGATGTGAACCTGGTGAGGCCTGTTAGAGAGCTTTGCTCGTCTAGTTGCAATTTATATGATATTAATATTGATCATTTTTACATTTTATAATAGTATTTCCCTTTGTTTCAAATGTGTGTGGATAAAATGAGAGGATTTGTTGTGAACTTGAACACATTTCAGGATGAAGAAGTCACAAGTCTGCTTATCACTGGTTTCATTTCCTGTTGCTAATAGAATAGATATACTAATCAGGGGATGTGAAGCCAGCAGACAGAAGCAGATGAGAGATGGGACTTAAACGAGTGAGAGAAGTGTGTGTGTGACTGTTGCTGTGCTGTGCTGTGCTGTGCAGCGTGGTTATTGACATGACCCCTCTCTGTTTCTGTACCGGACTCGTTTTGAAGGAGCTTCATGGGGTAATGCCTCCTCTCCCTCTCTCACCTTGCCTGTCTGTGTCACAGTCTGTGTGTATGTATGTGAGACTGTTAACATACATGGCTCACCCTGCAAAATCAAGTAATTTCCCCGCATATACTGTCTTACTTCCGGAAGTGTATCTAGGGCACGTGATGAGGAATACACCCTCAGTTTTAAATTAAATTTAAAAGATCATTCACATATTTACCTGGAATTAAATGTATGGACATATTCAGACTCTAAGCATACAGTATGAGCTCATAAAGCTTCCATGTGTGCTCTATAGAATTTTCTCAGCTTTGAGAAGGTGATTGGTCATGAACAATTTACATATAGATAAGAAAAATGTTCTGTATGATGGTCTCCCTTCGTACAGAATTATTGACCCAACAGATTTTTGCTGGAGCATAATCAGTTCCCAACGGGGAGACTCCAAACCAACTGTACACCACACAAAAATTGTGGCTTCGATTGAAATAGAGATTGTAGAATGAAACAAACAGCAAAGTCAGCACTAAATTCATGATGCATCTCCACTGTAAGACATGCAGTGTAAGCAGGGAAATTGCTTGTGATTGTGAAGGTGCACGTATTTTACAGTGTGTACTGTTTAGTCAGAGACGCACTCTCATGTTGTCGTCCATCTTAGATCTTTCTTCACGTTACCCTCATGTCATTTGGTGCTAGACACAACCTCCCTGCCCCCTCTGCTATAGAGGGGCATGCAATCTCCCTTATCTTCCCTGAGCTACTGAAACGAAGTGCTTTCATCCGCATTTCGCTTTGTCACAGCTCTGCTTGAACTGGAATGATATCACTTTCACACTCTCTATGATTAATTCAACAGAGGATCGCTAATGTAACAAGCAAGCTGCTGGCAGAGGGCATGAGTAGGCCTCAGGGAATATCAATCTCCTCTGTACACCTAGCATGCACATTAGATAGACTGTATGCCATGTACTGTTAACTATAGGTGTTTAATGGCTGCCCTGTGACCATACTGTCACATCATTTCCATTTACACACAGTATATTCACCATCTTGCTCAACCTTTTATCCATATGACTGAGCACCATGCTGTCGATGGGGATATAATCACATATGTGGTTTGGTTCCACGCCTGCGCTGAACAGCATTTTATAAATGCTTTAAATTAACGTACAGTACTTAAACTACACTGGGTGTTCAGTATTAAATATCCTACTGTAAATCAGACTTCATGAAACTGAGAGATATGGGCTGAAACCAAAGTGTTGTGTGGAATCGTTGACACAATATTAGCTGCATATTCAGTATGGATTTGTGCAAGCTGCTTAACATGTGGCACATTTCTCTGTTTTTTTTGTCTTTCTCAAACTTAAGTTAACTATTTTCATGATAGTTTAATGATCATATTGGATTATAATTTTTTGTCATGTTGGATCCAGTGATTATTATAAAATTTACTGGCACAGTCTTTGTTTCAGCTGGGAAATGGATGGTTGATGGCTGGAAATGAGAAGGCTGTGACTGTTTAATGCCAAAATCAATAACTTATTGACTGAGTGTTAAATCTTAGTACACTACGTGTTTATAACAGGAGAGGGTGGGGCAGGTTTTATTTTATTTCACTGCCTTCCCCAGTGACAATTTCCCATCGTAATGCCTCTTTTTATTGTCTTTATAAATCAGTTTTGACAAAATAGATGTACGTGATTGGCCATCTAATGACTCAGAAGAGACCAGTACTCGCTTTCAGTGGCTATAAAAAGCACTTACCCCTTTGGATGTTTCCCCTTTTACTGCTTTTATATATTCACCCTCCTTTTAAGTGATTGACCTAATTGAACTGCGGTCCAGCCAGCTGGTCCTAGTCGTCTCACAGTGAGATGAATTAAAAGAAAGGCGCGTTTAAAAAGATGGAATAAAATTGCAGTGTCCAGATGCGCAAGCCTGACTGAGACCTGTCCACACAGACCCAGCCAGAGGTGCATCTAGCAAATACTGACTTGAAAGGGGTGAACACAAGTAAAATCACATATTTTACGTGCATTCTTAATGAACTGACATTATTTTCTAGAAATCTGTTCTCAGGTAGAGTAACAGAGATGTTTTAGGGTTTGATTATATTTTGTCATTTTTTGCTTGAAATATTTGATTACATTTTTAAAAGCAGTAAAAGTGGAAAACACTCAGTGAAGTGAATACTTTAGCACTGTTAATGGACCTGATTCGTATTAATGAAAGGGCGAAATAAAAGCAGAGTTTGCAGGACAGTTTAAACATTGCCATTGGTTTGTATTGACCTTCAGTAATATATATCAATTCGTGAAACCTAGCTAAGTTGACATTTTTGAAATGAGTTCTTTATTCTCGTATTTACTGAATGGTTATTTCATAATGTCTGATTTCTTTATTTAATATTGGACTCCTTGGATCTCCTAGGTATCATGCTAAATAGTGAAGTTCTACACGTTTTAATCTTCAGCAAGTTGAATTAAAGGAAAACTAAAACAGTAACAAGTTATTTCCAAAGGCGTTTTGGCTCGAGGTCATCTCCATATTGGCCATAACTGGTAGCAAGTCACGTCTGATTGACAGCTGTCATTCACACATCATGCATGATTGCCTGCCGTCCATTTGAATGACAGCGAACCACAGCGTCCCCATCAAAGCCAAATCAGTGAATGCGTCATCTCACCTACTGGAACCACTCAAGTGCCCCAGCTTGAGTTTTTTGGTGCATCTCACCTGCGATGCAGCAAAGTGCAAAGCTACCTTATATTGCCAGCTTCAGATGCTAGAAATAAACCTTTCAAGACTGCTATGATGTTTAATTGATATTATTGTTATTAGACTATGTTCCGCGAGGCCTGTCAGCATTAGCTGTCTTTATTTGATGTTTTGGTTGAGTCTGAGAATTTGTAGCAGCGTACACTTGCAGATCAAGGGCCGAGCAAATGCCTGTTTTAAATTGGTGTGTTATTTTCAGTGTTAAAAACAACATTCAGCATACAATCACACCTAGTATGTAGTCTTTATATACTGTAGTTGAATCCATTGTGGAGCCTATTTTACTATCTAATCACTCAGTTGCCTGCTACCAACCAAAATATATCTGACTTTACGTCCGTCTTCATGAATAGAAAACTAAGTTGTTGTCATTTGATGCAAACATATGCTTTATTTTGTTTGTGTGTGTGAAGCATCCATAAATGTGCTGTACCTTGTTTTACCACTGTTTTCCCCCAAGTAGATTGCAACAAGGTGTGACCAGGTGGGGAACCCCTCTATGCCGCCCCAACATCCCAACCCCACCCTCCTCCCCCTGACCCCATCCTCCCGTATCCCATTCCGTACCCTAACCCTTTTCTCTCCCCAAAATCAACCCAACCCTCTTTGACTACCATTGTTCTGAAGTCCGATTCATGTATAAAATATCAAACCCATATTCCAGTGAAACAAATGCTTTTTTTAACAAAACAGTAACTTTTTTCTGAGAGCTTTCAACTGAAACCTGCCTCTGCTTACCAAAGACACTGACAGTCAGTCAGTCAGTCATTTTCTAAACCCGTTTAGTCCTGTTAGGGGTCACGGGGGTCTGCTGGAGCCTATCCCAGCTGTCATCGGGCGAGAGGCAGGGGTACACCCTGGACAGGTCGCCAGTCCATTGCAGGGCCAACACTCACATGCACACCAATTTAGAATCACCAATTAACCTAATGAGCATGTCTTTGGATGGTGGGAGGAAGCCGGAGTACCCGGAGAGAACCCACGCAGACACAGGGAGAACATGCAAACTCCACACAGAAAGGCCAGCCGGCCCATGAATTCGAACCGGTGACCTGCTGTAATGTATTTTCATCGTAACAAGCTTCGCTGAAAACCAGTTTTAAAATCACATGAACACATTTTCGATTGTATGCCCCTCACTCAGCTTAAGCAAATATACAGTATATGCTTAGTGGAGAAAGAATATGTAATGAGGAGTAGGGGCTTTGAGAATAGAACTGTATTATAAATAATTACACGAGTACGATGATGAGAACACGGAAAGAGCTACAGTATGCTGGATAAGAAATGAATAGGTGTTACTGTTCAACTCTGTAACAGTAGTAGTTGTAAAATTTTCTTTATCTGTTGCTTTTTTAAGTCAAAACTTCTCTGTAGGGTACCAAAATGTAATACAGTACATTTACAGAAATATACACCAATCAGCCATAATGGTGTGACCAATGACAGGTGAAGTGAATATGATTATCTCATTATCATGGCACTTGCCAGTGGGTGGGATATATCAGACAGCAAATGAACATTTTGTCCCCAAAGTTGATGGAGATGAAGGCTGAACAACTGGAAGCACCTTAACAACTCTGAAGAGGGCCGGTTTGTGATAGCCATACATGTGGGTCAGGGTATCTCCAAAACTGCAGCTCTTGCGTGGCGTTACCGATGTGAAGTGGTCAGTACCTGTCAAATGTGGTCCAAGATGGGAACAGCAATGAACCGGAGGAGCTAAGGCATCCCTGTGTGGTCCAATCCAACAGGCAACCTATAGTAGCTGAAATTGCTGAATAAACCACAGACAGAAGAATTTCAGAAAACACAATGCATCAGAGTGTATTGCATATGGGGATACATATAGCACAGTCAGTTTACCTATGCTGACCCCTGTCCGATGCTGACAGAGCCTAAAATAGGGATGTGAGCATCAGAACCTGACCACAGAGCAATGGAAACAGTATTCCCTGATGGCATTACCCTCTTTCCACAAAACAATTACAATTTAGGAATGGTTTGAGGAACACAACAAACAGTTCAAGGTGTTGACTTAACCTCCTAATTCCCCAGATCTCAATCCAATCTAGCATCTGTGGGAGGTGCTTGACAAACAAGTCCGATCTATGGAGGCGGCCACCTCTCAACTTAAAGACTCTGTTCCCTGTGGCTTCCTACACACTGCTATCTTTACAGTAACATGCAGCACTTTAACGTGCATATGCTTTGCTTCTAAAAGTTATTTAAACTCAGTGTGAACCCATCTTGACGCAAATTGCTTTATGGAATTAATGCTTCATAATCAGGATGGTGGTGATAGTAATGGACCTCTTCTACACTGTACCCAATTTACATCATACCAATGTAAGTGCTGTCTTAAGATAGATAAAAAAAAGCCAAAATTATTTTAATGCAGTTAGTTGGCGAGAGTTACATGATCTATATTTTCCAGGACTAAGAGTGAAAAGACCATGGAGATAATAGTGTTATGGAGATAAAAATAGAGCAGGGTTGAGACAGTTGAAAGAGAGATTTTGTTTTCAGGGTTCAGCGCTCTCTTCTCTTTCCAGGACAAATTATTTTTGAACAGTTGTGCCCTTAGCTACGTCTGAGCCAAAAAAGTCCTCATTATCATTTGAACCTGCCTATTACCCCAAGGGCGTTCCAGACTTTTGTCCCCTTTCAGCCCCATTTAATGAGTCCAGTCTCACCACTTTCTGTCCATTTTCTTCACTAAACCTAGGCGTTGAGGGGTATTCTTTGAAAGCTCTCAGAAAATCTGCTGTTACCATAGTACCTTTTTGTAACTGTGAGTTTCTAAAAACCCTTTGGCCCTATGTCACTGTGAACGCATGCTAGACTAATGTGCATCAGAGCATGGAAGTGATTGCATGTGTTTGTGATTAGAGTAAAGGGACTTCATAAGGACCCAGAGACAAACAAGAGTTATACCATAATATCATATTGATGCCGTAGTGTTTGCCACCCAACAGCTAATTGCAAGGTGACATGGTACTTGGTTCTTTCAGGGGTTTTGGGAAACCTTTGAAAGTATAATAATTAATTTCAGACCACAAAATGTTCTAGTAGGTTTTTGTTTTGTTCTACTGACCTTTACCCGGTTGAAATGTGTTAAGTTTGTGATCTATACATGGCATTTCTGGGGGGTATTCTATCCAGGGTTATGATCTTGTACTCTTGATGATAACACTTTAAGGTGTGCGAGACCTTTTTTGCAGATGCCAGCCTTATTGTCCAATGAACTTGACACATTGCTCCTCCAGCAACTGTTTTGTGCCAGTTCACTGACATCTCCTAGAATAAGCTTTCCCAGAGTATAATTATGACCAGTCTTCCATATTTTTCTTTCAAACATGAGAACCACCACCCAGATGCACAAGTTCAAAGTTGTCTCCATTTGGCATTGAACAGACATGTTAACCAAGACCAGTATTATCCAAAACATACAGTGTCTCAAGGCAAATCTCATCCACACTTCTTAATTAGCTGACAGATGTCTGTCAGGGAATGCCAGCAAGGCTTAGCCAAGTCCTCAGACTGTTCACGGAGTAAGTACTGATGTTTTTTCCAGCTACCTTTTTTTGTAATGTCCACAGTCAGAGCAAGTAGGAAGGCTGGTTCTAGTTCTGATTTGGGAGAAAGATGTGGCCCCCAGCAATTAAGTTCAAGTATTTAGTTCAAGGTTTACAGCTGTGATGAAGCTGAGTCAGTAGGAAGCTATTTACTAGTCCTTACCTATGGTCACAAACTTTGTTCAGCAATCAGAAAATTAGCTTGTGTATCCATGCAGGTCAAATACACCTGCAGGAGTGACTGGCTCACTTGTAGAAGTAAAGAGATTAAGGAGATTGGGCGTTCACTTAATAAAGAACCTGCTTAGGTGATTTGAGCATCTGACAAGGATGTCTCCTGTAGACCCTGAAATTGCCAAGCTTAGCCCAATGCCACTGCTGGCCAACCCTAGCTAAGCAGTGGAAAATCAATGGATGAACAGTGATTTGTGGCTATAATTGCACAAGATATTCCTATACCACATGTCAGTAATAAAAATGTTCTCATATCTAGGAGCTTGAACTAAATCCTATGTCTTTATTATATTATAGCTTAAGGTGTAAGGTTTGTTGATAATACAGAAGAGTGTGGTGCTGCAATGTGAAAGCTTTTCAGAAGCCCATTTTAGTGCTTAGGCATCAATAAATTATGTGATATACATGACGAAGACTAACAGCAGACTGAAGAAAAAAGTATTCATGTTGTTGGCTTCACGTTTATGTAATTTTATGTCACAGGGACATGTTTGCAAAAGTTTTAACTAGGACTGGTCATACACTGTGACTCCGTTTAGGTTTTACTTCAGTATGTGCAGTGAATTGTTCTATTTTTTTAACCCATAGGGCTGTATTTGCCAAGTTTTACCCTTTTAAGACACTGACCATGACACTGGTTGTCTGCCAATTATAATTAACATTTTTCATAGGTTCTATATTTCTTATCATCGTTTTCAAGCCTCTTTTGGGGGCTAATTCAGCACAGGCCTAGTAGATGCTTTAGGTTCATATTATTCAGTGATTTTTAGTAGGTGTCTTTGACTTCTCTTTTATGATATTCTGTCCTGTATTCTTCCTTATATGCAAATTTCCTCTCTCGCGGTGTCTCCATGCCCTGTAGTGGTGTCTGTCAGTCAAGTCTGTCAGTCAAGTGAACTGGTTCTTACATTTCAGGAAACATTTCAAAGGGTGTTACGATTATTTCGTACCAAGTAGATATTTGTGTGCACCTTCAAGAAAACGTCAACCTTTTTAAGATTCATTGTACCTGGCCACTTTGAATGATACGGTCATACAATAGTTCATGCCAAGCACACTCGTGGCAGGTCTTATTTTTTTAAAAATCCAATAGATTTGTGTTCCACCTCTTAAATGACCCGTTAAAATTCTGTTTGGACATTGTAAACTGAAACTGTTACAGTATGTGAAGTCATGGAAACGGCCACAAATTGTATGTGTTGGCTAGGGATGGGGCTAAGATTCTGTGTCTTCCTCTGCTAAGGCTAACAGCATCAGATGGAACGAGACACATTTTTGCTCAGTGTCCTTTGCATTTGACTGTTTTTCTGAAATACTGTAGTCCTCTCTTGGCAGTAGAGTTAGGAACCAGCTTGTTCCACACAACAGAAAAGAGTCCAAAAAGAGCACTATACTGACAAGGATTTACATGTTTACAAAGGCTTTGGTTGATGATCTCAGTACTTTATCATTCTTTAGTTAGACGGTTTCCAGTGTTACACCCTAAATACAGACCCAAGAAGACCTGCTTGTAGGTATTAGCCCCATCTCTGCACTGCAAAGAGCATTAATTTAATTTTTCTGAGAATTTCTTTGCGTTTCTTCATACCTAAATAAGCCATGGACAAAGTATAACATACTACAGCTTGTATTTGTTGAGTCAGTTTTTATTTGCCTCCAGTAATGACACCTTATTCAAGGGTTGCTTACAAATACACTAGTGATATGACCTACATTTTATACCCAGAGGAAATAACTGTACTCCCTTGTTGCACAGTTGTAAATCTATAAGCCGACGGTGCTGTAGTGAGGAGACGTCACATGCACAAAGAAGAAACGAAATCCAAGCTATACTGATGAAACTGTAACTCAGAGGAGATCCTTCAAACATCAAACCTCAGAAAATGATCAAAATGAAAATAGATTTTTTTTCAAGTGGCAAAGTAGATTAGGATTTTCAATCACTAAAATCCTAATCACAGAGATGCTCACTCAGGACATCTTGTGGATTAAGATCACTGATGCACAGTGTGACTATAGGTCTGTATGTATTGTATTTGCATGTGTTGGAGTAGAGTCCTTTTCTAACCGGGACGTAGAAAGCCTTTCTCTGAATTAATGTATTTATTGCATGGAATTAGACTTGTTCATGTAAGTCCTGATTACATGATACACACACAGCCGGGTGATGCATGTCCCTGTGTGAGGCTCTCTGTAATGTGGAGTGTGTCCTACATATCGCAGATAGTGTTCTTGAAATGCATTACCTTCATACATTATAAATACAGTGCTATATGTTTAGTTTTTGATAGAATCAGCTGTTTATACTGTATGCTGTTTTACAAGAGACTCTTTAGTGGGTGAAGTGATCAAGGCTTGTTTAAAAAGTGAAGGGAATAGTTTTTGGCCTCCTCTCTTTTTTTGAGAGCGCAATAAGAAAATCAATATCAGTCTCATATCTGTGTGTCGTCCACTGAGCTGGAGGCAAGGCATGGGTAACCAAGTTTAGCATTTAGACTGCTGCAATGATAATCGTTTCTTGCATCAGCACATCTAGTCCTCAGCAACCACAGCGCCAGAGTCCTCTTCTGAGAGTACTCGATCACCTAATATGCTCTCTTTTTCCATCTCAAATTGATAAAATCTATTTAATTTACAGTATATACTGACGAGACAAAACAGTATGAACACCCAAACAGCTGTGACCTGCTGGGGCATGAAGTCTAAAGGACTCCCCAGGGCTGTATGATATTTGCCGTTGATAGTTGATTTTAGTAGATTACTAGTCAATCAAAGAGAGAATCTTTTTGACTGATTTGTATGAATTATTAAAAACACTCATGTCTTCATGTTTGGTTATTTTCGAACAGTTTTCTTCCCTTTGTTGGAAACGCTTTAGAATAGTTAATTACCTGTCAACAAGCCTTTACAAGAAAGATGACGCCATTAGAGTACTTATACACACTTTATAAGTTTGTTAATAAACTATTTGCACAATATACCAAATACTTAGCATTAATGGTTACCTACAAATATGTCTGGGAAGGTTCTCTGTCATCTGTTCTCTGATTGTGATTATTTTATTTAAAATATATGTAAGCATTATTTAATTTACATTGATATAATTTCCACACACGTCTGCCTGTTCTATTGGCGCTCCACTAATCGTGCTCAGGGACGCTAGAACCTGCCAGATGGCTGTTTGCCTTTTAACCTTATACATGGTCCCAGCCTAACACTAGTGTTGATGTTCTGAGCTTCGGAGCATTGTGCATAATCCCCAATAATCTTACATTGAATATTTCCAACTGATCCCCGTTTTCTTGGTTTTACAATATCCAGGTAGCTTTTTGCCATGTGTCTCTTCAACCTAGCTGATCTAAACTCACCTGATTCACATCCTGCCACGTTTCAGATACACTCAAAAGTTAAAGAGTAATTTAAGTCATCATCTTAAAGTCAAGAAATCACTTTCGCTTTGTTGTTTATCAGTAGCAGTGATATGAAAAACAGACTTTGTTAGCTGCATGACGTGCGCATATATCTCTGTGTGTCCTAACTGTGCTTGCTGTTCACAGGGGGACCAAAGGCAAAGACATCAGCACTATCAAGTCACTGAGGGTTCTCCGAGTTCTCAGGCCTCTCAAGACCATCAAACGTCTGCCAAAACTCAAGGTTTCTTCTTTATTTTATTCATTCTGACTGGAGAGCAGTGTTCAGCTGTAATTATTATTGCAGCGGGGCGTTTTTTATGTCCATTGAAAGTGGTAGGACAGTCCCTCAAAGGCTGAGGTTTTCCTTTTGGCTTAACATTTTTTCCTCAAACACACTGCTGGCAATAATGCCATTAACAGGCTTCTAAGACCCAATAAACGTGACCGTGTAAAAAAATGAATTAAAAAAATGATTTAGGTACTCAAGAAGGAAAACAAGGAGTGGATGTTAAACTGATGTTTTAGCTCCTTTCCTTTTAGAAACAGGCGTCAGCAGTACTCTCTGGACATAATCTGTAATTCTCTAAGTTTCCGTTGTTTGATTTCTGTTACGTCTCGGCACAGTAGGGCTCAGTAACATAAAACCCAAAGTTTTTTATTAATGTAATTTTCCCCACATTAGAGTCAACCACTTCCATAAATGGTGTTCTTATCAGTGGCCCACTATTGGGGAACGCATGATACTAACACATGAAACACAGATAGCTAGTGATGTGCGTGTCATCTAAGCCTTGCCCACGTATCCACAGGTGTCTGAGTTATCAAACTAAACTTAAATGAACCACTGGAGAGTAGCCACAGAACATGGATGAACAAAGGGAAACTACAGGCAACCTGATCCAGAAATGGTCGAGCTAGCGAGTAATTATCTGACAGACAAAGACAAAAGTTAACCAGTCTGCTAACAATTACAGAGCAAAGGACAAGGCAAGCTGCACACATTAAATCACAGCCATCCTGACTAACAAATAAGACTCTCTTAAAAACCTGGTGCATATATTGCTGCAGCTTGATCTGAGCTTGACAGCTGAGAGGATGGTCAAACATATCACTTGGCACCGGTGAAGCGGTTGAGGAGTGTTAACCCAGACTGAAGTCAGACCAAGGTCACTAAGCACCATAGCATTTTAATAAGTATGGAAGTCACATTGAGGGAGCTTTACATAATTTTTGATTAGGGCGGCTGTCAGAGTGGCTATGCTTCAGGATTTTCTCATATCTTCCTCTTATCTACTTTAGCTTCCTCTTTTCATTTGTGCTGCCCAGC
Source organism: Planiliza haematocheilus (assembly GCA_005024645.1). NCBI lineage: Eukaryota > Metazoa > Chordata > Actinopteri > Mugiliformes > Mugilidae > Planiliza > Planiliza haematocheilus. The sequence goes on along the minus strand of SRSE01001198.1, from coordinate 3,319,433 downwards.
CTGTGGAAGTGTTGCAGTAATCTTATATTAATGTACTGTTTGCCAATTGTTAAATACATACTGATCCTCCTTATTCTGTAGAAAATCCTGCAGGCATGACCACCTGGACTCCCGGCCTGGTCTTCCAGTCTAATTCAGTTGTTTCAGACAAAAAGGGGGATTAAAAAAGGAGGATATTGACTAACAGAGCTTATGAATGTGAAGTTTATGAACTTACTGACTCGTTTGTGTGTGTCATCAGGCGGTGTTTGACTGTGTGGTCAATTCTCTGAAGAACGTCCTGAACATCCTTATCGTTTACATCCTCTTCATGTTCATCTTTGCCGTCATCGCGGTTCAGCTCTTCAAGGGAAAATTCTTCTATTGCACCGACGAGTCCAAGGGCCTGGAGAAGGACTGCAAGTCAGTCCACCTGCCCCAATATACCCATTTCTGACCACAGAACATTTTTTGCTTGTACACTGACAAATGTTTACGTCTAACTCCCAAAACTCATATCCTATGTCTTCCAGAGGACAGTTCCTAGATTATGATAAAGACGAGGTTGCCGCTATGCCCAGGGAGTGGAAGAAGTATGAGTTCCATTACGACAACGTGCTGTGGGCCTTCCTGACCCTCTTCACTGTCTCCACAGGGGAGGGCTGGCCGACGTAAGTGTGACTTTTTAGGATTCACAAATACAGCCCAAAATGGTTTAGGTAATTTGAAATATAAGTAGAAAAAGAACAAACCCAAAGCAAATGGCATTAAAAAATTCTGAAGGCTCAGCCACAAAACGAATAAATATTAAGACCATGCAGAAATCAAGCATAAGAATGTGTCATCTATGTGGAACTGACTGGTGTTGGCTTTTGTTTTTTCTTCTATTTGTTTCTCCTTTTTAGGAGTCCATGCAACAAAGTTGCAGGATCCATATTGATTTTATTGCTAATCCTAATCTATTTTAAAGTGTCTGCATAGGACAAACTGCAAGGGCAAAAGGCATCAAACCTGGTAACTTGGTAGAAGCTCATTTCAGTGCCACAATCTTATGTGAATTCCACCCTATTCATCGTCAAGGTGCTCCAGCAAGGAGTAATAAAACTCTAGAAAAGGTCTCCATATTTTGAAAAAGGATTGAGAGGGTCCCTTGAGCGTGTATTTGATTTTTCTAGCTTTAAGAAATACATAACAACATTGACCCAGTGAGAAAAGGATGGAAGAGCTTGTTGTTTTCATCTGAAAAGGATCAAACGTCTCGCAAGGAGCACAGTAAAAGCTGTAATGATATAGGTTTCAGCTGATAGGATGGCTCATGACTCCTCTGGTGTAAGATCAAAGAGGGCAATCATCGGATCAGGATCTAACTGGGTTCCAAACATCTCGCTACAAGCTTTAAAAATACTTAACCAAAAGGTGGAGAGGTGTGAACACAACAAGAACATGTGCATTAGGTCAGCTTTTGCTGTTAGTCAAAGAAACTGTGATGTGGAAATGTTTAACATAGATCTTTTAATGTTATTTTAGAAGTGAGTGAATTTTCTTTTGTAGCTTACCTCCTGACTACTGTCCTTTCAGTGTTCTGAAGCACTCTGTGGATGCCACCTTTGAAGACCAAGGTCCCAGTCCGGGCTACCGGATAGAAATGTCCATCTTCTATGTGGTCTACTTTGTGGTCTTCCCTTTCTTCTTTGTCAACATCTTCGTGGCTCTAATCATCATCACCTTCCAGGAGCAGGGAGACAAGGCCTTATCTGAGTGCAGCTTGGAAAAGAATGAGGTGAAGCATTAACATAGCAGACAGCTACGGTGTGTTTATGTTATTAGTATATCCATGAGAAGATTGCCCTAATTACTTCTTTTTGTTCGCTGGACATTCTCAGGGGTTGTGTGGGCATTCGGTTGAGATTTTGTCCAGTCGTAGCAGAACTTTTCATGGCAGGAGAGGGAGGGTTTTGAAGGGCTTATTATCAAAAATGCTGATTGTTCATGAATGCAGCTACAGTTTGAATGACAAATATGGCAGGAGGTAGGAGGAGAAGGTGGCTCAGTTAGATAAAGCACGAAACAATTTGACACAACAGTTTGCCAATGCTCGTAACAAAAGATAACAACAACCAACTTTTTAACAAACACTGGGGAAGGTAGAAAAAAATAGAAACATTGCTCTTGATGCCCAGCTCTTACCAGTTGCTGCCAAAGCTTTAGGACTACCTCACCTCCATCACCGATACTTGTGTGTCCAGTGTTAATCATTAACTGTGCAATGGCTTGATTCTCACAAGCTCACATACTAGACAGACTAAACCACAGCAGGTCCAGTAACATAGTTATTGCAATTTTTTGATAAATATCATTTTGATTGTACATAGTCTTGCATCTTTGCTTGGAGTCAAATTTGACCTACCTAACTTAAATGTTGTGTTTTGTTTATATTCACTTGATTGTTCAATTTGTCCTCCTGTTGTGTCCTCCACAACCTAAAGTTTGCCAAGTCATGTGTGCTCACTGTAAACTCTAAGTCTGTTCCTGGCTTATCAACCACAGTTAATGGCAATTGTGTCATTTCATCCACTGTAGACTTTAGGCTAGAGAGCAGGTCCTGTCAAATCATGGAGGCAGTGATGCTGAGGTGTACTGTTTTTGTTTGTTCCAGAGAGCTTGTATTGACTTCGCCATAAACGCCAAACCCCTGACACGCTACATGCCTGCGAACACGCAGTCCTTCCAGTACAGGATGTGGAAGTTTGTGGTTTCACCTCCGTTCGAGTACTCCATCATGATCATGATTGCGCTCAACACTGTTGTACTCATGATGAAAGTAAGAACATTTAAAATGGATATGAACAATTGATACGGTTGGTTTAAGAAATCAGTCGTGGATTCTTTAAGTCCACAAGGTAACACTTTGAGACTTGTTTTTTCTTGTTTTGTCACATAGAGCTAGATGAGAAGATTTTATTGTTGTGTCTGTATATGGAGCTTTCACTTTCAGCATAGCTTAGCATGAGGACTGCAAACAGGATAAGAGATATGGATTATTTGTCCAAAATTAACATCTACCAACCATCCTTTCTAAAATAAAATAAAATAAAATAAAAACTCTTATCCTTTGTTTGATCCATATATAGGCAGATAACCCACTTTGTCACTTTCTTACAGTTCCATGGAGCTCCAGACTTCTACGAAGCGATGCTGAAGAACCTCAACATAGTGTTCACCACTCTCTTTTCTCTGGAGTGTATCCTCAAGATCATTGCTTTTGGTCCACTGGTAGGTAACAGTTACATGGCAGCTCCAAAGGACTTGAAATCCAACCACAGTAAGTGATTTTCAACTGTTGCTTTTCAGAACTACCTAAAGGATGCCTGGAACGTGTTTGACTTTGTGACAGTGCTGGGCAGCATCACCGACATCCTTGTGACTGAAATCAATGTAAGAGCACTCTTCCTACCTACCTAATTACAACACTACTGTCATAGTAACAAGCCCAGGCAAGGACAGACTTTATATCAACCTTTGCAGCCAAAGCAGTTACTTCCGCAAAGGCAACCACGGCAGTGATCCAGTCTGATAGCTTCAGCCGAGGTCAGAGTCAGGGATTGTTAGCCAGTCTTTTGTTGATAGCGTGGATTTATCATGGCACGGGAGCTTCTTTGGCTCTACCTAAGAGATTAATCTTTATTGTGTGGTCTACACTGGTGCCATATTTTGCACTGCTTTCTGTGTTGTTGGAAAGCGTATACATTTGAGATTGTTCCTGTCTCTACTCTTACCTTTATATGTGTATGTATTGTGAAGAAACGGATTTACATGTGTGCATTTGTTGACTTGTTTCAGTGGTTGTGCAATATGACTGTCCCTGTTTTCTTGCATCTGCTACCTTCCTCCTTCTTTCTTTCTGTCGTCCATTCTCCCCCTCTCAATCGCTTTATTGTTTTCTCTCTTTCTATTTATATCTCTATATTTTTCTGTCTCTTTCCGTCTCCCTCTACATTTGTTGTTGATTGTCATCACCGGTGTTGCCATGCCCTGGTCCCTAACATCACTAGACTACGGTGAGTGACTTTCTGTTTCCATTCTTTGCTCCTAGCTGGCATAGTGTTTCATTTGATGTGTTCTCATGAATGGGAGTTAAAGGACTACTACAGCCATGTATCATTATGCTTTCATAAAGCTGTGGAAAGCTGTGACAGCTGTGCTAAAAAAAGAAAGATCAAAATACAAGCATGAAAACCTCAGAGTATTCTTTATGCAGGAATAAAATAAGGTAAAACTAATAAGATAAAAACATTAGGTGTATTTGCCTTTGTAGAGGAGATTCTTCTGGCGTCATATCTGTCTCTATATTTTTGTTTTCTTGTAGTGACAAGGAGAAAAAAAAAGATTTTAAAAAACAAACAAACACTGGATTGATATCTGCATTCAAAACCTAGTCTGATAACACACCATTCAGGTTTCATTATAAAGCATGTTTCAACTGGTACAGACAAAACAGTCTGCCCAGTCTATTGTTCCACCCTCTTTTGTTCAGATTGCACCATTTATTTTGGAACTGGGGCTTTCTCTTAAAAATGGCCAAAAGTGAGATATCCTGGAGGTGGAGGGCTCGCCATCATCAGGGTTAGACTCTCAGACAAACATCCTGTTTAAAGGTTGTTTTAGTGGCTAGCTTCTTTAAGACTGCTTCACATTAGGGTTTTGTACAGAATTGTATAAAACTGTCTCTTCGTGTTTCTGTGGGCAGGGTTATTTCACTAAGCTGCAGCGTAAGTTACTGTAGCCTCTAACTTACAGGGAAGTATGCAGTTGTTAACTGACCCAAGTCATGTGAGTTTCAGGTGGACCACACCCATAGACCTTCAGCTCTCCTCCAGTCTTTTACAACTGAAGAAGCTACTTGGATTAAACGTCACTGAAATTTCACTGAAACTATGGACATACATAGTGTGCTTAAAATGACCTTATAAGTAAAAGTGACTTAAGCAAGACATAGAGAGAGACAGGTAGCTAAATCTGAATTTACTGAGCATTTACTGAACATTACTGAGTTGATGACAAACCTTGCTCCACTGTGATTAACCTTAGCCTTGTATTTTGTTTCTTTATGCTTCTTGTCATCTGTGATAACATAATTTTTATCAGTGAGGTGGTGTGGCATGATGGTGTTTGGTTGGTAAGCACTCAATGTCACATCTGTGTCTAACAGGACAGGCTGCTGAACCTGAGCTTCCTGAGGCTCTTCAGAGCGGCCCGACTCATCAAGCTGCTGAGGCAGGGTTACACCATCCGCATCCTGTTGTGGACTTTCGTTCAGTCCTTCAAGGTGCTCACACACGTTCCAGGACGCCCGCATTGACTCATCATTGCCAGTGCCATTGGTCATTCACACAGTCACAGTGACTCCCTCACACACAAATCCACCCACACTGTAATAACTGATATCAACTCAGAAAAACAAATATTCAAGGCGTCACCATTTCTTTTAATTAAACACAGTTTAAAGTAGTGGCACACTGGTGTGGTGGTTAGCACTGGGTTCTAACACACCAACCGGGTGTCGTTTGTGGCATGTTCTCCCCATGCCTGCACAAGTTTTTCTGCTCAGCTGGGATAGGCTCCAACCAACAGCAACCCTGTCTAGAGGATAAGCGATGATAGATATTGATTGAATGAATAAGCAGGCAACAAACAGCCACCAATTCACCCAAAGTTACAATCAACCTTTAGATTAACTTCAGAAATGTGCACAGATCCCAAAATCCCATGTGTACATGAGTGATGAGTGATGACCATATAGGACGCGTCTTGACATTGCCATTGACACATTCACATCATCACAGAAAGATATTCTGAAGTATTTCTCCAAAAAATATGAAATATATTTCAGTTGGTGTTGATGTTCCATTCAGTTTTCTCATGTCATTCTACTTTATTGTAAATGGCTTTGTCATGGATTGCATTATTGTTAGTAGTAGTTATTAAAACTGTTAAAACTCTCATGTAAATTCCTGCATTAGAAGAGATTTTGATTGAGCACAATACAATGACATGTTGAATTCTCCCCTCTCTAAGTGTGTCTTGGTTTGTTGTTGTTCCCTCTAGGCCCTGCCGTATGTTTGCCTGCTGATTGCCATGCTTTTCTTCATTTACGCCATCATTGGAATGCAGGTTTGTGACGCGACGGTGCTCTGCTGTGATATTCATACAGGGACTCAACATGGAAATGTAGTGGAGTGAACCTGAAACCCATTAACTGCACAGAGGCAAGGCAGTACAAATCCATTTCACTCACTTGTGTCTCCGTTGCCATAGGTGTTTGGCAACATTGACCTGAATGAAGATACAGCAATTAATCACCACAACAACTTCCGTACTTTCCTTCAAGCTCTCATGCTGCTGTTCAGGTACAGTTTAAGAAGCTTTATAACATATATCTTATTTGCACATTACATATCTTTGACCAAATACAAACAGTCTTCAACTAGTAAAGCTGCAGAACATAAGGATATTGCAGTGAAGTGGACTTTGAATCATTTGAAGGTCATTGTTTTATTTTATTGAACACATGTGTGACATGTTGTCATAATGGCATGAGTCCCCATGTTATGACCACTGTCACAGCTACAAATACTTTGTCCCTAAGTCTCTATTATTTCATCTGACATTTTATCTGCAGTTGTGTTTCTGTCTGTGCTCTGTTAGAACATGTTGTACAACTTTTGAGCACTAATCAGACGATAGAAACTTTGAATTAAAACTCCTCGTTGCTTCTCAAGTTATAAGTTTGAAGCCTTAAAACTATGATTGTGAATACTGAATCTTGTATATATGTTTAATGTGAATGAAGCTGAACTGAGATGCAAAATGCTGCAGCCTGTTGCGTCTGTTCACTCAAATCTTTTCTGTTTCTCTGTCTGTTTGTGTTTATATGTGGAACAGGAGTGCAACAGGGGAGGCCTGGCATGAGATCATGTTATCATGTTTGAGTCACCGAGCCTGTGACGAGCGATCAGGGACCCACGGGAAAGAGTGTGGCAGTGACTTTGCCTATTTCTACTTTGTCTCCTTTATCTTCCTCTGCTCTTTCCTGGTCAGTACTGATGTACTTCTATTGTATGGTAGCAGAGTTATAGAGAAACACATTGTTTAACACAGCTTAAGTAACACTATAGCTGTGGACACTCCAGCTATCTTTTCTCTCAAAGGCAGCACTGACAAGGTGGTTACTATTGATTAGCAGCCCAAGTTAATGACACCAAAGTTGAAATTTGTTGGGATTTACTTTCATTGTAACTGAATGATGCCAACATTGGTGTAATTTCCAACTGATGTCTGTGTTTCAGATGCTGAACCTGTTTGTGGCTGTCATTATGGATAACTTTGAGTACCTAACCAGAGACTCCTCCATTCTGGGTCCTCATCACCTTGATGAGTTTATCCGAGTTTGGGCCGAGTATGATCCAGCAGCGTGGTATGTTGAAGCCTCCCTCTGGGTCCCAGAGAATAGCATACACAGTAAAGTGGAGGGAATAGGCACCACAACCTTACTCCTTTTCTTCCCCTTTTGTGACTAAGGTGACTGAACAAGGCATCAAATGCAGGCGTTGTTCCTAAACCTTGTTGTTTGCAGTCAGCCCACTGATGATAACTGTTTCATTTGACGCTGTCCTGAACGTTTGTTTATTTATGTGCTTGTTCTTTTCCGCAGCGGACGGATTTCCTATAAGGATATGTACAATTTGTTACGCGTTATCTCACCCCCCCTTGGCTTAGGGAAGAACTGCCCTAATAGGGTAGCATACAAGGTTTGCAAATACCAGACATTTCCGTCACTAGGGTGCTTTGTGTACCTCTATGCCAAAAGACTTTTAACTGAATGGCTGTGCACCAATGAAATCGCCTTTACACTAGCACCCGCCCCTCCAAACTGTCTGGCTTTGGTTGATGATGCCGGAGTGGAAACAAAGCTTTCAAAGCCACAGCATCGCCCAAACATGCCGCTTACCATGCTGCTTTCTCCTGTTGGTAATGTCTAGATGTCAGGCACTATTTACTTATCATTCCAACAGATTAAACTCTCAAAGCCCAGAATGAAATTCCATCATTACATTTAGATCAGCTCAAAAGCTTTGTGAAGGGTGTGATTTGATCTTTTACAAATACATCTGCCAGTGGAGAGCCAGGCTATGAGCTAAAGCCCCACAGAAGGGTTTGGGCTGGCTTTGAAACCTTTGTCTCCGTGCACCCTGGTTGAAGTACCAAAGGGATGTCTGTGAGCATGCTGAGGCAGACATCCCTGTTATAATGCTGTCATTTCTCTTCCCTCCCATCAACATCCTGTGAGTTGGGTCAGCCCATCCTCCCTCCTTCTCTCTCCTCCTCCCCTCTCCCACCAGACTCACACTTCACCATCCCATCTTTCCTCTCAGGGATCCTGAGCTCCACAGGGATGCATCCCCGTGCTCCGACACAGCGGCCGAGGATGGCATCCATCTAACATCTCACTCGAGGAAATCTATTAACAACAGATTTCTGTTTTTTTTTCCTTCTCATTATCCTCCTGTTTTGTTGATTTCTTCCCTTTGTTCCTCTCCTCCGTCTCTAACACCCCATCCTTCTCTGTTTGCGTTCTGTTTTTTTTTTGATTTCCTTCCCTGTGAAGTGGCCGTATCAAGTACCTCGATATGTATCAGATGCTGCTCCACATGTCCCCACCATTAGGTTTGGGAAAGAAATGTCCGCCAAGAGTCGCCTACAAGGTAGACCCTCCTTTTCCTCCACCTTCTTCCCTGTGCCCGACAACCTTTCTCCCATTGGCGTAAACTCAAGCCAGTGTCTGTGCTCTGCAGTGTTCCCTCGTTTCTTCACATTGTTTTGCTAGCGCGCTGGTATTTTTGGTGTAAGCCCTTATCTCATCGTTACCGTCTTTACTGTTTTGTTGAGCATAGCTGCTTATATGGGCGAATACCCATCACTAATGTTAATAATGTAGAGCTTAACTTAGAAGACCGTATTAATGTTTATGGAGGAAATCTGCACCCATATGTCACTATTTCCTTTGAATGGTACACCCTCCTTTGGGTTTTATTTTGTGGAGCAGTGTGTGTTTGTGTGTGCATAAGTGTGTGGGGCTTCTGTTGCTTTTCTAGTAAAAAAAAAAAAAAAAAAAAAAAGATTCTTAATTTGTTCTTTTCACTTTGTGGCTCTGTCTTTGGTGTCCATTCCTTCTCATTCTTTCTCTCATAACATCTCAGTCTATCCACCGTGGGAAATCTTGGTGTGTGAGCTTATCTGTGTGTTAGACTGCTGACCAAAGTAAATCAGTGTGATTTTAGTTTTCTTAATGTATTTACACTGCCTGACCACAAAAAAAGTCTCCACCAAAAAATAGGTTACACGCTCTAATATTTCGTTGGACTGCCTTTAGCTTTGATTACATCATGCTTCTGCAATGTCATAAGATTTATTTCCATCCAGTGCAGCATTCATTTGATCTTCTGATCACTGCACAAAGCCTTCACCAGCACATCCCAAAGATTTTCAATGGGGTTAAGGTCTGGACTCTGTGGTGGCCAATCCATGCGTGAAAATGATGTCTCATGCTCCCTGAACCACTCTTTCATAACTTGAGCCCCATGAACCCTGGAATATGCCTGTGCCATCAGGGAAGAAAAAATCATATAACCTGGTCATTCAGTATATTCAGGTAGTCAGTTGACCTCATTCTTTGGACACATAATGTTGTGTTTGCTTGGATCGCCAATCACGATCAGTCAGGATTTTTTTCCAACCACATTTCTTCCTGGAAGACAATGGTTCCCCACTATCCAGTAATAATGCATTGGACAGTTCTTAACCCAATTTTAGTAGTTTCTTCAATCTCCTTAGATGTTTTCTCTGCTTGACTCATGCCAATGATTTGACCCTTCTCAAACAGACTAACTTTTTTTTTTTTTCACACCCATGGGATGTGTCTTTGGACATGGTTGTGTAAGAAATTAGTTGGGGTTAAATAACTTGTTGCCAGCTGAAGGACAATCCCCCACGCAGTCATTATCCAGTAGGAGGCTTAAATCCAGGTGGTGGCTATTTTTTGGCCAGGCAGTGTATTAGATAACAGCTCCACTTGATGTCAACAAGTGACCAGTGTCTGGAAATATTGTAGAAAACTCTTTCACTCTTACTGTTGATATGACTAGTTTCTCTTCTTTACCCATAATCCCCCTTTTACCTCTAATTGTGTTTTGATTTAGGCAGTTTTAGGTCTCTGTTATTCTTCTCAATGAATTAAAGTACCCTCAGTGATTAGCCTGGCATAGGTAGCCTATTTTATCACATTATTCATTTTGGTAACATTTGGATTTGAATTTGGTTAAAGGCTAGTTCAATCGATACACATTTGGATAGTCCTCCAACCAATCAGAGCCATTTTGTTGGAAACAAATTCAACTCCACAGTTGTCACGTTGCTTTTAATCTTGTGTCCATCACTGCATAAAACCCTCTCAAAGAATTTGATTGGCCCTGCAGAAAAGAAAAAACATTAAGAACAAAAAAGGAAAAAATAACAAACAGGACACAAGAGGACAATGAAACAGCAATCAAGCAAACTATGGCAGCTTTGATGGGGAAAAAAACAGTTAAAGTTTCTCACAGAACATTGTTACATCTCTCGTGTACAATGCTAAAAATGCCTCGCTCGTCTATAAAAACATAGAGTCTGTGTCCACCAGGTTGCCCACCGTTTAGTTTTAACTAATATGACATGAGTGTTTAAAATAACAACTGGACACCTGTAATCACTTTCACTAACAAAACCTAGTGGAATGATCGTATTACAAGTCATCCAAGTCATTAATAGGGCAAACAATCTCCTTGACTTCCTGAGATTAACTATAAAACCTATAACAGGGAGTGAGATCTAAAGGACCCATCTGTTTTTAGATTAGACTCAAGAGTGCTCCAGGATGGTGACATAAGTTAAAGTCCCAGAAATGTATGTCTAAATCAGATGTATCATTTATCCGCTGTAAATGCAAAACCCTGCAATCAAAAGGAGATGACAAATCCAGATACAGATCACCTCATGATACCATGTGAAAACTGGAAATGGGCTGGTATAAATTTCATGAAGTCTGTTAGATTATAAAACCTTTAGAAATAAGACCTAGTTAGGGTTTTTTTCAGTTAAAATAAAAGATCTCATTCACCATGTCTTTTTAGACAAGCATTCTGTGTAAAATAGCTGCTTGTCAATTGAAATGCTTAGGCTTTTTTATAGCGTTCCTTGTAATTGATTGTTAAGCCTGTGGTTGTGTGTTTTCGTACGTGTGCTTGGTGAATGTGTGACCATGTTCAAAACTGTTCATCCACGTCTCATTTTGACTCTGGTCTCTCTTACTTTCTGCACTGGCACTGATAGCACATGTAGTCGAATGCTTTTTGTGTTCAGGGGAGCTCAACTCTTACAGCGACAGTCCCTCAGCATTCTGTATGCATCCGGTGGTAGCATTTGTCCGATACGAACCAAGTCTTCCCGCTAAGACTGCCAAAGCTTGGTGGACACTCTTTATTGCTAGCTGCCACTGTACATGTAGAGCATACTCAGCCTCTTCAACTGATAGCTGATGATTGCTAGGATGGCAACCACAGAGTCGAGCTCCTGCAACTGTCAAGGCACCTTCATGGTTATGCGTTACATGCCTTCTCTCACCTTTTTTTCGGTCAATGTCAGTCTTGCACCAGTGCACTTTGACTTGCAGCGTAGTGCATACTGTAGCCAGTAGCAGTGAATGTGAATGTCTAGTTTGTCTTCTCTGTACGTACTTGTAGAGAAGGCTTTTTGTGTGCTGAACAGAATCTTTGTAACTTTCCATGAATGTGGCCAAACAAGCACATTTTTAAATTTAGCAAAGGAAGTGGATCCATGGAGGAAGCTGGATCACAGCAGCACACAGATTGATTTCTCTGGGTGGATTGTATTTTCTGATCAGGTGCTGTGCTGTCACTCGCTCTGCTATCTAACGCCTGTCTGTCACCTAACCCTCTCCGCAGCGCCTCGTCAAAATGAACATGCCCATCGCTGATGACAACACGGTTCACTTCACCTCCACCTTGATGGCCTTGATTCGCACCGCCCTGGAGATCAAACTGGCCTCAGGTACATGCATTACAAAGAAGGGCAGATGCACTGTGCATTGTGACTCGACTTTGAAGTAGCCACTACCAGGTGAGCTGAGAAATGTATAAAGAGCTATAATATATTTTTAGACAACAAATTGAATGGTGCAACGCAGCAAACCATTGTGGTCATATCTACATTAGTATCAGTACTGTTGGGTGGTAAGTCAAAAAAGCTGAATCTCCTGCACAACTTCCCCTGCTACCAAGGTGCATGGAGTAGGAAAATAAATTGCAGAAAGGTCAAGACTTCAGCAGCACTTGTAGTAAACGGAACAAGTTTATTAGACTGACACGTTTCAGCACCTTCATCAGGCTCATCCTGGTATGGGAGCGTCCACAGAAATTTGCTCGTCGATCATCTCTTTGGACGCCAGGTGACGTCCCAGGCTCTGGTTTCACCGGTAACCCTTTATATTTTGAAGAGACAGGTGGAATCGAGCAAGAGAAAGGGTGAGGATGACAACAGAGTCACCCTCTAGTGACCAGCTACAAATCTTCCGGCCTGGTGTTTTTGATATCCCTCTTTTAATCTTATACCAGTAACTTTTTGACCACTAAACATTAAATATATTATTTTTTATTATTATTTAAATAATAATTTTGTTATTCATTTTCAGCGTCGTAAGTATGTAACATGCATCAGCTAGATCTTGTACTCTTGTTTGATGTTTAGATGCTGTGCTATGCTTTAATCAAATGTACATGTAACAGATGCTCTGTAACATCTTGTTCTACCTGCTCCTTTTCTCTCTTCTTCTCACATCGACATTTGTAACGACATGTGAGAGACTCCAGGGGTTAGACTTCATCAACACAGGCTATCACATTTACCAAATGGAGCCAGTTTGTGCAATTTTAAAAACAATTAGCTGCCAAAGCAAATGTTAGACGTCTTCACGTTCCCAAAAGTCATCTCAACCCACTGTGGTGTTAAGTGGAACTACGTTTAGCAGCCAAACAGGTCCCAACCATAGCAACGGATGCGTTCGAAGACGCAGCTGCTAGTCAGGTTTCTCAACCTGAGAAAGAGGAAAGTCTCATTTGGACTCATTAGACGGCTCTGTGAGCGTCTGAGTTCTCTCTCCTTACTTCACAGCATCTATCTGCACATTTAATGGGGATTACTCTGCCTCGTCTCTGAACAGCTCATGTCCAGCTTTACTTGCTGTGTGTTGTTTTTTGCTTAAAATGTAAAAGCCTGTACTTTATATTGCGCTGTGATTGGCAGTTGACCTATGTGTTCTAATGAAGGTGCTTCAATCTAACTTTCTCTCTTTCTCTCTCTCTGGATATCTAGGAATGGTAGCCCAGCGATTATCTGATGCTGAGTTAAAGAAGGAGTTGTCCACAGTGTGGCCCAGCCTCTCTCAAAAGACCATGAACCTGTTGGTCACTCCACATAAACGTAAGCGCCATCTGCATTTTGAACTTTCTTGTCGAGCTCTGTTTACACGATCACCTACAAAAGCCCGTATTCTTAAAAAACCTTAATAATGAACTGTATGATGACACTTTATTTATGTCAGTGTGTTTACAGCTACAAATGTCTTTCCTTCACACATATTAATATATTAATCTGTACACCATTAAGTATGAGTGTTACTACCATGGCATGAATTGTTCCCTCTTCAGCCATCTGTCAGTCAGTGATTTAAAATGGAAGGAAAAATGTACACATACATGCTTTTTTCTCATAAAATCACGGCCACTAACGTACAGGACTGAAACATTATTACAAACATCTGTGCCCCGGCTGATTAAAGCAATCAATCTTCTTACAACTGTCACGTTATGGGAGCAACTACAACGGATCAATGAATTATTCTGAATCCTGCAAATAAAGGTCAGAAGCGTCAGTTAATGTTCATATCTGAATGATGAAAAAAGATGCAATTTGGTTTTGTTTTTGGAGGCAGAAAGGCTGCTTTAAGTATTTCTGTACCTCCTGAGCTCCTGGATTTTCATCACAACAAGCTCAGAATGATGCACAAAATAACAGTGAGCAGCACCTCTGTGAATGGGAAGGCTTTGTTCGTGGCATCTTGGAATGCATAAATGATTTGAAACTTGAGGCAGATGGGCTACTTCAGCAAAACACCACATCAAACTCCACGCCTGTCGGCCGAGGGAGCATGCATCCAGAGCAGCAGCAGGCTCTAACTCACAAAATCTGGACAGCTGAAGATGGATAAATGTAGCCTCTCAGTTTCTGCTGAGCTGGTTTAGCATAAACATCAAGAAGAAGAGAGCATAGGAAGTAGGAGACAAGCCTCCAAGGAAGAAACTTTCAGAAACAGGAAGCACAAACAAAAACAAAAACAGACAGGATCACAATAAAGGTAATAAAACACAGTATCATGACATAAAGGAGTTTCAGTTTCACTCAATGAATGAATGAATGAATGAAATATAGTCCCATGTGAATAGAATGTCTCAGTGAGAGCACCTGTGTACATGTGTGAACATCCACAAGTGTGCAAAACGTGACTTCCTGTGCAGCTGTGAGCTTTGCTTTTGCTGCCACCTATTGTTAAGAAGTGCTCAGTGCATACTGCAATAACACAAAGGTACTCCCAACCAGCTCAGCTACGGTACTTGTTTTGTTCACCTTAAAAATCTATTTTAATTATTTACCGGGAATTTATCAAATCACTCACTATGAGAAGTTCTTTTCTTCAGACCATTAGAGGGATGAGCGGGCAAACAGAGACGGATTGGGGCAACAGTAATGAGTCAGCAGAATTTCCTCTCCACTCCTTCCATGTTATTTATTTATTTATTTTTGTTATTCTGTATGTGTGTGTGCGCTCCCGCCTCACATCATTTCTTTTCTCCTCACTTCAGCCAATGAGCTGACGGTAGGGAAGGTTTATGCGGCCCTGATGATCTTCGACTACTTCAAGCAGAATCGAGCGAGGCAGCAGCTGCAGCAGCAGCAGCAGAGTGTGCCAGGCCCCCAGGTACAACATCCCCACCACACTCGGCCTGCACACAAAACACATGCACTCAAACACACAGTGGATGCAGTGGTCTAAATTTGCATGCATGTGCCCACATGCATTATGCTTGCACACAGAGAAACACAATTTGTATGCCTGCATGCATACAAACATGCACACAAGATGCTCTTATAGCCACTAGTCGCTCACTAAATTTACAAAGGCTATTAAATGGTTTCCTATTTTTATATTTTGAACATAAAAGCGTCCAAGAATCAGCATCTTGTTGTATTAAAAATACACTTGCCAGCCAGAGTCAGACATTAACTTGCATTTGGCTGCTATCATTGGTATTTACTACCAACCTTACACATCTGTACTACAGGTGCATGTTTGTTTCCAAACCCACGAACAATCACAGAAATGCACACGTTCTAAACACAAGCATGACTGCGAGAAAAGAATATTCTGCCCCAGGTCTCCACACCTGGGTGGCCATGAGCCCCCAGCTGTCAGACCTGGGTCCGACAATATTCTGCCTGCTGCCTCTGAATGTCCTCAGCATGTTGCCATCCATCTCTCCTCCACAGTGCAGGGTCGGCCCTCTGTTTAAGCCATTGCTGCCTCTGACTCCAATGCAGGAGATAGATCTGCCTATGATGAAAAACAGTGCGGACCCTCCCAGCATTCTCCAGCCCCTGCCTAAATCTCAGCCACAGACCAGACCTAGCTCTAACTCCCTCAACAATGGAGGCACACTGTAAGTTCAACACTTCAGGAATGATAATGTACCACACAGGCTAGAGTTGTAGTTCAGGGTCTAGCACAATTCAAGTACAATTTCATCTTATATTCAGTCTCCGTATGTTCAGATTTTAAAACTGCTCTCTCAGAAGATACTAGTATTAAAGTGCATTGCAGTGAGTCCAGAAGCTATTTAGGTGGTGGAGGTGGGGAGCTGAGAATTGAGATCTTGGACAGCTGAAGGGTAAAAGCTGTTTCACAGTCTTGTGGTGCAGCACTGCAGGGTCCTATATCACCTTCCATGGGTAGCAATGTGAAGACGTGATGGAATGAATGAGTATTGTCCCCACATTATATTCTAGTACTTAAGGTAGAGTTCTGCTTCTGCTGTTATTTGATATGATTATAGCGGTGATGTATGCCTGTGAAGGTTTGCAGTTATCCAGGTCAGGTTCTATCCAAAAAAACAGTTGACTTGTACAGTTTCTTGAAGACGTTTTATTCAAGTAACTTCTTCAGTTGTAAAAGTTGGGCAGAGAATTGGGGTTTTAGTAGGAACGTCTTTGAGTGTTCCTCATCAGAAACTTGATGACTAGGATCTCTTAACAACAAGATACCTACCTGTAGTTGGAGGAAACTATTCAATCCTATTTTCTATCTGATGTGGATTATCAGCCAGTCTCAAGGTGTGTGTATGTGTGTTGATGTTGTGTCTAAAATGTGGCCCTCTACATGTGTAGGTGGCCAGTGGTATTGTTTCCTGAAGACCTGTATTGAACCATGACTGTGTTGCTTGACCAGCTTGTTTTTGGTCGTGGTGTTTGTTGTGTTAAAGCTCAGCAGTATTCTTTACTTCACATTCGGACTTAAATTCTGTGATCTGATATTCACACACTCTTCGTGAGAAGTACACTACCTGATTTGGGAGTTGTGAGTGAAATGGACCATCATTCACATCTTAGGTGGTGATGGGGTGCAGGTGGGCCGTGACGCTCCACGGAAGTGAAATGACAGCTGAGTGACAGCAGAAAGAGAGAACACTGAGAACGGGTGTAAGACAGTGTCAGATTGTGTGATGAAGGCAGCGTGCTTGACTTCAAAGGCATGCGCAGAAAGATTCAGACTTCCTGACTGAACGTATGCCAGGACTTAATTTCAGATGATGCAGCCAGTGTCTGCTGTGTGTTAAATTGCCTGGAAAGGAACAAACGAAAGGAGCAAAATCAGACTTGAGAAATGACACAATTTTAAGAAATCTGCAAGTCTGTTAGTCTTTGGCACAGCACCGGCAGACGTCCTATAATCTAGGCGGCCAAAAGTCTGTACAACTGTCTACATCTGGTGAAGGTTAAAATCGTTATTTTGACCAGGAAATATTTCAGATTGATGTTACTGTGCAATAGTTGTACAGCCTACACAACTAAACTAACAAACTGTGATAAAAAAAAATCAAGATAAATTGATATCAGTGTTATTTTGTTATTGGAAATGTGCAGAGTTTTAATCTAAACCTCCAAAATTCACTCTCAGCCTGACTGATGTAACACACAGGTCAGGGAATGATCACAGCATCAAGCCGTCATCTTCCTGGGACAAACCCAAGGAACCACCCCGGGGTAAGGCTAACAGAGTGTCCAGGGGACCATCAGAAGACACGCCTGACACAGCTGTAATTCAGGTACTGTGGATCCTAAAGTATAAAATAGTGTAGATGTCTAAAAAAAACATTTTGTTCTAAGATAAAGTGCACATTTAGGAATAGATGAAAACAACACTGCACAGCATACAGTGAGAGCAGTACTGTGTTATATAGTTTTATAGTACATGAAATGAAAAGCTTTCACAGTGATTTTGCATGGCTTTTGTTATCCATGGTTGCTAATCCTATACAGTATTAACTGATTTTAATCTGAAAGTCTGTGTTGTGTGTACAGATGTGTTTATATGCAGGCATTCACTTTGAATTTTGTTTATGAGAAAATTAAGATAATATTGTCCTGCTCCCTCTTTCCAAGTTTTCTGAGCTCTGCTGAAAGGTTGTGTCAATTAAAGATAGTCTGCATCAAACCATCTCTAAACAATGCTACTAGCCTTGTTTATGTGTGTGTGTGTCCAGGAGTCAGTGGAGATGAGGAAGATGGAGACCAGCGTTAGCAGTACAATCCCTGCCTCTGGCGCAGGCTCAGGCCTGGAGAGCCAGGGCAGGGCGGCTTCCATGCCTCGACTCAACGCTGAGCTGCAGGTAACAGCTCATCTTCAGGCTGATGTAGATTTGCTTAGAGTATTAGTCTTTTTGATAATATGTCAAGCTGAAATAAGGGCAACTGCACCTGTAGGGATGCTTGAAGACATTTCAGTAGTGAGACATTTTCAGCATTCCATCATTCCATTTATACCCCAACTCCCCACCACTCTGAGAACTGAATATGCTACCTGGATGAATGGTGAAATGTCTCCAAGAAACCCTGCACATCCAGCCCACTTTGTTTCAGCTTCATTTTTGGATGCACCATGACCTGACTGACTGACAGCCTTCACAGAAACAAAGGCTGAACACATTTTGGTCTAGATTTTTCTTAAATGTAGACTGTCCACACAGTTCTCATTTCACAGTATTCTAGAGTAAAGCAACATACTGACCCTCAGTGCATGCCACTATCACTCCTGTAAGACTGGTAAGGACAGAAAAATAATTATACACCCCCTTTAACACAACTGATGTCATTGATCTCATTGGTGTCACACGCAATGAAATGAGGATAACCTGATTGCAGTTGAGGTGAGTCAAGTGATTGTAGTATATAATCCCCTGTTTATGGGAGGTCTGGTCTGTGGTTCATCAGCATTCTGACTGCTATTAAAATATGAAGGCAAAAGAACACTTCAAGAAACTCAGAGAAAAGATCATCGAAAAGTTGGCTACAGAAAGATTTCCAACTCGCTGGACATCCCACAAAGTTCAGTTAAAGGTGCAGTAGGACTTAGCCAAAAAGTTTGAACATCGACAACTTCTCAGTCTCTCCCCCCTTTCCGCTACAGCCCAAAACGGTCTCCCAATGGAGATGTCTTGAAAATCACGCTACAGGCTCTTGGTGGGGCCAGAGGAGCCGAATTGTTTTTTGTTTTTTTTAAATGACCTGCTTCATGCAATTATACTTGAACATAGGGTCAGTTTCAGCAAATATGACAGAAAGTTAGTTTTATAAGACTTGCCTACTGCACCTTTAAATCCATCATCAAGAAACTGAAGGAGTACGGCACTTGTTTAAATCTGCCTAGCGCTGGCTGTCCTCACAAGGCAGGAGGTGAGGGAGGCCACCAAGGCTACCAACTGTTCTTCAGGAGACTGCATGGCCAATTGGAATGATTATCTTTGGTCTGATGAGACAAGATGCTATGTTTTGTCCAACACCAAACACTGCACATCACCACAAACACACCATCTCTACTGTGAAGCATGGTGGTGGCAGCATCATGCTCTGGGATGCTTCTAAGGAGCAGTCCTTTAAAGGTAGATGGGAACATGCATGCCGAAAAATCTCACTCAATTCTGGATGATAATCTGACTCAGTCTGCACGAGAACTACGACTTGGGAGAAGATTATTTTCCAGAAAGACAATGACCCCAAGCATGCAGCAAAAGTTACACAGAAATGGTTCAGACACAACAAGTTGAATGTTCTGGAGAGTTATATTGACCATGATTCCATGTATAAAAGCAACAAAAAGGTGAAACAGCCAAGGGGGGAATACTTTTTATAGGTATTGTATACTTCTGACCTCAATTTCCAAGTATGAATATCCCGCTGTGTCCCTTAACATGAAAGACAGTCAAACACAGATTAACACAGGTCAACATGCTGTGTAGTAAAATGTCACAGAACATTTCTCATAAGGAAGCATGGATGACTCAGTAAAGCTCAAACTGAATCTTTCCCTAGGACCTAAGAATTATAAGAAGCACCTCGTTTCCTGAGTGATTTTGACGTTGATTGATTTATACATTTAAATTGCATTCCTCTCACAGCGCAGTGGGAAGAGCTGTTGTTGATCCTGCTTTCACAGCAGAGGAGAAGCCTACAGTAATCTGATTAGACACTGGTCGACCGCCAGTTGTTTGTCCAGTTTATTTTTCTCCTGCTGCCAACTGAAACGATGATAGCTGCTCCAAATGGCTCTGGGCCCAAGATTCACAGTGAGAGGAATACTGTAATTAGGTTACTGTGGAAGAGAGAGAATCTGAAATGGGGGATTAATGAAAGGATGTGAGGAACTGGGGGGAAGGTTGCCTCGTTGCCTTGCTATCTTATTTTTCTCACCTTTTGGAAAATAGGGCAGGAAATCCTTCAGCCAATTCAATTACTGCTTGCCTTTTGGAAACTGCCTGCCACTCCTGGAGTATTTGGTGCAGTCTGTAGTCTTTGGTCTCTAGTCTTCAGCTGCAGTGCTTTATCTTTTAATCGTGCTAGATTGCTTTTCTCTTCCTTAGTTCAAGTCTAGCTTTGCTAGAATCTGGAGATGAAATCTGTTAAGACCCGGTCTCCACTTTAAGGTCCTTCTTTGTGCTTAAGTGACATGGGAAAACTGCAGCACAAAGCGAGACTGACACTCAGTTAAACCAGATAAAATGGAACACTGGATCCTCTTGCAGATTCACCACCTTTTAATACAGCACAAGCAGAGCCCCATTTTAATTTGCAGAGTGTGCTCTTGTGGGCCCCTCTCCAGATAACAAGCCTGGCAGGCAAGACGAGAAGAGACTGCGGCTGACGTGTTCTTAAAGTCACAGAGTGCAGAATGTGCTGAAGGAAGCAGCAAACATGGAAAAGATAAAGGATCAACACTGCTCAAAATAATGTTCTAAAAGGGCAGATTGATTGACTTTGTGTAGTCTTTCAGTTCCTTGTCCTCTAAATATTAAAAGATGGCAACTGTAACAAGTGGACCAATGCCCATATCAACTTGATATCCAACTTTCTGCTTCAAGATGCAGGCAAAAATACACATTGCCTTTCATTTGTTCATGGAAGTTTTAATTTTGAGACAATAACTGTGTGCAAATTTAGGCAGGAGTTAGCGAAAAAGGTATTTAATGAAAAAAAGCAAGACGAAACAAAAAGTGCTGCAGACACGACAGGAATTCCGTACTTGATGAAACGAAAGACTGAGAACACAAGTAGAAGTCAAAGAATCAAAGGGGGAAACACAGGCAGTAAGACAAGACAGGAAACCATGAACTTAACTAAATACAACAGGAAGCTAAATACAGGAAAACAACACAGAACTATGACAGTAAAAAACAAGAAACAGAACCCCAAGAAAACTAATCACCAAACCACGGCAGTAATGATTCTTCAAGGTATTAGTGACACCCTCTGATCAGGGAAACAAAAAGCTTTTTGGATTTTTATTGGTAAATGTTTATGTTTAATGATGTCCATCATCAGGAATTTATAGAACACTCCATTGTGCCTTGGACAGTTCCAGCCTCCATGGTTGCCTTCTTGCCTTGTTTCAAAATGACTGTACTGTTTTTCATCATTGCGAACTGTAGTATTTGCAGATCTTGCTAAATGATCTTAATCTCTTTCTCTGCTGTCTCCCTTCTTGCCCTCCATCACAGTGGAGCAACTCGCGCCAATCTCCAGGGATCCATCTAGCTGTATGTACTCACATCATATCTATCCTATCATTATAACTGTCGTCATGCTTAACCTTTTTTTGTGGTTTGAAATTGTGAGGATTTATCAGGTTCAGCTGTGGGATTTCACCAGTATTGTGACCCACAGTTGCTCTTGGTGTGTGAATGTGCGTGTGCTTGTGTGAGTGAATGGGTAGATGTGTCTCTGACTGTAAAGGCGCTACCAATAGGTAGAAAAGCGCTATATAAAAGCAAGGCCATTTACCATTTACCAAGGCCAAATACACTAATCCCTTGGATTCACATGGGTTAATAGACTCACACAGATGCAGATATAGGTGCAGTGTTATCCTGGAAAATAACTAATAACATCAGGAGTACCCAACCAATGAAATGCAGCAGAAGTACTTGTGTATTTCTTTATTCAGGAAAATGAGCCAGTATTACATATATGCGATTTGTAAACGTACGTAAGTGCACCACTAGGATTACAAGTTCAAGATCAAATCAGTCCATTTGTGTAAAAGTGCTTCCCACAGGGATGGAGCTTTTCACAATGCAGCTTTCTGAAGACCACCACAAAAATAGCTGTTCCTCAACAAATGAAGGAGGTTTGAGATGACTGTTAACCTCCACAGGAGTGGTCGACCAACAAAGGTCATTCTAAAAACAACCTTGATGTTTTGAGTCATAATTATGTGAAAATGAAGATTCTGAAGGGCACCGAAATGCGTTGGGACAGTTTTTAACCCAATGTTAGTAGTTTCTTCAATCTCCTTAGATGTTTTCTCTGCTTGATTCATGCCAATGATTTGACCCTTCTCAAACAGACTAACATATTTTCCACGACCACAGGATGTGTCTTTAAACATAATTGTTTAAGAAATGAAAAGCTACTCATTTGATCAGTTGGCGTTAAATAACTTGTTGCCAGCTGAAAGATAATCACCCATGCAGTAATTATCCTATAGGAAGCTCATATCTGTTTTTATTAGTTAAATCCAGGCGGTGTAACAGATAAAAGATCTTTAAGCTTCAAAAAGCCCATGAAGGATGTGACAAAGCTTCATCTCTTCTCTCCCATTGCTGTTCCATGATGTGTAACTTAATGATACTAAAACATAATACACGTTCTTTCAGTTTCTGCTCTAACACACTTCCCTTTTGTCCGAATATGCACAAGACACTATTGTGCACATTAAAAAAATCACGGGGTTAATGGAAAACTACTTGCCCATGACGTTATTCTCAGTTAGCCTACCCTCTCTCTGCCTCCTCTCTCAGTCTGTCCCTGATGCCAGCCCTATGAGGCGCCCAGCAACCACTGTGGCCCCACAGCAGCCCCAGGAGGTCAACCTGAGGGACTACACCCTGGAAAAACCCAGCCAGGACCGACCCCATCACCACCGCCACCACCACCGCTGCCACCACCGCAGGGACAGAGAAAGAGACAGAGACAAAGACAGAGAAAAGAGGCAGAGGTCTTTGGATACACCTCTGGGCGGTGAGCCCCCCAGCTCTGGTCAGTCAGCATTTTTACACACACAAGGATAGTCCAGTATACAAACCCTACTCACCCTATGTCATCTAGTCACATTTGTTGAACATTGGACTTTTTGAGACCTTAAAAGTTGCCCTTTTCTTTATTGAGCCCTCAAAGAGGTACAGTCTGTTATTATATTATTCAGATGGCATCCAACCAAATCCAAAGAAACAGCTTATCAGAAGAAAAAACAAATCATTCACACTAGTTTGAATCATTCACATGATTGCACTACTTTGTACTTCAGCACAAAATAAAAAACACAACACAATGCTGTTCAGATGTAACTAGAAGAGTGTTGTGTGTTGCTCAATCCTGCCCTCAAGTACCACCCTGACACCCTGCATGGTGTTGTTACGTACTGCCCAAAGGTTCAGAACACAGCAAAATAAGAAGACAATAATGCTCCATAGGGTACCTTAAAAGCATGAATAATGTCCACTCTGCAGGATTTCAGCTGTGATAGAGATCAGCAATGCTTCCTTTAGATCTGCCTGTGAGACTGCGGTATACACACAAGAGAATGACAGGACCAGCCAATGATCCACTAATTTATGGGCCTGCAGGGCAAGGCCGTGGAGAAAGAAAAATGTCAGCAGGAGAGATTAAAAGGCCTTTGGTGTTACAGTATGTCTGAAAGCTGCTGCAGAGTTTGCTGTCTCAACTGGGAGCAGCTAGTGGAGCTGAAGAACAACAGTGTGATTTGTGGGCTTTGATGCAGTTACATAGTACGTTTAGATAATAATTCACCTTCTCTGACCTTTTTTTCATTTAAGGTATTAAGTATTTACTGGTGTAGAAGCCTTGTTGAACATTTCCTCTAATGTCACCAGCAACTCAAGGTTTTTACTCCCATCCAAGGTTTTCACTCCCATCCATTCCATGCATGCTTTTTTTTATTGGAATGCTTACCTAGGGATACGTTATGTAACGATACGATGCGATGCGATGCGATGCGATGCGATGCGACGCGACGCGACACCACACGACACGACACGTTTCGATACGATTCACTCTCCTAACATCTGGCTAGGCAGTGCCAAAAGTCAAAAATAAATTGATTATATTTATTTTAGAAAAAAAAAACTAGACTGAAACATTTTCCTAGAAACTGGGTCTTAACATATTGATATAATAGATTCTTATTAACATAATTCTAGTTTTCCCCTGAAGCATTTTTTTGGATGTCAACAATTCAACATGTGGCATAGTTAGTTTGCTCAGTCAGTGTTTATTGGAACACTTGAACTGAACAGAGCTATTGTTGCTGTTTTTAATAGCACCCTTTTATTTGCTGTCATGACAAGTTAAAATCTTCAGCTCTAACGAACCATAGTCAGGACGTGCATTAGAAAAAAAACAATATTTTCTTTCTCTACAGGTGCACCAGGAGAGCCTGTGTCGGACCTGCCCACTGCTAGAGAGCGTGCTCATGACCGTGGTCGCTCGCATGAACGGAAACATCACCACTCCTCTGCAGACAAGCAGCGCTACTACTCCTGTGACCGCTACTGCAGCCGGGAACACTGCCACACCAAATCTGCCACAGCCAGCTGTGCCGCCTCCCCCATCGAGGGGCAGGAAACCAGCAACAAGCAGGTGGGAGGGCCGCACCGTGTAGAACAGAATCAGACAAGACAGAAGAAAGAAATTCCAGAATTAATATGTCGCAAATTAAACTAAATTTCATATTAGAGTTTTAAGTTTGCTTCCAGATGTATCTGTATCTTCTTATTGCACATTAAGATAACTGTAGAAGACAGTGCTTAGATGTAACTGTGATCCCTCTGCATGCTCTTACTACTATTTTCTCCTCTGTCTGCATTCAGTGCAGCCTCTCATGGCCTTTCACTTCTCTTTCCACTTTCTCTTGTCATCATTTTCCATTCATTTTGTCTGTCGTCACCTTTCCATTAGTGCTTGTTCTTTCGTCCTCTCTTCTCTATGTTTGTTCTCTGTCATCTTTTGTGTCATCACATGTCACATTTTGGTGTCTTTCCTTTCTTCTCCTCCCTCTGTCCCTGTTTCCTTCCCTTTTCCTTTCCTGTCTTGTCATATTTTCCTCATCGTTCAACCGTTTCAAATTGCTTGTACAATTTTCATCTAGGGCAGTGGTTGGGTTAAAGGCAGCCCTGTGGCACTGAGCTCCAGTTCTAGCACGCCAAGCCGTGGACGCCGGCAGCTCCCCCAGACCCCACTCACCCCGCGGCCCAGTGTGGCCTACAAGACTGCCAATTCCTCTCCTGTTCACTTTGTGTCCAGCCAGGCCTCTCTGAGTCCCGGCCGACTGAGCCGCGGCTTATCGGAGCACAATGCCCTCCGTCACAGCGGCTCCCGCCACTTCCCCTGTCCCGTCACTCGTATAAGCTCCGAGCCCTTTCTGGCCCGGGGCCATGGCGAGACCCTGGGCAGCCCCTATGGCAGCCTCTGGGACCAGCTAGATGTCTTCCAGGATGCGGCGTCAGTGTCTCCCAGTCCCCGTGCCGGGTGCTCATCTCGGACCGCACTGCCTCGCATGATGGGAGCCCTGCCTCCCGCTCCGCAGCAGAACCTTGGTGTGCCCAATGGGTACCACTACAGCTTCGGGGGCAGCACCAGCCCAAGCTCCGGGGTCAGGGCACCCAGGTATTACCAGGAGGCAGAGGACGAATGGTGCTAGCATGGCTTTAAACCAACCTTTTTAATACGTTACGAGGAATTGTGATGAGTTTTATCATCTTCTTTGAAGGCTTTATTTTACATTGTCACTGTGTGTGTTTAATGCTGTATTTTAATCCCAACTTGGAGAGCTAAGTTTAGGGAGAACATCTGAACAGGGAAAATGCTTAAAGTAAGTAATATTTGAATGTGAACAAAAAAAAGTATATCAAAGATAACGTAGCATATTGAAACAATGCCAATATCAGATGTTTGTGTTGACACCGCCATATTGACCCTCAAACAGCAACAGTTTAAACTCAGACAGTACCTAGACATGGATTTCCTTTGAGACTAACTTCCTGACTTTGAAAAAGTCCTTATTTTCATAAATGTAGTCTGTATTCCAGGAAAACCTTCTAAGTAAACACAAATGCTAATGTATTTTGCTGTTTCTTTGCGGGTTGAATTGCTTGTGTTTAACAAGTACTCAAGCTACATTCAACATTACGGCTCTTGCACTTTGCATGCTACGTTATTCGGAACAATGTGCTTTGAGGAGATGTGGGTGCTGCAAACTTTGGACAGGTTCTGTGTTTTTTCGTGCAGTTTCACATTATTTAAACATATATCAGCTATTTCCACATCCAGCCGACACAACGCAGCATTGCTTCAGAGTCATGTCGCTGGCTTTTCACATGTAGCTGCTTAAAGCGCCACTGCATTCACCAGCTAGCCTGTAACTGCCAGTGCCGCTAAGCAGGTTGCTCACAGTGAGTTTATCAGAAGCTGATGAGAGCCCCGAGACTCAATCAGTGCATCTGCGTCACCAAATCTAAATGTTTAACTGAAAGAAGCTAAAATACTCTCTAGGCTTAGGGTAACTGCACATTAGTGTTACTTTCCTGTAGCGTTTTAGATTACATCTACTGTTTTCTCATTCTGTATACACAGATATATATATTTGTGCAGCTTTAATACAGCATCCTAAACATTTTCAAGTATTATAACCTGTCATGTCAGGACTATTTTTAGGTCAAATAGCTACAGAAACCCAACAGCATTTTTACACGAAACACAGACTTTTCCCCTGTCCATGGCTAAGGTGCTTTGAGCGAGCACCCCAGCCCCCCACAAACATAGCTGCACGCTGCTCCAAATGTGCTGACTTGGATGGGTTAAAAACAGAAAGTAAATACCTGGAATATGTGTCCATATACACTTGGCAAATAGATGATCTGATTTTATTACAGCCCAACACAGTTGTAGTTGTAGCAAAAATCAAGATGTGCGTTTGAGAGTCAGCATGGCAGTTTCATCAAAAAGTGGTGCAGTCATGGGAACAGAGCAAAAAGCAGGTCGCACATGTAAGGATGTAATGATAGTTTGAAATGTTGGAAAACCTCAGAATATACGACACTATACAAACAGCTGTGTTGTTCTTTAGTTTAGGACTCTACCATTCCATTATATTGCCTAATCCTTTATGACATTCCGTCAGTGTCAGTGGAACGGACGACGTGCTGTCCCCCAGACAGTGACGATCGCTGCATCTGATTAACGCTTCTTGCAAACTTTAAGAAAGAAGCGTGACAGTGGAAAAATGCCTGACTGACTGATTGATTTTCTATAAAATGTCTTTGTAGATGTTCTCTTTTCATTGTGTGCATTTTTTGTATGACATGAAAAAAAACAACAACAACAGAGGTGTGTTTTACGTGAACTGCTTACGGTTTGCCATCGTTTCAGGTCTAATGTTTTTACAGACTTTGTTGCGATGTTTTAAGATAAAGTGCCTATCCCTAAACTGTAGAAGAAGAAAAAAAATGCAATGTCAACTGTTTTCTAATGCATCCACACATTTTTGTTTCATTCTGTATGTAGCGCTTCAGGAAAACACGTTGTACAGAAAGCCTTATCTCCACGCAGAGAGTCAATACCTACAGTACGCTTAAAAGGCAGGAATGGGAAAACGACCTAATGAACTTGATGTTTTTGTTAATCCATGAAATTTCATGTGGGTATGGAGAGGGATCAGCATTGTAAAAAAAAAAAAAAAAGTTACATGAGCATTTAACTGAGCATATGCGACCATAAAACTGCATAAATATATCATTCCATTTACGCCATTCAAGCCAATAACACAATGTGCATGTTTAGATAGTAGACCTGGTTGGCCACCTGCTGCAGCCACCTTGTAGAATTTCAGTTAATTATTTATTTATTAATTTGTATTTTTGATAAAGATGTCACAGTGGGGTGAAAGAATGTGCACTTTTTGAGGGAGGACCCAGAGTAGCAAAAAGGTATGAGTCAAGCATGGCTCTGTGTATGTGTATGTCCATTTTTTTTTAATGATCTAATGTCATTCCAGAATATTTCAGGAGCAACTGTTCTGTTGGGTTTGACAGCAGGATATTATGTAGTTAAATGTTATGTGATATTAAAGGTAAAAAATAAAGGGGATTTTCTTTTAGGGCGAAAGAGAGAACTCCAATCTCATCAGAACAGCATTATTAGCTGTGGTCCACTTCCCAGTTTGCATATGACATGCGTTAACAGAGGAAATAATTGCTGAAGGTGACATGCACAGAATTACAAATGTGTTTGTACTAATATCCTGCATATCGTTAACATTTTAAAAAGGACTTTATACTTACAAAAAAGGTCTACATAATGATCTCGGTTAAATTAACAAAAGATTTCAGGCTGGACTTTGATATGATTAGTCCTCTGGTTAGTCCTTCAAGCTCATTAGATAAAGCTTTTTGTCATTTTCACTGTAAAAGTTATGTTAATTTTGTGATTTAGTTTCATGTATCGCAGAAGTGAGGAAGCGGCTGAATCTAATTTTACTGAGCAGTAACACCTCACAAACTAGCACCACTAAGGCCAGCCTAGCTTAGCAGGCTAGCTTAGCCTTTAACTGTTGTGAGATTTCTTTGTTTTTTGTTTTTTTGTTTTCAAATTAAATAAGCTTGCAATTATCTATTCACACTGCTGTATTTAACTATGGTTATACTATTTTATTAAACTTTATGCTGTGGATAGAAGAGCAGTAATCACCAAAACAACAAAGACTTGTGTACTTCCAAAGTCCAAGTGGCTTCTTCAGTTCTGACTGAAACTCACATCATTAACAACCAGATACTCACCTGTAATGTGAGTTTCAACTGGGCGCCACCCAGAGATGGTCCTAATAAAATAAAATAAAATAAAATAAAATAGTCTTTTCGAACTGAAAAGGCTACTTAGTTGAAATGTCTTCAAGAACGCTCTAGAAGCATTGTTGTCTGAATATACCATGACCTACATGACTGAGAAGCTTCACGAACAGTGGAATAACCCATAAATTATTTTAGATTATTAATAGTCTGGATGACAAATCAATACCTCCCCTCCTCAAATTATTTTTTGCTGGAAAGTTGGTCTGGAGCCACTCTGCTGAGAACTGATTATGACCCAGTAAGGATGCCAAGGGAAGCCAATCAAATAGTTTGAGTGGGCATTCACAGCAGTGATTGTTGTGAACGTCTTAACTGTTTAATCTCACATGATTTATAGCTCTGATTATAGGGTATACTGAAGGATTTTGAGCCGTGTACCAGGCAGTTAAATTTAATTTTTAAATGACCTCAAACATATCGTTGACATTTTTGAACATATACTCTGACACTGATGTATCATCCATAAGCTATCATCCTTCAAGCTATTATCCCATTGTCCATTTTAGTATGCTGGAACTGGGACACAGCTAATGCAGCATAACCACTTAGGGCTCTCATTTCTGAATTAAAGCAGGACAGAGGTGTAGGAAGAGGTAGGAGATGAGACGGATGTAATTGTTTTTGTTTTGTTTAATGGAGGCTCAGCGTAAAATATAGAGCTGTAAAGTAAGTTCAAACATCTTAAAGATTACTAAACAACTCCTGAAATGTTAAATTTATATTGATTTATATCTAATCATGTTCAGGCATGAATCTGACAGTACTGGAGGTAATGTTTCCTTCATGGACCTGCTGGCTTTGCTTCCAATTTCAAGGAGCAACATAGAGGAAGTATATCCTGACAACATGTAACAGACACTGAGCTGTGGAGGACTGTCTGTTGAGGCCTGGAACTGTAGGCCGATTTACACACCAACAATATTTGTTATATGCAACTTGCTTGACGGATTGTCTTTTTGTGAAATGTGGCTCCATGAATGTTGTTTTACGTCACGGCAGGCTGCAACATGGGGGGAAGAGGTTTGAACCTCTGCAGCAGCTGATTGGCTAGAAGGGATTGGTGAAAGACTCTTCAGCGGTCAGCAGGGGAAAGGCAGGGGCCAACCAACAGCAACACACACTGCAGGGGTGAGCAGGCTGAAGCCAAGGGAGTAGGGCTATGCAACAAGACAAACCCATTTCTCCATTCATTATGTAGCTTTAAATGCTGGTCTCTTCAGATTCAGGCTTCAGCATGATCGTGACCAAATGTTTTATAGAAAATGCTATGAAAACAAAACATGCAAACGAAAAAAAAAGACCTAAAATGCATAAAGGCACAAAGTGTAAACAAGAAACAGGTAGATTATTTAGGATTACAGCAACTTTATACGTATATTTGCATGCATAACATTTACCCACTTTGACCATGTCAAATGGAAATCCCATGGTTCAAGATGAGAGGAGGTGTGTCCTAGCTGGTCACAGTAAAAGGTTTTCATATATCGACATCGGAAAGCTGTCAGAGTTACTCTTTTTATCTGAGACAATTACATATCCTTCTGCAGTTACATCCATTTAATGATCCCATCACTCTATGGAATAAGAAACTCCTCAAGATACTTTCTTTAACTATGCGGCCTCTGTATTGCGAAACTTGTGCCCAAGTGTGGACCAGTCCGCCACCACACGTTAGTAGCGATCCGATCTCTTTATTTCTGCATATCATCGGCGGTGAAAACGTGGCTTTTTCTTGGGAAAATACAAATGTTTGCATGTCCTGACAATGTATGTGCATGTAGGAAACCTAGTATTTTATAGATACCATGTGTTCTTTTGTTGTTGATTTTTAATATTTGATATAAACTGTGGGGTTTGTTGAAAAGACAAATTTCTATTATTAACAGTATTGAATATTGTTGATAGTTCCAACCATTGCAGCAGAGCTGGAACATTCCTTTATTTGGGTCTTGGGATTCAGTAAAATGTTTGCCTGATTTTATGTTTCTTGGCCAGACTTTGAATTCTGCAGTTGTTTCTACATTAAACATTTTGTATGAAGCAAAGTTCCTTGAAATAAAAAAGAATTAAATGAGGCTGTCGTTGATTAACTGAAGTGGTTGCTGCTGGTGACAAAGAGGCAGGGACAAGAATAGAGGGACATGAGCATTTGAAAAAGTTTTTCTCTGGCCGTAAAATAAAAAAAAATAAAAAAAATGTAATATTGTAGAAAGTGTTTACATTTACATTTTCCATCAGTATTTAAATGTAAATTGTTGTTTGGTTTACAACAATGCTGGAAACTCAAGGTCCCATCACTAAGGCACTGATTATTACTATTTCTGATGGTCAGTATTTACTCTGATCAGGCATAACATCGTGACCACCTTCCTAATATTGTGTAGGTCTCCCTTGTGCCTCCAAAACAGTTGTGACTCATCAGAGAATGGACATGGGCCTCCTGAGGGTGTCCTGTGGTGTTTTTAGTGGAGGCCTTTGGGTCCTATGGGTTGAGGGGAGGGGCCTCTGTGGATCATCTCACAGATACTTGACTTGGACGCCAGGTCAACAATTTGTGTTGTTTTTCATTCTGTGTGTGCCTGTGTCAGGCTGCATCCTGCTGGGGATGTCTGCTGCCATCAAGGAGTGTCATTGCTATGGGGTGGGGGTGCCTGGTCTGGTCTAGGTGGGTGCTACATGTCTAAGTAACATCCACATGAATGACAGGTCCAAAACGTTCCCAGCAGAACATTACATTGTTACAAGATGGTCAATGTTACTTCTCCTGACAGTGGTCATAATGTTGTGGCTGATCGGTGTATGCCTTTATGCACTGTACCACTCCATTTATTTGCTACAGACGAATGCCGGAAGTGGCCAGCGTTTTTATTTTGAAATTGTGAAGCGGAAATTGCCATTTGAAGACTTGGGTACTTGACTGTGGTGAATAAAAGTAGTGGTCAGTGAATATAACGACGGGGTTGCCGATCACCAAAAAAGAAAAAGAAAAAAATAATTGATCAAGACCAGTTTGAATGTCAGTCTAGTGTCTGGATATGTTTTCAATCCTCAAAGTACAGTTTATGTTGGTTTGTATGGACATAATGGGACACGCTGTGATGCCTTTGCACAGAGACGGCCGTTTCCAGCGCACAGGTAAGAAACACCTTACTTGAAAATAATCATAAAATAGACTGAATGCATTTTAACTTTTGTAAAATATTTATTTTTTTAAAGTATTAAAGGGAATCGCAATAGAAAGATTTCCCTCCACCTTCATTATATTGACCTGTTTTGCTGCTACCAGGATACATTTCTGATGCAACGCAAATTATTTTCATTTCGTGTCGGAGCTCTGAATTCATTGTTTTCTCTCATATCCTTTGAAATACTTGACAGAATTTGCAGCTGTAGGCTTTTATAGTGATTTGTAGTACCAGGCTCCTCCACTGAGAGCCGCTGTTGTTGCACTTAAGCTCCATCTGCTATGTGGATTTGATAATCACACTAAAGGGGTCTATGAAGTGTTTTTCTAAACATAAATTTTAAAGCACATTTTCAGTAAACTGACTTTCTGTCAAAAATGTGTCGAATATTTTGGCTACATGCCTAAGCTCTCCTTCTTAGGATGGAAGTTGTCAAAATTCGTAGATATTTTGACTTGTTATACAAGGAGAGGTATAACAAGAAATAACCCCCTATGCAGCCAGCTCCTGCTGTAAGGGCAGAGTCCTGGTGAAGGACAGTCCATATCCATCAACAAGCATGTAGGAGGCTGTATGTTGTTCGCTATAGTTCCGTCCACTGTCCTGAAGAGAAATGTTAAGACAGACAGTAATGTTGCTTGATTAGACCTCGGGACTGAGTGGGTGCACAGTGCATTTAATGACCCTCATCTCTAAACTTAGTTATAACGAGCAGGGCAAGGTAAGTAGTGAGACAAAATAAAAAATAAATAAAAGTAGGCAAAGAAGACACACTCAAAACAAATGAAACTGAAATATTATACATGTGTATTTGTTCATTCAAGAAAATTTGCTAATATTACATATCTGTGAGGTGCAAAGGTAAGAGCACCTCTAGGATTACAAATTAGAGTCCATCTGTTCAGAAGTGTTTCTAATCGATGTAACAAGACTAAGGGGCTCAGTGCTGGTCTGGACACTGAAGAGGACTGATCAGCAGCTACCGGAAACACTTAGTTGCTGTTACTTCTGCATGAGGGAGGTCACACCAGGTACTGAAAACAAGGGCTCACAGATATGTTCAATTTCTTTGAATAAATAAATGCACAAGTATCATATATCTGTTCATTTTGTTTGATTGAGTTCTCTACGTCTACTTTCAAGATTTGACACAAGTACCTTATGCAACAATGTAGTGAATTCTTTAGGGCACAAAAACTATCCAAATAGTATCCAGAATTATGAAAAATATTGCATAGGCATGAACACCAGGTCCAGATCCCAACAGTATCAAAGGAGTCTTGTAGCCAGGCAGCAAATGAAGCCACTGGCCTTAACTGGCAAGCATCACTGGGTGATCACAGGTCACCAGCTCTTTGCATCTTGAAGAAGCCTCCTGACTGAATTGTGTGTGATTACATCCATGTGATTACATCCATGCTTGCCAGAGAGCAGTTCTAAATGACCTTTGCTGTATCATGTAGTTATTTTCTTTAAATTACCCTTTTCATTTTGCATTTTTAAAGCTAACGGCACATCAAGCTGGCATGTAAGAACTACTGGCAACAAAGCCAGGCTATGTAATGTAAGGCCAATGGCCAGCTGGCATATACAGTCTATGCCTGCATGAGATGAAATAACTCTAGCCAGTAGCTTATATTTGTGATTCAAAAGGGGAAAAGGAAGGAGCTATTATTATCTGAGAGGCAGTGTTGGGAAGGTTACTTTAGAAATGTAATTCATTACAGTTACAAGTTACCCTGTTTAAAATGTAATAGTATTGTAACTTTTTGAATTACTTTATCTGAGTAACGTAACTTATTACTTTTTGATTACTTTTTGATTACTTTTCAAATGTTTTAATGATTTTGTCCCCATAAACACTTTTACTGGCAGTGTTGACACTGAACCCTATTGAGTCTTTCAATACATGAATATGAATTAGCATCACATCATATATACATCATATATCAAATATATATATATGATAATATGATAAACACCACAAGGTCAGACTTCAAGCAACATTTTACTGCAAAATCAATCTGAGTTGTCATACAGATAATAGGTCACAGTCTTTTTTCTTTCTTTTTTTTTAAGCATAACACATTTAAAACATGACATTCAAAAATCACAAATTAATTAAGCAATATGTTCACACGAGGGGGAATGGTTGACGGATCAAGTGTGGTTCGAGTGCAGGCAGGAAAGAGAAGGGAACAGAACTCCTTAGCTATGCTAACTATCTAGAATAGCTAACGTGATGTGAAACGAAATGTGAAGCTAACTATCTTCATTTGGGCACAATAAAAGCGTGTGGTACAGTGAAGATACAGGGCGGTCGCTTTAAGACTTAAGTGAATTTAGTCTCGGTTTCACAACTTAGTTTAGTATTTTGTTTTCATTTATAGTAAGCGTAGGCTACTTACCTCTAGGTGTTTCCTGAGGTTGGACATGGATATTTTCGATGTCGACAACATCTTGACAGCCGGCAAACAAGCATTGCATTGCACAGTTAAATGAATGCCCTTTTCAGCGACATATCAGAAATGTTTTTTGAATTTCCAGCTATGGAATGCATTTCTTTGAGACATTGCTGGTAGCATGTTGTTAGCAACTGAAATTCAGATCCAGAACCCAAAGGCATGAACTAGCAGACGTGGTGGCGCTGTAGAAGTGATACACTTTAGCAGAAAGCCCCGCATCCAACTGTGGAGAAAAATGGCAACAGGGATGTTTTGTAGGCTACAGTAGCCTATAAGAAAAACACACGAAACAGTTTTTTTTAAATATAGGCTGTTTTAGCAAGGTTTTGCTGACAATATTAAGATGTAATTCAAATTGTAATTTTGAAAAAAATCAAAAGTACCTGTAATTGAATTACACATTTTTCTCCAGTAACTGTAATGTATTACTGTTACATTTATTTTGTAATTAAATTACGTAACGGAATTACATGTATTGCGTTACTCCCCAACACTGCTGAGAGGTTAGGTTAGGAGTTGGAGCAACGATGTGAATTCCGTGCATTTAAATGTTCAGATGAGATAAAGATGAAAAACAACCTTTCTGTGTACCATTTGAACTTCATCAGTGCTTTCCTTTCCTCACTCCTGTTTCGCTTCTTGTGTACTGGTTTGCTAAACTGGTCGGCCACAGGTGTCCCGCAAGTTCCAACTTTACTTTCCCAACACTGGCTAACAGCAAGCCATGAGGCAAATTAACCATAGACTGTGAAAACAATGACCACATGCTGAGTTGTTGCATTCACCTTAATTTAACCTATCTTCAGCCATAGTACACCTCAGTAAAAGCCGCCAGCATCCGAGAGGCCAGGCTTCGTCAAAAGTTGACAGGGTTGGACGTCAACAGCTCAGCACCTCCCCCTACACCACTGAACAGACTCCAAATGTGCCCATATCCCAGGATTTTAGCATCACTTTGCCCAACGGGAGGGAGTGTAGATGCATCATCCATATTCTTTTACAGTCTATGAAGTCAGCTAAAAAAGGACAAATGTATTTTTCCTGCTGCTTTCAGGCCTAAGTTCAGTCATGGATCAACTCTTTCTGATTATAGTGAATCATCTGATGCTGTGAGAAAGTGTGACATATGCAGGTTTGACTTTTGTCAGTACAGTTGTGTGGACAAACTGAGACCACAGTGAAACAGCACTTGTATAGGTGGCTTTCAGTATTCAGGTTGTAGCTTTGTATTTAAACGCTGTTACAGAAACATGTGGTGTTGAGAATCATTTTTCTGAAAGGAGCATGATGAAAGTCCATATTTCATTCAGTTACCGTGTCAAGTAGTCTCCTTTAAATAGAACGCCTCTCCTGCTGTCTGACTTTTGGCAACATGTCCTTACTGTATACAGCTGTTCTGAGTACAGTATCTGAGACTCATTGAGAAATGAGCAGCGATATCTCCTCCTGAAGGAATTCATTCCTTTGATCTGTGACATGCAGACAGTATGGTATTTTTCATCTCTGTTGTATCTGATGTAATATTTGGGCAGAGAGCTTATCTGTGGGCTCTGTCTTCTGTTCTCATGTCACATCAAAGTACCTGCCGATCATTTCACTGACAGCCGGGGAGGGCAGCCATCCAAGAGTGCGCTGAGCGTTGACGGGCAGACGACCAATAATTAATGTCGCTCACCTTTCATAGCCTGGAGGTCAGACTGACTTCACCGTCATTGGTGGAAAGTTGATCTGGAAGTCCTCTGTTGGGAACTGAGCTTTCTCCAGCAACGTTCAGCTAGGCCAGTCACATTGTTTGGACAGGCTTTATGCAATGATGGACAGAAGAGTAAGAGCAACATAGTCATCTGAGCGTTGTGGAGCTGACTTCCTACAACTAAATGGTTGCCATTGGAGAAGCTAGCTGTTTTGTCTGCTGTAAAAGATACTGACGGGAAAAACAACTTTAAAGAAGAACAATTAAAAATGAGTATGCTTAAAAGTTTACAAGGCAATAAAACACTCATGTAAGAGGGCAGAAGGATGCAATATTAAGAGGTGATCTGAGAGTCCGTTGTTTCATGGCAGCTTCAGTTTCAATCTTCATTATGCCGCTCAGTCCGTTCTTAGGTCTTCACCCTGACGTCAGTAAACCTGGCTTTCTGTTTGCGAAAACCAAGCAGGAAGCCAGATTGTGGTTAAGGCCCACCAGCTGAGGTTTGGAGACATCCAAGAACAACAGAGGGCTGACCCAAGGAGCTGAATGGGGCTTTAGGTTGACAGAGGTCTCTTGTGCCTTGAACAAAATTTTCTTAGGAGAAAAAGTCAGGCAAAATGTGCAGCTCTCTTTAGGTGGACAGAAGTGACAACTGTGATAACCACCCCAGAGCCCTATTGTAGCCCACATATCTAACTGAAAAAGCAAATGCCAACAACTCTGACAGTGTAGCTCATATACTGTAGATTTAGAGTCCCTCTGGGTAACCTCTTTGCTCTAGCGAATAGTGTATAGCTTTACTTTGCAAACACAGTGGGATGATGAGAGTGTGACAGTTTTGACCCCCCTTCAGCTCCCTCTGCTGAGAACAAGACTAAGAGGTTCTGAACACAATAAAGGGAATGAATGAGCTCATGTTGACAGCCTGTTCAGCTCTTACATTAAGATCCAATCTGGGCAATCTGATTTCAAGTGACCAGTGTATAACTATCGCTGTGGTCATGCTGATGCATAAGGAGAGATTGGATCTGGGGACACATTTGGAGACACAAACCTAAAGCTGGTCACTTGCGATGGGATAACCCAGATCAGATGTTAATGCAAGATCTGAACAGACCCAGCAGGAGAACACTTGTTCATTGGCACTGATCCTAATAGGAATGTGATTATTGAGTCATAATGGCAAGCAGAGGGCCAGTGCTGTTGTGTTATGACAATGGTTCCCAAAATGGGGAGCCAGGAGCTATTTCAGGGAGTATGTGGGAAGGAAGTTGAATGCTTGGAGGGGTTTGTGAGAGGGTTCCCAGTTAAACGTACAGCTGAGCCACTGTGATCCATCTGTAACTGGTGAGACATTTTTCTGAATCAAAAATGTCATGTTCTTGATGATGCAGGTAAAAAAGAGAATCCTAAAAATCCATTAGGATTCAGAAAGAAAAAATTTGTTATATTTTTGTCAGGACCAAACTCACTTTTAAAGCTATTGTGCAAAATAGTAATGAAAATAGTTGCTCTCCAAGCTGAAGTCATACTGAAGCTTTGAACAGTAGTTTAATTATACATTAGTGAGGTCAGAGAATGTAGGAGATCTGAGCTTTACTTTATCAACACTTCTTCTGATCTCAAGGCAACATTTTAGCCAATTTACAGCAGCTCTGAAAATAAGATGATTTCCTGTCTGTGCTGTGGCTCATGATACATATGTTAAATATGAGTGCTCTGTATGTAGTGATGTGTTCAGCTGCACTCTTTGATACCTGAGCTGACATCACCAGTAGGGCTCTGTGCAGCCTGCTCACTCCCATGGCACCGTGCCCTGGGTCTCTGCGACCGATCTCCTGATGCTGCTGTGGATGTTTCGGCTCTGAGTATCTAGAAGTAAGCAGCCGATTCTGATACTTCAGCCTCTTTGTAGCTGTTGCCTTGAAAATCCATCTGTACACACTCACCTTCAAGGGTCATCTGCTTGGTGATGATACAGCATTGCAAGCTGACCCCTGTAAAAGCCTATGAGGGCTATAGACATAATTCATTTTGATGTGATGCTTGTGTTCAGTACTGCCATAAAAAGTAGTGTTAGAGTGTCGGTTCTCAGGGAGACAAGGAATCTTGTTCAGGGCTTGTTCAGAGCTTGCATTAAGATCCAATCCGGAGGATCCAATCACATAAAACAACAGCAACCCCGAGGACACATTGAGATCACATTTGTGAGCTCTGATCTCTGACCACATTTGGAGGTGGTCTGGGTCGCATGTGTCTGCATGTGTCTGCATTCCTCTGGTAGTGTGAACGCAAAGCGTCCTAAATCGCATTAAACAGCTCTTATACTCAAAAAGGGTTCTCCTGCATCAATGGAGTCACCTCATTTATTCAGAAAGAAAACATACAACTACTTTAAAAATGATCACCTGAAAAGGAAAAGCACTGTTAAGGGATGTTTGTTCATTAGTAATGAAAGCCTTTTAAAATGTTAATGTCAAGTCTGAAAACATGTACCTAGAGCTGGTCACTTACAACCAGATAGCCCAGATTGGATCTTAATTCAAGGTCTGAAGAGGCCCTGAGGAAAACGATCCTAGTCTGCTTTGGAAGAGCTTACGCAGCTCTCTGTAATATAACTTTCCGTAGTATATCCATCATAAAAGCTAAAACAAGGGTAACTGGACATGTTGTCTTGATGTTTTTGGAAACAAAACAACCCCTTCACAAATGCATGCATGCAGTTGCCCACCCCCACCTGAAGAACAAGGTGCACTTCTTTGAGGACAACGACATCCACGTTTTAGCCAGATAAGACGATGGTTTCAAGGACGAGTAAAGGAAGCCATCTATGTCAAATTGGAAAACTCCCCTCTGAACAGGGGAGGTAGACTGAGATCAAATCTACCGCCAATTTACAACCCAGTCAGAACATCTGTCCTCAAGAAGTTTCACCCCCGTTCAACCCTAGAACATGGAATCTTTGGCTGATAATGGCTCATGAGAGTACTGTTCAATGGGGAAGGTAAACATTTTCCTCCAACTACAAGAGGAAAATGTCACTAGTCATGCAGGTTTCTGATGAGCAACACTCACAAATGTTCCTATTTAAAACCCAACCCTCCACCAGTCCTTTAGACCTGAAGACTTGGATGAAACGTCTACAGTTGCCCTTGTGTCAGCTTGTCTTTTTTTCATTACAAACACATCTAAAAGCGTTCAGTAGCACAGGCTTCATCAGGGTCATGTTCTCAGACACCACACCCACAGGACCATTAAAATCTCATGCTTGACTCCGTTGGCTTTTGGTAATTTGAGTATTTCCAAATTTAGTCTTGAGTCAAATAGC
This sequence comes from Planiliza haematocheilus, assembly GCA_005024645.1. Lineage (NCBI taxonomy): Eukaryota > Metazoa > Chordata > Actinopteri > Mugiliformes > Mugilidae > Planiliza > Planiliza haematocheilus. Next base: position 3,279,867 of record SRSE01001198.1, on the reverse strand, counting down.
TGCAGAAGTATTAAATGAGTTTGGTTTTATTATGTAGTCTTGTTAGAGGCGACCGGTGTAGAGTAGCATTGTTTTCAGAGAATGCTATGTCAAAATCTAAAACCTCTAAAACCTTGTTTTACTTCACATATATCATGCTCAAAGAGTGTCCACAACTGCCTATGTGCTGTACAGAACTGACTGAACCCTTACTGTTGAGGTTTTCTTTTGGAGCACTGATTTTAGGTCGGTGTTGTGATGAATGTTAGGAAGCAATGCAATCAAGGTTCCTCCATTGTGTCAGAAGAACAGGATCAGTGTATCAATTCATAGAACATACACGTACTGTGGGTAACAGCTCCTTGTGTTACTGCGCTGTGTATGTAGTTGGGTCATATCTTATGTTTTAAGGCTAATGCTGTAGGTGTGTTGGGTTACCATCTTGTTTGGTCAATCATTCATGTCTCAATATTATCCTTTTGGGAGGGAAGTTGAGGAAATATTTTGGGGTCAGAGTCAAAGAAGGCAGAGAATGTGGAGAATTTGAGAGTGAAATCTCTACCATCTACCTGTACCTGGGCCATTTGCCTAAGGTAGGTTACTGAGTAAAAGTCATAGTATGATTACACCCTTTCTTTCGGGGAAATGCCTTCCTATGTTCATTGGGTCACTGTGACATTGACTGTTAACTGTTTTAACTGTCCCTTTCAGTTATTATACTGTCTGTCTTTTGCAAAAGAAGCAATAGTGGACTTTAAACAGCTTGTTCCTCTAGCCAGGCATTCTGGGTCCCAGACCAACATTCCACCTCAAAATGATTGTAGGTGTGGAAGTTGTTCTGTCTTCCAGGCTACACTGACAGTGTAACATATTATGTGTTATATGTTATACTATATTTCTGCTGCATTAATCACTAAAGTATAATCTCTGACATAAGTTTAGTGCAAGTGAACTATAAACCTATACACACCAGTCAGCCACAACTTTATGACCACTGACAGGAGACGTAAATAACATTAACCATCTTGTGACAATTCAGAGTTCAGCTGGGAAACGTTTGGACCTGCATTCATGTGGATGTTACTTAGATATGTAGCACCCACCTAGACCAGACCGGGCACCCCCACCTCACAGCAATGACACTCCTTCATGGCAGCAGCCATCCCCAGCAGGATGCAGATGTAAAGATCTGTTACATGTACACATAGCGTGAATATTTACTACATGCTGTTGCCTCTACGTATCTATTGTTCGAACAAAAGGTATTGAAAACAAATGTTGAAAACACTGAAATGCATCATATTCATATGCTAACTTTAAATAAACTGATCTGAAGGTTGCCGCTCGTAGCCGGCAAGCAGGTTTTACTGAGCACGTCCCTGGTGTAAATATGAAACAGACCGATAGCTGGGATATTCCCCAACCGCCGTGCCTGAAAAGGCTAAGGAATGAGGAATGAGTGAAGTCCAAAGGTACCTCTCAACACATGGAGGCAAGATGACAGGTTTTCTGCTTTCACCTGCACGCATGAAGTCAGCCTGCCTGCTTTGAAGAACAGCACATTTCCATCTGTGTGTGTGTGTGTATAGTGTATTTATCTCTGTGTACAGTAGTCAGACTAATGCACAGTATTTTCATACTTCTATTTCCCCAAACCACCCTGTACTTTTACAAAATACAAGTCGGATGTCCTGTCTGTGTCAGTAAGCGGGAATTATTGTGCCCCGGTCCTTTTCATTTTCCTTTCATCACACCCAAAGGTATAAAATGAACACTCCCATATAAGAATGCGTGCCTCTTTTCAGCACCCAGCATCAGCCTGTATATAATATACTGGTGGCTGTAGAGTGGAATGCAGCTCATGGTTCAGGGCAGAGCTTTCAGCACATTTTCAGAGCCCAGTCTTGTGTGACTGGAGTCGCGGTGGTGGAGGGAAGATGTAGTGAGTGATGAACTTTCTGTACAGGTGAGAGCCGCGTCTGTCACCACACATACAGTATGTGCATACTCTGACATATTAAGACACTTAAGCTGCCTTGCCTTGTCTACTGTATTCACAATTTGGATCTGGATACAGTTTATGTAACCAGTGGTAGGTGGATATACTATGATTTTGTTTTTTCAGTCTTTAATCTGTAGATTATTTAGATAATCACTGCCTAATCATAGTCAAACTATTATACTCAGACATGATTATGGTAACATATTTTATCATGGTACTTATGAATAAAGAATTCATTTCTAACTTTACATTTAGTGTACTTCAACTCAAGCTTGGATTGATCTCATTGACCCTAATTAAGAAATGTCATATGTTTACTATAATCTCTCATTAATTAGCATATCCAGCCAATAGTTGGAGATGGATGTAAACACTGAGTTGCATTGACACAAGGCACATGGCTCCTTCTTTTAATCAACTCTGGTCAGTCCTATGGCTACACACTTTGTACACACCATACCACTCTGCAAATGAAGCTGAGGTAATCATGATCTTTTCCCCTCTGGTGAATGTGGACTCTCACTGTCCTTATGGCTTCCATTAACCCATGCTGTCCTCAACTTCTGCATCACGTCACTGTTCTCTCTCCATCTTCATCTCTCCATTTCATCCTCAGAGTCATCATCAGAGGCCTCCTGGATCTTCTTCTCCTCCACCATCAGTGTCTAGACTCTGAGAGTACTGAGAGTACTGTGCCTATTTTTATCTTATCTACTTCTAACATTTGAGATTCAGCTCTATGGCACTTTTGCACTTCTGCTGCCAAAATATAGTACCTTTCATGATCATGTCTCCTCAATACATTTTCATTCTGCAGCATCTCGAGCTCTCACTGAACTGAACATCATTGGTCTAAATCATGTTGACATATTGCAACCCTCGTTTGCTTCATATTCATTGTTTACATACAAATGAAAAATGAATGTGTGACACTGCACGCATTGTGGAATTAAATGCTCTGTGTGCTCTTTAGTGTGCTTCTTTAGCAGGGAAGAGTCGTGTGTTTTCTTTATCCATGGCTGTTACACTATCGCTAACCTCCAGCTCTTTCACTGAGAAATGAACAAAGGCTGTTAAGACTTCATCACCCACCCTGTTGGATTGGTGTTGGATTTCACCGCCATTCCACGGTGAACGACTGCATCGGCCCTGAAGTGGCTTGTAAAAAAAGTTCAAGGGGTTAGGTCAGGAGTCAGGGAGATGAGCTGCTGAGGGTGATGGATGTGTCACCACTCTACAGTAAAAATCCAGACCGTTTGCAATTACTACAACCAGGCTGAGGTTTTCCCTGACTGTTACAACTACCATTATTATCCACTTCAGTAACTAGATACTTTTTACCAATTCCTTTTAATCCCCTTAATGATTTTTAACCCAATTACATTTGTTTTATTTTGTCTATTAAGCCTTTATTAAATGTTTATTTAAATTGTACTTTTTTTCTGTGAAGCATTTTGATGATTTTAATAAGAAGAGATCAAGCAGGAGTGCAGCAGGAACATTTATTATGTAAACATGAGCATGGAAAGTAATTGGCGATTAGACTCCAGAATAGTGCGTGGCACTGGTGTGTGAATGTGTGCGTGCTTGTGTGAGTGAATGGGTAGATGTGTCTCTGACTGTAAAAGCGCTTTGAGTACCAATAGGTAGAAAAGCGCTATATAAAAGCAAGGCCATTTACCATTTACCATTTCTTGGGGATGCAAGCATGTTATTGGTCAATGGTTTAGAAACTGAATTGATGTAAGGAAGGTCCCTTACCACTTTTTGCTTTTTCTTTGTTTTCTCAATAGAGACAGTGGATTTGTTGCAGCATTTCTCCAACATGGTGGTCAACAACACTGATGCATCCTTATCAGTGGACAGTCAAGGGTGTCCAGCTCTTCAAATAGGCCTTTACGATGGTCTGATGATGGCTGCGCAGCAAGCCTTTGGACCAGGGTACGTTCTATTTTTTTGTTGTTGTTTTTTCTCAATGCATGTGTGTCTACTGGTAACCACTTATAAGTCTGTTGCCTGCATGTTTCACAAGGACAACAAGAATCCAACACATGTAACAAAATATATTTATAAATGTATGAGACTGCTTTCTGACAGTGAGTTGGAATTGGTGGATTATTTATTAGCTTAGCTTAGCATAAAGACTGGAAAACAGTCTAGTATTCAAATTAAAAGAGAGTAGCATCTGAACATATTCTCATCTAAGTATATATTTGCCTTTGTGTTGTGTAATCATACATGTCACAGGTAGTTTTTGAGAGTGTAAGTCTTTGCTGCAGGTTTTCTGATGAGTTCAGCTTGCTGGTGGACCTTCGCAGCTCTCAGCAGGAGGAAAGCAGTGTGGTGACTCTGTTAAACTCTCAGCATCACATCCATCTGCAGCTCCGACTTGGCCCACATTCAATCACCTTCATCTCTACCCAACACAGAGAATACGAGTACGTACCAGCCACAGGGGTTAGTCATTTCATATCAGAATATGAGTCTGCTAACTCTCCACTGAGATTTTATTACGAGGCCTTTCAACCAATACAAATTGGGGAAAAAATCTGTGTTATTCAATAATCCTACAACCAATCACAGAAACAAAGTGACACTGAGTGATTAAAGCCTTCTTGACCAATGCCACAGTCGCTGGCAATTGTTCATCCTTTAAAGTTATTTTGCTAAAAGTTGCTGAACCATTGGCTTAATCTCCACTGCTGGGATTCCTCTCATCCATAGTGGTATCATATAAGGTATGAACAGGTCCATTTCCAAGGAGCCTACACTTACCCCGTGACTAGTAAATCCAGCAGAATCTAAAATACCTGAATTCGATTCGAAAGCAAAATGGACAAAACCCTGATGTTTACTTTACTATGTCTGCATAATGTGTATAATTACAAATGTAGTATCGGCTTTGACAGGTCCTCCATCTTGATCTCAAAGACACAGTTTTTTTAGGACTGACTTTTATAACTTGTAATTAACACAGAAGACCTTAGGCAAGGCTTATTAATTATAAAATAAAAACAATGAGATACCGTTTCATTATATTCCATTTCATCATATTCCATGATGCCCCAAAAAAATGGATCTGCCCAAAAGTGAATGAAAAAAAGGAAACATAGCAAATATTCATCTTTGAGACACACTGATGGCAAACCGTTACAAATGATCAAAATGTATGCATGTAAATGTAGATGGTTATTATCGGGGTGACTGAAGAAATTATGAAAATGTCCTTAATGGATGGAAGTCAATGACAGCTGAAAAACACAGTGGCCAAAACTACAAAAGGCCCATAAAGTAACAAACATGAGTTTCACTGTTGTACTACTTCCAGCCTCATATTACTTTGGGTGCACTCACTGATTTCCTGATCATCTTCTCTATCTTCTTAGGTTCCCTGTGGCATCTCTGTTTGACGGCCAGTGGCACCGGGTATCATTGGGTGTGTCTCCGCTCTGGTTAGAGGTTTATGTAGATTGCTCTCCCATGGAGATGGTGAACTGGGCTTATCCTTGGCAGGGCATCTCTACCGATGGCCTGCTCATGATCGGAGGAACCCTGGAGGGCTTTGAAACACCCTTTGAAGTAAGGATGTGTGTATTTGCTAAATGTCACAGCTGACCAAAGTCATGTACCACCAATGTTTTAGAGTTAGCTTGGTTGTAACTGACTGAATTGAACGTATCCTTTGTCAATTGGTGGCAGTAGAGAAAGCTTTTCCTTACATAAAATCTAAATAGAAAAAAATGCCTAGGTACACAAAATGCAGGAGTCCTAACCAGGGAGAAAATTGTAGGGCTGTATTTGCCAATTGAGGGTATCCAGGAGAACTTTAAAAAGGTATATAATGTGGCAAGGTGTAAGCTTCAGTGAGATCATCATGTAGGCTCATTACTTCATAGGTGTTTCCGTGAGTAGTCCTCCTATGACATACGGCGTCGCAGGTGAGCAACCCCTCTGCTTTACTGCCCTGTACACACCCTGCTGGAGTGGCTTTTATTTAGGGGCCCAGGTGAGGTCTGTCCTCTTGAACGAGCTTGAAGAGAGGTTGAAGGCTGGCCATTAGCTGCCTGAAGTCAAACTCCCACATCTTTCAGCCCCTTTGGTGACTGACTTTCCAACCAACCCACTGTAGTCGATCTAAGCTGGGCAGTCCCTGGATTCCAATCACATTGGTCCAGGTTGACTGCCTTCTCGGCGTAGCTGAGACTTTTGCGTACATAGGCCTCCTATACAGTGTCATCCAAGGTCACGGTCAGCTCTACTACGTACACCATGCAGATTACAGGGGACCAAAGCACAAGATCAGGTCTGAGGTTTGTAGCGAGAATCTCAGCTGGGATGGTTCAAGTCTACCAGTAGTTTCTAATGTCTTACCACTCTTCACTGCTGGAGTAGCTGGAGATCATGCAGTGCTACATTAGATTAGATTTAGATTAGATTAGATTTTCTTTATTAATCCCAGACTGGTAAATTTCTGTGTTGCAGCAGCAGCATTCAACACCATACATACATATATAAAAAAAGCTAAAATCAACAATATGAGTAAAAAATAGTAAAAAATAGAGAACTATAAAAAGAACAAAAAGTATACACAGTATACAAGTATTAGAAGTGAATATTAAAGAAATGTTAATTAGCATGTATACACAGTTATTAACACGTATTAAAAGTGAATATTACAAAGAAATGAGAAATGTTAAATTAAATGTCCAAGGTGTCATCTGTCACACACAGATGAGGAGTTGTACAGACTGATGGATTGAGGCAGGAAAGATTTCCTGTAGCGTTCTTTGAGACAACGAAGTTGTCTGAGCCTTCTTGAGAAGGTGCTCCGTTGTCTGACTATTGTGTGGTGGAGAGGGTGGTCAGGGTTATCCATGATTGATAACAGTTTGTTCAGAGTCCTCCTCTCCATCACCGATTCAAAAGTGTCCTGTCTGAATAAAAATCGCACGCACTCAGGAGCTGCAGCAACAGGCGTCCGCTTACCACGGCGCCAAGTGGTCTACATTATGCCATTACAAAACTTCTTGAAGGATATCTAATTTTAATGTATTGTTGAATGTCAGACTTGAAGTCAAGGTCGTTCAGACATGAATCTCTGTCATCCCTTGACCTCATTTGGAATGGAGAGAAAAGTCCATGACAGGAGGAAGGGTCAAATGCAGGGCTCTCAGCGCCTTTGGGTAATGTACGGATAACCCATGACCTTCTACCTTTTGGTGTCCGCAGGGTGCTGTGAGACAAATGACCTTTGTGATGGGGGATCCAGATGCTGCCAGGGACCACTGTACTCTCCATCGACCTTCCTGCAACCTAGCAGCCTCCAATGCACTCTTGGTATAGGAGTGAGATTTGACTTCTCTATGAGTGTGCTGAGTATACTGGGTTTTTAAATCATGGTTTAGTACACCAGATGTTTTTAGAAGAGACAAAAAATTGCAAGATAAAAAAGAAATACCTCAAATGGTTTTGGATGACATTAACAGAGTTCACGTTATTATTATTAGAGTTATGTCTCTGTTTGAAAGATATTTTGATGCTTCCTATTCTGTTAATTTATGCCTTCTGTCGGTTCAGTATCAGATGTAGGATTTTCTTAAGATTACCTAAACCATTCCTTTTTTTATGATTTCTTTCACCACATCTAGCAGAGTATCCTTTCAAACAACACATAACCCCCTTAACAAACTACTCCATGAAGCTCTAAAAGCCCTAGAACTAAAGCGGTTCTGTACTGAGGAATGGTAAATTCAAAAATCCAAACTGTTGTAGAGTCTACAGCCGCTCTACAGTGTAGACTGATCAACATTTACTGGAAACATTTAGTTGTTGTTATTGCTGCACACAACAGGACACACTAGATACTGAAAACAAGGGTTCACAGACTTTTGCAACTCATTAATTCATTCATTTATTTTCTTGCATATGTAAATGCACATGCATAACAGTTCTGTCTAATGCAGAAATGTAGACATTTCAGAAGGGAGCAAAAACTATCAAACTGCACTATTTGAGGGGAGATTGCTTTTTTGGGAGGTAATATGTATAAAGCAGCGGTGACATATGCCTTAGCACGCTACCAGGTTTAGCATTTAAAGTTCAGATGACTCCATAACTTTTTGTGTATTAGTCACTCTCTTAACAGAATGCACTGTACCTGTAGACTGGTGCTCAGACTAGACCCACACGTTTGTTTACAATATTAGTCACCATTTATTCTACAAAACATGACTAAATTCTGAGTACTTCATCCATTGTTATAAGTCTCTATCTCTTTGTTAATTTAGAACAAGGCTTCTGCCACTACAAGCACGTCCAGCAGCGCTGAAGGAACTGCAGCTAAGGAGTCCATACATCAGGTGAGTTCACTACAAGCTACTCAGTATAGCTAGACACAGATGATCATTTAGAGCCCAAATTGTCAAACAAATCACACAAAAGCATATTCTAGTGTATCATAAAAAACAATGCAGTCTAAGCATAGATGTCATACAGCAACAAACTGCAGCAAGCAACTACCACAGCTACTCACATCTGGCTATATAAAGCCATTTGATAGCGTCATGTACAGTAGCTGACTGACAGGCCTGTGAAGCACTACCTAAGCCTAACCCCAAATTTTATTTATATTTTATATAGTGTTGTTGTGTTGCTATGTTTGATTTGTTTGTAAATCATGTTCTAAATAACCTTACAAAAAACATTTTTTAATGATGACATTTAGTGCTATACATTTGTACAAGCAGGCACACACATGGTTGTAAGTTGTAAAATTTGCATAGAATAAATGCTGAATTGATCAAAACCAAGCCCCAGTTTTATTCACCCTCAACAGTGGAGCTTGTTGTTGACAATTAGCAAATGGAGAGAAATGTTTGACATGGGTTTAAGTTAAATCCTCTAACATAGTGATTGCTAATGTGGAGACAGTGGAGCAGTGTTTGCTCATATCATGTGCTTACAGTAGATGTATTAATATAGCCTCCAACACAGTGAGGACAGCAGTCAGCAATGTCAAATAGAGGAATGGATGAATGGACTTAAGTGTGGTCTGGGAAGTTAATTATAACAGGAGAAAAACACATTTAATTGATTTGTAGTTTGTGTAAAACTTGATTTTCATAGGGACTGGCAGTATTTTACTAGTAGTATGGAAACAACGTCTGCCTCCTCTGGGAGGATCATGGTTTGGCCCTGTGTTCATTCATTACTATTCCTCTAACTGCATCCTGCTTGCAGCCACTATCCACCCTTCAATGATATTTGCCAACTTTCCATGCTCAATAGAGGATGTACTTTTTCAGGGTGGTGGGAGTCTAAAAGGTTAGTGGTTCAGATGGCTATGCGGTTAAAGTGGATGATTAAAGATCTGTTTGCATAGATCTATTTTGTCTTCACTGTAATTTTGTACTGTTAAAATTAATGAACGACCGATACATCTGCCGGCCGATATATCGGGCCGATATTTACGTTTTTTATTTCTATCGGCATCGGCCGACGCGCCGTGCGTTCGCCGATAAAATTTTCCCGCCGTGATTAGCACACAGGCGTCCACACGCAGCTCTGTGTTGCCGGAGACGCTGTAGTCCACATATTGCCCCTCCGCTATTAGCAGCGTGCTGGAAGCTGCTGTTTGCGCCACCAAAACTACGGTAAGTTTTAAACTTTCACAGTATCTTGTAACTGTTTCACTTAGCTTAAATATTGCCATACACTTTAAAATTGGAAACACGAATGCAAAATACATCCTCTATATGTCCTTGCAACTAAGCACGTTTGTGTGGCAGAATGGAAAACGGGAATACAAATGCTGTGGCGTACTTCGATACCACCGTGAGTCCTTCAGCAGATAATCACCCAGAGAGCCATGACGTTTCAGTTCTTTTTATTTCATAACACACTAGCCTACAACATTTACGGTCGTTCGCAGGCTGGATCTCGTTTCTCCTCTGCCGACTGTCGTGAGTGTGTCTGCCTTAGTCCTTCAGGTCCAACGCGCTACTGTGTTTTAAAAGGAGAGAGTGATTAGACCAACAGGGTGCAGGTGTGCCAATCACTTTCACCTGGTGCTGCTCTCGTGAGCCCTCTCCACACCTCTCTCTCTCCTGCGGCTGATGCACTGCCCCCTCCACAGTAGCCTAGTTGTAGCAAAGCTGTTACGGACTTTGGTCACAGGATTAAGTAATGCCGACGTTGTCAATTCAGTTCCGTGGTGTTTGTGGGAGTTCCATTCAGCGACCACCCAGCTGAGGTTTGGATGCATGTCGTGTGTCAGGGAGGAGTAGCTGTCGCAGTGATTAGAGCAAAGCTCCGCCTCAAGAAGACATTTTATGATGAGAGAAATGTTTCTTAGGCCTACATATTTGATGTTGTAAATTGAGGGAGCAAAAGCAATATCGGCCCCAAATATCGGCTCAAGAAAACCGGCAGCCCATATCGGCCATCGGCTAAAGCTGATGAAAAAAAAAATCGGCATCGGCCCTAAAAAATCCATATCGGTCTTTCCCTAGTTAAATTGTAATTGTTTCATCTAAAGGGTGCAGTCAATCGCATGTGGGGCAGATGGTTGTCATCACACAAGTTCTCTGAGCCCACAGTACGATCGCTCCAGACGTCAGATGTTCATGGTTTAAAGATGATGTGCAGGAGAAGAACACCAGTCTCACCAGTCATGAAACCCTTGAAACCCAAGTCCAGTTGCTCTTGTTTTAGCTTTTGCTTTTTTTTTGCTTTTTTTTTTTTTTAATATACCATTTCCTGGATGACTGACTCATCAATTTATGGATTAATCTGATGATCTAATTATTATGTAATGATTCACTCATATGGTCGGTCAGTTTTCAAGTAATCATGGATAAACAACACATTGTCCCTCACCTGTTCATTAGTCACTAAATTATTATGTGTTATGCATGTCCCACAGGACCTTGTCTCGATCATTTGTTGCATATGGACTGCTGCAATCAGTGGTCTGGCTGATAGGATCGACACTGAAGATTTGAATCATAAATATTTTGTTGTTTGTGCACAGTTTAAGCACTTTGACAGTGTGTTTTCCATCCTGGCAGCACACAAAACTTACAAGAAGTGTCAACTCAGCTGCACTGTAAAGTAATCATTGAAACAGAGTTGAATTGTAGCTAAGTGTTGTGTTCCAACTTGATGGTAAAAGCTTAGAATGGAAACCAAAACTCACAGCTACAAAAACAAATGGATTTAATGAATTATGTTTAAGAAATGCAGGTATGACATAGTGAGCTTTTGTAGCAAGAATGACGATTCCCTTCAGACCTCTCCAACCATGCCTGTTATCCACTCCTTCACAGGTGTGGTTGACTGGGGCATTGATGCGTTAACTTGTTGTTCAAGTACTGTTCCAATTCAAAGTACGCATTTGACCAATCACAGTACAAGTATGTGTGTACTTGGCCTGTCCTTTTGTCAGGATGTACTTGTATTAACTTAGAGCCAGGCATCCCAGAATGCAATTCACAGGAGTCCTAAGGTATGCTTCAGAATTGGTTTTGGCAAGTTCGTTGCATTGCTGCTATTGGTAAATGCCCTTGCACTCCCACTGCAAGGCCAATGGGGCTAAATGGGGTGACACTAGACAAAAACATTCAGTTCTGAGAGACAGTAGCCACAGAACACCTAATCAAACAACTAATCTACTAAATTAGTGTAACCCTCTGTTAACAAACAGAGATATGAGTGAAGCCTCTGAACCTGCTACTTGTCACCGCTTCTCAACACTGAATTCACTCTATAACACAATATACAGATAAACAGTGACAGCGTTGTTCCAGAGAAGTGCCTCTCTTATTTTAGCTGATGTTGCCCCTGAAACTTTAGTGTATAGTGTGTTTAAACCAATACAGACAAAAATACTTCTGTACACAGGTGGACAGTCCTGCAACCAATCAGAGCCATTTCCTTATAAACAAATTCATCTCCATGATACTCAGATCACATCACTGTTACTCTTCAGTCCATCCCTTCACAAAGCCCACCCAAATAATTTGACTGACCCTGCTTCAACAGAGTGACTTAAGACCAGCTTTCTGATTGACTGTTTTCCAGGCTGCTCAGTGACATTACTGATAGATGGTTGCACTGGTTATACACAAGGAAGTCCCTGTTTACATGAGGACCATTTGTAGTTACTCTGACAATACAGCTATCAGCCACATCATTAAAACCACTGATAGGAGACGTAAGTAACATTGACCATCTTGAGACAGTTCAGTTAGACCTGGCATTCATGTGGATGTTACTTAGACATGTAGCACCCACCTAGACCAGACCGGGTAATCCCACCCCATAGCAGTGACACTCCTTGATGGCAGCAGCCATCCCCAGCAGGATGCAGCCTGACACAGACACACACACAAAAACACTTTAGGAACAACTAAAAACACATAGGAACAGCACAAGGTGTTGACCTGGCCACCAAACTCACTAGATCCTGAACCACAAGTATCAAGCATTAAGTGGCTTTCAAATTAACGCCTCACGTTCCACGTGTCTGTACCTGTATCTACTCATCTTTTGATCCTAGAGTGTCTCATGGGAGATTTGATTTTAACATAATGAAAAGATGCCAGTATGGGGAAAGATGTTTTAAAATGTCTGTACTTTATGGAGATAACACCAAGTCGTGAAGCTTTGATGTGACAGCAGCAGCAGTATCTTTCCTCTGTGTCGCAGATAAGCATCCTTCCTCAAGGCTGAGTGAATAGTTTGGGGTGTACTAGCATGGAAGGTTGGGTAGCAGAGTCCTGGGTGTGTCTCTGCTGCCTCTAAGCGACAACTGGAGGAGGGGAAAAGCCTGCTGTTCCTGCCCTGACAGGATCAGTGGACTGCATATGGGCTCTGGACTCTGCTTGACTTAAGCGCAGCTGTACATGCTGCCGACATGTGGATTACATTAACCTGTATGCTGGGCTGCCTTTGGTTGCAGAACACTCTCCATGTGGGACTGACTCTGGATGGAGAACAGACAGATGTGGTATGTACTGTAAAGGATAGACTGAATGTCAGCCGCAGCAGATCAGAAAGGTTTGGGATGCAGCTTGAGGTAGTATGAATGAATCAGAACGTAAGCACACCATCATTTTTGTGACATTTCTTCTAAGTGTTGCACTGGTATGCTCTTTTTGTTGCCATGTATTTATTAAATCAACTATTCTGTTATGGTTCTTTGATTCTGCCGCCAGTAGTAAACATCCTTTATTCATAGAGGTCTGTTTAAATTGATCCATATGACGCACGTTTCTCTCTGCCAGCACATCACATGTGCGATTGAAAGCCCTTTTATATCCCTGATCAGATTCTCTGTGATGATCTTAAACTGCACGCACAGAGTAGGAACACACGAGCCAAAGTGAAAACGTAGCACAGGAAATTCTCCTACCCTGCAAAACAACAATGTGAGGGCCACTCATACACTTCAGACTCTGCTAATACCTCCTGACCCTCCTGCTGACCTCTCTCTAGCAGAGATCATTTCCTCACCTGTGGATAAATGACTTGATTTATAGTTGCTGAAGTAGCCCTGTCCCTGAGATTAACTGGCCCATTGGATACAGATGACACTGAAAATAATGTTTGGATAGCCTGCTAATGTCTCCAGATAGCTTTGAGTCAGATGTAAATTCAGTCTTAAATTAAATTTCATTCTGTGATAGGCACGCACTGTTTTTCATTATTATGTTATTATTATGTCAGTTTGAGTTACAAAAAAATTAGCGTGACATTAGGCTGTACAAACAGTGCAAACCACAAAGAACAGACAAGGCAGAGCTATCGTTTTTTGTTGTAAAATAGGTTGTTAGTGAAACGTCATGTGGTCCCCCATTAGTCTGACAATGCAAAGGATTTCTCTTGTTGTAGCTGAATTGAATAACAGACATAGACCGATCAGGCATAACATTATGACTACCTTCCTAATATTGTGTAGGTCTCCCTTGTGCCTCCAAAACAGTTGTGACTCATCAGAGAATGGACATGGGTCTTCTGAGGGTGTCCTGTGGTGTCTGGTAATAGAATGTTGTTAGTGGGGGCCTTTGGGTCCTATGGGTTCAGGGGAGGGGCCTCTGTGGATCATCCCACAGATACTTGATTAGTTTTTGATCTAGTGAATTTGGAGGCCAGGTCAGCACCTTGTGCTCTTCATGTTTTTTTAGTTGTTCCTAAACTGTTCTGTTGCATCCTGATGGGGATGGCTGCTGCCATCAGGAGTGTCATTGCTATGGGGTTGGGGTTGACTGGTCTGGTCTAGGTGGGTGCTACATGTCTAAGTAACATCCACATGAATGCCAGGTCCAAAAGTTTCCCAGCAGATCATTGAATTGTCACAAGACGGTCAATGTTATGCACTTCTCCTGTCAGTGGTTTTAATTGATCATTATAAATTTGTCAAGGGCCAACTGTAGAGGACAAACATTCTTATATAGTGTTCTGAACTCACACCTAGATGTCTCATTGTCTTTTAGAATGAAAATGTAGGCGAAGGAATTTGAGACCAGCTGACAAAAAATAACTTATTTTATGTATTTGTGTGTGGAAGTTGGCCACTACGGAAGTCACCTGTGTGACTTGCCTGTAGACTAGTGTTGGTTTAAGATTTACTTTATTGTTGTGTCTCACTTATGTAACACAGTGTTCCCAGTCTGTCAGAGCAATACTGATGAGCAGTGTGGGGAAGATTAGCTGGACAAATGGGTTCAGGTGCAGAGCGATCAAGTGTCTGCTGGATGGAAGAACTGCAGCAACAATGGCAGCCTGTCCAGAATAAAGGGCCATTGTGTACTGCTGAAAAGGGGAATTTGTGCCTGTAGTGCCTGCATTCTCTTCCTCGTCTTGTCTTCTAACTTTTGCATCAGAGATATTTGAAGTCTAGACTTCTCTCGTTCTAAAAATCCTAATCTTGCCAGATTGTTGAATTCTCTCAGCACCAGTGGTAAAACTGATGCATTACTTTCTAGAGCAGAGGGCCATGGTTGTCACTGTTTGTGCTCTAACTTTAACATTAAAGTACAGACACAAATATTTTAACAACATTATAATCTTCTAAATGAATAAGGTAGAACCACTGATTCAGGAGAGGCCAACGCTCTACAGTGGTTTAGAGCTCTTCCTAGGCTTCCTGCTAACAATAGCTTTTCCGGTTTCCTGGACTTTCTTTCCAGTGTGTTCAGGTGGAAATTGTGGCCCAGAACCAGGCGATGTGAGAAAACATTCAGCCTTCACTGATGTTGGTTTAGTCCATCCGTACCTTTGGCTTTGGACTGAAACGACTGATACATACTTAATGTGTAAATGAATCATTATTCGACAGATATCCTTAGAGAATATTCTTAGTTAATATTAATATTCTAGCCCTCTATTATGTCTATGATACACTTTGATATAACAGCGTTAGAAAATATGATCCCATAAAGTGAATCAAACTCAGTGTGTGGGTACTGGCCATTCTGACACAAAATCATGAAATGCACATGGAAAACTATGTAAGACAATGGGTGCTTTCACACCTCGGTCACTGTTACGAAGCTGCAATTGCACTTCATTCTGGAACAAACTAAAACAAGCAGAGCCCAGTTAGAGAGGATGGTTTGCAGTGTGAACACAAGTTACACACGGGCCAATACAACTACCTTATAATGATATAACCAGCAATTGAGCTGATGCATCTTTAGAAGGTGCATCACTTAAATTGCCCTCCTCATTAAAGCACAATCTACACTGATTCTGTATGTAGTGAACAAAACACTAGACATTTGAAATATATTTATCTTTTCTTATTTGCTACGCTGACATTGAAGCAGAGACCATTTTACACTCTGCCTAGTGCATCTATCGCTAAGGACTCTCACTTTGCTGAGAGTTTTCCAAAATTACACGTGCAGTGCTGTTAAAGAAACAACCAGTTGATAGCAGTTTCTTTTCCGTCTGTTTTCGCAGCATCAACCCTTACAGAGAACCCACCCACACTCTACCCATCAAGATTCTCCTGACCAAAGCCATAGCTTTGTACTTGTTGATGAACCTCATGTTGTGTTGGACACTAATAATGAAGACAGAGGAATTCGTGATAGTGGATCCTCTCCAAGAATCCAAACACTGGAAGTGCCAATGGACAATAAGATCCAATCGAAGGCAACAAAGGGGTACTGGGGGACAAACACCAATGAGGAATTGCAATCTTCTATGATTGTGCACCATATGGATTTACTGCCTGCTACTGGACCAGAGAACATTGTCTATGGATCTGACCAGAGACGTTACAGAATCCATAAAGGGTCTTCTGGGCCCATTGGACCACCGGGAAAAAATGTAAGTATCGCTTTGGAATTATGAAAGGGGGAGAAAATCTCAGATAACCCTTAGAATATTGAATCCAACTGTTTTACAGATTACAGATTACAATCCATTATCAATATATTTTGCCCATTAAGTGTCAAGAGTTAGTAAATGTGGATTAAAGTCAATAAATTCCGATAGCAGTTGTGGTTTGGACCTGTTTTGATGTTTAAGTTCATAAGCACCATTGAATGATGTGCCTGACATGCCTAACAAGAAGATTTCAGAAGATTGATGTGTGCAGTCATGTCTTCAAGAAGATTAAAATAAGTTCAATAGAAGCACTGATCAATATGATTTAGGAGAGAGGACAACTCTCTATGACCGTTTAGAGCTCTGCCCAGCTTCCTAGGACCACAGCTTACAGTAGCTCCTCCAGTTTGCTGGACTTTCATGCAGGCGCTTACGTATGTACTAGCAGGCCATTGGCTGTAATCTTTTCAGTGTGTTCAGGTGGAAATTGTGGCCCAGAACCAGGCAGAAAATGACAGTGATAACGGATAGTGAATGTCAAAAAGGTGCTGAAGCACTGAAAAAAGTCTTAAAGAGGCACTGAAACCAGTTACAGGCCTCTCCGTACATCATGGTGTATTGGTTGCACATGATGTCCCAAGTAAATAGAAACCTCTAGAGCAGGATTTGTCACTGGCAGTCCCAGAATATCAGCAGTGGAATACACTGCTTTCAAGTTTCCCTAGGGTGACTTATGTAATTTCCCAAATTACCTCTCTTTATTCCGTCTGTATTTTGGTTGTAAGTGGCGGTTATGGTTATTCTGTGGTAGCATCAACCCACGTGAAACTGGCTCCTACTGGTGTTTATTCAACTTGTTAAATTACAGGGTAGGCAAACTGCCTTCAAAACACATTGCATTAGCAAGATCATATAGAGACCACGGTGACATTTTCTTGGTGTGGTCATTAGTAGATGATGCTTGACTGCAGGCGCAGATGGTGTTGCCAATAAGCTTTAGGCATGAATTGAAAATAGCTGAGTGATATTTTGTTCTTTCAGGGATGTGTTGGGAGAGAAGGATATGTTGGATTTAAAGGTGACAAGGTAAATGTGCAAGAGCACACATTTTTTTTAAATAATCACATGGCAATTATGATCAGATGCACAGTATACAGTTCCAAGTAGCAAGTTTACAGGATAACATTGTTGTATTGTATAGGGTTCTCAGGGTATTCCAGGACTTGATGGGAGGAGAGGGAGCCCAGGGCCTCCGGGACCTCCAGGACTTCCTACTCTCTACCTCTGGAGAAACTCTGAGGAGGACTGGATTGATTTCAGGGTAAATTCAAATGGAAACAACGCAGCTATAATCCAGCTGGAATGGCACTGAATCTCTAAGGGTTTGAACCATGGTGTGGCACCAGAAGACACGTCAGTGTCCTTTCTACCTAATTGGCTCTCTAGATTTGTCAATGCGTATTTACCTAATTGGTCTCAGATGAGCGTTCTTACCACACGTCTTGTCCTGACTGTCTGTCTTAATACCACAATATTTCAAGCCAGCTTTCCATATCTAAAAACAGTGGTTGGCAACTTTCAAAATGTCTAAATCTGTACAGTTCTTTGAACTTAAATTAAGCAGTGTGGTGATGTCAGTGCCTTGGTGGCAGCAGCTTGTAGAGCAGCCTGAGGTTTGACATTCCCACTCTCTCCACACAAAAAAAACTTCAAAAGTCAGCCCAATAGGGAGACATTTTTTAAAAATCTACATCAGCTGCTGAACGTGAAGAAGTTATCCAGTTTAACATTTATTTATTTATTTATTTTTTAATCAGACAAATAATGAACATTTTCTGAAGCTTAACACGTTTTTAAATTTTTTACTTTAATCATTTTTCAGATATTCTCACCTATGTTTGTGTTCATATCCCTTCCACAGCTCTTTTTTTTGTGGCACTCCAGAAGTGGGAATATAAAGACCAGTTGGGTGAAAAGAGAATGGAGAGAGAGAAAAAAACATGTAGCTCTGGAAACAGAGATAAGTGAGTTAGTTATGGGAATTAAAGAAATTAAAGGAATTAAAGAATTAAAGAAATTAAAGAAAGAGAGGACGTAGAGGAAACAACGTAACAAAGTGGATGAAGACTGGAAGAGATATGAATGGTGATCAGACACATCATGGAAGGTCTCCATGCTGCAAGTAAGCTTGCAATTTGAGAGTGAAATATTCTATTGGGGTTATATGGTGCAAGAAGGTCTATCAGATATGATGGGAATTCAGTCAAGAAAAAATTATTAAGTTATTATAACAATTATTTGAAGCATAATTTGGATGCCGTATAACACACTTTAGATGTTTTTTTAGTTGTTGATGATAAGACAGGCGTTCAGCATAGGAGGCCGTCTGGGAGCATGGAAACATCACTGAATAATTTGAAGGTGCCTAAAATCACAGGATAATCAGGCAGTTTAGTGCGTGACATAAATTACTGTATGGTGAAGAACGGCTGTAAGACTAGTCGACTAGTTGATTTAAATGCTGTGCTGTGAGGCTTTAAGCAGGAAGTCGACTAACTGATCATGTGACAGTAACGACATGGACGCTTCAGAGAACAGGTGAGGAGCCCAGTGGGTCATTGCAGTGAACTAGCAGCAGTTCTTCAGGTGTGTGGAAATAATTTAAGATGAAGCACATTGTACCGTGAATTGTAGAATATGTAAGTCAGTCCCGAAATACAACAAATGTACCTCTGCAATACACTCCTCTGAAAAGGAATCCGATAATGCTAACGTCAGCAGTCAATTAACAACGTCACCAAGGAGGCTGTAAATCAACAGATTCCCAGTAAATTTCATTGTCTGAAGTTATTAGACCTTTGGCTGCTGTATACAGAAAAGGATTCAGAGATTTTTTTTTAATCCCGGCTACACTGCTACATAGACAGTGTAGCAGCGCACAGTATTGGTAAGTGCATTATGTGCAGTTCTGTTGTGTTCTGTTAGTTGTCATTGTGGCTTTACAGCCTGTTCTACTGTGTATTTTTGTGTGTTGTTATCGACTAGTCGACGTTGACTCGACTTTAACCACATAATAGTCGGCTTTAAAAAATCCAAAGTCGTTCAGCCCCTCTTTGTGAAGTACAACTGATCCAGTGAACCTGTGAGATCCAGCCAGAGTCCTGTTTTCCCACGATTGTAGTGATTTTATAGATGTGATCACATGGGATGAACTGGCCTGCTATTTCAGGCAGGGCTGAGTAATCCTCTCCCAGTGTGTTCACAGTGTATGGTGATGGCCACAGCTCAGGGCTCACAGCTCTCTGTGCTCTCACAGACTGTAATGAGAGCTGAAGTACCACCAAGCATTGTAACTGGAGACCATCCAGACCTCATGCTTGGGTCAGACCCTCTGCTTTGCTTTTTGATCAGCCATACGAAGCAGGGTTAAGCTGGCTGTGAAAGGCCTCAGTGTTGCTGCTGTCTCAGAATACACTGAAGGCTGTGACTGCTCCATTCTGTCCACAGAGACGCGGTTAGACGCTTAAGGGTGGGCCTGGCCTCTTCACCAGTCTGAGCTTCACCTAGAGAGGATTGGCCACTCAACCAGTGCTACAGCACCACTGCCAAGATAAATATGAACTGGAGTAACAGAGCTACTGTGTGCTGGAGATGCCCAGCACATCTGACTCTGATAATAGTTAAATATCACAGCATAGAGGCTGCTATCACTGCACTCATAACACTCCAAGATGCACTGGATGGAGCGCCTCACACTTGTCACTCCACTTGTGTCTCCATTTAACTCTCAAGACAAAGACCTGTGAATGCCAAGTCAACCACATTCAAACCATCAGCTGTCCTGCTACTGCTACCCATTTAAATTGTGTTGCACTCGTAGTGTGTGGCCGCTGTAGGAAATTAAAGGTGCAACAGGCGATAGTCTGTCTGACCAGCTTTAACCAAATAATCAGGATAATGCTCATCTCTTCTCTCACCCTGACTGGTTGAGGCAGAAGGCCGCCCACCCAGAGTCTGGTTCTGTCTGAGGGTTTTTCCTGTTTTTCTTCCCAACTGTCGCCAAGTGTTCCTCAAGAGGGGAGGTACTGATGTACCAGGAAATGACTTACTGTATGTTATGATTTGGTGCTACATAAACGTAAATTTAAATGAATAATCATCACTTGCAGTGGATAAAAATAAAAGTCCCAGCCTATCCCAGCTATCAATGGATGAGAGGCTGGTTACACCCTGGACAGGTCTCCAGTCTGTTACAGACCCCTTATTATTTGCAGTAACTATTCTTTTAATAGACCACTACCACTTAAAATATAAGATTATGTTGTTATTACTTACTTTTACAGAAACAGGCCTTCTATCAAATGCTCCGAGCTGGCTGGCCGGTGAGTAATTATTCTTTTAGACTGGATCTATGTTGTTCAGAGTATGTCAATGATTTATATTTCTCTTGCGCTTAAGTTGAGGCCTGGCCCACCTGGACAAATGGGAGAAATGGGCAAACCTGGCTCTCCAGTGAGTCCACCACTGTTCACATGATACACAAGATGGCTTTTCATCTTTTTTACAAATTTTGAACTTGTTTAATCTTGTCGATAATTTTAAGGTTGTTAATAAGGTGTTGTTATTATTAAGGGTATTCCCGGAGATCCAGGGAACAGAGGAAGGCCAGGACCAACAGGAGAAATGGTAAATTTTGAAAATTAGATGCCTGAGGTTATTATATTAACATCATTGTGCATTATATCATGCCATGTGCAGTATTTGTTGTAAGTATCTGGACTGTCTGATGCTCCCATACATTAATTCATTCATTCATTTTCTGTAACCGCTAGTCCTCTCGTGTCGTGGGGTCTGCTGGAGTCTATCCCAGCTGTCATTGGGCTATAGGCTGGGTACACCCTGGACAGGTCTCCAGTCCACTTACATTCACATCTACGGCCAATTTAGAATCACCAGTTAACCTAATGAGCATGTCTCTGGACGGTGGGAGACAGCTGGGGAACCTGGAGAGAACCCGCACAGATATTTCAATATTGATGTAAAGCTGTGAACGAAAGTATTTATTTTATTTAACACAGAATCTGTTAGAAATTCAAGAAAGTAAACCTAGTCTGGAATGTATGTGTGTGTATCAGGGTTACCCTGGGCCAAAGGGTGTCACTGGAAGGACAGGGAGGTGGGGCAGAAGTGGCAGTCAAGGAGTGGATGGGCATCATGGGCCACCAGGGCTACCTGGCTTCCAGGTAAGAACTGTCACAGTTTTGTGTGATGGGATTGGGATTTGGAATTTTTGCTGGGACATCCGGATGACATGAACGTATAGAGGTCAAGCCTAGAAATAACAAATACATGTAGTATTGTTTTATGGTTGGAGAATTCATCCCTCGTTGCTGTACTATGATTAGTTTGGTAACATCTACAGTTGTCTTTTACCATCAGGGCCCCAGAGGCTTTAAAGGGGACACAGCTTCACCGGGGGAGAAAGGTGACGAGGTGAGCATTTTAGTATCCAAGTGACATGAACTGTCACAATGTTAACATGGAGAGTAAAATGGTAAAATGGAGATCAGTTCCCACCAAACAAGGACAGCAGTGCCAACTTACGATGAAGAAACTGCTATTGCATATTATATGGGCATGACTTCTTTAAACAAAAATAAAAATAATAATGATAATAACAATAGTGTAACTAAATCATCAACTGTCCAGATCTACGATTCAGACTTTTCAGTCATAAAATCCCTATGATAATAAGTAAGTAATAATTCATGATAGTTGATGACAAAACTGTACTTTGCACTGTTTTAAGTAAGTTTTTAAAGTTTTTTTTCTGCAACTTCTTTGTCATTGGAGTTTTAACCCCTAATCCAGGATCAGTGAACACACACACAACAAATGGTTTAAACAGATCCGTTTAGACAAATATACTTCCCTCCTCAAAACTGTGCATGGGTTAATGTCTCCACTCACTCCTGATCTCACAGATTTTCATTTGGTGCTTCTGGTGGCTCAGTAGGTAGAGTGGGTTGTCCATGTCGAAGTGTCCTTGATACTGAACCCCCAGTTGTTCCCAGTGTGTGGCACTGATGTGTGAATGTGTGAATGTGTGGGCAGCGAATGGGCAGATGTGACTGTGAAGTGCTTTCAGTACCAATAGATAGAAAAGCATTATATAAAAGCAAGGCCATTTGACAGATCTGTGCAATCGCTGACTTGTTACCTTTCATTTGCTAATGAAATGTAATGTCAGTTTGTGGCCAGCATTACCATCAAGGTATGCTAGCCCCTGGCCACTGCTAAGCAGCCAGCAAACTGTGAGGGCAGCCATAGGTACCAACAACTGTGCATGAATGATTGTGTTTTAAAGAGCTTTTTATGTGTCCTGAATTGCAGGGTTTCACTGGTGAACCTGGGCCGAGTGGAGACAGAGGGAGAAAAGGGGGAAAGGTCAGTAGAAAAAAAAAAAAAAAAATGTCTGGATGAATATTATGCTCTTCTCTGGTGATCCTCTGTTCCTTCATGAGAGATTCAGATGTCACAGAGCTTAGACATCACCCTCTTGTGGCTGGAAATGGCAACTAAACCTCAATCATGCATACCATGTTCATTCCTGGGTCACACCTTTGTTGTGCAGTATATATCTCTTATCAGCATCATTCCAGCTTAATAGAAAAGAAAATAATGGCATTTATTTATTTATTGATAAGAGAGTTCTTATGCTGTTTGTGTGTCCTGTAGGGGTCTAAAGGAGAACCAGGAGAAGATGGGCTTGTTGGCCTTCCTGTAAGTAATATCTTAGTATTTGAAAGGAGCTCTGAATTTGAGCATTGCTATATATTGCTAGACTTTTGCTACAACGCTAACCTACAGCCCCTAACCATCTTTTGGAAGGACCCCCTTGGCATTATATGTGAGTGTAGTATGCACTGCTGACTCAGGTCTGCCAGGTGTTTTCATGGTCCTCAACAGCTGGCTCATGACCTTCTGTCACCACACCCAAGCTCAGACAAATACTTGTCCAGGAAAAGCTTGTTTGGGGACCTCCACCCTGAGAAGAAGTCTCGATATTGTCTTGGATCTGCTCCAAACCACACTAAGACACACGTGTCCAGATGCCACCACGCCTGTTGGGCTTTGCAGCACTTGCAGTGAAAACTGTAAAGGTTCCAGATTCCAGACACTCAGGGGCTCAGCAGGCAATACGCATGGATAACCGTCCCTTGTCCCCGCTTGGGTCTTCCCCATTTTGAGAAAAAGAAAAGGAAAAAGGAAACACAGTGCTGCTCAGTTCCTTCACTTAATCTCCCCACCTAGCTGTGTAGGTAGTTCATTCAAATTGTGACAGAGGAGGAAATTAATCTTTGCGTCTTTGTTGTGTTTTCTCTTTCTGAAAATGTCTTCTTATTTCATAAGTTTCCATTTCTGAAAACACCAATTCAGATTATTGACTTTTGTATTGGGATGGCAAACTAACCACAGATCTTCTGAACAGATGTTAAGGGCATAGCCTACTGTATGAATGTCAAATTCTCCCATTTGGGTCTGTCACTTGCCTTGAGGTTGTTCATCAAGTGTGTGATAGCAGCTCTGCAACCTATGCAAGCTGCAGTTCTCTGAGTTTTCGCATTAATTCAGAAATTTTCCAGTGAACACTGGTGTGCCAGGAAGCAAATGATTGATTGATGGCAATTTGTGCTAATCAGGGTCCTCTAGGTAAAAGAGGCATTCCAGGTCTCCCTGGACCTCCAGGGGCACAGGTGAGGCATGAATAATGCTGTATTTATTTTTCATGTTTAATTCCTTGGCAGATATGACAACCTATGGTTCTGTCCTTTAATCAGGGAAACGCTGGACATGATGGCATGAAGGGTCCTCCGGGTCTGGTGGTGAGCACCAAAAGTGTTTGTCTTAACATGTTAAAAGAAAACGTAATAGAAATGTTAATGCAAAGGTTTCTTCCTGCCGAAAAGAAATACTAATATTGATTGAATTTTAGGGTGCATCAGGGGCCACTGGAGGTGTAGGACCACCTGGACAGAATGGGTCTGAGGTGAATTCATACATGGAAGCTTCATTCCTTCAAATCATTTTAGTTCAAGCTGGTACAGTACAATACAAGCTGGATTGTTCTCAATGTTTTTCTATGTCCTGTCCAGGGGGATCAAGGTCCAGCTGGTCCAAGAGGTGTTAAGGGCCGTCAAGTATGTGTGCCGGTTTGCCTCTAGCCTTCACTTTATGCACAGTACTGATGAAGACATTTAGATGGAGAGTCAAAAAAGGAGTGTAATCTTGTTTTAATCCAACAGGGGCTATCAGGTTTAGCAGGAGAGACAGGAGCACATGGACCTCAAGGGATTCAGGTAAATATGACAAACAAATAGTTCAGAGTGTAGAGAATACACAGTTGCTTTAGAAAATATTCAGACCCCTTCGCTTTTGCACACATTAATGTGTTTAATTTTCGTGGGGTTGTAGAATCTCATTTGGGAACAATGTCATTGAGATAAAGTAACCTTTGCATGTTTAGATTTTGGATTTCATCTCATTCTTGCTTCTGGAACCCAGAGAAGTCTCTGGGATTTTCACATCTTTGCCCAGATGTTTTATTGGGTTTTGAGTCTGAGCTTTGGCTGGAGTGCTCAAGCACACTCAAAGATGTGTCATGAAGTCACTCAAGCATGGTCTCGGCTGTATACTTCCGGCCATTTCCATGCTGACAGGCCCCAGTCTCAGGTCCCTACGCTCTGGGGCCTTAATTTGGCTGCACTCATCCTTGGCATGATGCTGCTGCAATCATGCATCTCTAGGGCTTGTATTTTAGCAGCAGTGCCTGATAGTTGCCAGACATAGAACTTGGAAATCTGCCCTAAAAGGTTTAGCCTTGTCATGTGCATTTTACTGATTGAAAACTGCATGTAATAGATTGAAGGGAAACCAGAAATTCAGAGTATTCACTCGTCTGCATTGCTGGGCAACTTGTCAGCAGATAATAGATGCTTACAGTGTTTACATGTACATGCTGTTTTATTCAAGTGAAAGGAATCCATGTTCACTTTTCAGGTGTAGTCTACTCCTCAAAGTAGAGTAGGCAACAAAGAGTCTCTGGTATTCATATGCATCCATCCAGCCCAAAGAGCCCAAAAGCAAGTTCACTTGTGAGGGTCTAAGCGTCAAATATCAGACTCTACTGATATTTGTACTGCATCCATCTTTTCCATAGCTCTGATTAGTCTCCTGCCCCTACCAATGAGAAGCATCTCTTTGGCATGATGCTGATAACAATCATGATTCAATAGAACTTTTATTCTACAGATAATAAGCAGTGTCTAGTGGTTGCCAGACATAGGACTTTGAATTCTGCCCTAAAGGGTTCAACCTTGGGATGAACCTTCCTTGGTTCTGATCCCAAAAGGATCTAGCCTTTTTTAGAAGTAAACTGCGAGCAGGTTGTCATATGCCGTGCTGATTGATGATTGCTTGTAATGGATTGTGAAAGCGAAATACTTAGTTGGCTTCAGTGTTCCAACAGACACTTTTCTATAATTTCCCCCCTACCATATTTAATGTTGGTTCTGATATACTTTACACTATTATATTGTAACATTTGGTCATACTTTTTTGTGTGTCGTTGTTTTTGTTTTATTTAGGGTCGACTAGGAAACGATGGCGACCCTGGTCCAAAAGGGGGGATAGTAAGTTTTAATGTGATGATCACTACAGTTATGTTTGCTTTGTGGTCTCTTTTGTACTGATATTGTTCTCTTTGGCAGGGTGAAATGGGACCTATAGGAATGAGAGGATTGCCTGGCATTGAAGGATCCATGGTAAATACTATCAGCTATTTCTAGCATGAGCTAATGTTATCTTCTGTAAGCATGCATGTCTTCTACTGTCTTCTACTTAACATAAAAACTGTTTTAGTGTACTAGTTGTTGCCAGAGCCGGAGACTTGAGACTTGCTCCAAACTACTAAAATAAAAAATTGAAATGGTCTTACCATCTTGGAATTTAACTGTAGCTGACTGCTGCCCAAAGGTTTTTGAAAGTGGCTCACACCTGACTCTGCTCCGCCTGTATCTAATCCACAGGACAATTTGCATCTCTTCTTCCTTATCACAATGCGGCTTACAGCTGCTCTTACTTCTCCATGCTCTGTTTGAACTCTTAGGGGATGCCGGGATGGCCTGGACCAGAAGGATTTCCAGGAGGCATAGTAAGGATGATCGTCTTTGATTTTCAGTGACATTTTAACTGTGACATTCAGCCTTGGGTCTGTAATTACTGAACCAAGAAAGCCATGGTGCAAATCATGTGATCTGTGTAAACACATTGCACATGTCTAATTAAACATGTGCTGTACACCAGATAGCCTTAACAGCCTTTTCCAGCTTGCAGTGGAATCCATGTGGAATAAGGGGACAGTACTAGCCAGGTGGTCACAACTGATGTATACTCAACGCATAAGGACACAAAAAGATTGTGACCAAATAACTGATGTGCCCATGGTCCAACCTGTCTCTAAAATTAACCGTTACGTCTATGATGCCTGCCCTTTTCCCCAAACATCAGTTTACACATGATGCCATAACATGTTAACTTTGAGAGCTAGCTGTTCACTTGTTGTCTAATATATCCCAGGCCTTGACACACATCCAGATAAAATCATACTTTAGTGTGTCTTATTCTCTAGTTAGTCACTAACTTTGTGTTTGCTGGGCAGGCAAGTGGTTTCACATGTTTATGTTTAGGGTATCCAAGGACTGGATGGTGACAAAGGAGAGGCTGGACCCAAAGGAGACAATGTAAGAGCAAACAGGTGGTCATCACAGTTTTCTAGATTTCCACATGAAAATGACCCAAAACACTGACAGATTTTTACACACCATGACTACTGAAAGTAGACAAAGAGAACCCAATGAAATAAATGAAACAGGAATAATAAGCTGAAGTTTAAGATTGCAAGTTCATTTTAAGGCCAGATTAGAGTCCATCCATTCAGAAGTGTATCCAATCAGTGTAATGAGTCTAAGGTGTCATTCAGTGCCCTGTTTTATTAATAAATATGGTATATTTCACAGTCTGATCTTCTCAACATATGTTTGTGGAAGTGTATGATGGTATGGGCAAAGGAGTCTGAGGACAACAGGAAGCTCCTTGTTACCCATGAGACTGGAAGCCATTACAAAATCATCTCTAAATAGTTTGCTCATCTCTAAAAGCACAAATCCACAGTCTGACAGATTGGTTTACCAACAACTATCCCTCCAAATGCAAGACACATAATAGTCAGAAAGTAGCCCAGGATCACTTCTAAGCAACTAAAGACCCCTCTCACATTAGCTAATGTTAATGTTCATGAGTACGCTATCAGGAGAACACTGAACAACCATAGAGTGCATGGCAGAGTAGTTTAAATTCCTCCCAGCAGCTGTAGGCGACAGATCACTTACTAGAAACGTCAAGTAGCTGTTATGGCTGCATAATGGGATCACACCAGGTAGTGAAACAAGGGTCCACATACCTTTCCATCTCACATATCTTTACAAAAATTAATTTTCTTTATTAAATAAATTCACAAATATATCTGTTTGACATTTGATTGAGTTCTCTTTATCTACTTTCAGTGTTACTGTAGGTAAACAATGACATTTTATTATACATTAACAATGAAATGATGTATATTCAGCCGTCTTGAACTGAACATGGTGTTCATTTTACCGGTTCTAGTGTTTCTCAAATTTCAGTTAGCATACAGTATACCTTAATCTCCACTCAAAACTATGGATAAAACCTCTTGACTTCTGATCCTCTTAGGGGCCACCAGGCGCCTCAGGGATCCAGGGTCGCCAGGGAGAGCGGGGAGAACGTGGAACCGTAGGTCCTCCAGGCGAGAGAGGTCAAACTGGGGCTCAAGGAAAAGAGGTACAAATCATGATTCCAACATTTCACTGGCCTTGGTAACCCTGTTCATATGGTATATTAGTGTGCCAGGATTATGTACATTTCAAGTTCAAAGATCTTGACAAAAGAAATGCCGTGGTTTAATTAAGTTTAGATACATTTAGTTTTAGTATTTTGGATTCATTTTACTCACACATCCCTCCTGTCTCCTTTAAAGGCAGATCAGCTACTGCAGTAAACTCATGATGCTCAAATGTCATTTATATTCATTGAAAATCAAAAAAACACTGTAGGTTGAGTTTGAAAAAACAAAACAAAATCAAAGCATTGTCACTACGCCTCCTGGCACTTATTATAATCACCTGCCAGAGTGCAGTTTAAAGCACTCAATAGAGGACACAGGAGACACTTTCAAGGTGATTTAAGAAGATGAACAGCTCAGTCGCTTCCACTTTAAAATGATACACACCAAATAGGAATACGTTTTCTGGTGGTGACCTGTCTGTATACACATGTAATCCACACTCTGGTTGGCCTACTATTATCAGTAAAACACCAAATATACGGTCCTAAATTTTGAGGATCTTTTTTGTGTTTATACTGTGTATCTTTGTGTTGCATAAGAGTATTTCACATGCCATAAATCTAACACGGTTCAATGCTATGTCTCCTCAGGGTGAAGAAGGGGAGGCTGGTATCCAAGGAGTGGTTGGGAAACAGGGGCCAAAGGTCAGAGGCTTTTACTGCTGCCTGTTCAAGTAAAGCTAATAAACCAGAACCATATCAATCACAGCTTATTATCCATAGGGACAGTAGTTATAGTGGCATCAGTTATAGATGACAAAGCTTTTGAAATTCTGCAAAGGCTGCATCTATCAACTATGACTTGAATTGTAAAGTGAATAGTTAAACCTTAATGTAAGGACAGATTTGGAAATATATCCAGAATAATCCTAAGAATGCCAACTTTAAGTGGAGACCATTGCTTGCTGCTTCATCATTTCCTCTGCTTTTTTAGGTGTATATTTATGCTGCCAATCTCAAGTTCTACTAAATGTCATATAACTTCCTGGTGTCTGTTAGAAAGCTGAACATGAGGAGATCGTGTTCAGCTTATGTTGAAACAGCGTATGAAAGGTGGTTTGCGGTGTTAAACTGGATGGAATGAAACAAAAGGCTTTCTGTTCCAACCCTCTGCAACAGACTCTCAATAAAGAGGTCTAATGCAAACAGAAGTTGATTTATTAACTACCACATAAAACATATCTGAACTTTGTGGGCTGACCTGATAAAAACAGTAAAAGCCACTCAGGTCAGCCCACAAACGGTCGTAGGACATGGTATTTCTACACATCAAAACTAAACCCTAATTAAAGGGCCAAAAAAAACAAAAAAAGACCTAGCAAACACAAGAAATAAAATGGCACAACAAAAAACACAACTTGTGCTGCTGGGGATGGAGAAAAGAGATCAGCGTGAGAGCTGAGGTTCATCCCCTGATTTATTGGATTCTTCTGATCAACTTGCATCAGTTGAAGGAAAGTAAATGACATAGTAAATGAAAAATTAATTATAATAATAGAAAGGTGTGTAAGTACAACACTGAACAATTCAATAGTACTGCAAAGCCTCCATAATGAAATTAGCACTCCAAGTTTTTTTAACCTTTTAAAGAACCTTTAACCGGTAGTGCAGGACTGTTATCTTGATACAGTATTCATTGTCACTACTGTACCTAATGAAGTGGCAAGTGAGTGTATTTAATACTTTTTATTGAAGGTACAGTATTAGTGTAACTTGATTCATATACTGTATGTTTTAAATGGTTAAAGGTGATGTAAGAGATATTGCCAATGTCTGTGTTTGTTCATATTTAAGGGCAACAGAGGCACCCAAGGACAAAAAGGGAAGTTGGGCCTCAAAGGACCAAGGGTAACTATTATCTGGACGACAGAATAAATAAACCTCAGGAAAGTTTTCATAATTTGTGGACAATCTTCCAAATGTATATCCACTTACAGGGTCGCACAGGAATCCCTGGTCTGTACGGTGCACCGGGCATGACGGTAAAAAAACCCCATCATAAACAAATAATAAAGTAGCTCATCATGTCTGAGGGTTACCTGTAAAAGCAGCAAGACATACTTGTGCATTTGTTTGTGTATACTGTTGCAGGGTTTTAGAGGCCCAGTTGGGATTGAGGGACCAGAAGGAAAGCCTGGTACACAGGTTCCCATTTTTTAACTTTAATCTCATATGATTCTGTTTTTGCTTCGCTTCTTTCTATGATTCAGCTCCATCCAGCCATCTCAGCATTTTGTCTTAAATGTTGTAATACGTATGTAATGTGATTTGTCTTATGGACAGGGTGTCCCTGGTTCTGTTGGCTCTCCTGGCCCTAGAGGACACAGCGTGAGTTGTTCATTTTCATAATTTGGATTAAGTTTGGATCGGATTAAGCAAAAGTTCCATTGTTTCAATGGTCAATGTTAGATTTTAGTTTTGAATGTATTTATTTACAAAACTTCGTTTCCAATGGTTTCCTAGAAGGTAAGAAATATGTATTTGTGTTGCACCTTTCAGCTACTGTCACCCTTGAAAATGTGTAGAAAGAAGGTCTGATCAGCATGCCGAGATCGCTTGACTGGCCACAAAAAATTAGAACTAAATACACCAACATTTTAGCAGTTTCATTTAGAGAACACACTAACCCTTCCAATTAAAAACTGATACAAACATTTGCTATCTTCCAGTGCTGTTTATACCCTCTTGCCTGTTTTCTGTGGCTAATCAGGGAGGTTATGGAATGAGCACCACTCCGACCCAGATATAATTGATCACTCCTTATTTAGAACTTAATGGAAGTTGGTTTTGCTAATAATAATCAAATTGACCCTTTCCAAAGGCTTAATCGCAATGTACACTTTGGTTGGTGAAGCTAATGAACAAGTAAACTGTTCCCTCTTCAGAACGGACCAAAATAACAGCAGAAAATCCTCCACAAAACATTTTTAAATGCCTTTTATGGGTCACATAAATGCTGATCAAAGGAGCAAATCTTCACCTCCTTCTCAACAAACAGTTAAGGGAATTACACTTTGAGAATGAAGACAGTTCATGACGACTAGGAAAAACAATGTGATTCACCAAACGCCAAAAAAAATCATTAAGGCAAAATATAAAGGGATGTAAAAAGTCAAAATAATTTTAATACAAAATTAGCTAAAACTAGAATAAGATAGATTAAAGAACAGATATCAAAGGAAACAACTGGACTTGTAGGGTTCCTTTTAGACAAGTAGCCTCTTCAGTTCTAAAAGGCAAGGTTGGGGTTTTAAAAAGGACCATCTGTGGGTGGTGTCCATCAGAAAATCCAATGACTAGAGTCTATTAATGATCAGGTATGACCATATGACCATGAGGTTGACTTCTTCTTAGCTCTGTTTCCAAGCACCTTTTCTGTATCTTAGCAGGTATCGGAGTGATCTCTTTCTGAATCCTTTAAAAACTTGTGACAGAGCATTTTCTGTATACAATACTACAATTGACCATATGCATGTTGAAGATTAGTATGTTATAGCAGTAGAGTGGAACCACCACAGTGAATCAAAGATGGCATCTTGTTGTATATTATTGTTGAAGGTAGGTTTTTCTGTTCATATGAAGGGATTGCCAGGCGTGGCTGGTGATCGTGGTCAGGCAGGTTCTCCTGGGTCTCCGGTAGGATAACTCTTTACTTTCTAATCCAAAACCAGTTGTCTCATTTTAAGTTCTCAACTGTGTGAAATGAGTGGTTTGTGACTTATATAGGGTCCTCCAGGAAAGCCAGGTCAAGACGGGATCCCTGGGGCAGCTGGGGAAAAGGTGAGCAAGTTGCAGTGTTTATTAGAATAGACAAAGGCAATAGAAGTATTTTCAATAAACTTGTATTTGTGACATATAAAACCATCTTGTTTTTCTGTCATTGCTTGCATTGAGTGATGACTGAATCAACTCTCACAGAAAAACCATATGGATTTGCAAATCACTCATGACAACATGTTCATTCAGTTATGCATATGTGAAAAACAAGTGTTACACATGGGAAACACATGGATTCATGGTTTCATGTGGTTCAATTTCCATGGGAAACACATACACACAAATTCCATACCAAACCTATGGGATTACATTGAAACCCATGCATAAATTGTAAATGGAACAGAAACAAATACCAGTGTGAAATCCATGACATTTCATGTGTATATGTTTTCAAGTGACTTTCATCTACCCAGACCAAATAATATTTTGTAAAGGTTAAATTGGTTCTTGGTTTTTGTGATGAATACATGACTAATTTATTTCTATATTTCTTTTTAGGGCTTTACAGGGAAACCAGGGTTGATGGGGCCCCAGGGCCCAGTGGGCATGTATGTAAGTGAACATTGACATGCTTCATGAATTTACGCAGGTAACAGCAGTTTTGTACCTGTGATGTCAGAAAGCCCACAAATAGAATTTAATATTTCGATATGTTATCAAATTAAACCTTATATTCACTTTCCATCCTTTTATTTGAATCTATTTTCCAGCTCTTCTGTTCCCTTTGTGCATTGCATTGTGGGAAAATAGTGTACATTAACAACATACTTAAAACTCAGTGGTATTCAGTGTTTACACTGATTTGTATCTAATCAAGGATTAGTTGCAGATACTAATTTGGCGCGTGCCTGAATTGAAAATGCTGCATCAGTCTTATTTGTTGTGTACTGTTTCTTTTGATTGTCATTCATAAGTTACATATGAATGCAAGACATTTTTACTCCTTCTCAGGGTTACCCTGGAGCATTGGGCCCAGCTGGGAGGCCAGGTCACATGGGGCAAAGGGTAAGGCACCTGTACCAGAATGAATACATTTCTTGAAGCATAAAGACAAAGGTCTGTGTCTGTGGACCATGATTTTCTGGTTTGTCCCACTCTAGTTTGCACTAGACTGACGGAGATCCTACCAGTTGGCACTAGTTGATCCCCATCGGTGGCTTTTCAGCTGATTTAACATGATTGACAGAATTAATTAATCAGAGAGACCACTGTGACTTCATCTTCATCTAACCTGAATATTTAAACCCACAAATATTTCCTCAACACTCTCATCATCTACAATGAATATATGATTCAAGAGCTGATTGTACCTCTTATTAGTTGTAGGCCATCTAGCTTCCAGTTTTCCAGAAGAGTTATTTGCTTTTATTTCCAGGTTCAGATTGTATGCTCCAGCTGGCTGTTGATTTGAGTCTTTGTGGTGTGTTCAAGTGCAAATTCTTGATCTTGGCACAGATGACATGAGGCGACGTCATAGTCAGGCTTCATTACTGGTAGTTCTTTGAAGACGGTTTTGTGTGTCCCTATCTTAACCTTGCCGTATCTTAAATCAGCTTATTTTTCACAATGTATATATGTAATCACATCCAAGGAATTGTTCCCTTCATTTAACCTATCCAAGAGAGCAGACTTGGAGCAGTGGGCAGCTGAGCAAAGGCATCCGGGGAGCAGTTTGGTTGGTTTTAAGGCCGTTGTCAAGGCACCACCACCATAGTGAGGAATAGACCTGTCACAAAACTTCTCTCATCATCGGTCCACCAGCAAACATAATTGAACTGGATTTGTTTCCAGATTGGCATGAAATAATTGTAGCTTTGAAAAAATCTAGTGGTAGAATCCTAGAGTCATCAGTCTGCCAACCACGCTGTAGTTGAGTTCATCAGTCCATCACCATGATACAGCATGATGATACATGTGAACCATTCCCTTTAACCTTCACGCCTATAGAGAACGTAGTAGATGGACAGATTTATTGATTGGGTAAGTTGTGGTAGTGGAGGTAGTGTCAGGCGTTCTCCACACACAAAGTCTGCAGAAACTTCCTTGGATAACTTCCTCCGTTGTTACCACTGCGTCAGTGTTTTGTCTGGTTGAATCATTCTGAAGTGTTGCTGCAGTGTTTTCTGTTAACTGTTTTGCAGGGAGACGCTGGTGTCAGGGGTCCACCTGGAATATCAGGAAAGACTGGACCCCCGGTGAGTGTGTCTGATGAACCTTGATGTATTCTGCCAGCAAACTCGCACATGCCCACTTATCACTCCATTTTAACGGTTATAGCAGAAGTGATTTTTGATTGTCTCCTCAGGGTCCGCAGGGACCTCCTGGAGAGAGAGGGCCGAGGGGAGCACAGGTGAGAACGAGCCTAGACCCAATAACAAATCTGTTGCACAAACATCAATAATAATTATTTTCACTTCATTTCTTTCAGGGCCGTCAGGGAGAGCTTGGGCCCAAAGGGATGCAGGGACTGACTGTGAGTATTGCTATGGTTACAATATGTCTACAACCAGACTGGCATCGTTCAGACCAGAGATTTAAGCTGAAGTATTTACGGGGACACTAAATAAAATGCTCTGATCATATAAATATGTGTTTACACTCTGGAAAACATCAGTCATTATATAACTGTTGTGGTCATGTTGCACTGCAAGAAATACAACAGATTTTTTTTACTTAGACCAAGATGGAGCCACATTTCCAGCGTTGCTGCCCACATGTATTCCTGCTCACCTTGTCTAATTTAAACAACTAGTTGTTTTGCTGCATGCATGTATCTGTCCCTCCTTAAAACTCCTTACGTGATATTTACCCCACCTTGACTGAGAAATGCTCAGCATGGATTTATTCCAAACTGGTTGTTAGCGAGTGAGCTAATAAATTCCTATTATCAAAGCTTTTTATCATCCCACTCAGTCTGCATGAAGGTTGCTTCTGATTGGGTCAGTATGTTCAGACTGAGGCATTAATGTCCTGATCTGGCTGTTATACAGATTATTAGCAGAATAGACGAGGCCACTGTTTCACTTCATTATCTCTTTGTACCCTTTTATGATAAATTAAACAAAAAAAAAAAAAAAAGACAAAAAAATGAAGGTTGAGAGAAAGTAGGTGCACCAATAAGCAAATTCTTACACTTGGCATTGCATGTAAAATACACTGAACAGCTACTCTCCATGCTTTACTCAATCAAGTTGTTTCCTTTTTCATTCTAAATGGCTTCAGGGTCCCCCAGGCCTGAGAGGACCAGTGGGTGGCATGGGGAGCCCTGGTCCACATGGGAGCCAGGGGCCTCCAGGTCCAACAGGGTCAGCTGGACATAAAGGAATTCCAGTGAGTGGGTACTTTTCAGCTTTCTGTCCATTCAATATGATTGTAACACCACGGTGCTGACCTAAAGCGCATATAGGTCACATATGTTCAGTTTCAATGATCAGTTTATTTCTACTCTTCAGGGAACACCAGGGATTGTTGGGCTGGTGGGTGAGGCTGGAGAGAAAGGCCTGCAGGTACATTTCTTTTTTTCTACATTATGTAGTTTTTTAAACTAAAAAACAATGACTAATGGGTGCAAGTTAAGGAATCTTAACCAATATTAAGGCATGTTATTTATTGTGTTAGGGAGGAATGGGTCCTGCTGGGGAGATTGGTGCTCCAGGTGTGGATGGGCAGCAGGTCAGTTAGCTCACTGATGACACTACCAGCTGAATGGAGCTTAGTGATATTCCATTATAGTATGTGTATATTGTCAGTGAAAGGCTTGTGCTTGTTATATCAGGGTCCTCCAGGTCCAACTGGTGAAGAAGGGAAACGTGGAGGAAAAGGTGACCAGGTCTGTGACATTATTGTTTAAAAGTACACACAGAATAAATATATTATTATTGTTTATGTATCCCTGGCCATTGAATTTCAGCCCACACAAACCTTTCAATAACAGAGGAAACAGTTTTAGTTGCCATGGCATTAGATTTATCCCGATAAATAAGTAGATATTCTTAAAATGGTAAGATCAGCTGCTCATAGCATCACCACTCATCACAATCCACTGTTACTGCCCCTGGATGTTTCCACTGTAAAAAGGCAGCAGATCATCTTGTAGTGCACTTCCGCATCACTATAGTAGGGTGAGGGTTCAAACACTGCACCGTCCTTAAACAGGGAGCTCCAGGCCCTAAGGGACAACCAGGGTCCAGGGGAGTAAACGGAGAGCCAGGACCTCAGGGCTCACAAGGACTGCAGGGTGAGCCTGGACAGAGGGGAAAAGAGGTTAGATATATTATCATTCAATGCAACCATTTCATTCAAAGGCTTCACCTGAATCACATGATGATTTTCTCCATCGTTCTTTCATGGTCATGTTTTTTTTTTTTTGTAAAGCATTTTATAAGATTAGAGGAAAAATAGCTGTCCTACTAGCATACTACTCTATCACTTCTAAGCAACCATCTAAGTCCTCAATATAACTCATTTATTATAATGATTATAAGGGTCCTAGAAATAGAGAAATGACAACTAATTGATTGCTAAATAGTCCATAAAGTTTGATCAGACATTGAGGAACACATCATTATATTCAGTTTTTCTGAAGTTTTTGTTATGTTTGCTGGCAGTATTATTATTATTATACTATATATATATATATATATACATATATACATATATATATATATATGTATATATATACATATATATATATACTGTATATATTGTACCTATTTTATTTGTCTTATTTTTCTTTTTGCAGGGAGATGTTGGGGAACCTGGCGTTCCTGGGAATCCAGGTATTAAAGGGGCTAAGGTAATTTCCATCCCATAGGCATGTTTTGGCTAACTAGGTGTACATGTATGTTTTTTGTTTAATTCACAACTTCCAATTATATGAAGTTGAAACCAGTGGGTTTTAGAGGTAACATAATCATCTCAATGGAAATCATTCAAGTAAATGGAGCTTCTTTTGATTGCAGTAACTTTTCTGACTGTTTATTCTCAGTAAATCATGACATGTTTTCACAGGGAGACATGGGAAGTGGTGGTCTTTCGGGATCACTTGGGCCTAGAGGAGTCCAAGGCGTACGAGGACAGAGAGGGTCTAAAGGACAAAAGGGTTATGAAGGTTTAATGGTAAATGAGTCATGTGTCTGTGGCCCTGGTCAACCAAAGTTTTACGACCACGGGTCCTCAGGAGATCTGATCACCACTGGACATGTATCATTGTGAATCACAGAAAATTACTTGTTTTTCATTTGTAGGGTGATTAGTCTGCTCTTATTGAAAGTCTGTTCGTCAAAAGATATTAGTCAAAATATTTTCAAATAGTCCAAGTTTATTTTGTAAGAGACTTTTCTGTTTCACAGCAGGCTCTTTGCAGATGTGACATTACTAATCGTGTTAATGCTTAACAAATGATACACAAAATTGTATTTATTTATTTTTTGCATATAGAGCTTGGAAATGAGACTCAATCACAAGTGTTCACTAGAGACAATGAACTGTTCTACCAGGGACTGTGTTATCATCATCATGCATATTTATTTTCAGGGTCCAGGCGGTATCATTGGAAAAGCAGGACCATCAGGCTTATTAGGACTACAGGTAAGTTTTTTTCATTATATTAAAGGCTCATAGTCTTAAATTTGTTGTACTCGTGGTTCTACCAGGAAGTGTTCAAACCCCATCACTTTTGGTTCACTTTGTGTCGTAGATGTCACTATTAAAGAATAAAATATGCATTTTCTTATCTACACTTCATTAAAACAGTATTCCAACTGACTGCCTAACTAACCGGTATATTTGTTCTTGTTTAATCACTGGTGAGATGAGTCTAGAACTTGAGTTGAGTTGACCTGAAGCAAACTGAATCAACTAAACATACGTAACATAAGTTCACACTGAATTTCAGGACAAAAAACAAGCAACAAAAACCACGGTTCTCTCTGTCAGCATCTGTGAAAACATACTATGAGACATATCAGACAAAAGTAAAACAATTCTCTAAAGTTTGGATGTTTTTAGGATTACAGTGCTCTCTGTGTCAGCATATGCTGCTCATTATCTGGCAATATGTATATGAGGGTTTTTAGTCATCCAGGTCATGGTGCATCCAAAACTTGTAGAGATTCTTAAACACATTACATCAAAAGACTGGTGGGGAGATGGGGTTTAGGTAAGAACATCTGTGGGTGGTGTCCATCAGAAACTTGCACGACTAATGTCTGTTAATGGCCAGATACTCACTCACCTGTAGTTGAAAGAAACTGTTATGAGACGGGGTTCTCTGGCTGATGATGGGTTGTTGGAGTAGCATTTATTGGGGAAGAAAAACGGGATCAAGATACACTTGGTCACTGTCAAAACATCTTCAAGAAACTGCACAAGTCCAGTTGCTTTTGTTTCAGTGTTTTTTGGATACACGGTAGTGGCAGCATCATGGTGGGGAGGTGCTTCTCAGCAGGGACAGGTAGACCTGTCAGATCTGGGGGAGGGATGAATGCAGCTACACACCTAGACTGTAACCTCATAAAGCATCTGTGGACTAAACTGAGGCCTGATCTCAGTTTATAGAGGCAACAAAATTTCCTAGGAGAATTGGCAAACTGCCTTAATCCAAGATTTGAGATAGGTCTAAAAACATTTTCAAATAGAAGACTTTAGTTTCTGGACTGTTCAGAATATTAAATTTGCCCTTATTGCTTTAAGTGCCCGTTGCTGAGGAGTTTATCACTTTATCGTATCTCTTGTTAACTACTAACTGCTGTAAATGAGTGACTCTTTTTGCTTCAGGGTTTT
Source organism: Planiliza haematocheilus (assembly GCA_005024645.1). NCBI lineage: Eukaryota > Metazoa > Chordata > Actinopteri > Mugiliformes > Mugilidae > Planiliza > Planiliza haematocheilus. The sequence continues at coordinate 3,241,004 of SRSE01001198.1, read as the reverse complement.
CCAGGTATTTTTGGGGTTCCAGGAACTGATGGGCCACCAGGGCTGAAGGTAGACGATCTCACAGTATATTCTGTTAAAGACTGCTTTCAAATAACTCCTTCTTGGTGTACAAGGACATGTTTAGAAATTTAAAGATTTGTGGCAGTATAATATTCACATTGAATATTGGCCTTGTAGCCTTCTCACCAAAATACTCATTGGGAAGCAGACAGAAATCTTAACCTATCCTTTAATTTGAATCATTTCTGATTCTATTATTACTTTTCGAGTAATCATGGATTTCTCTTATCTTTGACCTAGGGAGACAAAGGTCCTCCTGGTTTGACTGGGAAATCAGGAAACCAAGGTCCAAAGGTATAGAGCACCACACAGCTGCAACAGGAAACATCTACCAGGGCTAGCTTTTTATTTTACTTCACAATGTGCTCTCTGAACTTGCAGGGAATGGCAGGAAGCCCGGGCACAAAAGGTGACATGGGAAAGAGTGGACCAGTGGTAAGTGAGTAAAGCGTAGAGTTGAAAGGCTGCAATTCTAGTGTCTTTTTAACACTTGGTGAAATAAGTTATTTATTTATTTATTTTCATAAGTACCCAACAAATTGTATTTTCAGTAATCTGAGCTTGCAATTCCAACCTGAATAATATTTGCTTTGTGAAGAAAAAATTTGCATTGAACCCAACTCAAGAAAATATCTGTACTGTAAATTGTTGTATTTTTGTGTGCTTAAGGGGATTGCTGGGCTCAGAGGAAGATCAGGTAATACTGGTCCAAAGGGTTTTTCTGGACCTGAGGGATTCAGAGGAGAGACTGGAACGAAAGGGGAACCAGGAGAGGTGGTAAGAATGACTTTTCTGACTGCTTGATCTTTGAAGGACTCCCATAGGTAGCTTGGGCATTAGCTCTGAATACAGTACTTTGACTGATTGTTGGATGGAAAAAAAAAAAACATAGGTGCTGACTGTAAACTTTATGAATATAGGTTAACGTTTTTGTTTGTAGGGTCCTGATGGCGTCCCAGGAAATAAAGGTCCTCCTGGATTAACGGGACCTCAGGTAAGAGCAGCGTGGCAACACTCCATTAGGATTTCATTATGGGGCGTGATCAAACCAACAAAGAAGAGAATAGCTATGCATGCAGTTGAATAGTCCTACAACCTACAACAAAGTATGTGACATTAAGACTTTAAGACTTTCTCAACATTTGCTTAGTTAAAAAGTAACTGATTAATGAAGTCTGATTAATGAACTTAGTGACCTATATGATGAACAAACAGGACTGTGAACAAAACTGTAGTGGCTCAGTTAATTGAGGAAATAAGGAAAATTCTGTATTTACTCAGGATCAAATTCTAACAGGCTACAGGAAGAAAAACACTTCTCTATAAAATCCGCTTTAGTTAATCATTCACCTTCGCCTATCCACATTTAATTCAGAGAAAATGTGAAAATACTACAAATCAGAGTTCATACAGGTCAATGTGAATACGCTGTAAAATGACCCTTAATGTCAGACTTAATGTCAGTGTTTTGCAGTCCTAAAATGCTCCATTTTTTTCCTGTTCTCCAGGGCGATGAGGGTGAGATGGGACTTTCAGGTCCTGTTGGTGCTCCAGGACCTCAGGTCAAATCAGCCTCTTAAAATACACACATTATTATCTGTTATATATGTATTTAAAGCAATATATCTTGATTATTTTTTTCTTTTTCGATAAGATTCACCATATTGATTTGTATCTTTTTCAGGGATCAGAGGGTAGTCATGGGCTGGAGGGAAGGAAAGGACAAAAAGGTGAAAAGGTTAGCTCCTCTGCATAGTATGTACTGCGGACATAGACATCAACAAGATGAGCATCTAAAATAAACAGCGTCCTCTTTTCAACAAGTCTTGTCACAGGAGAGTAACCGTTAAACCTGACTTCTCTTAATTTCAGGGCAATGATGGCAAAAGTGGACATCCAGGAAAGATTGGAAGGACTGGAAAGAGGGTAAGAAGCCTGACATCTGATGTAAGTGTAAACTCCTGATCATATTTGAAACTATTTTCTTCTTCGTCCTTTATAAAGGGAAAAAGAGGGAAAGCCGGAGGAAGAGGCATAAGAGGAATGCGAGGAGAAAAAGTGAGCGAGGCTGAATTTTTCATTTTAGTTGTCTGCTTTCAGAAAGACTTTAGGGAAGTCAGCGATTGCACTGAATGAAGTCTTGATTTTTTTCTGGCTACGCAGGGGAAGGTGGGAGATGTTGGCTTATTTGGTCCTCCGGGGCGACACGGTACCTATGTGAGTTGTTTTAGTCTGTTTAGATTTCCATAGCTATTGTGCCCATCTTTGTCATGTAGTTAACTCTCTTATTGATCCCCATTAGGGTGATGGAGGCCCACGTGGACAAAAAGGTGAAATGGGAGGACCTGGCTTTAAGGTAGGCCTTTAGACTCTGTTCATGTTTTTTAATTCATCTGGGACAGTGTTTGAGAGCTGCTAGCACATTTCATATAGCATACTCAAGGCCCGCAGGTTAATTGTATCCGGGCCATAAGACAATATTATTATAATCAGAATTGGCGCGCAGCAAACAGAAAACTTACTAAAATATAATTGACAATACCACTACAGCTAAACACCTGTCAGTTAAAATATATGAAAGTGTCTGTTAAAGCCAAATAACAGCAGCATGTTTAAGACATTAGCATGCTAACTTAGCATGTAGTTAGCTCTACTCTGCACCGTATACCACCACATTAGCCCCACTAGTCTGATTTTATTCTGCCGTCCATACAATATACAAATAACGTTAAGAAACCATACTGTCAATTATTAATGTCACAATGCGTCACATTGGGTCTCATTTTAAATAAATATCCATTCTGGTTGGCCCGTGATTTGGAGTCAGTTCTTAACATTGGTCCCCTCTCTGACTGAGTTTGACACCACTGACGGAGCTAATGTAGTGACAAAGTCTGTGATTATTGTTGTCATCAAAATACTGAAGCCCTCAACAGATGTTCCTAATACAACCTTAAACTATCCAACAACTGCAGCGTGGTGAAATAGTTTGGTTTTTTGGACTTGAACTTAAAACACTGCAACATCACAATACCGTGTGATAAAATTAGATAACACAAAGCAAATCAATGAGAAACAAAATGGCGGATGTCATGTTTCCACCTGTGTATAAGTTGTCCACCCATGTTTATTAGAGACTGCATCCTACATTTCCCATTATGCAGGGGGAGCCTGGATTCTCAGGACCACCTGGCCTTCCTGGTAAACAAGGATTAAAGGTGAGCCTAAGTGTCAGTGTAATATTCCAGATAAGCATTCCTAAATTTTAGACATACTACTTCATGCATGTGTGCTGAGTTATTTTCTGCATATCATACTGTTATTGCAGGGTATCCGAGGCTCTCCTGGCAAGCCTGGAAGAGCTGGTGAAAAGGGAGAGCAGGTGAAGTAACACTGTGTGTCACATAATCAAATATACTGGAGTTCACCTCAATTCTCCTCACAGAAGAATACTGTAATGCAGAATTAGGCATTATATCATTTAGAATGAGTTTAATCCTGAATGATTGATTTTCTGGCGTTTTGATTCTAGCTCTTCAGTACTATTACATGGTTTTGTAATCCAACAATGACATATTGCTAATGTTAGAAAACATAATCATCATCATCATATTTATCTATATAGCACTTTTCAAATCAATATTAGAAACAGGCACATCAAATATTACAAATCACAAAATCAAACCCAATTAAGACCAGGGAATCTTTCTGATAAAAGTGTTGTGTATTTGTGTCATTGAACATGCACTGTTGAGCCTTTTGTGGTTGTAATAATAAACTGGTGCTGAAAATTAAAAAGGAAACTAGACACAAGTGAGACCGTTTAGGGAGGAGCAACATATCACCGGTTCCATGCATTTTTTTGTTGTTTCAAGTTTGCTTAAAACTGGAAACAAAAACTAGAAAAACAGCTGTTGTTGTTGTGAGATTTATTTTTAAAGGCAGTTGTTGTACAACACTCCATTCAGATGTCATTAAGTCAAAAATTACATCTGTATATTGTTCCGGAGTCATATCCATGCTCCATTTTGATCTTTCTGTTTTCTTTTTTCTTTTTTCCTTTTTTGGGAAACAAGGGGAACAGAAAAACTAAAACACAGAATATGTTCAGATAAGTCAATACCACAATGGTCTTCTTTTTGACGTTTGATTGATTAAATTGGGATTGTTACGTACACAGGCTGGCTGAGGTGAACTCTCAGCGTTCCAAAGTGACATGAGATACAGAAGACCTTAAGTTTAAACCTTAAGTCCAACTAACCAGTCTGGACAAAATTCCCAGTTACCTCTTTAAGGTTGTCTGTGGAGTATTTGACCTCTAGTAGCATAGTGCAGCAGTCTTTTTCATGAATGGGTCCACACAGTTGATTTTCACATTTTTCCATTCACTGGTTTAACCACAAATAAAATAAATTTATTCTGCACTAATAATCTTACAGTAGTCTTGACTCTTTCCGCAGGGGGATATTGGCCCACCAGGTAGTCGAGGCGCTCCCGGCCTGCCTGGGCTGCCTGTAAGTCACCTTCAGTACTGATGTAATAACTGTTCTGATAATGGGCAGAATCAATATAACTCCTTACATCTGGTTATCTGATTCTCTTTCTTTAGGGTTTGTTTGGACATAAGGTAGGTAAATTGGTTTCCTGAAAAATCTAATAAAAAATAGATTTGATATTTTTTTGTCATTAGTAGCATTTTATTATCATCAGGGACTCCAGGGCTTTACAGGACCACCAGGCCGCATGGGAAAGAAAGGCCTACCTGTGAGTATATGTTATCATGTGTAAACAGTTTACAATACAGTGCAACAGACAAGGGCATAATATATTTAAGGAGATGCCACACATCAGGAACATCTGTAGTCATTTTGTCACATTCTTGTTTGTCAGGGTCCTCCTGGCCCACCTGGGCCCCCAGGAGCCTCGTTAAACCTCACAATGACTCAACTGAAGGTAAGTATGACTGTCGGCTTCAACTCATTGTGAGCTGTGCATGTGCACAAGCATCGCCTCCTCGCCTATTCTACTTTTTCTTGTGAATGCTGCACACATTTGCAGAAATGTTTGTACTGTACGCCGCCTTGTCATCGCACTGCTTTCTGTTATGTACAGATTAGGTGTCTGCATTTGGGCCCTGCATTCCGTGCCACTCCTATGGCAAAACTATTCCTCAGTTCCCTTTCAGTTTGCTCCTTGTATTTTGTTCTGTATTTCATAATTTCCTCCACGTGTATTGATGAGGCCTCTTAATTTGTCCAGGAGCTGATGTACATGTCAGACAAACCCAATTACGTCTTGGTCCAGACTCTTTTGGGCTCCCTTCAGAATGATTTACGCTGGTTCATAAACCCACCAGACGGCAGCAAAGTCCACCCAGCGACAACATGTCTGGAGCTGTGGCTTGCTCATCCTGACTCCACTAATGGTGAGATAGACAAAGGGAGCATTCATTTATGGATTTGAAGGAAAGCTGGATTATACTGTGACTTGTAGAACAGAAGAACCATTATGTCTGTCGGCAGGCTACTGCAGTGTATCCTCCATGATGCCATCCTAGTTTTAATAAGATACATTGGTATGGTAAAAGGTATTTGTCAAGATATAGTGATGTTGTTATAAATCTGAATCTGAATAACTGAATCTGTTCTCAGTTTGGTCATACATGTACATAGCTTAATAAACTAAAAATAGTAATAATCTGTTGCAGTGCTGTGTTGTTAAGTTTAAAAACTCATTTTAAAATACTTCTCCTCTCAGGGATGTATTACATTGATCCTAACCAGGGCAGCCCAGCTGATGCCTTTCAAGTATATTGCGACTTTACAACAGAGCCAAAGACCTGTCTGTCCCCACTCCAGCCCCAGGTATCAGCACCACACATCTGACAAACACTCTTTGAAGTGTAACTCATAGCTCTTAAAGATGATGCTAATTTTAAATACAGTACAGTGAGCGGCTGTAGAACAGTGGGCAAAGTGGGTTGTCCATGAACCAGAGGGTTAGTAGTTTGATCACTAGTACCACATGGGCTGCGTGTCATTGAGCAAGACACTAAACCCCCAGTTGCTCCCAGTGCTTGGGGATGGGTAGACGTGTCAGTGTGACTGTAAAGCATGCTGAGTGCCAGTAGGTAGAAAAGCGCTTACTCACAGTGAAAATCTAACTGATTCTATTCATCCACTTTGTTACCACATAAATGTGTCTTTAATGTTGCTTATTTCCTATTTCCTGTCATGGTGACATTAACAGTGTTGTATATGGCTTCTGTTGAGTATTGAATAAGTTTAAGCAAATGATTACAGGCAAACAGTGCAGTTTCTCCCAGTGGACTCCAATGTATTTTGACTACTTGAAATGTCTTTCTAAATGAATCACGTGAGTGTAGAAGAGTCAAAGATTAGGTAAATATATAAAGATTTGTCCAATGGATCAGAGTCATCTATCAATTCTTGACAAAAGACATCTCAAAGGTCACTCTGTACAAAGAACCAGACTGACACCTGAAATTGTCATTGCCATTTCAAAGATTCTAATATAATTGTAGTATTCTTCACTGCTCTGGTGAATAGGATGAACTTTAAATAAAGTGTGACGTGGCAACAGAGAATTTTCTATTCTGCTCAGCTATGAACCAGGAAGCTGATGTTTTATCAGCAACTAGAGAATATGAATTTGTTGGTAAACCTCACTGTATTTAAATGTTTACCTTAATGACCACCTGCAGGTTCCAGTAAAAGCGTGGCTGAAGGATTCTGGCACTGATTTGTCATTTCAGTGGTTGAGCACAGAGAAAGATGGCTTCCAGGTGAGGGTCTCATTCAAATATTCTTCTTCTTCTTCATTTTTTAGTTTTTTACCTGAGAAAAATTCCTCTGATTTATTTCTCTGAATTACATCTTAAACCCTCATCGTCCCTTCAGTTTGAGTATCCAGGTGGAACAGATGTGGTGCAGATGAGGTTTCTGCGGCTCAATAGCAGAATCTCCACTCAGACCATCACTTACTCCTGCCAGCCAGGACATACACAGAGCCACCACGAGAGGGAAGTCAAGTTCCTGGCTGACACTCGGAGGCAGAGTTACCTGGGGGCACTGCGGGATTGTGTGGTAAGTATAAGTATGTGGGAAATGTGTCTGTGAATCCAAATTTATCCAAAAACCAAAGTTGAAATGAAAAACAACAAGATACAAGTAATAGTAAAGTTGTCTGTCAGTGACTTTCCCCTTTTAGTTGTTGTAGGTGGTAAATTATGATCTTGTAGGTGTGATGTGGCCAAGTCACTCAGAAGAGTGCCTTTCTTTTCTGTATGGTGAGGTTGGAAGGTGGTGTTTTAGCACTGGTGAAGGCTGCTGTTACCTTCAACCTTAGTTGTTCCATTTCAGTGTTGGCAAGATTGTTTCTCCTAATGGAGGAAAGAGAGCACAGCAAAAGGCTGTGCTCTACAAGCACAGCCTTTTTTTTGGGGGGGGGTGGACAGTGAAAATGGTAGCAACCCCCAATTCACTCGTAGTTTTATTCTTCTCTTCTTCAACAGCAAAAATACTTTATTGTATAGTTTTGATATATTTCATATAATAGCTAGTGTCGTTATTCACTTAAAATACAAATGGAAACAGACCTAAATCTTGAGTTGTGTTGTGAGAGATGTTCATATTTAACCCCCATCAGTCTGTTAGAGCAGCAGAAGCTACTTGGAGGAAAGGTTTTCAAGTAACTCTGTAAGTCCACCTGCCCTTCTTTCAGCTTATTTGGATATTCCATGACCTGGATGACTGAGAAACATGTCAAGGTCTTGCTTTTTCAACAGACATCTTCTAATTGGTTGATAGCTACAGTGATACTTCAACCAGACTTTGTCTTCACTATCAGAGGACCTATTTTTTCTGAAGGCTGTCTAGGGAGATAAGAATTATTATGGCTTAGCATAGACAACACCTCCAAGGGCATCTTTAAACAATCTTCCTGTGAGTTCAGTTCAGTTCAAATATTATTTAAGCCCAAGGATCCACATGTGACCACAACAGAAAACTGTCTGCAGACAGAACCAAAAGCTGAACACTGATGATAAAACCACAAAAAGACACTCAAAAGCTGACCTCCAGTATTAAGGTGTGTTGCCTCATCACAGCATACATGGCTTTGGAATGAAAATAGGCCCCATGGAAGAAGATCCAGGAAGAGTTTTCACTAGCATGCCATGTTGTCAAGTCACACTGTTCTGGAGTGAAGATGGACTCCTCTAACACAAAAAATGACCATCCTGCACCAAGACTAGATGGGAAGAGTGTAAGTGTAAGAGCTTTCTAAACCGATGAGGTAAAGCCCCAGTCCTCAAAGAACATGAGCAGGTCACTCAACAAGAGGTAAACTACCTGTATTCTAGAGATGTTCTTACCTCAACAGATACACAAAGAAAAGTAAACTATTCTTCCCTGTGTATTATGCAATAAAGAGTTTTCTTTTCCACAGCGCTCGGAGGACCTGGACCTGGACCGGGAATCCATTTTTCATTTTGAAAGCGAGGATCTCCAACTGCTGCCTCTCAGGGACCTGGCCGTGTTTGGAAATGAAGAAGTAACCCAGGAGTTTGGCTTCGTAATAGGGCCAGCATGCTTCAGCTAGGAATAGCCCCCATTCCTTAGCATGACTGCGTTCTCTGCTATTAAAACCGGGAGAGACAAACCATGTTCTGGCACTTTTAAACTATTTTTAGAGCATGGTATTATTTTTAAATTGGCTGTGATTTCTTATTCCGAGTTGTCCAACTGTTTCACGTTGACCAGCCAATTTCTTCGGGACGTCTTACTCAACTTTGCTGCTGACTAAGCACATCCTGGGTCAACAATAACTAATTCAGGACAAAAGACACAAAGTGAGTGGAATATTCTCTAGGAGGAAGCATTACCCTCCCTTAATGAAGGTTTTCTTTGTACAGAGTGACCTTTGTCTTGCCTACTTTTTAGACCAGGGATATTTTGAATCTGAAGTTCATGACATAAACTATATTTTATACATTTTGTTTGCGTGAATGTGTGTTTTGAAACGTGCTTATTTATGTAAACTCAGTATACATTTATCTTGTTAATATTGATTCAGGTATATTGTGTTTAATTAACAACCAAGGTAGTACTGAGAGTTCGGTGATGTAGGGACAACTCATGGGCATGGACGTATTTTAGGAACTTGATATTTTAGGAACATGGGCATGGACGTATTTTAGAACTTGATGCTGCCCACTCGAGTGAAAATCACCTTCCTTGCACATGAGTGTGGCCCCATTTGATACAGACATGTCATGTCATTATTGAAGCTCACTTTTCTAGACTCTGGATGGTTTTATAACAGTTTCGCTGACATCCCCTTTATAATTTTGCTTTATGGGACACACTTATTAAGTTACTTCAGCCAATGGAGAAATAATGGAAGCAATGTGGCAACAAAGCAAGTGTTTGCAAGAAAACTTGGTCAAACCGTGCACGTTTTTCAGGGTTTGATTCTATGCACAAGTGCCACATGAATTGAGTCAGCTAGCAAGTCTTCTGACTGTGGACTTTGCATCAAGAAGAATTAAGTTTGCTGTTTGTACAGCTAAAATCACGCAGGAATGGTTCACTCCTGAACAAGAAGACAACCTTTTGGAATCCAGCAAAAAAATCAGCTCACCATCACTCAGTCAGTCATTGTGCGGATGTTGATCAATGGTGCTTGAAACTAGCTAATTAGCATGGAAGTCAAACCTTCCAACCCACCACAAAGTCTAGAGTCTCTCAGGTGGGAACTGATCATGGTCCAGCAAGATTTGCCTAGCCAGCATTTGTATTTGTTGATCCATGTTTGAAGAGCAGGGCACCCAGATCATTTGCTTGTTCTTTTCAAAATGTTTACAAAATACTTGCACATTGTCATGTTTTCAGATGGTCACTACAAGTATTTATCTCACAGAAGTCCAAAACTGATGGGGGTTCAATTTGGAGTACTTTCCAACCTCCTTAGTCTGTGTTTTTGTTAAGGCTGCATGTTAGCTCATCACCTGACTTCATAAGATCCAGTGTATTTTTCTCGGAACTCACTTTGTTGATTTCAGTCTGGTAATTATATCATTAGTTAACAGTTTTATTTTTTTAATCACCAAGTTCCCCAATTGCTTAATGAACACAAACTTCTGTCTCTTTTCCTATTTTTGTTCCTGCAGGCCAACAAAAATACTTAATGGTGTATAAGGACATTTCCCAAACTAATTATTGAGTATTAAATACATCATATGACTGATGTAGATCATTTTTAAATGTGTTTATTGGTCATTGTGGCTATGTATATTAGTACTGCAGTTATGTCCAAGCATCTCCATCTTCTGTTACAAGCTCTTGAGTTTCTGTATGGTTTCAAAATGTTAATGTTTTGAAGAATTTAACTGATGCTACACATAAGACTGCAGTAACTGACTGAAAACATAGCGAGGCCATATCATTACCTTGTGAAGTGGCTGAAGTAAAAAAAAAAAAAATCCTTTTGAGCATCAGAATGAATGAATATTTACTCCATTTTAGCTCTGTTATATCTGTGTTTTTGGCAGCTAAATGTGCCAACAATGGGGTTTGCTTTTTAGTACTTTATACAGCTCAGTAGAAACTCTGCAGGATTAGAGGTTCTACCCCCATGCTAAAACTGTTGCTAGATGGTACTATTAATACTGTATGGCACTCTATCATAAATAAAATGTATTTATGTGGATTTTCTGTGTGACATTTTGATAACCGTAAAAGCACTTATGACAGCACTGCTCACTATTTAGCACCATCACTACATTTAAAACAACATATTTGTGACACTACATTTGCTTCAGAATATTTTTCCACTGTGGTAACCATGTAATGCTTGACATATGAAATAATAGCCAGAAAAAAAATCTATTAAAATAGAACGGCTTTAGGAACGTTGAACAAAATAACCATTCCCACCCATAATTGTTGTTTTATGTTTTTTTTTATTTTGATACATCGGGGATTTATTGCAATTTACTGACCAGTGTTGTTTTTGGCAGCCATTTTAGATTTAGTCTTAGTCTTTTGGATGAAAGTGCATCTTTCTATATGTGATGGTTGTAGTCCAGTTTTAGTCAACGGAAACTTAAAAATGTTTTAGTCTAGTTTTAGTCAATTTTAGTTAAAAGAAAAAAAGTATTTTCACCAATTATTACAATGATAAAGGAATGTTTTGGACAAGTTTTCCACCCAAAAGCAAATGCTTTCTGATCTACTATAAGGATTATGCATTACACACAGATAAAATGGTAACAGTCCATCGCAGGGCCAACACAGAGACAGACAACCATTCACACTCACATGCACACCTGTGGCCAATTTAGAATCACCAATTAACCTAATGAGCATGTCTTTGGATGGTGGGAGGAAGCCGGAGTACCCGGAGAAAACTGTTATATCACTGTGTATCTACAGTTACTTTCAGACGCACACTGGACAGACGGACTCGGACGCTTGCAGCTCAGTCGGACATTGTTTTATTCCCCTCATGCCTTGCAGGAAGCTACGTCATAGTAAAGGAACATTACACTTGAACTCTCACTGCACATCCCCCTTTCTAAGTACATTACCAATGTTATCATAAACATCCTCACAGTAGAACTCTGTGGATTAATCAAACCTGTATAACCATTAGTTAAATCATGTTTCATTCATTCAGTCTTAGAAATTATTCAGAAATTATTCTATTCTGTAACCATAACAATAATAAAGACAATATGAAACAGAAACAAACTCTCTCTGTCTGTCTGTGCACTGTCAAACATTTAACTCAAACTTTAACATATGTTCAGCTGAACTTTTCTCTTTTACTTTTTTTTTTTCTCTAACTAGGAAGGTGGGGTGGACTACCCATTCCTTCCGCTGAGTGAGGGGATTTATTCTGCCCCGTGCTGGTCACTCAGACACCCAAGCACCTTCTCTCTATTTCAATACAAAGTCCTTAAGGTAGCTTGGGAGGTGTCTCTCTCTAACAGGATATCTGCTTCTTGGAGGTGAAGGAGGACTTGGAGCTGTATCAGGAGCTGGTGCACCATTCTCTGGTGGGACAGTGTCTGGTGAGTCCACAGGTAAAGTAACGAGATGACCACGGTTGCGGCGGAGGGTCCCTCTGGGGGTCTCGACTAAGTAAGACCGTGGTGTCCCTGCTCTCGCTGTTACTGTTCCTTTCTCCTTCATGTCTTTTACCCAGACTTGGTCTCCTGGGTTCAGTATGACCTGGTCACGAGCTCTGTGTCTGGTGTTAAACCTCCTCCACTGTTTCTCTCTCTCCTCCTGTTCTCTCTCTCTCAGTTGTGTGACATCTGTCCATCCCGGGTCGAGGCAAGAAGGGAGGACAGGCACGGTGGTACGGAGTTTTCTTCCCATCAGTAACTCTGAGGGGCTATGCCCATTGCTCAGTGGTGTAGCACGATATGCCATGAGAGCCAGGTAAGGATCTTTACTTTTTTGCAAGAGGCTCTTCACTGTTCTCACCGCTCGTTCTGCCTCGCCGTTGCTCTGAGGATACCTGGGGCTGGAGGTAGTATGAACAAAACCCCACTCAGAGGCGAACTGGTGAAACGCAGCTGCTGAAAACTGAGGCCCATTGTCCGTCCTGACCTCAGCGGGAATGCCGTGCCGCGCGAATATTGATTTAAACTGTTCAATTACTGCGGCTGCTGTTGTGATTCCCAGCTTGGCGACTTCGACGTATCTTGAGAAGTAATCTATTACAACCAGATACTGGCTGCTATTCCAGTCGAATAAATCTGCACCCACCAACTCCCAAGGTCTGGCTGGAAACTCTGTTGGCAGGAGTGTTTCTCTATTGTTCAGTCTTTCTTTTGCACACGTCTCACACTTCTCCACCATCTGCAGAAGTTGTGTGCTCAACCCAGGCCACCACACAGACTGCTTTGCACGCTCTCTACACTTTGCAATGCCCTGGTGACCCGTGTGTAACCTGTCCAAGATGTCTGTCTGTAAGGATTTTGGGATCACCAGACGTGTACCTTTCAGCAGTAGGTCATTTTCTACTGTGAGATCCCCAGCATGCTGATGGTAAGGATAACATGGCCCTCCTATGCTCTTTTTGTCTGGCCATCCGCTGATGCAGTATTGTTTCACCTGTTTCAGCACGTCGTCTCTATCTTGGTGGTCTTTGATTTGTTGCAGTCTCCTTTCTGTGGCAGGAAGACTTGATATCACTTGATGAGCATACAGATTGATCTCTGTCTCCAGATTCCTGTCGCCTGCAGTTTTTTCTGGTGCCCGGGATAGGACGTCAGCAGTTGCTATGTTCTTGCCTGGAACATGTGAAATAGTGTATGCATACCTCATCAGTCGCATTTTCAGTCTCTGTACTCGTGGAGGTAGCTCATCCAGGTTCTTTGAGCCCAAAAGTGGTACCAGGGGTTTGTGGTCGGTTTCAATGTGAAACTCAATGCCGATCAGGAAGTCTGAGAAGCGCTCACATGCCCAGGTGATGGCTAGAGCCTCCTTTTCAATCTGAGCGTATCTCCGCTCTGTATCATTGAGCGCTCTCAAGGCATATGCAACTGGTTTCATTATCCCGTCCTCCTGTCTCTGGAGCAACACCGCCCCCAGTCCATAAGACGATGCATCAGCTGAGACTGTTGTCTGGGCTCTCGGGCTGTACAGTGCCAAACCTGGTGGTTGACTTAACTCCTGCTTGATGCTCTCAAATGCTGTTTGCTGAGATTCTCCCCAGGCCCACATGTTTGTTCTTTTCAGCAGTTCTCTGAGTGGCTGTGTCTTTTCTGCAAGGTGAGGAAGGTATTTACCTAAGTGGTTGACCATTCCGAGGAACCTCCTCACACCGCTCACATCTGTGGGCTCCTCCATATTGGTGACTGCTCTCACCTTGTCGGGGTCTGCTTTTACTCCAGTCCCATCAATTATCTGCCCCAGAAACTTGACAGAGGTTTTGGCGAACTCACATTTCTCTTTTTTCAACGTCACACCTGCTGCCTCTAGCCGCTTCAGTACCGCCAACAGTCGTGTGTCGTGCTGTGCCTGCGTCTCTGCATGGACCAGGACATCGTCCATCTGACAGACCACACCATCCAGGCCCTCCAGCAGCTGTGACATCCGTCTTTGGAAGTGTTCAGGGGCTGAGGAGATGCCGAAGCAAAGTCTGTTAAAGCAGTACCTCCCGTACGGTGTGATAAATGTGGTGAGTAGGGCAGATTCTTTGGATAGGGGGATTTGCCAAAACCCTGAATTTGCGTCGAGTTTTGAGAAGATTTTGGCGCCTTCTAGCTGTCCCAAGGAGTGTTCCACTGAAGGGAGTAGATGTCTCTCTCTTTTGACAGAGTTGTTCAACTTTGTCAAGTCCACACAGATGCGAACCTCTGAGTCATCAGGCTTCGGTACCGGGACCATCCCCGCACACCAATCTGTGGGTTGCTCCACTCTGGATATTACTCCAAGTTCCTCCATACGGGTAAGTTCTCTCTTGACTTTTGGCAGGAGGGGCAGTGGGACCCGCCGGGGAGTTGACAGGGCGAATGGCTTAGCGTCTGCTTTTAGCTCTATTCTGTACTCCCCCTCCATTCTACCTAGCCCACTGAAGAGTTTAGGGAACTGCTGTTTCACTGCCTCTACTGAGCTCAAAGACACTGTCTCTATTCTCGCTATCAGTCCCAGTGCAACACTAGCCTGGCGGCTAAGTAACCCCTTTTGTAGACCTGCAACCACATACACTGAGTTTACTACTTCTTTGCTGTCTGTACAAAGTTTAGCTGTAAACTTCCCTTTAACTGTAAGAGGGCTCATGCCTGCACCATATAGCTTAATCTGGGTAGGCAACAACTTTGGTCTCTGAGCTATGGCTTGATATTCACTGTCTGGCAACACAGTTACATCAGCCCCTGAATCTATTTTAAATTCACAGTTCAGATCGTTTACCCGCACAGTAGCAACCCAGGCTTCATCTGTCTGATCTGCTGTGACCGACCCCAAAAATGCTATATAGCCCTCCTCTTCACCAGCAATCTGGACTTCTCCCACAACTCCTGACCTGCACACCCTGGCATAGTGCCCCTTCTTTTTGCATTTATTGCAGGTTACCTCACTGGCTGGGCACTGGAGTTTGCTGTGTGATGGAGTCTTGCCACATCGGTTGCATTGACCAGTGTCTTTGTCCACTTTAATGTTTTTCCACTTTGTCCGTCTTTCTGCTTGTTGTTTGGCAGGTCTGAAGGGTTTTGCCTGAGCCTTGATGCTGTCTACGTTGCATGGATGACTATCACACTTGAAATTGTTTTTGAGCAAATCTTGCTGTTTCTTAACAAGCTCACTCTGGCGAATCCTCGTGACAGCTTTTTCTAATGTCAGCTCCGGGTCCAGTTGCAGTTGTTCTGATAGTCTTTTATCTCTTATTCCGACAACAAGTCTGTCTCTAATCATTTCACCGTGGAGCGTCCCGTAGCCGCAATGCTCCGCTAAGCTATGCAAAGCTGTGATGAAACAGTCTGCGGTTTCTCCGACCTCTTGTTGTCTTTGGTTGAACTTTGCTCGTTCAAAAATCACATTTCTTCTAACAACAAAATGTGCATCCAACCTGTCTCTGAGCGTCTCGTAATCACCCGTCTCCTCTTCCGACAGATTCAGCGCAGTCAGGACCTCCTCAGCCTCGTCGTCACCCATCGTATAAATCAGCGCATTAACTTGATTTTCATCCGCCTTCAATTCCAGCCCTGAGACGATTCTGTACCTCTCAAAGCGGCGAATCCACTTCGGCCACTCTTCAGGCTTTGTAAAATCAAACTTCGGCGGTGGGGTGACTTGGAACTGCTCCATTTTGCTGAGCGAGCGAGGCTCTAACTGCCGCCAGCGGTGATTAGCTTGTTAGCCTAGCCTCTTACCGGCGGACCGTTGGCAGGAAAAATGGACGCTCTGTGAGTTCTTCAGTCGAGTAACTCGTCCTGCTCATTAGTTACCCGCTGTGGAGCACTTCTGACACCATGTTATATCACTGTGTATCTACAGTTACTTTCAGACGCACACTGGACAGACGGACTCGGACGCTTGCAGCTCAGTCGGACATTGTTTTATTCCCCTCATGCCTTGCAGGAAGCTACGTCATAGTAAAGGAACATTACACTTGAACTCTCACTGCACAAAAACCACGCAGACACAGACAGGGAGAACATGCAAACTTGTTTTGGAGTTGCAACGGATAAATTATTTAGACTAACATCTAAAAAAGTTTTTTTCAGTGGTACGCGATCTATCGGTCGATCGCGATCGACGTAATGAGCACTCCTGCCATAGTTCCCGTCGTTTCCGACCACCAAGGCCCATCATTAACTGTGACTGTAACAGAATGTGCACAGATGCCGGCGTGATGCCATGTGGTGGGCGTGGCCAAACAATGATAGGATGCACCATTGCTGATAGGCTACTTTTTAGCTTTTGACAGACAATAGGCAAAAATGTCATGCATTTTGAACGTCTGACAGACCACGCCCACTAACATTTTCGTCCAGTGTCAACGACTGCTTACACACGTCTGGTCATGTTTTAGTCCTCAAAGAGCCATGTTTAGCTCGTCACATGAAAAAAAGGGGCGTCAACGAAATAATTGCGTCATCGTAACACTGTTACTGATCACATATTTTACTGTACATTTTGTAGATAACAATTTAATCTTTTAAATTACATTTGGAAATCTGGCGAAAACAAAAAGGGCACTGTGACAGGCATCATGCAGATACAGTACGATAATGGTACAATATGATGTAAATTACCCTATATACCTGCTACATTATATTAGTTACAAAACTTGCTTCAAACAAAACATAATGTATAAAGTTTTATTATTATATTAATATTTATATTCTTGTTTTAATATTTAATATTTTTAGGTTAATAAAGCCAATCTTTTTGGCTGCAGAACATGGATAAATCCACCAGGGGGCAGATGACAAATACCAAATTGTATACAAGTTTTTCAGGTAGAGGCCTCAGAAACTCATTCAGCAAATACGACACATTTGGCATTATAGAGTTCAGTAAAGGACGTGGATACTCACCAAGTTTAATATCATGTGTATGCATAATGTTACTGTAAACTTTGGTAAGGGACACCAAAACCATGGAAACAAAATCAAAAATATTACCAAATAGTCAAGCAGCAAAAAAAATGAAAAGAAAATGTAATATAAATACGACAATTAACAGCTGGTAAAATATTTATGCAGTCGTTTATTCCTTTAACACAGTCAATGAATGCGATTTGTACGAATTTTACAAATTGCACTCTCTCAAAGGTAGACTCTGTATTTACGATATTTTCAGCAGGTCAGTGAAAGCAGCATTGGCACATCTAGTTTGTTGTCAGGGATGAGCACATCTATATAGCTACAAGTGGCTGATATTTAGCTGTTTTTTATGTGTTATGCCGATCTAAGAAATATAATATAACAATAAGAATTATTGGATGTGCTACCTTTGGCAGTAGTATAGATGAAGTGCTTTAAACATGAAGAGACCCCCGAAGCTACTTCAATATCGTTGAGCTAACTGCTGGCAGCTGTTTCTTCGGTTTAATATCCAATATCCAATAATTTAAAAGGTACGTTACAGATGTTATATATATTATTTTTCTTAGCAGAACCAAATTCACAGCAAAACACTGATATACAAATATTGTGTCTGTTTTACTTAGAAAAAGTAATTTAAATATTTAGCGGCACTTTTAGGCCTCGAGCCAAGCCTCGGTCTATAGTGTGGCTGTGTATCGGCCAAAACGGTTACATCAAGCCGTGATTCTTAGGTGAAGTAACCGCTGTAGCAAACTTTAACTTATGTGAAAGTTAAACACCATTACATAGGTATTGTAAATTATTTGGAATGAAATGTCTCAGATAATGGTTATATCGAGTGTAAAATCAATACAGTAAGTTAAGAAAGTAGCCTGTTGAATTATAGATTCTTGCAGATGTGATGCTAGCGCTAGTCGTTAACATTTAATCTTAATTATGTTGCTCCACAATCGCTGTACTGTAAATTTAACTCAGAATAACGGCACATTATGTCGGCATCCAAAATGTGATATTTGGCTCCAAACGGTGCCCTCTTCTTTCCTCTTAGTGTTAGTATTCATGTCATAACTGCACCCACCACTCAGGCTCATATGCTAATGTCGCCTAGCTTGCAGGTTAGCTCCCAGTCAGTTACACTAAATGTGTTTCTTCCTCCAGGGCTTCGTTACAGACATGCACTCATCATCCCGACAGGACTATGTATCTATAAGCTTTACTGGACACGGAAGTGGAAGCTACAACAACAGTAAGCAGTGGAGAAGGCAGTCCTGCTGGAGGGTGAGTGGGAAGGCATTTCTCCTCCTGTCGACACAGTCCTCTGGTTCCCATTCTGACAAGGACACTTGTCCCGTTGTCCCAGTTTTCCCGGAGCTAGCTTTATTTTGATATAACTCCTGTAGTTGGACTGAAGACTGCAAGCTCCTTTTCTTTCTGCTGTGTCGTGTAGAAAGTGTTGGTGGATGCTTTTCTTAGTAGTTCTGTCATCAACTGTCCAAATATTGTTGTAAAAAGGCTTTATTTTTATCGAAGGCTTTAAGTTCTCATTCAGTATTTTAAACAATAGTGTAAATGAGATGATTCTTATTTTTTAACACATTGCTGATCCCTTGAACTCAAGCTACTTTGTATTAGGGATGCCCTGATCCAATTTTCTTAGTCAGTACAGCACTCTCTCTTGGGGATGTGGTTACATTACATATACATATTTTCTTATTGGCCTGTTATGACACATAATATTTTAGGACATCAGTTTTAGCATACACACTGCTGGGACAATACTGGTGCTGCTGCCTTTACTGGAAGTCTTCTGGACACTGTGCTGTTTATTAAACAAATAAGTTTATTTATACTGTTTAAAGCATTGTAGCAACATTGGACCGCAAACTCAATTCACACGAGACCTGTCGGTCAAGTTACAGAGGTTAAAGTTGTTCTTCTTCCTTTAACCTGTGTGTCTTCAGAAATGGAAGCAACTATCCAGGCTGCAGCGGAGCTTCATTCTCTTCATCCTCGTCCTCCTGTTCATTTGTGGAATAGCTTCCTTTCCTACGGTTACTGAACACCTCAGAGGTAGGGCTAGTTATATACTACACATTCTAAAAGATGTATTTCATGAGTCTGAGCTGCTGGCAGCATCGTCCGATCTCTTAGGTAGTATCCATTTTGAACCCATACCTACTCAGAAAAAATGCATTCAGTGGCAAAATAAGTATTGACTTTGACGTTAGCACAGTTTTTCCTACTGGGAAAAATAAATGGCAAGTTTAACTGTAGTGGAATAAACAGTTTGATGCTAAACAACATTTCTACTGCATTGGTAGGCCAAAGCTGTATAACGTTACAGGTGGTGTAACGTTATTATATCTGATATTTGATATCTGTTGTTATGCAGTTCAAACCGGTTGCAATAGCTGTATGTAACATGAGTAGCAAACAAAGGTCATATCACAAATAAACCAGGGATTCTAAACTTGTACGGATGATTCATAATTAATCTTCAGTGCAGCTTTTGACTGGACAGTTGGTAGTTTTGTTGACAAGTTGGCTTGCACCATACAGTATCTCAAACATTGGTTTGACTGGGGTCTAACCCATAGCCAGTATTCATCAAGACAGCCTGTTACTCTTGAATTATCTCAGTGTAATATTTTAGTACCAAATCAGCTTTTGTGTGTTGAGGCCTTACAGATGGAGTAGAAGAGACGGACAGTAACAGCTTCCTGAAGCCCGTCATTCCTCCGGTGCTGCCTGAGGCTGTTCAGCAGGGCCAACCACCGCTGCCAGAACAACCCTCCCAGGTTTCTTATCCCCTTATCTTCTTATTTATTTATTTTTTGTGTGTGTGTTTGCGTGCATAGATCAATTGCAGCTTGCCTATGACTGTTTTGTCTAAATGTCTAAATCTTTCCAAATGATTTGTCAAGTAGTGAGGAAACTGTATGATAGATACTGCATTTAACCCTTGTGCTACCCTCTTGCATGCTCTCCATGTGTCTGTCCTTTCACTTGGGGTCCCAGAGACCCCAAAGGTAGTACGAGGGTTAATGTTGGAGTTGGGCTGCATTTGTCATACAGTGACAGTAATCTAGTCTATAAGCAGGCAACTCGTATTTTGATTCTGAAAACTGAAAGATGTCAGTACTGGACGAGTGAAATTAGTACCAAATCAGTTGTCTTCATGTGTGTGGTCTGGTATTTCTCTTACAGCTGATTGTTCTTGAACTCTGATCATGAAAATCATAAACACAGACTTTCTTATATATGTGTATTAATCGTGTATTAATATATTACGAACTTGAAATCCTAAATGGTTTGTTGCTTGTGTAACCCTTTTTCCACAGCGAAAACTATCTAATAAAAGAGGACCACCGCTCCTTCAGAATCATCTTCAGAGGAAAAGAAATGCTTCAGATACAGTCATTGAAGACAAGGCAGCTGGCAGCAAGAAGGAAGGGAAGGAGGAGGAAGGAGTAATAAGGTGAGACTTGGGGCATGATCACAACAAAAGTTAGTTCAGTTTTTAAAATACATTCCATTGAAATAGTGACTTTTGTTGGCACTCAATCTCTTTTGATGCCTTCAGCTAAAGGTCATATGCTTGAACAGGAACTCATGGAAAAATGTTTTTAGTGATTTATTTAACAAAGGTTTTAATAGATAGAATAATTTGTGGATAAAGCAAGTTATCTTGCCCCTTTAGCAGTAATAACTTACCGTAGACATATTTGCACAGTTGTCTGCCAGTGTCTGACTCTGGTTCACTGAAATGTTTACAGATTTTATTGCTTGTTGTGTTCATCAAAGAGTGTGCTGGGGACTCCAGTCTAGCTTTGGCTAGGCCTTTCCATAACTTTTCCTTTCTGATTTTGCACCATTTCTAGTTGGATTAGCAATAATTGTCCTGGTAAAGAATCCACTTCTGGTTCAGCTTTCAGTCAGACGGCCTCACATTGTCTTTGAGCATCCTTTGTTATAGGGCTGGGTGTTGCTGTTGATTCACAGGGTCCAGATATGATTTGATTCTACATAAGTACATTTACAGATGCTTTAGTTTTGAAACTGTTATCCTTAAAAATATTTTTTGTCAGTGTTTTTATAGATTTATGGTATTACCACGATATTTTACCTCTAGTTTCACATCTGACATATGGTTATGCTTTTGTGCAGCTCTTCTCTGTCATATTTTTCTCTCCTATTACATTGAGGGGATTGAATGTTTCCATTACTTTTTGACATGGCAACAGACCTTATCTTTTATTTACTTCAGCTGGCATGGGGCAGTGATTGACACTGACCAGGCCACAGAAGATACCAGGGATAAGGAGAAGAAGGATGATTCCCCTGCCAACCAGCAAGTCAAACCCTCAAATGATTCAGGTATCTGCTGTTTTATTTACTGCTTCCTTTACTGAATATTAAAGCAGAATAATGTGAGTTTCTTAGAAGTATGACTGTGATGTGACCATGAAAATAATTAAAACGTCAGTCAAACATTTCTGTCACTTTTTTCTTAATCACCTTTTTCCTTATGTATAATAAACGGTCATTTTGTGTGTATTGTGTGTTCCAGACAGCAGCTGGTTGGAGGAAGTGCGGGTTTCTTTCAGACATGCATGGAAGGGCTACAAAGACTTTGCTTGGGGCTACGACGAGCTGAGGCCCGTCTCTAAGTCATATAGCGAGTGGTTTGGCCTGGGTTTGACACTTATTGATGCCCTCGATACCATGTGGATCCTCGGGCTTAAAGAAGGTACACAGACCATATATTATCTTTTAACTTTGAACTTTTGGCTCTTTACTGAATGATTATTGATTTCAGGCCTATAGCTATACTAAAGCTTCTCCTACAGCTCAGTGGTGAACCACGACTAAAAGACAGAGTTTTAGTCGTATATACTTTTTAGTTGCAGCTTCCCTGACCCACAAAATATTTATGACAGAAAGCTGGTCTAGAGTCTCTCTGTTGGAACCAGATTATACTCCGACAAAGATCTGCCGCTCTAATTGTTTGTGTGGTCTTTATGCAGGGATGGACAGAGTAAGAGCAACATAGCTATACATGTCATTTGAGCAATGTGCAGTTAAATTGGCTTTCAACAAAATATATGTCTGATTGGTTGATGGGTCCAAAAAATCCAAATGGTGTGTTACTGTGTTATAATATGTTAGGGTATGCACCAAGCATTGTAATCTCATAATAATATGGAAAATATTGTGCAGTAATTTCAAATTGTTGTAACAAACTGCAGAATTTGAAGAAGCAAAGGCGTGGGTGACTACCGAGCTCACGTTCAACAAAAATGTCGACGTCAACCTGTTTGAAAGCACCATCCGCATACTGGGAGGCCTACTGAGCACCTACCATCTGACTGGAGACGCCATCTTTCTTGAAAAAGCTGTGAGTTGCCACAGTTGTACTCGTTTCAGAAGCTGAACTTCACTTTTAGATCCTCTGTGAGTAGTTTGGAGGACCTCATGGTTCTAGAAAATACAGTTGGGTCCAAACAACAGAAATAATGGATCACATCACACCTGGAAATATAGAATTAATCAGTTGAAATAGTTTTGTTGTAGGAATGTTGCCTTAGCAAAGCCAATCCTAGTGTAATCACTTGAGCAGACATGGGCTCTAATATTTGGGCTATGGATCACAAGTTAAAGTGTTTAACTGTCACTAGGTACAAGAAAAGACAATACAGACCTTTGCCAAAAGCAACAACACTTCTAAAGCTGCCTCAGTGCCCAACCATCATACATTCATACCTTTCATCAAACTTTAAATAAACAAAAATTAGGTCACTCCTGGTTGACTTTCGCTTGTGGTTTTCGGTTCCTTTAATCTGCCAACACCTGCCTTCTTTCTCCACAGATAGACATTGGCTCCAGGCTAATGCCCGCATTCAACACACCATCTAAGATCCCCTACTCTGATGTGAACATTGGGAAAGGTACAGCCCACCCCCCTCGCTGGACCTCAGATAGCACTGTAGCTGAAGTTACAAGCATCCAGCTGGAGTTCAGGGAGCTGAGCCGCCTCACCCAGGAGCCACGGTACCAGGTGACTACTGTCATAACATAAAACTCTGATCCGCACTGAGCGATACCACTTCCCATCTGTAAGCACCTTTTTAAGATTCAGCAGTTTGCAGAAACTGTTAATACTTATATTACCAAAGTATTTGTTTTTAGGGATGTGCCCATCTAGTTCTTTGCCCCGATCTTTTAATATTGAGTATCAACCGATTTGATCTTAAATAAACCCAATTTCCCTCCCTGGAGATTCCTTCTCATCTTTGTATTCTCCTAGATGTGACTGGATTCAGTCCAATAACTACAGCTGTCAACGTTAATGTAGTGTGGAGAGAGTAGCTCGTAGCTTGGTTCTAGTAAACCTGTGCTCTCTGCTCCAGAAACTAAAAAAAAATATAAAAAATCTATCTATCTACTACCACCATATCAAACATCCACACAGAACAGTTGACAAAACACTGTCTGACATCATTTTCTTCTTCTGCTCAGATTTTTGGCAGCTTTGCAGATTTACTAGGCAGGGCTCATTAAACAGAAGAGGAATTAATGCTACAGGGATGTGGTTTTGGTTAATTAGAAACTCCATAGGTTCATGCTTTTGCCTGACACTGTTCCAGTCATTTTAAAAATACCTAGATCAACTCCAGTAGTGATCAGGACAGCCTTTATTGTTCTACTGAAAGTGATGACAAAGGTAAATCACCAATGAGCTAAGTGTGACTTGTGGTGTGGTTCCTAATCTGACATCTGTCATTCAGACTGCGGTGTCAGAGGTTATGAAACTCGTCCACGACCTGGATGGCAAGCTTGATGGTCTTGTGCCCATGTTCATCAACACAAACAACGGACAGTTCACCCATCAAGGCATCTACACGCTGGGAGCCAGAGCAGATAGCTATTACGAATACTTGCTGAAGCAGTGGATCCAAGGAGGCAAGAAGGAGAACCAGTGAGTCAGACATCGTGTTCATTTTCACAATTTGGGAGTTTTTGAAATGTTAAATGAAAGGGAATCATTTTTACAAGCATTTTATATTACATGCCAAAGCATCCTACAAGTTACAGACTTGAGGCTCTAAAAATGATGTTAATGTTTAAGATTTTGAAATGAATGTGCATGTGTGACAACTGACCTGACGTGCAAGGCTCTAAAGTGATTCCTTCACTCTTGATTTATTTCCCCATTTGTTTTTAACCTTTATAAATGGGTATGTGTGTGTGATTTAGACTCTTGGAAGACTATCTGCAGGCAATAGAAGGCGTAAAGAAGAACCTGTTGCAGAAGTCTTCACCGAATGGCCTCACCTTTGTTGGAGAGGTCTCACATGGACAGTTCAGCCCTAAAATGGTCAGTAATACTTAAAAACTTTGTCAGAGTTGCTGATCATTATTTCTTAATGACAGCTGTGCACCTTCTCTCACCCTGTCTGTGTTACTTGTCTTGACCATCTGCAGATAAATTCTTAAACATTGTAGACTTGACAGAAAAGAAATTGAAATGTCAGCATAAACTTGACAAAAAAAAAACACTGATAACTATTTTGTTTCCTTTTCAGGACCATCTGGTGTGTTTCCTGCCCGGCACTCTGGCCCTCGGTGCTTACAACGGCTTACCTGCTGATCACATGGACCTGGCCAAACAGCTGATGGAGACCTGCTACCAGATGTATGCCCAGATGGAGACAGGCCTCAGTCCAGAAATCGTACATTTCAACATGCATCAAGGCAGCATCCGGGACATTGACGTAAAGGTAGGAAGATACAGTCAAGGCTGGGGAGGAGGAGGTAGGTTAAGCAGATGACTTGGACGTGACTCAGTTTACTGTTTGTAACTGCTTTCTAATCTTGATTCCAGCTCGCTGACAGACACAACCTCCTCCGACCAGAGACTGTAGAGAGTCTCTTCTACCTGTATAGGTTCACAAAGGATCACAAGTACCGGGAGTGGGGTTGGGAGATTCTCCAGAACTTCAACAAATATACCAAGGTCAGTTAAATACAGGCTGGTTTAGACCGGTTTGTCAGAAGCAGAATCATAGATTTAGGATCAGTGTCTTGACTGGACTTTTGTAAAATCATCAAATGCAGACCTGTTATAGCCAGACTCAGTTCCTATCAGTTTGTGACTCTAGTCAAACTCCATTGGTATTTCATAACGGGCTGTGTTAATAGAAAATAAATACCTCTACAAGCGTTGTTGATTGTTCATCCTTTGAAGTTATTTCGCTGTCAGCATCTAGTACAGCAGCTTGTGCTCAGATGCGTTCTCACTAGCAGAGAGACGTCAGACACTTGTTGCTACATGTCGTGATCGTCATGATGTGTGGCAGGAAACTGGAGCAGGCTTTAACTTTCCAAGCGTCTACGTCACCGGCAACGCTGGCTGAGTTGTAGCTGTTGTCGCTGGTAGTGTGGACACACCATCACTCTTCTGTCCAAACAATTGGATTGGCCCGGCAGACATTTTGGACATGACCAAGTTTCCTCCACTAAAGATTTCTAGGCGGAGAAGTTGGTCTGACTCTAGGCTAGATCTCTTGTCTCATGCACTGCTCTCTGGGAGTTTTTATGAGCTGGTGTGGTACAGCCACATATGGGAGTACATGAAAGAGGGTATGGAAGGAAAAATGTTTATTTACATATGGAGGTGTTTTGTTGTAACCTTTATGGTAGTTATCTTTCATTATTAGACAGTCCACTTTCTATTTTAACATGGAGTGCATGCCTGTGTGTTTCCCTGCAGGTTTCTTCTGGTGGCTACACTTCCATCAACAACGTGCGTGACCCAGAGTACCCGAGCCCCCGTGACAAAATGGAGAGCTTCTTCCTGGGAGAGACCCTGAAGTATTTGTATCTGCTCTTCTCAGACGACCCCAACCTCATCAGCCTGGACCAATATGTCTTCAACACTGAGGCTCATCCCCTGCCCATCTGGCCTTCCACCGTGTGACGCACGCACACTTCAGCAATGCACCGCAAGAAACCTCTCAGGGTCGGTCGAGCACCAAGATGATTCCTTTGTCTTCAGTGTGCATGTCGGAACGTTGTCACAACTCTGAACACAGACCACAGATGGAAAAAGCCTCCGATGTGCACTATTCACTCAGTTCACTTCTGTTTGTGGCCAAGCCTTTGTTATTTAATTGACTGCTCGTTTTGGTTTCATGAACTTCTGGTGACAGTGTTGATGCTGGAGAAGTCCTCTCAGAAACCCAGGAGTGTCTGCCAGGACAGATTCAGGGCTGTTGAAAGTCATATGACGTAAGAAGTAAGAATTTTGATGTCAGAAAAGATTTCCTAAAAGACCCCTACAGTCTTATTTTTTACCTGCACATTATGCTATACTCTTCAGATTGGACATCTTTGTAAAACAGCATTTAACACCTTGTGAATGAAGCCGGTAATGGAGTATCCGCCCTGGAGCTCTGACCCCTGCGCTGACGGGCTGGTTGCCTTTGTAGCAAAACATTCTCTGACAGCAGCTGTCTGAACTGGACTCAATCCCACCTGCGGCCTGACCACTCCTGCTGTGAAGAAGCCAATTCCTCCTTACGTTATATAAAACGCAGTCATCAAGGGCTCTGACTGAAGCTATCCTCAGATGCCCTCCTCCTGCCACCGGAGCCTGCTGGCAGTGCACAATCGAGTCCATGTGTTTACTGCCCTGTGCTGCATTCATGTCACACAGGAAATGTGACCTTTTTATCATGTTGATAATAATCCCACTCAGTCACTAGAGGATGTGTTCTCACTGCAGTGCAATTTATGGGAGACAGGCCAGTCAAGTGGTGTAACAGAAGCTCCGTGTACTTTTTGGGATTTCAAGTTTGGAGTTTATTTTCATGCAAAACCAAAAAAAAAGTGCAAAACACGTAAATTCATCTTTCAACCTTAAGTAAATAGAAGTAAACGGTTACTTAATTCATGTATACCTGGAAGTCTTTGTAGGTGAAGAACAGATGATCAGATAGCAGCTGTTTGCTTTAAACCTTCCAGCTTTTCCTAACTGCGTCTTCCATCGTGACATGAATGCAGCACCTTTTCTACTTAGGATCATGTGACCTTGTTTCTCATTCCAGTTGTTGCAAAGCAGCATATTCTCTTCCCAACTGTGAAGTGTTTCCTTCCTGGGGTACAGCCGTGGGTCTGTAGTGTCTGTAATTGTTTTGTGTTTTGTTTGGACTGAGCAGCTGCTATTTTCACTGAGAATCATTCTTCTTGATGAGGTGTAAAGAATACTGGGATTTTAATATAAATGTAGTGTAATATATTGCTTTGTAGTGTATATTTAAAGTTGGATTTACAAGGTCAGTGAGTGGTGCAATTAGTTTAGTTTTTGCAATAGCAGCAGCTTGAGAAGAAACAGCAGTCATTCCTGTAAATAAGTGTTTCTATCATAGTCGTTGATTTTAAGAAACATCTGATTGTGTGTCTAGCCCAGACTCATCTTGTATGTTTTCCTTTGTGTCGTCTCAGGTGAGAACTTTAATGTTGCTTCAGACAACATTTAAGCAGTCTGTTAATGTCCATGCAAGCGTGTCTTTACATGTGCATACTGTATGTTGCCGATTTGCTACAGAATGTGGTCAGTGTGATCACTGCAGATTATTTTTACAGTGAAATAATGATTGATATTTTTCCAGCAGACCCTCAAAGCAGTCAGAAGGGTTTACACAATGCTTCTCTGTACCATTGTATTTTAATCCTGCCTTCAAGTGCTCTATGATCTCTCCCTGGATGTATTTCTGCGTAATTCCTGAGCCAAAGACATACTGTAGAACAGACCCTGCTGTTGGAATGTCTTTCTTTCCAGGGCTTGAGGAGTTTGTCACTGTGGAATCATAAACAGCCATTTTATACCATATTAGACTTAGTCACTTGATTGTTGCTGTGGAGTGGAACGGGTGCATGTTATACGTTTTCAAATGGTACACACGTGTGTGTGTGTTTGTAAACCCACATTTTCTCAATATGTTTTATGTCCTGATGCAATTTCATACACAAAGTTTTTATCATTTT
This sequence comes from Planiliza haematocheilus, assembly GCA_005024645.1. NCBI lineage: Eukaryota > Metazoa > Chordata > Actinopteri > Mugiliformes > Mugilidae > Planiliza > Planiliza haematocheilus. The sequence goes on along the minus strand of SRSE01001198.1, from coordinate 3,212,803 downwards.
ATGTCCCTTAAATGTCCGTTGGTAAGGGCAGGATCCATCTATCACTGGCCTGTGGGCCTGAAAGACGGCTGCAGAAACATTCTTTTCTCACCAGGAGAACAGCTGTGGTTTTCTTGAATTGGTCCTTAATGAGTTTTCCCAGCTTTTATGTTTCGCAGCAGAAACAAGAAAAGATAAATACTCCAACCTTTGATGCAGAAGCTCAGCATCTTCCTAACAGCCATAGTGTTAACTGAGACTTTTCACCATTAACGCCCAGTGCACCCGACTCCACCTGTTTTCTTTACAGTTGTCCATAAGGTCCACAGAAGACGTGTTTCATGTGTTTTGTTTTTTCCTTAAATTTTATTTTGTTTATCTCAAACTTTCCCAAGAACAAAAAGACGGTTTGATGTCACCTTGTGTATATTAAATGCTGGAGCCGCTTTAATTTTTTAAAACCTGTTTGAATTAAAGAGATTTATTGAACACAAACATCACATTTTCATTGATTGGTTAAACAAGCAGTTTTCCTGACCTGAGGTTCCTGACCTGAGGCTTTGAATCAGCAGGCAGCATGAGCAGCCATGAACACTATACAGAGGGGAGTTAGCCGTCACAAAGTGAAAGAATGTCTGATTTATCTGCAAATACTGCCGTATTGTCAAGCACTGATCTGCATCATCTGATCAAAAACAGTATTAACACTGAACTGGTTGAAGTTGATACATGAACATTTTGATTTACAGGTGTACTACTCACACCCACTGTGGACAATCATTATGTAGAATGAAATGAGGAAATGCAGGTGAAGTCCAGAATTTTCACATACACGTCAAATACATTTTTTTCCACAGATGGTTTCTGTCATTATAGGTAGTTAATATAATGCTGATGTATGTTCAAGCATTTTTAGTTCACCATCTGTCAATATTGCCATCATGGTGATTGACAGTGGCCTTTGACAACTGCTCAGTGAAGCGTTCCCATAGGACGGTGAGAGTACAAATGCCGACATACAGTAATGGTTTGTGTCTTTGAAACCTGCTGAGAACTGCTCTAAGTTACAAATGTACACTTTTGTTCAGTGAGTTAATGTAAATAATCAATGTCAGCTTTGTTGGGGACAGGTTGGGAATCTGTACAATGTCTGAATTCATAAGAAATGCAGTGTATAATCTAACATTTCTTTGTGACTGGCAGAGTTAAAGGCAGAGGCACAGTGTTAACTAAACGTAACCATGAGTGAATCTAGTCAGTCATTGATAACGTGGCTCCACTCTCACACATACTGTGCATCCGATACAAGAATAAGCTCAATGAATGAAATAATCCTCTGGGTTCTACTCAGTCACATAGTATTTGCAAGTGTGCAAGTTTTGACAGGCCAGGTTGATCAAGATGCACATTTATCTGATCTCTAAGGCAATTAAAAAGAAAATACTGTGCATCAAAGGCACTTGATTCAGTGCATTCAGGGCATAAAATCCCTTTACTTTTCAAAGTTTTCTGAATCCCCGAGATGTTTCAGTCTGCTGAGTCTTATTGGTAATCAGTGCTCACCGTCACCCCAGAATTGGATTCTGAGCCAGTCTGGTCGTGGGACCACACCCCAGCGTTTGGAGCAGTAAAGCTCACGGTCTTTCTCAGTGAAGGGCATGGGAGGAAACATGTCCGTCACGTTGTTGCTCTCGTAGCACAGGTCGATCTCTGTGCATGCCTGCAAGAACACAGAAGCAGGAGGGAATTGTGAGAAACACAAACAGAAAAAGAAAAATAGAGCAAACTCAGAGAACATTCACTCATCTTCTGTAACCACTTGTCCTGTGAAGGGACAAGGTCTCCAGTCTATCACAGGGCAAACACAGAGAGACAGACAACCATTCACACTCTTGCTATCTAAGGCCGTTAATAAAGAGTATAGAAATTTTGGAGTTGCATACTCGGTTACTCAGACATGGCAAGGTCAATACAATAACTGCTGCACAGGATCTTCAGCAGTCAAAGATTTAAGGGAGACTAGTAGAGAAATTAAGAATCAACTAGAGTCTGGCATGCGGGAGACTTAAAGGTCAACTGGAAGAAGGTTCTTTGGTCTGATGAGACCAAAATGAGGCTTTTTTTTGCCGCCACACTAGAAGCAGACATCACTGCAGCGCACTTCTGTAGCTTTCAGAGCATCCATCCACAAGACTTACAGTTTGATTGAGTTCATGTCAATGGTCAGTGTAGCAAGCTGCACACTACTCTGTGTGTTGGTTGATGTTTCAGTACCTGATAGTCCCAGGCCAGGCTGTCAAATCCCAGTCCGCATCCAGTGGGGTCAGCACACTCCAAATACAGACTGTACAGGTCAAAGCAGGTCAGCACCCCAGTAGAGTTGTACACAATACCTGCAGGTTAGAAAAGCTTATTTAAATGTCAAAGTATGGTGAAGAAGAAACAAACAAACAAACAAAAACTTTCCCATGCACCTCTATTATGAACTTTAGGGTAGAAACTCCTAGAAACATTTCAGGAATCTTTCTACTTAATAACAAGGTTTACTTCTTTCCCTACTTTCCCTTCTGTGTACATCTAGCAGCTAATTACTCTACTAAAGTGATCTGAAATCTTTGTATAAACAATGGTGATGTTTGATAAGTTCTCTTCATCCAAGCATTTCATGGTCCAAGCTGCACAAATATGACACCTTTAACATGTAGTGAATGTTTACAGTATACTTTAAGTAAATGACCTGCAGCCATTATACTAACATAGACAATATTTCCTGTATAAACTCTTATACAGGAAACTCTGTAGAAACAAGCGACCGAGACATTGAATCATGTCCTCTGATGCCTGCTTCCTTAAAATATTGCAAAAATATATATTCTTAAAATATATCAAAAACTGAAAAGCTTGCTTCCAAACTCAACTCTACAAACTCATTTACTGTACATCATCTCAGTGCACAGTACCTGCAGTGTCCCTGAGGTTAGCCACCAGGTCAGACCCCCTCAGCATGGTTTCACAGGCCACCTGAAAAAAAAAGCATGAAATGTAACCGACAGCTTCTGTCCATTATGATTATCTGAAACCCAGGTACAAGTATTCATTATTTTATATCATATCAATCTAAACATATTAGGAATATTTACGATGTTTTATGTCAATATATACTTATATTAAAACAATAATAGTGGCATATGCAAAAGTGCGATAAAAGGAAGATGAGTGCGTGGAACTCAGCAATAAAGATTTTTTCACGGTGGTTTTAAACTGCTGGTTTGTGTGCATACTGTACAATGGTGCATGTGTAACTCCACAAAATGCAAGCTTTGTTGCTCTTCAGAATAGTTATTATACACACACTGAAATTAGGAAATAATCAAATGAAACCTGGAGCCTCAGTAGTGAGAGTGGACAGTGGCATTTATTGCCAGTAGTCTGTATATGATCTACGTATGTTCAGCATAGCTAGCAGTCTATTCTATGTGTGGATATGATGAGAAGACGTACTGCTGCGGATGCGCACCAGGTAAACCAGCTGGTCATGTAATTATAAGGTAGTCTTACAGGCCTGTGCGTAACATCTGTTCAGGCCCCAAATTAACCGCTCCGGGGAGCAAACGCAATCTGGATGAGACCATCCTCTCTGACCAAGCTCAGTTCGCTTCATTTGTTCCAGAACAGAGGGCAACTGCTGCGTTCACACCAGAACAAACAAACCAACCTGAGGGTTAAATGCTCCAGGTTTGGGCCTGGGTGTGGAAGCCTAAACCCCTAAAATAACTGAGAATGCTGTTGATTTAACTGTGTTTTCATTGTGGAGGATGTGGTTTGTGGTACTACTGAAGTGTATCGTGTTGTAACAACATGTTTCTGTTAATCTATTTAGTGGGCTGAGGCCAAATAATAGAAACATATTCAATTAAATATGGTTTAACAGCACAAACTACATCCTCTAATGATCACCCAGTTGAGTTACCATCTCTCTGTTCATGCTTCAACAGGAACTAAACATTAGGAACAGTTAAGATGAAGTTAAGATTTACTGTTATATTAGAATGCATTCATATAAACCAGTGTGTGTATATCTGATATTGTTACTTGACAGTATTATGGACTTGCATTTAAAAGGAAATAACATCAATATGTCAGCATGTGAACCTTGACAGGGTTAGCGGGCATGTTGCCCATGAAGTGAGTGCTGTAAGGGTAGTCCAGCATGGCCATCAGAGTGAAGGCGTTCCTCAGCAGGCCGTTCAGCTGGTGGATGTCCTGAGCAGATGACGGAGGCTTGCACAGAGCAAAACCTGACTGGATGCGACTGTAATCTGGTCAAAACACAGCCACGGGATTGGGTTCAGTTTTTACTTTTCCACCTACAGTGTAATAGTGCAACACCTCCATGGTCAGAAATGATTCATATTAAACAAAAATTAGTTCTAGATTTTATCACACAGGCTTACCTGCACGTTCAGCTAATTCTTTGAGCTGATGGAAGGCTCCTCTCACTGCATCTCTACATTCGAGGGCGACATTCTCAAAATCCTGAAAATGAGACACGGAGGTTGTTGTTTAACCTGCACATGTGTGGGTTTACATGTAGGGATCACATTTACACAGTGTTTGCAATATTAAATCTTGGGTTTCCAAAAAAGAAAAAGCAGCTAAGTTATTCGATGCTATTCCTGAGAAATGAGCTTGAACCAGTTGAATGTTAGATATAAATAAATATTTTATTTCTGTTATCAGGTTAAGCATATTCTGTCTGCTTGAGAATGGGTTGGAAACCAAACCTATTTTCCACCACAAAACATTTATGGGCGGGCTGAAGTTGTGTCTTACTACTGGCAATTGACTAAGCTCCAGCACAGATCTGTCGGCCCAATCAAATTGTTTGGTTGGGCTCTACACACCACACCAACGGGGGGTCGGCACCAAGTTGGACAACAATAAAAAGAAAATAGTAAATGCACTTACGGCTGTAACATCTCGGAAAAACTGCTTGGAGTCTCCCAGCCCAGCGGTAGACAGGATGGGAGCGCTGGCTGCAAGAGCTCCAGCCACGATGTTTGGATACCTGAGTCTCATATAGACAGACAGCATTCCACCATAACTGCAGGAGGAGATGAGAAAAGTCTAAGGTGTAGAATTCAGACATGAGGCTGAAGATTTGTATTATTTAAGAAAAACTGGGTTTGTGATAAATTGCCAAACTATTATCAATTTTCTGGAAGGAAAACTTGTCACTGAGGCCCTCCAGACTGCAGAGGAAAACTGTAAGACTTAGTAAAAGAGCGACTCAGGTCACCTTCTGAAAGCCAACGCTAAAGAATGAATAAATGATTAATCTTAAACTCTCAGAGACATTTTACTAAAACAAACAAAAAAAATGTATTTTTTACAGATACCTTAAATTAAGATTCTACTGCAACCAATAAATCAAAACAAAAAACACCATAGAGGATCATAAAGCCCTCATCCAGATATTTATAGACAGCAGCTAAACATTTCCAGTAACTGCTGCTCTGTCGTCTACAGCGGCCCATTCCTCAGTCCAGAACCACTTCAGTTCTGAGATGTTGGTGCGTGTCCTCATATGAACCACCTGCCTCTGGTCCTGCTGCAACATTTCTATTGGATTAAGGTAATAACTGTGACTTGGCCTTGACTTGTTGTCTTCCTGTATGACCCAGTTTCTCTACAGATTCAGCTCACAGATTTCTTTTCAGAATTTGCCGGTATAATTCAGAATTCGTTTGCCAGTCAGCAGCGAGCCGTCCTGGCCCAGATGCAGCAAAACAAGCCACACTATTCCTTTTACAGGTGCACGAAAAAAAGTCAAGACACACGGCGCTAGTAAACAACCAGAGGTGTGTTCATTAGGGATGTGAGAAATAAAAACTTCCGAAGAGGTCACACAAGGAGAAGACACATTAAAGGCCGTGTAAGCCAGGTGGACCCTACCTTCCACCAAATACGATGACGGGGCAGTCGGCAGCTGCCAGCTGTCGTTTCAGCTCGGTGATCATGACAGCGTAGTCGGCGAGGGCCTGCTCCACCGTCAGGAGGCTGACCTGAGGGATCTGGAAGGACTCTTTGCCAAATGGAAGAGATTTGCCGTAGTATCTCTGCAGCAAAGGGAGAGATAGAGAGAGAGCCCAAACTAAGTCCAAACTAATTCAGACAGGGTCAAAGCTGCTGCTATGTATCCCAGATCTAGTACTTGGGAACACATACAGATATAACCAGAGGCACAGCCATGAAGAGCTTTAATAGTGAGCAATAAGATCTTAAAATCAGTTCTAAAACATATTGGGAACCTGCAGAAACTATTAAAACTAGATACAACCTCTTTTCCAGTTTGTCAGCTGCATTTGGTGAACTGTTATTGCTTATAAATGTGAATTATAGACCAAACTGACAGATTAATCACGTATCCTGTCAGTGGTAACTGGTATGTTCCATTTGATTGGTCATTTATATCATAGACTACACTCTTTTTTTCATGTTTCACATTGGTTTTAACTCGTCCTCCTGTGCTTCTGTCACCTACAGCCTTCAATTTTCTGTCCATTATCTTTCTTTTGTATTTTTCTTAATGTTAAACATGGGACACAATTTAGAGGGATGTGGGGAGTGAACATCAGCTGACTGTCTGAGTCAAACTCATTCATTTCCCCATTTCTCCCAGGCCAAATGAGAAGCTAATTCATTAGCTGTAACTTGTATTTGACTGCTGTGTTCCGTGATCGTTTTCTTACATGTTCAGCAAATATAACAAGCGCCTTCTGCTGAGCAGCTAGCTCTGTGATGAATCCAGAGTTCAGGGCGAACTCCCAGATGTCTCCCTCATTGCCAGTGTAGAAGAACACTGGGCCGTAGCCTTTCTTCCAGTACTCGTCTGGAGTGAGAGGACAGGAAAATGGAACCATGTGAATCATTTACTGTTACATTTTGCTCATTTGAGAGGAAGGAAATGATTTCACCTGTGATCAGGTAACGCTGACTGAACGTCCCATTCCCCATGGTGTTAAAGTTGAAGTGGTCCAAAGTCTGAGTGAAGTATTTCTGTGTGAACTGGGGACCTGACTTGAATCCATGTTTTCCTGGCTACAAAAATGGATCAGATGAACAGCACATGCTATACTAGCTGATCTTTATTCACAACGCTTCGAACAGAAACTACCAATTGTCGATCAGCTGACTGAAAACCACAAACTGAATACTAATTCAATTCCGGGTTTAAAGAAAATGTCACATTCGGTTTACACCCATTCAGCATTCAACAAATGTATTTTGTAACGCTTATACCTACACACATAGAGGAAATATTCAGTTTATTTTAGCTGGACTACCCATTGGTAGTAGTTAAAAAGTGCAGACATAGTGAATCCCGTTTGATATTTTAAGAACCAATACACACAGTGAAGCAAAACATTACCTGGGAAGTGTTCGGCAGACCGTGCAGCACGTCAACACTAAACACTGTCAGTGTTATCGCGAAAAAGGTTAATATCTTGCTCATGTTTCAGGAATAAAGTTACCGAATCAACTGCAGTCTGACTACAATTCTCCACTGCGCATGCGCTAAGCCGCATGTGTCACATGACTTGTGTTGTGATCTATGGTGCGTTTAAGTGCACATCATACGGACTGTTCAGTATTGCTGCCTTTAGATTATGGTAATTGGCAATTTGCCTTATCCACTTCACACACCAAGATGGGATTTGTTGTAAGATCTTCTTTGGTCCTTTGGAATATAACTTCTCCCAACTGGACAAGGGTCACACATACCATATACTCACATTTAATGATGAAGGACATTTTCATATATGGGCATTTTGTACTTTGATGGTGTTTTTGTTTTTGCTGAGATTTTTTTCTCTCCACTGATTATAATTGCTATGTTTTCATTGACGAGTTTATTTCCAATTTAAGAATCAGTGTTGCAGCAAATAAATGAATCAAAATGAATTCCATTGTATTCAGGATGCTCATCTTCCCCTACTGTACATGTCAACTGTCATGTTGTTCTTCTTTCACAAATATGGTAATGATAGTCAAAAATACCATTAAAATGCATAATTGTATGTATAGTAGCATCAAAAAAATTCGCCGCTGTGTTGGGGGGCCCTGTAAAGATTCCTTTCACGGGGCCCAAAATCCCTAGCGCCGCGCTGATTCAGCGTTCACTCTGTATGTGTTGGGCCTGTTTTTCTTCTTTCTTTATGTTGTGATAGGGAGGTAGAATCAGGACTTGGTGCCAAAAAAACTGGGTAAACTGGTAAGGAAGGTGAGATCTGTTGTGGAGATTGAACTGGACCAGTACAGAAAGGGGGATGAGAGGCAAGCTGAAAGCCTTCATGGTCAACCTGTCTCCTCGTCTATGACTTGGCTAAAGCGAGTCACTATGATCCATGCCAAATTTCTGGCTCCAAGAGTGGCTCGTAGCCCAGGTGGTATGGTGAATAATGTGAACCTTCTGTCAGCCTCTAAACACACTAAGGGCCAGTGAAGCAGAGATGAGGCCGGGACATTTGGGAGATGCGAAAGCAAGCAATAGTTTCAAAGAACCTTCCAAAAAAAAAAAAAAAAGAAAGAAAGAAATCTGCAGTGGAGTCCATAGACTCCAGAAGAAACACTGGCTCATTGTCTTGAACAGTGACTGAATTAGGTAAGAGAGACACCCGCAGCCTCTGAAATGTTTTCCTTGTTCCTTTTGTTACTTCCTGAAAGAGTGCTACTTTTTGTCACTTCTGGGAAGGTTCACTTACCTGTGGAGCCTCCAGAGTTTCAGAAATAGTTTTGTAACTCTTGTACTGATGACTGATGTATTTCAGTCACCTTCCTCCTAATCTCTTCTGGAATTTCTTTTGATTTTAGCACAGAATTTAGCTTTGTGGAGCTGCCCTTTTCATTGGTGGGCAGGGCCATGCTGAGGCCACGATATTGCACTACCGCAGTGCAACCTGGACAGCAGGTTGACCCAGTAGGGTGAGCTTTGGATGTGCCAGTTTTTTTCCTTCTTTCTGAAAGTCTGGAAAGCAGAGGCATTTTACTCCTGAATCATTGTTGGCAGCTGCGATAAGCTCCATCCTCACTATGATAGATAACGGATGGATGGATGCTCAGAAGGTCACTTGGAAGTGTTGGCATTACAAGCAAAAATCTTAACCTTTGTTCTTTAAACAGTAACAATAAAACTCATTTTGGAGAGAGAAAATCATTCCCATAGAGGCCAGGTGGTCAAACAGGTGTACTGATATAACTATGGGTGGCTCATGAATAGTGTGTTGTAATTGTCATGCGTACGTGTCATACTAAGGGGTGAATACCAGAGCCGGTGTGGCTCTCCACGTCCTATCTGGGGAATGTGGATGGAGAACTTCCTTGTAACAGTGGGGTGGAGTCTCCTGAGCAGGCAGGTTTCTTACTCTGACACTTCCCTGTTGGCTTAGTGTGAAGCAAAGCCAGCAGACGCAACACTGACTGAACTCTCACCAGCCTCTCATTTACAATCCGCAGGTAAGCAGTGTGGGAGTGTGGGAGTTTATGACGTTTTACTGAAGAACTACTCAGGAACTGTAAGCTGAGCTGGGCTGAGCAGTATGCGCTGAAAAGGAGTGGATAAGTATTCCAGGAAATCTGTGCAGACAGTTAAAGATTAACATCATGCTTCCCTGTTGCATTTTCCTTTCTGTTTTCTGTTTCTGTTTTTGCATTCACATGTCTTAAACTTTATTTTAGATTGTTTTCCACCTTCTCCTTCACTCTCTAATTTGTATGACCATATGCACCTCTTTAGTTTCTATATTTTAATACTGAGCTACATTTTTTCTGCAATGATAAATTATACTATGGTATGTAGTACAGTTAAAAATCACACGTTACCTTTAGTGTAAGCCACACATGTCCCACAATGTATATTTCAAGTTTAAATCCATATGGATACAGAGCTGCAAAAGAGAAGCTGGGCAGCAGGTAAGACAGGCGATTGCTTGTGGCCAAAAGTTGATAGATCCGATCAACTTTAAACTACAGCAGTGGCAATGTGCTAAATTTAATTTAGATTTAATTTTAGATACATTTAGTGTGACAAAGTGGGTGAGAGCACTGTCCACTGCCATACTACAAACTAGTATGACTTTACAGATGTCTACTATCAAAGGATAGTAAAATAAAAAATATATTAATATTAAATATTATCATTTGCTTTGTTTTAGTTTAGTTCTTTTCAGTTAAATCAAGTTAAAGGTTTGTACATATCTTAGGGTACTCATGTAGTATCGTGGGAATGTTTTTCTAAATCAACAAAGTTTCAAGTGTCAGAATTCTGTGCAATTTCTGACATCTGTTTAAATCTGTGCTACAGTTGAGTATCTATGAACTCTGTTCCAATAACAAGGATCTTTGGCACCCTCTTCAGTTTAGGGAGCAGTTTTAGTTACAGGAGTGAGAGTGGAGGAACATATAATCTCATCTCATCTCATCTCATCTCATCTCATCTCATCTCATCTTTCTGTTAATTTAAATATTCTAAATTCTAAACTGATATACAATAATTAATTCTTCCATCTCTACAGCAGTTCTAAAATGTAATCAAAAGCATAAAACAGACAGTTTATACATGTATGTCTGTGTGTCTTCGTGTCGGTGTGCTCCAGACTCCTCTTCAGAATGCTTTACACCGAGCTGCTGCGCTTGTGGCATGCGTCGGTGCAGGCCGTGGATGCCAGGGACTGGCAAGGAGCTCTGGCCAAACTCGAGGAGATCACAGAGCCCACTTCTCACACGCTGTTCAATGCTGCCTCGGCTCACCTGGCCCTGGGGCAGCTGGACCTGGCCCTGAGGGTACGTGATGTGGAGTGCACTAGAACGCTTGTTAGTTATAATGAGGAGCTATTTTTATTATGGTTTATAAAATTAAGTCAGTGAAATCCATCGTGATTCTGAGTTGACAGAGTGGGATTGCCAAAGAGCTTCAGGATGGACAACAAACATGAAATGAAAAAAGTCATTTGTATGTGACTGATGTAAGGCATCGCTGCAGCATACATACAACAACTCAGCTGCACACTGCCTTTGGATTATCTTCTGTAGTACTATATAATTGTCTTTTCAGATCTGGAATACATTTGACGTAATAGTAGCTATATGGGAATCAAGTATGAAGAGCTGTGTGTTCAGCAAAGCTAAGCTGTTCCATGTCTGTGAAGGTTCTCAGTCATCCAGTTCATGCTATATCCAAAAAGTATTTAAAAAAGGCAAATGGATTTGTATTTTTTTTATTTATTTTTTTACCACCACTCATCCAAGTCACTTCTTCAGTTCTTGGGGGCTTGACTTGTTTGTGTTAACAACCAGAAACTGCAGCAGCTAATTTCCTTTAATGGCTAGATACTCACCTGTCGTTGAGGAGGGACTGTTTATCCCTGTGGCCCTATGAATGGTACTCTAACAACCCATTATAAGTCAAAGGCTCCAGTGTCAAAGTGTGAACGGGTTTGACACTTCTTGGGGACAGAAGTTAAAATGTATTGTAAATAGATGGCAGAATAAATCTCAGTCCACCTCCTCTGTTTAAAGACTCCTCTTTAGACTTTACTCCTCTTTTAAACCATCTGCCTTCTCTGGCTAAGATTTGGACTTTATTATCTTCAAAGCAGTGTCCTTTGTCCTTCAGGTGTAGGGGTACAGCTGAATAATTTACCGATGAGCTGGCTCTCCTGTGTTGGTACATTAGTTTGTGGATGGGTTTCTTGGTTTCCCCGATGTACGAGTCTGTAAATCCTCACTGCACTGAACAGCGTATACCACATTACTCTGTTTCTGCCTGGGTGTTTTGTCTTTAGGGTGGACCAGTCTTTGCCTAAGTGTATTGCCTGTTTTGAAATAAGCTGGAATGCAGTGTTTACTGAAAATTCTCCTGAGTTTCTCCGATACCCCAGCCACTTAGGGGATGACAATATTCTTCCTCTTGTTGTTTTCCTTCTCCCTGTCCTTTCTGGAATATCTGTTTGATATTCCAGAAAGGGATAGCTGGGATATCCATGTCTTGAGTGTTGGCTTCATGTGTTTCTGCTCCTTCTCCTTACCATTCAATCTTGTGGGTACAGGCATACGCTGTGCTCAGTGGCAAAGAGTTGTGATGACCCCTAGTTTGTGTTCCAGGTGTTGGTGGGAATCAAATAATAAATGCTGATCAGTGTGAGTGGGTTTCCTATATACTCCAATGCTGAGGCTTTGGTCTTCTTCCACGTGCCTTTTATGAATAGTCAATCTGATTGACTGATCAGACCCTGGCTGTCTTAGGTCAATTTACAGACAGGACATGTTTATCCATGGCTAAGCTTCTTATTTTGCTCATGACTAGTCTTGTAGCTTAAAAAGACATTTACATGTTAGCAAGGTTCTTAGTTGCCTTTCTTTGTAGGGTGTCTGTATTCGCTAACTGTACATCAGCATGTATATCACCACTGTTCAATGTCTACACTGAAGCAAGTAGTAAAATATCAAGTATGTGATAGAGTATAGAATATTTAATCAGTGTCATCAGTTTACCACCAGAACTTATTTTGTCTCTTCTGTTATATCCAGGCTTTAGACTTCACCATCGCCAAGGATGAACGTCTTGCTGTGGGCTTCTTCCAGAGAGCAGCAGTAATGATGCAGGTTGACAGGTAGGAGGCAGCAAATGTTTCAAATACTGCACAGTACAGTGTGTACACTGCAAAATCTTACCAAGTTTATTTGTCTCATTTCTAGTCAAACTATCTCATTACACTTAATATAAGACACAATTGCCTAAAGAGTACCACTTCAGCAAGATACAGGGATTTGTTTTAAGACAATACATCTTAATACAGAGCCATTTTCACTAGTTCCATTGTCAGATTTTTTTGCCTATTGCTTGAGAAGCAAAACTTGCTTGAAAATTGACTAGAAATGAGACAAGTATACTTGGTAAGATTTTGTTTTTTTGCAGTGTAACTAGTCAGACTAATGTCACACAAATGACAGAAACTGTCTTTAGTCCAAGTGCTTCAAAAAGATCACAACAAATGAAGAGATACCCACATTCTTCCATCTGATTTAAATCAATTAACTGTGTTGGTAAAAACTGAGGATAACAAAAACAATAATTGACAAAATCGCATATAAATATTTTGCAATTTAACAAAAATGCAATAAATACATACATACTTAAAGATGACATTTTAAACTTTTAAATGATCAGTTTTAAGAAATTAGATAAATTGTCAAAAGCAGGCATAGACTCATGAGACTCATTACAGCTACAACTGAAGTAAATGACCTCATATAACTGCTCTATTATGTCTGATACATTTCAACACAATATGTATATCCTATAGCATACTGTAAAAAATAAAGTAAATATCCATTTTGGAAAAGGCTGCCAAAAGCCTGCTATTGACAGATAAATCCACCAAGGGGCAGATGATTAATGAAATACAACATTATAACACAAAATTATATACAGCAGGTTTTTTGTGGAAATATTGATTATGTGGGTGGGGTTTAGGTCTCAGAAACTCATGTGCCAGGATATAATACATTTGGCTTTATCAGCAATATCTTCTTGGAGTAATAATACAGCAATAATGAAGTTCTTTATTGTACTGTTTGGAAACTGGCATGGTTTGGTAAAGTCAGTTATAGTAAAAAAAAAAATATATCATATTAATGCTGTACTTTTGTTGCTTAAGGCGCTTGCAGCTGTCTGCAGGTAAACCCCACTTACTGAGGTTTGCATGCCCACTATTCACCCCAGCAACCTCCACTGGAACTCGTGTACTTTGTAAATGTAGTGCTACGAACACCAGTGGAATTTTACAATTCAATAGGAAAAACTATTAAGTAATAAACAAATGTAAAGTTCCAGGATCAGGAACCAGTTAATATGTGAAGACGTCTTGTGTATAAATAACTCGATCCCTTCCTGTGGTTGTCTCTGTCCAGGCTAGAGGAGGCTCTATCAGACTGTATCTGGGCCCAGAAGCACATGAGAGGGAACATGGTCATTGACTACAGACAGCTGGGTCTAAGATTCAAGCTCTACAGCTGGCAGGTGAGACATTCAGCCACTCACACACTGACACACTGCACCACATTCATGCACAGGAACACCTGAGCTTCCAACATCTAACGTCCAATCCCCAAAGGACTGTCAACACTGAGAGAAATGTACCGTGTCATCGCCTCTGTCGGGTGGTTCAAATGTCTCATGCACCTGGGAGCAAACAAAGCCTCGTTTGATGGAGGCTGAAGAAGACGCTACACAACCTCACACATTTTTTACAGTAGTATGGAGAAGACATAGCTTCTTATGGGAAATTCATCTGAGTGTGTCATCAGTCAGTAACATGATAAAGGGGTGCAGGGAGGAAGCAATGGTTTGTATCATTGCTGTTCACTTGTGGTAAAATGGGTACGCTAATTCCTTTTTAGGCATTGCTCGTTTTCTGCTCCACCATCTGTAACGCCATGATGCATAATGGAATATTAATGCTGCTTTTAAGTCTTTGCAGCAGAGAAGTGTTCCTCCAGCCTCCTAAAACTCCAGAGCATGGGGAGTTGTTTTTCCAAGAGCACATTTAGAAAAAATAAGTTTTAGTTAAGTAATCACCAAATCCCTGTTTACTAACGATGCTATTAAATCCCCATAAGGAGTTTTTCACAACTCCAAAGATAACATGAATATATTAATGGGATGGGGATGAAATGTGAATTTTGTTGTGTCCCTTAGGTGTTATACAACGCAGCAGCTGCCTACTCTCGGATGGGCCACTGGGAGCAGGCCAGGGAGGTGCTATTGTCGGCCTCCCAGGAGAAAGGAGGAGGACGAGGGGGGAGCATCGAGGTGGGCTTCGAAACAATTGCGGTGAGTGCGTCACAACTTTCAGGCTTAATAAAAAACAAAAAAACAAGACAGACTTCGGTGACAAATTTCTCAGCATAGTTGCTCTTGGACTCTTTATGTTGTTTATTTCTGCAGTTGCCATACTTGGCAACAAGGATAAAAACAAGAGCAAAGCTTTCCATAGTGAGAACGGTCCTTAGTTAAAGATGCAATGCAAGGGACAAATTAACTTCCTGAAAAACAGTGAATCACTAACTGTGTTCCATTTGGCTAGACTGACGTGCTGTTCATCACGTAAGCAGCAAAGGCAGGGAAATCCAGTTAGGACAAACGCACTGTGCCAGATCCCTGCCAGCTGATAAGCACATTGTTGAAGATAAATTATGTACAGAGGTTAAATATGAGGAAAACTGAGCGGAAATTTAAACGTCTGTTTGTTGTTCAGCCGGTATTTCTGAGAGTCCTCACGTCCACACGAGTCAAACTACATCCACTAAGACACTGCTCCCAAAGCTGGAGTTGCTCACCATTTAATGTTTTAAGACAGGGGGCAAATATATGTGTAGAAATCAAAGTACACCCATCAGCCACAACGTTTACACCACTGAGGGGTGAAGTGAATGGAGACATGGAGGTGCCCACAAACATGAGAGTTAGAATCACCAAGTCTATCTATGTTGTCTGTCATTTTGACTGACAGGGTCATAATCTATTTTTACCTGTCACTTTATTTTTTTTAAATGATAATAATGCAATGTAATAGCATTTAATTTTCATTAAAAATGTCATTAACTTCAAGTACTTTTTCAATATTGACAGTATTGACTTTAAATGGTAGAAAGAAAAAAAAAAGTTTGGGCTGCTGACACTGGGACTGCTAACGCAACAGCTCTTAGACGATACAGAGTCGAATAATCTCCCAACTGCAGCTCTTGAGGGGTGTTCCTGGTCTGCAGTCCTCAGTATCCATCAAAAAGTGGTCTGAGAAAGGAAATGAACCAGATGCAAAGACGTGTGGTACTTGTAGCTGTAAAATGACACAAAAACAACATATTCATCAAATAAATGTGAATATACAATTGTTTTTTATTCGACACCAGCAATAGATGTGATAGACATATGTACCACTGTGCTGCATCAGTTATTCTTTTAACAGCACTCTGTGACCAAGAGTGACAAAGAGACAGATTTCTGTAGGTGTGAAAATGAAATGTTTTCCATCCTTGCTTGATTCTGGAGCATCATTTGTTGTATTTTTTATTTCATAATGTTCCAAATGTTCTCAATGTGTGACATATCTGGACTCCTTATTAGAAAGTCTGGCACCAGGACTCCTTTACTACAGACCCACATTGTTATCATACGAGCAGAATGTGGTTTGGCTAGTTTCAGGGGGGCTGCACCTTTCCTGGAAAGAAGACGAGAGCGGGCAACTAGTGTTGAGGGCAGACAAGACAAATCTGCAGCACAGTTTCTGGCTGCATTGTTGAATTAAACCACCATATGTTTGATCTGAGATCTCTGTTCATCCTTAATTTAACACAACTAGACGTGCCCCCCTTAAACCGCACAGATAAATGGAAAGCAAGAACAAATGATCAAATAAAGAGGAGAGGGTTAGAAGAGTTTAGCTTGACCTTTAAGTACAGGTCAAGGAGTTTGCATGTTCTCCCTGTGTCTGCGTGGGTTCTTTCCAGCTTCTTCCCACTGTAAATGGTCAACTGTCTCCAAATGTATTGTTTTTTTAGGTGTAAAAGTTCATTTTATTTAAAACAAACAAACAAAAAAAACAATAATCCAAATTGAAATGAACTCTGTACTGTAATTTTGATAACAGAGAAAGGAGGTGCTGACTCCTCTCGCAGTACCTGAGGGTTTGGTGTTTCGTCCCAGGAAACAGGACGTGGACCAGCTGCAGCAAAGGGACTTCTTGGGGAAGCCAAAGGTAAAGTGTCTTACATAGCTGATCTCAGACTGGCTTTTGCACAAAGGAGTTACATATCAACAATCATTGGTCTCATTGCCACACATCATGTGTAGAAGTCAGCGTGTAGATGTCAATCAGATTATGTCACATAAGGCATGCTTCCTGCTGCCAGCAGATGGTGCTATGTTTATGATACATGCACATATACTGTACATACACTTCTTCAAAACAGACTCCTGTACCTGTTTTTTTTTTTTTATTATTTATTATTTTGTGGTGAAAACTGACAAGCTCAGCATTGGTCATCTCAGCTCCACCAAATTTGAGATGCAGTTGTGATCAGTTATGAGAAATTTTAAGGAGAAACTGGATGGCATACACCATTTGAACATTTGAAATGTGGCACTAACAAATTTATTCATTGGAAGTTAAAGTACGTGTGTAGGAATCATTAATGTACGTTGATGTTCTACTGCAGGTGATTTCCTCCATGATTCCCAACGATGACTTTGGAGGCTTTGAACCTCTGAGGCTGCAGGTAAGTCTGACCTCATTGTCAGTCCATAAGAGTGAAGACATGAGTCTCTACAACCGCTGACTGTCAGTTTGTCTTCTGCACAGAAACCTGGTTTCTATGAGCCCAAGGGGGACGGAGCTCAGTAAGTTTCATGCATAATCACATCTAACACATGAGAGGCAATGTAATTATTATGCGAGCGCATTACTAATATTGATCTTGTCTTTTTAATATCCGTTAGGGACTCCAGATACATGCGCATGCGGGTTCCTTACATGGCCCGGGGCCCGGGACAGCTGACTGTGCCGGGAGGTGCTATGGTGTTTTTATTTGGAGAGGAGGACAGAGATGGGATGACAAGCGTCATATATGACGGACAGGTGAGGAGAGATCTTCAATGAGGAGAAAATCTTACATAGTGACATTCACACTGCTGTAAACCCTGACCAAAATCCTTGATGCCCTGCTGGAACTTTAAAACCTATTAGCTGCAATCATGATTACAAGTTTGATTCAACAATAAATGTATTCATTTATTGTTGGCCAGTTAGAGGATGCAGAAGAAACCAGAACCTCCAATTTCTAATGATATTATAGACACTATGTAACTAATACAACATTTTTAACGTAATTATTTTAACTTCTTTATCATACATCGTATCTTATTTTATTCTTTTTTTCCAGAGAGGACTCCTGCCAGTGTCCCTGCTTGAACCTGTAGATGTCAAGACGTCCAAAGGCAGCAAGCAGAATGTAATGTATTTATTCATGCACAGGCGATTACAAAGTCTATGGGAGGCCCTGGGGAAAAATGTCACAATAGAGTTGGACACACCGCTCTGCTAGCTGTTAACCATCAAAGAAAGAACATAGAAATAATGTGATACTAGTGGAAGTTATTCCAATGTTTCTCTCCCAGTGTTCAGGGTAGATATATTTTTAAACTCATCTAGAGAGGACGCTCAGCCTGGGCCTTAGTCTAGAATAGTGGTGCTTGGCGGATTGTCCAAAGGTATATGTATCTATACTTCACACCTGAGATCCTTTAAAGCCCTTTTGCCAGAGAACAGTTACAGTGCACTGCCGACTTCCTGCTGGACAGATCCATATTTTTTTCCTGTGAAAGGAAAACTCTGTTTCACCTACGCTTTTGTCTTGCTTTCTTCAACAGAGACTTCCCAGTGGGATCCCACTCCCGCCGGGACTCAAGCCACCCACTCGACCAGAGTCCCGAAACAGCCACACAGCTCCTCCACGGGGTAAAAATCTATCACACTCCTCCTTCTCTTCTTTAAATCCTAGTTCTTCCAATCACCTCCAGCAAAGCGCCGTCTCTTTTCACACAGACTAGTCCAGAGTCGCAGTAATGTTTATAATGTGGTCTATTTGGCGCCGTGGCTTCACCAAATGGTTACCAGAACTTTTAGTAATTTATTTTGCCTTGCTTGTAGCAGAACTACACAGCACACAAGGCATATATTTGACATCACAGGTCTTTCAGAGCATCCATCCATCATTTTATTTGGTAGCAAGAAATATATGTTGTGTTTAAGTCCATATTTTCTCCATTTCTAGTTCTAGTTTGAGTCCTAAAGCGTCTAATTTGGTGATACCTGGAGTAAAAATTTGAGACAGCTTTGGAGATTCTGTCTTTATAAATGGCAAGTCCCTTCCACCAGCCTGGGGTTGTTTCCCCTATAACCTCACAGCTTTGGATATCTGACCACGCTCAGTCCATAGTAGCCTCTTCCTCTTGGCAAGTTTTTTTTTGTAGCTAAATTCATATACTTGGAGACTAGCTCTGTATTTAATAGTTGAAGCATTGCTGCTGGGATGAGATGTGATGGGAACTGTAGATTCAACTCGGCTTTGGCTGTGTTCTGTGATTATCACTGAATTAAACCACAGAAGTCATACTGTAGAAAAGACTCATCATCTAGCTGTCTAACCTGCCATTAAACTGGTATTTTCGTGTTCTCAGGCTGTACCTTTACTGAGTTTTCCCTGCATTACATTACACCACAGATACTCTACCGCCATCCTACACTACTGCCACCCACGCACCACCGCCAGCCTCTGAGCCTCCCAAGTATACAGCCAACGCAGCCAGCAACCAGGTACATCCTCTCCTGAAAGACCAGATTCATCTGCCGAAGGAAGCTTATTTCCTCAAATCTAAGACTCCCACAGTCTCCTTCTCTTTCTCTCTCTCTCTACTACTCCATTTTCAGACTGATCTATATATAGAATGACTGTGCAAAAGAAACTGCTTTGTAAGGCTGGACTTAACAGGAGAATGCTGATGTGTCCCGATTAAGTCACTGTGACGCTCAAGGGAGGCAAAGGTACTCAACAGTAGGCTATAAATATTCTTTTGTGTCTCTGCGTGCCACAGTGACCTGAAAACAAAGCAACTAATGGTCTTCCTGCTCCACATTGCCAAAACATGGTGCTTTCTCTCTGTCAGGAATACTCAGGAAGGTTTTGTTTCAGAATGCAGAGGAAGTACTTCATCTTCTTTACAATTTAACTGTCATGTACAGC
The DNA here is from genome assembly GCA_005024645.1 of Planiliza haematocheilus. NCBI lineage: Eukaryota > Metazoa > Chordata > Actinopteri > Mugiliformes > Mugilidae > Planiliza > Planiliza haematocheilus. The sequence continues at coordinate 3,192,964 of SRSE01001198.1, read as the reverse complement.
ATACTGTATGTTAACAGAATTAGAAGTTTTGGACTTTATTTTGGATAAGAATAAAAAATGGTTGTCATTGTTATCGTATTTTTGAATCTACAGCTTTCACTGTGGCTGGTTGTAGGTGTTATCCTTCATCACAAGTTGCAGAAAAGTTTACATTTTCAGAAAGAATGACCCATCTCTAGCAATGACAGAGAGCAGAGCATAAATGGAAAAAAAAATCAACTTACTATATCTCTCCAGGAAAGTGAGCCCTTGATTTCAGTATCTCCTGTGACCCACTTATGCAAACACTACAATTAAAAGTTTAAGGTAACTGCTGACCAGTCAGCAACAGCGACTTGGATAAATTGGAGCCCATCCCTCAGTCTAGAACCACTTCAGTTCTGAGACAGGGGGTTTCTTCAAATAAACTGCATGTTCCAGGTCCCTCCTCAGCATTTCTATGCCATTTGCCACTCTTTTTGTTCTTCTTTAACCACTTTTAAAGAGCAACTTGCTGCATGACACAGTTTCTCTTCAGATTCAGCTCACAGACAGTTATCCTGACACTGTCTTTTAGAATTAACTGGTATAATTTAGAATTCAGGGTGGCACAGTGGCGAGGTGGTTAGCACTGATGCCTCACAGCAAGAAGGTCCCAGGTTTGGATCCATGGGCCGACTGGGCCTTTCTGTGTGGAGTTTGCATGTTCTCCCTGTGCATGGGTTCTCTCCGGGTACTCCAGTTTCCTCCCACCATCCAAAGACATGCTGGTTAGGTTCATTGGTGATTCTAAATTGACCGTAGGTGTGAGTGTGAATGGTTGGTACCCCTGCGTCTTGCCCGATGACAGCTGGGATAGGATCCAGTAGCCCCCATGACCCTTAACAAGAATAAGTGGGTATAGAAGATGAACAAATGAATGAATTTTAAGTTGATCTCATCTGTCAATAAAATATTTTCCCAGTAGTCTTCTTTGGGTGTGTTGATATGTTGATGAAACTGCAGATGTCTTTGTCCTTGCCACTCTGCCATCTGAAGTTGCTTACAAGATGGATTATTTAGTGACCTCTAAGACTCGTTGCTTTTGTGGTGATCTTTGTCTACCACAAAGGGTACCAGTCAACTTAAACCTCCTCCACTTGTTCAGTCTGACTTTGTGGATTCCAAACTCTTTGAGATGGCTTAGTCACCTTTTCCAGCCTTTGACTATTTTTTGTCAAAAGCAGACTGAAAGTGGCAAGTAGTCTGCAGAAATGATTGAACTGTATAATAAAAATGTTTGGTAATGCACAGAATGCTGATTAAAATGTATTTATAATAAACAATACTAGATAAAGCCAGACAGAATTATAGGAGCAGTAGTATATTATTATTAGATGTATTTCTGCTCTTTGTTCCCAGAATGCCGGCTCATCTCAGGGAGCCGAGGCGAGCTCTGTGGTGGTGAAGGTCCACTACATGTACACTGTGGCTCTGTCTGTCCCTCTGGACACACCATACCATGAACTAAAGCAAGAAATCGCACAGAAATTGGGCCAGCCGGCGTCGCAGCTGCGCCTCAGGTAATTGCAAGTCTGCCAACCCACTTCTGTCTCCTTGAATTTCAACAAGTGGTGGACTCATTTCTAAATACTTGTTTTTTCTTTGTCCACTCTACCCTCTGGCTCCAGTATATCTTGTAAAAAAATAAGAGACACGACAGGCAGCTCCACAGACACATGGCATCACTGTGGGCTGACAACACGTTACAGAAGCATAATGTGACATCTGAGGATTGATAACGAAAAAAACATTTCATTTATCGACTTAAGAGCAAGGCAGCTTCAAAGCCTCTAAGAATCATGTCACATTTACATTCCATTCCATCCTCTCCCCATGTTTGACTCCATGATGCCCTCAGTTTCCCAGCTATTTTCCCCACCGACACTTTTCACTGACTACTCTCCCTCTCTCTCCTCAGACATAGGCAGCATGGATCCCGTGTGCTAACACCGTTGGGCTTGGAGGAGCAGCCCAGCCGTACCATCCAAGAGATAGCTGAAGCCGGCAGAACCACTCTGTGGTGCCAGGTAAGGACTTAAACTCAACAATACTTTAGGAGTGCATCAGGGCTTGAAAGTGCCATCAGTTGCTGGACACAAGATGACCCTACAATTTCCACTATCTAGAGGAGCAGCCCTGTTTAAAGTTAAAAGCTCTGAGAGCCCCCGTATATGTATAAACTGTGTTAACGTAGAGTAATGTGCTAATGTCCTAATTATTTTAGGTCGAAGACCCGTTGGCCAATCGTACCATTCTCTACCAGATGGTGGCGCTGTACGGCTATGCTGCTCAGGGCCCAGAGGACCTGGAGTTCAGCGAAGGAGACACCATTGACATTTTGGGTGAAGGTGAGAACTTCAGGTCTTGGTCAATAGTGTCAGTCTCCCATTTGAAATGTTTTTCACGCTGATTCATCCTCTGTTCATATGCCAGAGTCGTTCACTGCCTTTTTTTTTGTCTCTCTCTCACTCTGACTGTAGTAAACGACGAGTGGCTGGAGGGACACTGCGCAGGAAACATTGGCATCTTCCCCAGCTGCTTCGCCTACAGAGAGAACGACATCAGCGAGAACCCAGAGCTTTGAATGCAGACGTGTTTCTGTGCTGGCGTCTCTTATAAACTCACTGACCTGTAACTCCAGGTCCCAGAGGAACCCGAACCTCCCAAGCCCTTGAGCTGATTGGTTGAAAAGGAGAACAAAACAAACATGGTACCTACAAGAGAGACAAGCGGGGCCCTTGCACGCTACATGTGTGAGCCCTAAAGGAAAATAATGCAGTTTTTGTGTATGACACAAAGAGTACTTTTATGTTCCTTGAGTAAAGCAATTTAAATACACAAAGAATGGAAAGAAAAGAGTTGAATTTGGCTTCAAAGAATGCAAGATTCATTTTTAGAGATTATTTTGCCATTGTTTTTAGCAAGGAAACTTGAACCATAAGCCTACATATGTACGATTGGATTCACAGTTCTATACTCCTAACTAGTTTCTTTCAGTTATTCAAGTAACTCAATGTTTCTGTGCTTTTTCATATCTTTAACAAAGCTCTGAATGTTGTTATAAATAAATGAATATATCAACGATGAAACACAATGTACGTTGCAGTTTTTACATTGTGACTGCATGGAAGATAAAGAATAACAGAATGTTTACAACAGTGAAGTAAAGTGTAATGTCTTATTCATATTAAAATGGGATCTTTGTGCAAACATCAGATGAATACTAAACAGATTCAAGATAAACATTGTCAGAAGCACTGGAGGATTAAGGAGCATTTAAAGAGTAAAGACTTGTATGAAGAGCTGCAGAGGTTATTGAACTACTGCTAATACTTTCAGGACATGCTGTACTCAAAACCAGGGCATCTTAAGGCAGCAGTGAGGGAGGTCACAGAGAAAAGCACAGCAGCTTTGAAGTTGCGTAGTGTTACCTTGCTAAGAGAGAAAGCATTCTCTCACAGCCTCCTAACTGTGCGTCTATGAGCTGGACTAAATATAGCAGTCCAGGTATATTTTCACAGGCCTGGAGACCTTGACTCCCTCAGAGCCGTGGGATGTTTACCGGTTTAAGCATTAACTGTCAGCGAGGGAAATGTCAGGCGCTTTTAGCTGTCGTCACATACAGTAGATTCTGAGAGCCGTATTCAAACGGCTTATGAAACAGAGGCCTCTAATTGCACCATTACTCTCCCAGCGCGCGGCAAAAACGCCCACATTCCCCTGCAACCGGCAGCCGGGACACGTACAGTTATATTAGTTATATCAGCTTTATGTAAAGAATGAAAGCAGTCAGTCATCAAATGTTCAGCATGCAGAGAAGGAACACCTCATGTTATTGGTATTCTAGGAACATATAGTGATGTGCGGATGTAACGCCATTATATGCTGCATGCATATTCAAATTATCAGCTGAAAAGCCAATCTTTCATTAAAAAAAAAAAAAAGCGTCTGCCCCAGTTATCCATTCAGAGGAACACACTAATCAAACCGCAGTTAATTGCACTAGGTAAAAAATGACCCAAGCTCCAGTTCACTGTAAATCATCAACACTCTCATCTGCCCAGGTATTAGGAAACATTTCAATCCAATGAGTTAAAGCAAGACCGCCCCACCTAACATCCCAAATGGAACATCAAAAAAACACACCAAACAAGAGAAATCTATGTTTTCAGTATTTTTGAGTGTCAGGGGACTTGTCCTTACTGCAAATTACTACTAACCTCTAACTATCAGATATTAATTTCACTCATTTTCATCTTCCATAACCGCTCGTCCTCTCCAGAGGGTTACACTGGGTCTGAAGCATAGCCCATCTGTCATTAAGGGAGAGGCGCTGTACATCACAGGTATCAAACAATCAGGTTTTTGGAAATAATTAAAAGTGTGTCTAGTACTATTGGACAGAATTCTGTGTCAAAGTCTAGTGTCTTCCAGTTGAGGGTCTTATCTAAAGCAGTATTTTCATGTTGTCCAGTCCAGTCTGTAGACATGGTGGTGGTAATTGTCCAGGCTTCTCTATCATAGTTAGCCTGGAAGTCAGAGCAACTTGCCTGCCAACACATTGCGTTTTGTTTCAGTAAAGAAAGATAACGTGACTAAGGACCAGAAATCCATTGGACTGTAAGTCCAACTTATTATCTGGTCAACAACAATGACCAGATAATAAGATGTAGGACATTCATTACACTTGGCTAAGGTAGGGTAAGATTTTATGGCAAACCAATCAGCAGCCAGTGTTCATTTGGGCAGGTGTTGTTTACACACATATGCATGCATAGCAGTATCACACAAGCATCAGAGATAACCCGCAGGAATGGAGAGTTCTGAGCATTCAGAGGTAAAGTTGCTGCTTTCAAGGTGGAAGTATAGGCAGTACTGTAACCTCATTGAGGTCAAAGGCAAGGACGTACATGTGAAGTGTACATAATGCTCAGAAAAAATCTAATTCTTAGACGTATTTAAACATATATATTTTTTTTTTAAATTTCAACACATACAGCAATGGCATGTAAATGGCCTATGTGACATTTCTGAGCTAGTTTCTGGATTATGTCTGTTGTAATATTCTGAGGCATACATCAAATGAAAGCTTAAATTCTGCCCTTCATAATAAACCTAAGCACGTCCACTATACACCTTCAGAGGAGAGACAGCAGACAAGGATTCTTTTAACAAGAACACTCTACCAAACATACTCTTTAAACTACAGATTGCCATTCAATTCATTGCTTCTCCCAAATCTGAGGACTAGAGCGGATTTAAAGTTACCATTTTCTGCAGCACACAGCTCAGTCCAGTCCTAATGGGTTTGTTTATCGAGGTCTTCAAAGCATGTGAGTTTGTAGCTTGTAAGGTTACGGGGAGACACTTGACACAGCATCGGTGTAATAATGCCATGTTTTAATGCAGGGTTGCTGCTTTCTAATCAACACAGTATTGATTTGTTCATTTGTCTTCTGTAGTACTTTCTCCAGAGACAGCAGGAGGAGAGATGGGAGTCATGTGAACTCTTAGATACAGAGTTTTGACTCAGAGGGGTGGCGGATTAATGCAGCAAGACCAAAGCCCTCACCCACTCCACATATAATTTAAAGTCTGTACTTGAACGTATCTGTCCAATAAAGCGCTTTAGAAGAAGCGCCTTACTACTTATCCTCTTCAGAAGTCCAGGTGGAGCTGGAAGAAGCTTCAGTATACATTTCAAGGTCAGTGTTTACTGCAATACTGGACTGGACGTCTGATATTCCTTCTGTTGGATGTTCTCAGATGCTGCTCAAGCAGTTATAAATGGATCACCTTCAAAGTGTTGTCATTTGTATTCATGAAGCTACAAATAAAAGCAGCTATTTTTGGGAGCAATGCAGGCAGTATGGAAAACATTTTAACGTTTTGTATTGTAAGGTCCTGTTCCATATGCTGTGTGAAGTTCAAAGTTGGCAAACTACGCGTTAATTTATATTTATATCGCTACAGAAGCATACTGAGCAAAGGTTTTAGGCATAAAAATAAAGTGAGGATGCTCATAATAATTCTGAATGTACACTGAGGTGGCAATTAAGCTAAAACCTGGGAAAAAGTCTGTCATGGGTGCCTTATATATTTCTAGTGTGTTTGTTAATTAGTAACAGTATAATTATTTATTTTGTGATGTCTTTGTAATCCTGGACATCTCACTGCATCTGGGATGAACGTGGATGATGACCAAGAACAGATCATGTCTCGCTGCACCAGTTTAGGGCATCATTAATCGTATTGTGGCTTAGGGAAACATATCTATGCAGCCAGGCGTCTGGTGAAAGTCTCTGACTAGGAGACTGGAGGCTGCCCTAGCTTCACATTATTGTGCACAGCAGATCAAGACCTGTAGGTGTAATGTGCGGTACCAGTTCTTGTCTACAAATTCATTCATTCATTCATCTTCTATAACCGTTTAATCCTGTTAAGCCTATCCCAGCTGTCATCGGGAGAGGGGTGGGGTCAGGGGCACCGCTAGGGATTTTGGGGCCCATGAAGAGAATCTTTACAGGGCCCCCAACACAGCGGTGAAAATGTTTGATGCTATTTTACAATTATGCTTTTTAATTGTATTTTTGACTATCATACCATAGTTGTGAAAGAAGAACAACATTTCTGTATTATAATTTCATCATCATTAGGTTCCTCTCAATCATGGGCCCCTAGAATCCGTCCATGCCAGAAAATGGCTGACTGCGGGCTTAATGCATAAATGTCTTAAGACTGCCTGTCTGGAAGAATTACTAAATCACATGTGTCAATATGAGTAAATCTGGATTTGTTAAAAAATTATGTTGTCAGTTTAATCAACATGCTCTGATGCTTGTACTTGGTCACATCATGAGACTGGAAGCTTTGTCTGCATGTTCGTTAGAGTTCTGCAGACCTTGCTGGTGGAATGTCTTGCAAACCCCCGACAGTCCATGTCCACTGGCGTGCTCCTTGTTCTAGGGAGCTTTTGAATAATGTGTTCTTGTCTGTACTTATATTCTTGTGAACCTGTGAAACATCAACAGTCATTGCTCAAGGACTGTTCCAAGTCAAAATACTGACCAGTCTAACCAAGTACAGTCCAGGTACCAGGATGTGTTGCTCCACCCATTTTATTGAGGCCCCTGGAAATTACTTGTGAGGACTTGATACAGCCGGGTGGCCCAGAATACATTTTGAAGTATGCTGCAGTTCCAGTACATGAATGAGTGTGTTGCACCCTCCTGTCTTTCAGAGTCCATACTTCAGAATCAAACTTGTATAGTCCAAACTACCACTACCAAGTACAAAATACTTGGTACTGATTAACGCCCCTCATCTTTTCAAGTGATATTGCACTTGGTATTAAGTTTACAGATAAACTCAACTCACAGTGTTGTAAATGTCAATTAAACACTCATCAGTAGGACAGAGGGATCTAAATGGTACTTCTGCAAAGTGTGTCCACAAGTCTAACTTTGTGTGGGTGACAAAGAACAGCAGAGCTAATGCATAATCTTTAAGACTATAACCACCCCTCAGTTATTTAACAAGCATTAATGCGCCTTCCTTCCCCATGGGCAGCACTGCTGTGTATTTTGTAATGCCTCCACACTTTGTGTAATACCCAGCAAATGTAAGACATTCCTACAGCTGGTTTAAAATGCAAAACTGTGTCACGGTGGGTGACATTCATTGGATTACTGTACACACTAGCGGCTTTAGTGTATTTTTGTCACTTTAAAGCACAAGACAAGCAGAGATAAGATCATCATCAAACATGTTAACAGACACACAATTCTTCATGTGTGTTTCATTTGCCGCATTGTCTTATATTAGGTTAAAACAAAGAAACACCAAAAAGGAAAGTTTAAAATATCCAAACAAATATATTCTGATCTGAGACCTTTGTGGTAATTATCTTGTAGGATTCTTCCTAATCTGTTATCTTTCACTATAACTAATAATAACAGTTAAACTAGGACAGTCATTCTGGTTCTCTGAAGTCTGTTAGTGATTCCATAGTGCAGGACACAAGTTAACTCATGAATCAAACACCACCTCCTTGTCATCTATCTCAGTAGGTTACAAAGCTGCACCTCATGCAGCCTGCAAAGTAAGCAGGGATTAAAATGGATGTTTTAAACCCTTCATCTGTTTATATTGTTTGATGGTATTTATCAGTTGCTGACCTTTGTATGCTGTATTAGATTTCTGTATCATGTAGAGTATTAGGGAGAATTGAATGAAAATAGATGCATCTGAGCGTGAGTGGCCAACTTTGTCTTCAGTTTCCCATTTAAAAAGCTGACATTTGAGCTGCCTAAAATGTATTTAATTTGTCTTTGTGTTTTGTTTTTATATTTGAATGAAAAGAAAGTTATTCAGTCATCCTCCTGTTCTTCCCAAACACCCACCACTATCCATCCTTCTGTTGCTATTTGTTAAACGCAATGGCTTACTGGATCTCGTGCATAACCCTCGTGCTACCTTTGGGGGTCTGTGGGACCTCAAGTGAATGGACAGACACATAGAGCATGTAAGAGGGTAGCGCGAGGGTTAGAAGTGTACACCACCGTAGATCTCTGATAGCCCTGGCACATCTGGCACACGTCCTTACAGCAGAGTTAAAGCTAGAAATATTGATCACTTTAGCCACATTCGTTTCCAACACCCACGGTATTTGCCCTGGCTTCGGACCATTATTTATCTAACTGTGTTCAGATTTCAAAAGTTGTATTCCTTCTCAGCGATTTCTAAAAAGTCTGTGCTGTGTTCACAATGTTGCCTGTACTTCCCCCCAAGGGGCCCACAACTGCTGAATGCCACTTTAAACCCTCATCATTTTCCACCATCCACTGAGGCTAATTCGATTTTCTCAGATTCCTTTTTTCCGTTTCTTGTTTCATTTTGTCCGTTTTATCTCATTATAATACTCAAGTTATTTCTATTTCACCTTGAATTATTTGCACTATGTGGACTGTATTTCTTGCCCCTTTATGCTGCCATAGTATTTATGTGGGTATCTGTATAGGCCTTTAGAACACATTCAGCATCTACAGGGATAATGGACGTCTGCTGAAGTGGTAAAGTGCACATTCTCCCATTTACAATGTGTTTGCAATAAACCCCTATTAAAACAATCACTGTGGTCATCTGCAAATGGAAGACTGTGGGTGGCAGCTAGGCAATTATATATAGGAGCCTCCAGAAAACCATGTTGACTTGATGGGACCATAATTTAAGTGATTTTTGTTTGTTTAACAGCATCAGCTGAACAGCTCTATGCTGCAGCATCCTAGGCAGCACCCTGGTGTGGCAGAAAACTTCCCAGGGACACTCATTTTGCCAGAGGGCCAGACAGGGGGAGCTCGTTACTGTCATGAGGAGGAAGACAACTCCATGCTCCCATAAATAGCTCTTTAAAAATAGCCTCAGGCCTTGGATATGACAAGGAGCCTCAGGAGGGCATTTGCTGTAATACAGCTTGATCAGCTTAAAGGCTGACAGGCAGACGCCTCCTGTCATCTGCATCCGCATGAACCGCCAAGACACCGTCCCAGGCACATCCCTTTAAAGGTGTCCAGATAGATTGTCCCAAGCAGGGATTCACCTGACACAGCTATGTCACCCTATGTTTATGAAGTTACAGTAGCTGAGCTGAAAGTCCTGCTTTTACTCCACACTGAATGACATCAGCTCGTGCCCTGCCAAAAATAATCATTTAAATAAGAGTGAGTAGTGTTAGTTTCTTAGCAACGCATGGCAACAAACAGGCTCACGTTGCTGCGGACACACACACACACACCTGCGTCATTTCCTATACACAACGGGTCTGAGAGCATCCAATTCAGCGGTCCCTGCCAGTTGCGCACGGAGGAGGCTCCATCAGCTGGATAGACCCTGGAGTTTGTTTCATGGACGCAGTGGACATGAAGGCATGAGGAGGATCATATGTTGCTATAGGGCACCTTTATATGACATACAGTGATAAACCATCCGTGGAGTTTTAATCTGCCGGCGTTCTGGTATCACACGGGACTCCGTCTGAGTCGGCGAGGCTCGTCCCGGCGAAGGCAGCAGCGACGCTTGTACTGTGCGTGATAAAAAGATTCGGAAAGGACGTTTACACCGCGGTGAGCGCCGGAGTAATCTGGACATCGACTGGGCAAATGTTTTTTTCTCGGGGTGTCACGCATTTCTAGGCGCGCATCACTGCCGTTGCGCGTCTAGGTCACCGGTCACCTGTTGAAGTTGCCTGATGAGCGGTGCGCTTTTTAATGTTGCACTTACTCAAACGGAAGGATCTCCTCGCACGGCGCTTTGACAAATGCAACATCCGACCTCCCCATCTGCACAGTTTCCCCGTTATGTTGTAGGACTGTAGGATGAGCGCTGATTTGGAGCGCGCTTCGCCCAACAAATCGGTGAACTCGGCCGGCTTGGGCGGCCGTGCGCTCTCCGCCAACGTCCGGAGGCTCCATAACGCTCTCAACCTGCTGCTCAGCGACCTGGAGAGAAAGCAGTTCATCCACTGCCTCAATGTTTACCACGCCAAGCGCAACGTCTTCGACCTGGTCCAGACTCTCAAAGTGATTCTCAACACGCCCGGCAAACGACAGTTGCTGCCCATGCTGCGTCTGGTCATCCCGAGGTCCGACCAGCTGCTGTTCGACCAGTATACGTCCGAGGGACTCTATCTGAAGACTGACTTGCTTTCTAGCAACGGCGCGGAGGGCTTTGGGGACGAAGGGGATTTAACTCTGCAAAAATATGTCAGTTCTATCCAGGAGCATCAGCTCGCGCCGGGCTGTCCCGACGGTTTCAGCATGGCCGCAGAGCTGGCGACTTCAGTGGCCCCGCAATTCTGCGAGAGTCCGTTTGGAGAGGTGCGCAAAGTCACCCTGACGCGCTCCAGGAGCCACGAGGGCGTGGGCTTCAGCATCCGCGGGGGTTCGGAGCACGGCGTGGGTATCTATGTATCCCTAGTGGAGCCGGGCTCATCTGCCGAGAGAGAGGGTCTGAGGGTCGGGGACCAGATAGTGGCCGCGAACGACATGGCGTTTGACAATGTCACACACATAGAAGCGGTGAAGGTAGGATTTCATGCATATGTGTGCATATGTGCGTGCATGAATTTGTGCAGATTCTATTTTCTAAGATGTAAACAGTGAATGCTGCAGGCGATGAGAACCTAGTGAAGCACTGGAGCATGCAGCGCTGCCCCACAACAGTATTTCCTTCGTCCAGTTGGAGGCTGCCTCCTTCTTCTTAAATTAAATCTCACCACTTGACTTAGTACTCTGTGGCGCCAGGCGAAGAGCCGGGACCTACTCAAATGTTTAAAATGATGGGATAAACGTGGTGGTCACCACAGCAGAATGGAATCAAGCATTTGTTCCACACACAGGGGAATCTTTCCAGACACAGTGGATAACCCACAGAATATAGCTTCTCTGCACAGACGGTATCAAATAAATACATTTAAGACAACCTCCCCACGGCTTCTGTCTTGAGGACCTTTTATTGAAAAATTGCAAATGAATGCCTTCCATGTCTTTTTCACACTTTGCAAATTCATTCTGGGGGCCTGACTGGAGCATCTGAAACACCAGTTTTGGCCCGTCAGCTGTATGTTTGTCATCCCTGGTCTAAACAGAGATATACAGAATGTACACTGTTATTGATTTCTACAACTAGCTGCCCTTCATGTAGCAATGCTGCTGCCACTAATACTGAAAACTGGACTGATATTCATCAAGATAGAGAGGAGAAGCTAAAAGTTTATGTAATTTGGACTGAACTACCATTAATACGATTAATGGTAGCTGATTTTCATTACAAGGCTAACTGCTCTCTGCAGCTAATGTTGGGCGCCTAACAGTGAGAGGCGTACCAACTGTCTGGAGCCTTTCTGTGTGGAGTTTTCATGTTCTCTCTGTGACTGCATGGGTGGCCTCCAAGTACCCCAGCTTCTCCCCACAGTCCAAAGACATGCTTAGGTTAAATAGTGATTGTAAAATTGCTGTAGGTGTGCGTGTGAGTGACTGCTTGTCTCTCTGATTTATACCTGTGACTGTGGTGATTGGTGACCTACACTCTGTGTTTAATATCCGAGAGGTGTACCTCCAAAAACATTTTTCTTTTACCATAGAATGATTGATAAGTCAAAGCTTCTGAACGTGATGTCCATGAGGCAACCTCAGGTCCACCACTGAAGTACTGTAGATGGAGGCTTCAAATAGACAGCAACATACCAAGCTACAGTCAATACCCTGTCAACTCAAACAGTCTAGTTTGCTCAAAACATGACACTATTCAACTGCAGCTAAATGTACATTATTAGTAACTGGGAAACAAGACTAAAACACATCCAAAGTTTGTTTTTTCAGTGGACACATTCAAAAATGGTTATTATATAGACCTGCTGTAAATCCGCCTTCATTGTTGTTCTGATGCCCAAAAGAAGATGTAACAGTCTGAGAAAGGCGGTAATGATCATCACAGAGATCTCCTAGGTTATCCATGGACATCTTGTTAAATACAACAGAGTTATGTGTGTCAGTGCAAAACAGTACAATTCACAGTACAACAAAACCTCACAGTTATTTTAAACGTCTATTAATCTAGGAGTGCATTCAGACTGTTACATTAGAATGCATTTTTTTGTTTCACCAGTGTACCGAATGAACTGACAAATCTGTGTATGAAGTCCGATTTGAACTCCTACCTCTACCCACCCTTGGATACTCATCTCAGGGTTTTGCTTGGTCAGTGTGTACAATCAAAATCTGACTTTTTATTTTTAACTTGGGCTAAAGTAAAGTGGCTTGTCCGAGATGAAGTGAAGCCTGTTGACAGAGCAGGTGCAGCAGGGAGGGTTAGAAACTCCAGACCAGACTTGATACCAGACCTGTTCCTCTCAAGCTGCTTAAATAAATCAGAAACCTTTATAAAAGGTATTAAAAAGGGAGAAGAAAGCAACACAGGACAACTGATCATTAGGGATCTGACAGACAGACCGGCAGAGATATTTAAAAATCCCAACATCCTTCTTTCCAAATGTTTTCGTTTTTTTCTGTCACTCAAATGAAATTGTAGCCCAGTGTTCGTATATCACTCTAGACTGAAAACTGTCAGTAAGCTCATTCTCTCATTGTTGATGAAACATCTAAACCCATCAGCTGTTACGCGAGGAGAGAGCCAGACAATTCCTCTCATACCCTGAGGTTGTATGGTGGGTGGGCAGCAACTGAAGTGCCGCTTCTATTTGAGGTATCGTCATCTACGTTTGCGTTGCTTTAAGGCGTTTATGTACAGTTATTGTTATTCGGTAGAGGTGAAAATGTCACTTTTTGCTGTGAGTCTTTCAGACCTCACTCTGCGTACAAGGTGAGTCGTTGTATTTCAAAAGTTTCCCCAGTTCTTCATAGAGCTCCAGGTTGTCCAGCGTATAATGGGGGAGTTGTTACTGGAGGGTTTTAGCGCCTGACTGGGGCCAGACTGCCTCCTAATGATCACATAACAGTAGTGAATAGAAGTGCACACATTTTCTTTTTTTTTTTCAGATAGTCCTATAAGGCCTGTAAAAAACTGGCACAACGAATTACAATCAGATCAGGGATGCAAGTAAAGCTGTGTTATCGTTTTTTTGTTTGTTTTGTTTTTTGTGCTCTGTGTTCCACAAGTAGAAGAAGCTCTCTCTGTCCAGAAGGTTGTGATTGATCGATCCTATGAGAGAGTGTTAGTCATCAGAAAACCTGCCAGCCTGCTGTCCTAAATGCTCACAGTGCTGTCACTGTAAGGACTTTTAAACTTGGCATGTGGCCATAGAACCTCTTAGTGTTGTGCACCTTTAAACACACGGATCCAAGAATCATTCAACCATTTACTGGTCAGGTGCGACAGGTGATTGGATGATTTCCTCTACAGAGACTCTTCATCTGTCAAATACTGCCATGCATATCGCAATGAGGGTACACAAATTAGCTTACACGTACATGCAAGGTTTAATGACATGGTTCAAAACTTTATCTGGATCCTGTCTGAATGTGGTTTCTGGGACCTCTGCACCAGCCACATCGTCAGTACTTAGCTGAAAAACCTGTTGTATGCGATCAGTCTTGAAAAGATAATAAAAAGGTTCCTGTTTGGGGAAAAAATACAACAAATATTTTAAATTGTTCAATTGTAAATTGCCATACATGTGCGATACATCAAATGAATGAATGATTCACTTGGTTAAAGAAATGAAGGCAACCACTAAATTTATCGATCGGTACAAACAGACTTAGAAAGACTTAGTTGTGTAGCAGCATGGTCACAAACAAAGGATTTAATCAGATGAGTTCAGACAATCTTGGACAAAGTGGTCTGAGCAGAGCACACAGAGTCATTTGGAATTGTCATTTGGGCTTGAGATTCTTTAACAGTGACTTAGTGCAAGTGAGGAAAAAGCACGTGGGAGGAAAAATACTTAACACAAAGGACGGAGCGAATGTCTCGGACAGCAAAGTGAACGTCATCTTGTTGTCGCTGTGCTTAAAAATACCTCTGATGATGCACTGCTCCAGAGGCGCTGTTAGAACCTTGGAACAACGTGGGGGTGTCAGCCAGAGAAAGATGCTCCAGCACTAATGCTATGATGTGGTGTAAACATTCTGCTAACATCACATATTTACAACAACGTTAAGCATTATGAAAATTTGTTTCAGCAAGGGCTAAAGTCGGGTTTTCAGCCAGATAAAGTGCATAAAAATTAAATGAGGTTTGTGTTCTTCATCTGCATATGGTATGAATAGGAACATCTGACGTCTTGCAAGGTTCTACGATCACACAGATGTTCCTATTTAAACTCCAACTCTACACAAGTCTTTTAGAACTTGGACTCGATAAAACTCTTTAACACCTACAAGTCCAGTTGCCCCGGTTGTTCATCTTGTTTATTGGATATTCCATTTCCGTACTTGATTGTATTGTGAGTATCTGCAAGAAAACTAAGATCCTTGGTGTGAAGGAAGTCATCTTTGAACTCTGACAAAGTGTATTAACTCTGGTTCTGATGTGTCTATCTGACACCCTCCTCTTCTTTGTTGTCTCCTCTTTCTGTTGAATTCATCTCCTCTGCTCTCACCCCTCTTCCTTTATTTTTTATTTTTTATTTATGTTCCGCATTAGTATCAGTACTGGTTCTCAAAGCCACTACTGCAGCGATGGTCCACTGCATCATCCTAATGTCCTGGTTTTACGGGCTATGTGCATTTGAACCATCTGTCTCCAGAACTTTTTTCTATGACCTTGCAAGCTTTTCTCATTGAGTCACACTCTAATACATTCAACCTGCAGCAGACTCAGAACAGGAATAGCCCTTCTTCTGGAGACTGAATGGATCGAGCCTTGGGCAGCATCTTATTTAAGAGCTAATAAAGACTTTTTTTCTCACCTGCACTACCTTTATTGAACCGATCCGACATGAGGGGAAAACAAGCTCCACTTCTTTGACAGCACAGGAGATGTTTGGCAGATTATCTAGTTCACTCTGTCATTCTGAATATTTGTGGCATATAGAGGGATGTGGGAGCTGTTATGTTACGTTGGTAACATTGAAAATTGCACAATAGCAATTGCAGACATTACAGAGACCTTTAAGTTATATAAATGTAACATGACAACTCTGTTTCAGAAAAAGAGTTTAATGAAGAGATACTAGTGGACCCTTTCAGACCTAACGTTGACATCCCTCCTGGGTAATGCAGGTGTCCAGCTTAAAGTAGATGTGAATACACCTGGGACACACTGAGGTCACATTTAAGAGATCCAATCTCAGGCCACATTTGGAGGCGGTCTTGGATGCATTTAACATTCTTGCTTTGATAGTGTCAACACTAAGAAGAGGACTCTTCCCTCCTTTATTCAGAAAAAAAAACACCATTAAGGAAAAGGCAATGCATGTGATGTCTGTCATTGGTAATGCCAGCCTTTAAAACATCCTTGTAGCTGTTAACTAGCTAAAAAATAAATAAATCATTATTTAATAATCAACAATTTACAAACCTCACAGTCACGGGTCACGGGTTTGACTCCATTGGCCGACTGGGCCTTTCTGTGTGGAGTTTGCATGTTCTCCCTGTGTCTGTGTTCTCTCCTGGTACTCCAGCTTCCTCCCACCACCCAAAGACATGCTCATTAGGTTAACTGGTGATTCTAAATTGGCCGTAGGTGTGCGTGTGAATGGTTGTCTGTCTCTCTGTGTTAGCCCTGTGATAGACTGGAGACCTGTCCAGGGTGTACCCCTGCCTCTCGCCCGATGACAGCTGGGATAGGCTCCACCAGACCCCAGTGACCCCTAACAGGACTAAACGGGTATAGAAGATGACTGACTGACTATTGCTTATCCATAATTATAGTTCTACTGGGAAAAGTGTACTATTTTATTATTAGACTCCACTGATATTCAGAGACATGTGAAGCGGCTTATATTTCCAGACCTTGGTAAAGGGCAGGGTTTTCCCTTATTGCAGGTTCACGCCCCTGCATCAAGAGCTAATTTGTTACGGCTTTAAACGAAGCTGCTAACATTTAAGGCCAGCTTACATTGTGGAGCTTTCTCTTGTCTGAAGCATGACTTCAGAGCTGTTTATCAGTAGGGTGGAAAAGATCAGAAAGTTGGCGCATACACAGATGACCTGATCTTTAGTGAGACAGTGGCAGGCCGTGCATTTCCACCTAGGCCTTCAATGCAGCTCTTAATACGATCGTTATGACACCACCATCATACCAATATGCGGTAAAACAGGACGTTGCATCATATCTCATATAGCAAGATGAATGCCATTACTAAAGCACGAAACTCACTCACTGCAGCCACCACTGCATCCACCAGTTCCACATACAGTACATCAAAGCCACGAGAAACATCAATGTCAACCCAATAAAATGGTAAAAATATACATAAAAGATGTAAACATTATTCATTTTACTCACCAGAACAACTGAGAGTTCTCCTCTGAGCCTGTCAACCTAGGGTAGTGCTTATAGATGCTGTCCTGAAAGTTTTCCCAGCTGGGTCAGGCTAGCTAGCTCCAGGATTAGACGGCCTTTCCTCACAATCTCCAGACTTTCTAAGATCTGCAACCAAACTGATAACCTGTCCTCCTTTCCGCCATTGTGGGTTCAAAAAATAGCTATCAACATGTGGTGAGATGATCTGTTGTCGTGGTCTCATCAGCCTGCCCAGTCTCCATGGAATCCTGCTGTTATCCACTCCTGCCTGAATGAACGATTCTCCAACCTGCTGATGATTCCCCTTACATTTTCTAACTGTCATGTAACATCATTATGATTGGCTAGTGCAGCTTACAACACACAAATTACCAGCTTGGCTTAAACAGAGCAGCTCTCTGACCCTCCAGTCAGAGGTTGCAACACGTTGACGCTACCATGGGCCACAGAGAAGGCCTAAGAATATGAACTTGAAATGTGATTGGTTGAAGGAACAGCATCATTACAATGTCTGTCTTGCTTCAGCTGCCTGCAGTTTTCGTTGTGAAGGCCCAGGCAGATTTTTTGACTCCAGTAACACATGACGACTCAAATATAATCAGATAAAAGCTCTAATGTAAAGTTACACTGCCAGAAGCATCACAGCTGTGAGACAGACAAGCCATAAAGTGAAAAGAATGGGCTGTTGGGTAATATTTAATAAGATGAGTGGGAAAATATTCAAATGATATACATTTGAATATTTTTTTTTATCTGAAAGAAATCTCTTTAGCAACTGCAAAGCCATTGTCCATATTTATAGACAGGCTATGGTCTGTCCTGTGTGCAGGCATTCACTCCACCTCAGGACACATTACAATACCTCAGGTGATACTTTGAGTTTTGATCCAATGCCACAATACGACCTGGCTCAAGGGTCGGAACATAAAATAACAAGAAGTCAGAGTTACTACAATACACCCACACCTTTTTCAGTCTATCAGTTGAAACACAGCCGCATGAGGACAACTAAATGAAGTGTTACCAGACTCGTATCCTAATCCTGAAGGCAGCCATTTTATTGTGAACTACATCAAACCCAATGGCACTCAGATGACGGTATGACTACGTTGCTGTTACTTCTCAGTCCAACAATGCATAAAGCCTCAGTCCAACCACACTGACTCTAAAATGTTTGACGTATGCAGTATGTAGAAAAATAGATGTGGTGTTGAAAAATCACATTTTTTCTCCATCCACCCACACACACACTGCTCAGGAGCAACCTTTCATTCAAAACATGATGCTATTTATACAGCAGCATTCACAAGGGCCAAGAACTTTATCTGGTATCCTCAAAAAGTGCCAGAGTTGACACAAATGACAGGAGGAAAACACAGTAACAACCAAAATTTACAAAAGTGAGAAGTAATTCTGCCGTCATAGAACAGTTTGATGAGATGCTCAAGACAAGCAAGACACACAGTCCTGAAGATGAATTATTTCTACTACTTTGACCTCACCTGGCTGTAGAAAGGCTCAGTTTTTGAATTTCATTAATACAGAGAAAACAATCCTGCACATGCAACTGGATAGTCTTACAGCTAATCAGAGCAACAAAGTATGTGACATTAACCTTTTACAATAGAACAGTTAAATGATTTCATTTTTTAAAACACATATTTTCAAACATTTCAGAAAGTGACATTTGTATTTGGCAAAAGCTATTCCATAATTTGGAATTACTGAAATTTGACCTCTGCAAGTTGAAACGTTTGGGGGACAAAGATCTAAAAACTGACGGGCTGAACAAGTGTAGTGAATTTGCTAGCTTTGCAGGGAAGTTGTAGATAAAAGCGTGGAATGATGACATGATTAAATGCAGTGAGAACAAATAAATGAGAAACCACAAACGCTATCTACGTGCGTTATCTACGTCTGTGAAATTGATCAAATCCACACAGGTGCAGGGTTCATCAGGGAGGCAGCAGCTGCAACTAGAGGGAGAATGAGGCCGCAGCCTTTGAGCACAGCAGCAGGTGTAAGTAACACACCTGTTAAGATGCAGTTTGTGCAAAGCTTTAAGTCTATGTTGCTGTCGCCATGGTGAGTGTGATCATAGATCTAGGGGCTTTGTTACAAGTCTATCATTCTCACTGTATGCTCTGTTTCCCTTTGTTGGAGCTGCCTCCTTGACTCTACTTCCTGCAGACGTGTAAACTCTTCAGACATGACTCTCTCTCTGTCCCTCTCTCTCTCTCTCTCTCTCTCTCTCTCGCTGCATTTCTTCTTTGTCTGTTTCCTCCAGCCTTCTTCTCTTTCCCTTGTAAGAGCCGTGACTATGCTTCTCACAAACTGAAAACTGAATCTGACAGAATATTAAACCAGAAACTCGCCACAGAGGAATGCATATCAACAAACACCATCTCTCCATCCATCGCGCTTAAAACAGGGAATAGATATTCAGCAATGTTTGCTGTGCAGAGGGCATCGATCTGTGTCTATTTATTTCTGTGTGAAATCAGGATTCTGGGAGTTGATGTTTGATGTGTGCTGCGTCTCAGGCTGATGTTTGATTGTGTATGGGAAAAGCCTTCAGCGACTTGGTGGACATTTATTTAAACACTGTTTCTAATATATGCTGATGTGATTTAATCTACACTTCAGTACACACAATATGAACACAGCCAGTAGTGGGTCATTTTTATGCTTTGGGCCTCCTGCAAAGCCAGCATGACAGATAAGGACACAAGCTGCTGAAAGAGGTTGGCCGAGCGCTTGACAGGAGGTTGAACCCCTGGGGACTGTGGCGGAAAGATGCACATGCAGTGAAGTGCAGGCCGTCCTGAGCTGCAGGACAGAGTATTTAAGGAGATGCTGTGTCTTCACAGATATCAGACGTTGTTACAACAATTTAGCTGATGGAATTGGCTCAGGACTTTAAGCTCAGTCCAGACATGTTGCACCATACTATTCTGTACTGTTTATTGTATATTAGCTTCTGTTTTACATGCCTGTAGTTATGTGAGTGAGGAATTATGTCTGTCTACAAAGAACAGAGAAGGGGGATGATGAGCAGGGAATTCCAGAAACAAGAATCAATCAAAATCCAATAATCCAAAAGAGAAATCAAGACGAGGTAGAATCCACAAAGAACAAAAGGCCAAGGCACACGAAAGGTCAGAGACACAACCAGGGAAGACGATCAGGGGACAGCACGGAAACACAGGCAAACTGACAAAAGACAAAGGCAGGACTAAATACACATGCACAAGTAAATGGGAAACAAAAGACACAGGTGAAATTAATGGGTGGAGGAGCACGCAGGCAAAAGACACCAGGCAAGACAGGTGAGCGAAAAGATGGGATGGGGGAAGAAAGCAAGACAGGAAGTGAAACTTACTTAAATGCAGTTACGACCCTCTGCAACAGTCTCTCAAGAAAGAGGTCCAACACAAACAGAAGTTGCATCAAAACTTTATTAGCAACAACGTAAATTAAGCAACCAAAAAACTCAAACTAAGTAAAAGAAGAAGATCAGCCTGCAAAATGCTGCAGGGCGTGGTCTCCTCTAACTGTATCCTCTAACCCCATACATTAGAACTAAACCCTAATCAAAAATAAGACAGAGGACGGAACAAAAACACACAGCTCCTGGTGCAGTTGCAGGGAATATTTCCAATGCATGGATAAATCTGCTGTCGTCATGAAGGGTAAAGCCTTATCAGACTTGTGTCAACGTAACGACCATGCTTAATGGCTGACGGCGCTACGCTAATCCTGTTTCCTTAATCAGGTTGTCTGCCGTACACTACAAACATACAGCTGTGACGAGTGGGCAGGCTTCTCCTGGATGCTGTCCTTGA
Organism: Planiliza haematocheilus; assembly: GCA_005024645.1. Taxonomy (NCBI): domain Eukaryota; kingdom Metazoa; phylum Chordata; class Actinopteri; order Mugiliformes; family Mugilidae; genus Planiliza; species Planiliza haematocheilus. The sequence continues at coordinate 3,172,112 of SRSE01001198.1, read as the reverse complement.
GACGATGGCATGTTTTGTCAGAAACAGAGGAGGGAGGGGGAACAGCAACATCATGCAATCATCATTATGAATTCAGTGTCATTCACATCCATCATAATGAAGAGTAGATAGAGAAAGAGTCCAGAACAGCTCAACCTGAGATTCAGTCCCTGCATAGAATCACCTGCTCACTGTCATTACCTTTTGTTTTACATTTGTATATATAATATGGTTTGAAGTTGTATATATTAATAATAATAATCGTCTTAATCACCACGTCTGTTCACACATAGTAGGAGTTTGTTGTGGGGGTTAAACATAAGATGAAATCAGGCAATATAAAATATGACTGGCCAAAAAAAGTCTCCACTTGGATTTAACTAAGCAAATAGGTACAAGCCTCTTATTGGATAATTACTGCATGGGTTATTATATTTCAGCTGTTCTAACCTGTTCCAAATGTTCTAACCTCCAGTGGTTCTTAAACAAAGATCAAAAAGCCTTACATATAAAGTCTTAATCTCACTGTACGTTTGTAAAAAATACATATTCCGATTCTGTCAGTTCATAGAATCAGGCACATGTGAATATGATGTTTCAAAGCTCTGTGCTGCATGCCGTACTCAAGTTTCTGATCGAATTTATTTTTAAAACAATGACGGCTTCATTCCACTTGTGTGTGTAGGAATTATTACATAATCACAGCAGAAATGACTCCACTTGCACATCAGGCATTCATCAAGCTCCAGAAAAAGCAACTCTCCATCAGATTGCTCCTTGGATGGAGGAGGGCGTTTTTAGCATGTGAATGTATTCTTTGGCATCAGTTTGATAAGGGTGATGTGATGTGGCCGCTTATTATTAGAACAAACCTCCTTGACTGCTCAGCTCCCTTGGCAGTTTTCCCTATCAAGCATCTACTGCTGGATGCTGTCGTTGTCAAGTGTCCTTGAATGCAGCTCTTCGTTTTGCAAAGCACATATTCCAGATAACAGGCATCAGTGTGTGGGAGAAGCCGATGGGAATCAGCTTCCTGATGTGGAGGAGCGGCCTGCCATGTTCTGAAGCTGCACTAGATCAAAGAGCACAACAGCGGTTGCAATTTTCTCTATGTGCATTTATTTTATTATTGGGAGGCCTAGAAATGGGAATGTAGTCCATTTGTGGGGTCCACCTTTTTGGCCCTCAAAGTAGGGTTAAAAATTGGTTTTAGATTTCAGTTAAGTTTAGGGTTAGTTAAGCTGTCGATCATCATCTGTGATCATATATACTCCTACCCCAAGGATGTGCTAAGGTTATGGACTGACCCTCGCCTGATGGAAGATGGCAATAATGAATCATTCGTTTTCAGGTGTTTTCAACATAAACAATAAAATATTTTCCAATGTGCTCCCACCTGTCTAAATTCTATCCTTTAAAACTAAACCACAAAACCAAGAAAAAAACACTACAGCTACAGCTAATAGTAGCTCTTCCTAGCTTCCTAGCCTCCCAGCTAATAGCAGCTCTCTTCTCAAGCAATATCTGCAGTGACCACTGGATGTGTGACATAAAAGCCACACACTGTTTATGCAACTTTTAAAGATTAAGGTCCCTCTCCTGAGCAACATTCAGTTTGGGAACATCAAATAGCTACCAGGACACAAAAGATGGGGGATTTCTCGTTTATAAAGCCCAACAATTTTGTAGGTTAGCTGGAGGCAAAGATCAGCAGTACTTCGAGGCTGAAACAGCAGTACAGTCACAGTGGAGGACCCTCAAAGTGGCCACCACAGTCTGAGTGATCAGTGCTGACGTCTGCACTGGCCTTTTGTTCCGCTCATCACCTCTCCTTTAGCATACAAATATATCCAACCACCTCTGTCATAGAAACAATTCCCTCTCTCACTCCATCCACCCACCCATCCTGCCCAATGCAAGACCTGCTAAGCACTCCTCTTTAACTCACTCCATTCCAGCATGAGCACTGTGGCAATGCACAAATAGCACAAATTGCACATGAGTATCACTCGTCTCTGTGGTGCTGGTTCTTGCCTCTCTCTAGCCCTGAATGTCTCTATGCCTGCAGAAACACTGGGCTGAAAATAAAAAGCAAACACACAGTTGTGATCCAGCGCTGAACAAAGTGAATGAACCCGCCCGCGGAGACTTTCTTTGTTATTGAGCACTTTATGTCTTCTATCATTTGTTAGTGAAGCTCTATTTGCAGACTACCATTGCTCTGTCTAGTTTATCTGGGTCAGTCTTGAATGAGCGGGTACATCCATTAAAGGTCCAGGGTTTAGGATTTAGTGATATCTAGTGGTGGTGTTGCAGATTGCAGCCAAGTAAACACCCTTACCATGACCAAGCGTGAAGGAGAAACTATGGTAGCTGCAAGGTTAGTGTAGAAACACATAAGGCCCTCCTTGGAATCTGTATGTGATTTGTCCTTTCTAGGCTACTGTAGAAACATACTGGCACAACATGGCAGGCTCTATGGAAGAGTGACCCCCTCCCTATGTCAATAGAAAGGGCTTATTCAAGTCAAAGAGGTTTCAAATAGTTTTGACTAAGCACTCATTTAAAACATACGTTTATGCTAATACGATTATCTGAATCCTACAAACAGTTTAGTTATGCTGCTATGGCTCTAGACTGCTGGGCAACTTCTTGTGATGCGCTAAGGGCATGTCCTGTACTTTCTTTTCTCTCACTCTCAGCACCTATCCTCTAATTTCTTTTCTAATTTATTTTATCCATGCATTTATGTGCTACTAATGTACAGTGTGTATGCTAAATTTAATCAGATGTCTTTAACATCTTGTTCCTCCCTCTCCTCTCCTCTCCTCTCCTCTTCTTTCTGTGTCTGGCCTCAGGCAAATGGGTTCCCCCACATGAGGAAATGTATCATTGCCACCATCGCCTTAATGCTTGCTCAGGGGGTTTCAGGTGTTCTGTAAAGTGTTGTTGACACTGTATAAATGAAAATTCAACTGAAATTGAAAATGACTCCGGTAACACTCCATTTGGATTTCATTTTGGGACGTATTTAAACTGATACAGAGAAGAAACATTTGGCTGCCACCAGCCTTTGCATTGGCTTTTGGCCTGGTTGGGAGAAGTTAAGGGTTCAGTAAACTCAGTTCTGGAAATCCTGGAAACAATAACCCACAGATACGATGCACAGGAGCATGGGGCGAGTGTGTTCAAAAACCACATGCAGCCCAGTGACAGCTATGTTGAAAGCTAGTACGTATTACATATGGCTGCCATATACAAATAAAAAATGAATGGCTTCTGTGACGGTAAGGGACAGACGGCCACAGGCTGTACATCCATTGTGACTCAGCCACCTTGGCCATGTCAAACACGCTGGCTTATGTGCTATAAATGCTGTCAACTAATGGGCCTTGGAGCGGAAGTGTCAGAAGACATGTCCAGTGGTTGGACATGTACCTGATGGGGAATGAGGCTTCACTTTCGAAACATATGTATCTGCCACAAATCCATACATCAATAAACATACAGTAACTTATAGTAATTGAAATGTGCAGTGTGAGTTGACACAATTTAGACAACTGAGCAATTTGTACTTCAGGGTTCATTCTCAGTTGTCAAAGCCTAGCTATAAATCTGTGGTGCCTGAGCACTGTACAAGTGCGTGGAAAGAGAGTGTTGTTGAACTTCTGACTATCTCAAGTTGTTTTCAAACCTCAAATGTGACCTTGTTTGCCACTAAGTCCATTTGCATTCATATGCTGTCTTCTGCTGGCCTCTGCAATCAGACCTGTGAACAGTCCTAGTCATTATATAGCGTGTGGCTACTGCAGATACTTCTATATCTCACACCGTGCTCAAGATGATAAAGTCAGCTGTTAAAACTATCTATAATTAGTTCCTTAGTGAGTGATCACCTGTCAGAGCTGCTTTCCGTCATTCCTTCTCAGGGCTCGTCAAATAGAACCAACTGAGCTGTCACACAAAATGGAGAACTTTTCATGCCCCATCAAAAAGCTGTTGTGCCAGCTTAATGGTGACAGATCTGGGAGAGCCATGGGATGAGCATCATCCATCACAGATATAATCAGCGCCCATTGTACCGTTTTAAGCTTTATTACAAAATCCCTCGGAATAAAAGCCAAATATCCTGTGAATACAAACTGGAGGAAGTAGGTAAGCAGGTCGAAAGTTTGTCTCGATTGCTTTGTCCTCATTGCCCTGTGAAAACAAACCGAACCAAGGTTAAATACAGCTGAACACTGTACTGAGTGGTCCTTGAACTTGCCCTAGGGTACAGGCTGATGCCCTGATGCCCTGTGAATTACATGCATATCTATGTTTAATCTGCATGTTTATCTGCAACATTCATTCATGTTCATGCTATAAGAGTTTAACCGCACTGGGTACAACATTCAATTGAATGATTTATTCCCCCAAATACTCACCACAGAAACTCAGCTTCTTTTAAAGGTTCTTATAGTTGCTATGGTAATAGGGACTCGGTGCGCTACATGGCGATGACAGACTGACATCAGAAATTACAGTTCTGAAAACAGACAACACTTATGTTTGAAACCATTGCTCAGTGTGTTGTTTTCTCTCCGCTGTAATTTTTCACCCATGTAACCAATTTGGGAACTGCTCAGAACACTGCGATGTACCTGCAATAATGGGGGCTTTAACAAACCAACATCTTTATCTACTTGCATGAAACATAAATGTATTCAGGTATTCAGGTGAGAATGTGCTGGATGAAAAGCTCCTAGACTGACCAGAATGGAAAGGGGACTCACAGTTTCTGTTTGACCTGAACCTGAAATAAATAAAACACAATAGTGAATTGAATTTATCAGACAGGCTGAAGGAAAATGCAAAAAAAAAAAAAAAAAAAAAATGTGTATGAAAAATTATCTGTTTGTTTGTCTCCAAACTCAATGTTTATGAGACTGCGGTGTCTTCAGGCACTAAGTGCTGAGTGTGCCAACGGTCTACTTAATGAACTAGAACCATCTGCTGGAACTGCAGTGTTTCTCCCTGTGGATGGGGGAGGCTGAGGACCTGGAGTGCAGGGATGGCATTAAAAGGCCTGGGAGCGCCAGCGGCTCTTCAGCTGAGTCAGATAACGTTGGAGGTCAGACAAATTGGTCATTCCCCCACTGGTCAAACTTCCACATTCAATTAGGAGCAATTAATTTCCAAACTGCCATATGATTGATTACCCACTTAATGCACTAGATGGTGTGAATGGAGGCTGAAATGCCGGAAGCCTTAGAGGTTGTTAACAACTAATTTAATCTTTCAGTAGAGTTGGACCTTACTTACAGGAAAACATTATGATCTGCTTTAATACAGAAAAATTGAAAGTGATTTTCAACACAGTGCTTTATGTACATTTCAACCTCCACCAACCTGAAGCCTAGTCTTTTGAGCGCCGAATACTTTGAAAACCCACCATCCACCACATCCACTCCAGCCAACTTTAATACATTTTGCAATGGGGGGATAAAAAGGTTTCTAGGTTCTAGTGTTGGAGAGGTGCAAGGAGTCTTGAAAGATGATATGATCTCAATGTCATGAAGTCAGTGGGAGTACATGATAGGCAATATTAGGAGAGTTTAATTCTTAGTATAACGTGCCCAGCTGAAAAGCTAAATAAAAACTGTTCATGCCAGCAGACATGAGCGAGATTCTTTTACATGAACCTTGATTAAAAGCCTTACATCTGCAAAACCTGGAGCCTAGCCACAGTCTGACGGTTATAGGGAGGAAATAATGCTTCGCAGTAACGAAGATAAGAGGACATAAAAAAGGAAAGGAAAGTATGAATTGCTCTGTGTCAAAGACCAAGGACTAATCAAATTTCTACGGTATCAATCAAATTTCAATTTGAGTGAATGAAACAACTTTTCCCTTCAGGCAGGTTACCAATATGACCCACTAACTGCTTGTATGCACCACCTGAACACACTCATCTGCCGTCGATGCGATACTCTTGGGCTTTCCTCACCACTCAATCAGAAACAGAAGGCAATTTTTGTGAAGAAGATCAATTTCATTATGAATATTACCTTTTTATTATTAAAAACTACAATGAATTTGCACGATTTTCTAATGTTTTATTATTGATGAAAAATTGTATATTCGCTAGATGGATATTTCAATTTAAAGCAAATTGTTTGAGTAGACTGCATTTCCTTAGGTATTAGTTTACAAGGCTGGCCTAAGTTGCTTTATGCAAACTAAATGGAAATTTGTTTTCTGGGAGAGTGCAATGATATACAGCAAGTGTTACCGTTAAGGCTGTCAGGGTGAATTATGCCCTGTCAAAGGCTGCACGAATTTCTACCTTGGGCACAGCCAACTATGTAGCTAATTCATCATGTCTTGGTAGTGGACTGTGTGGGGCAGGTTATTGTAACTCAAGTTACATTAATGAACAACGCAAGTCTTATACCTGACAAGACTGATAATGGAACTGTTAAGAGTGCTGGTTCAAAGAGTCAGTAACAATGTGGAGCGCATCTTAAATTAGACTTCCCTGGTACATGCTAGGTTGGCCTACTTAAATTTTTGCATATGCAGTGCCATTTTATGGTTATTAAGTCTATGTGCTCTGAGGATTTTTCTACATTTCTGCCTAAAAGAATACTCAAAACATGAAGGGATTTTCAAAAAAAAGTCCTGAAAGTAGACAAAGGCGGTAAATGGTCTTGTTTTAAATAAAGCACTTTTCTGCCTATTGGTACTCGAAGCACTGTGCAGTCACAGTGATACATCTACCCATTCACTCACTCAAGCATTTACACACCAATGGCAAGCACTGGGAACAGAATGTCTTGCCGAAGGTCACTTCAGCATGTGGCATGTTACGGAGCAATGGACCACTAACCCTCCCCGCTCTATCTACTGAGCCACAGCCGCGAAGAGAAACACAAATATTATACTTTTGCATTTGTTTATTCAGGATGAGAGTGGAAAAGTATGTGTGTCTCTATGATTATAAGTTAATTTCAAGGCTATATTCAGAGGTGTTGTAATGAGACTCAAGTGTCGTTCAAAATCTGAGATTCGTCACGGTGATTTCATCACACACATTTGTGGAAGTGTGTGATGGCATGATCAAGGGAGCTTGCTGAGGACGTCAGAAAAAGAGATGTTGTTGGTAATCAGGCTGGAAACTGTTGTAAAACCACCTCTAAAGAGTTTGTTGACTGTCACCATCCATAGGGGTGGGCAACCAACAAAGATTACTCCAAAAGAAAGACACATAGAGGTCACAAAGGAACCCAGGGTAACTGAAGGCCTCTCACATTGACTAATGTTATGAATTCATGAACCATAATGTTCATGAATCCACCATCAGTAGAACACTGAACAATCATGGGGTACATGGCAGAGTGGCAAGGACAAAACCATTGTCCTCCAAAAAGAACATTTGGTATATACAGTTTGCTAAACGTTGTGAACATGCCAGAAGCCCATTGGTAAAATGTTTTGTAGAATTGTTCCTCCAAGTCACCATAGTCCACTGATCAGCACTAATCAGAAATATTTAGTTGCTGTTATTGCTACAAAAGGGGTGACACCAGATACTTAACAAAGAGTTTTACAACTCACAGGTATGGACAAATTATTAATCTGATATTTCTGTTTCAGTTTCATTTGTCTGGTTGGATTCTCTTTGTGCAGTTTCAGGACTTGTGCAATGACTTGTGTGATGCTATGAGGCGCAAAAATGTACAAACTTCTGAAGCATAAACTTTTAAGTGACACTGAATATGTATGATCTTCCAAAAATGAGTGCCCTATACACCTGCCTCATGGGGGGCTTTTTTCAAAATGAGTACAACAAGAATGTCTTTCTAGAAAACTTTGGAAGGACCCAAAGCTGGAGAGAAGGAGGAGGCTTAGCTCCTTCAACCATGAGTGCATAATTGAGGGCTCTATCGTCTTTGCTGGTGACAAGAGATAAGGTTAACTAAATAAATGTCTGTGGAAATCTTACCACACTTGTCGTCAATCCTTCATCCTCTGAATGGCACTTTGTCAGCTACTGTATCTCCGCAGACACAGAGTGTATGTACTGATGTGATGGCCTTCATGCAGGAGCACATGTGTGGCAGACAGTCTCGACCCATTGACAAGGCACACTTAGTCCTTGACTGCCAATTTTGGTTTTCGATAAAGGAGCTCAGTGAGTGGTGATTTATGACCGTCGCACTGGCGGAATGACACATTGCAGTCTACAGTGCTGAGGCACACAAGACACAGTCATCCATAAAAATCACTAAACTGTTGTGAGGGAAGAAAGAAAAGCAGCGAATGTGTTTTAAATGTAGAAACAGTCTGCCTCTGTAATTAGATGAGTTGTGGAGGACAGGACACAAAAAAGACAAGCTTAAATAATGTAATTATTTATTGATCCCTGAGGGGAAACAATCTATGCTCCTAATTGTCCTCCTTGTAGAGGCAAGAGGTCATAGTCAGTTACAGCAGCCCTTGCTCTTTAGGCCTCTTCGGGAGTGCCTCAACAACTGCAGACCTCTCTTTGAGCAAGAGTTGTGAGGAGGACTGAAATAAAAGAAACTGATAACACAAACGAAAAAATACTGACCACTGTTGTGCCTAAAAATTCCTTCATATTAATATTTTTTTTCCTCATAGTTCAAGACTCATTCATTCATTTTCTATGATTTCTTGTCCTCTGGAGGGTTGTGGGGGGAGCCAATCCCAGCTGTCATTGGGATGAGAGGTGGGGTACACCCTGGACAGGTCTCCAGTCTATCACAGGGCTTGATTGAGATCGTTGCCAACATATTTTCTGATTCAGGAAGTTGGACATTCTTATTCTGCACATATGTAGTGATACAGAGTGGATTGAAGAATTTATAACAGGGAGCTAATTACAGTTTCATTAAAGCATTATTGCAAATTGTAACACAACACATTAAGTTATTGTGGCAATGTCCTTAAGAACCTTTAACACAACACTACTGGTTAATGTTCAATAAAATAATAAAATATATTGGTAGTAAAAGTTTTGCAGATAAGGTCATGGTGACCGTTTGCTCTTCGATGACAAAATGATGGCAAATGGCAAAATGAAGCCAGCGGCGCTCAGATGAGATGTATGACGACTACACTGTTCCACTTCTGTCCATCGGCACATAGAGCCCGTCCTACCAGATCTTTGCAGGAGCACAATCAATTCCAAATTTCTGCAACAGAAACAAAATTGTGTTAAGCTCTTGTTCCATAACTTCTTTCTTTTCTTGAGGGTTTATTTCGTTTGAATCACATTCATGGGGTATATTGAGCAGCACATGCCAAAAAGACTTTGGTATATATTTGCAAGGGATTGTCATTATATGTCATCCTAGCAGTTTCTTCTTTATCTGTGAGTTATATATTATCTTTCTTGGTATTTTGAATTTCTTCCTGTTGTGGTTTCCTTTGCCAGCCACCTTTGGGCAATGATTCAATTGATAGTAAAATACCAGCCCATGGTCTGCTTTGGGAAACAGCCTGCTACTAACAACTGATGTATACACATAACCATGATACACTTACATTGTTTTGTTTTTTTAAGTTTGCCATCCATAAAATGAATACAGTGAACATCTCCTGAGTTGCTTTTGTGAAAAAAACATGTTCCGGCAAGGGATTTGGAATAACTTGGAATAATGTTTAATAATTTACTGCGATTGCTCTTTTTTTCTACTTCTCAAACACAACCCAGCTGTTCACTTTCCCTTTCGCTTCTGACTTCATATTTACGCTACTTTAAAGAGTCAGAGCTGCTGGGGAAGCATCTGATATTTGGGGTCATGCCTAGAATTGTTGGGATCTTTGAACAGGGCTGTTATAATCTTGACCTCTGTCAATGTGGCAGAGAGAGAGAAGCAGTGATTAGAGCAACGTCATAAATCACATAAAACACTAAATGATAGATGCAGACTCCAGACACTTTTTAAATCAGTCTTGCACAGTATTGGCCATTCAAGATCATTTAGTTGTTTATGGGACAGCAGACAGTTGCAGAGAATAAGGAGGAGGCACTTTGCCCTAATGACTATTGGGACCTGTAGCCGAATCCTCTCATCTGTGACCCCTGATAGAGCAGCCTGTCTGGACGCAGTTTATGATGAAATGTCTCTCAGCAAGTCTCTGTGGCCCAGCGTGATCACTCATTACACTTTTTTATGGACTAGAGGCTCGGAGAAGAGCCAACAAAACAGCCAACTTTAAGCCGCTTTTTTCTTTCAGCAACTGCCAAATGTTTTGATGTTCATGCAGGCAGGCAGAAATTACAGTTCAGCTCTCAGATTACCGTTGCTCTGACTAAAAATAGTTCAAAGAAGCGTCTTCCAGACCCTTTGTTTGTGAGCCACTGTGTTCATAATCACATTGTAAAAAGTGAAAAGTGCATGTTTCTTTACTGGGTTAAACAAACAAAAGAAAAAATCTTGTTTTTGTAAAACTGTGGAACACAACACACTAAATATTCTGCAATCAGCTGAAACCCACTGCCTTTTTTTCAGTGGAACTGTACATAAATACAGATCTTTACCCTTTTATCCTATTACTAAAATATGATTATTGATTATTTAAATCAGAAGAAGTAGGAATCAAGAACATACAGTGATTGCACTAATACTAATGTGTTCTTATATATTATAACTACTGAAGTCTCCATATGTCTGTTTCATTTTCTGTTTCCTACATTCCATTGTGGTTTGTGCTCTCTGAAATTACTGTTATATAGTTCAGGCCTTTTAATTTTATTTTGCCACAGGGAAAAATGACTTTTCATGAAACCAATGAGCACTGGAAATGCATATCCTCCATTCATGTCTCAAATGAATGTCTCAAACCCTCTCTCTCTCGTCTTCCTGTGCATTTGCTGCATCTCCAAAGGCGCCTGTGTGAATCACAAATACAGTGAGCTCTGTGGCCTCAGATCCTCAGATAGCCTCTCCCATAAAACAACTAAATGATGTGACAGCAGATGCATGAGGCAAAAAGGGAGCTCCAGCAATTTAAATACCACAACTGAATGAATGAAGTGACTCAAGGGGAAATGATGAAAGGGTGCGATGATTCAGTACCAAACAGAGGTTCGGCCCATTGTATGTGCACCAGCAGACAGGGGGGCATTGTTACTCAGACTCACTGCTTGGTATAATAGCCCTAGATCAAACAAGAACAAATAGCCGTCATGTCTCATGACTTGTCTGATGGAAGAGGGTTGTGGGTGCATATTGTTTGTGTGCTACCCGGGACACAGCTAAACAAAAAACTGGACTTGTAGAAGACGTTTCATACAAGCCTTTGGTTCTAAAAGACTGCTGGGGGCTTGAGGTTTAAATAGGAACATGTATGGGTGTTGTTACAATTACACATCTGGTCATTAGAAACTTTCATTAGAAAAATTCTTTTTAAATCTCATTTTCTTTACAGTTAATGATTCTCTCAAGTTAAAAGCAAGGGTGAAATGTTGTAAATTGATGAGATTATAACTCAGTCTGCCTCCCTCATTCAGACAGCAGTTTAACAACTCCATTGTGCTCAGATGACATGTATGACTACATTGCGTTACTCTTCACATAATGCCTGCCCAAACAATTTAATTGGCCCGGCAGGTCTTTGAAAGAACATAATCAGTTCCTCAATGGAGAGACTCCAGACCAAGTGTCCACCACCAGTAATTTGTAGGCACTACAAATACTGCAGCACCTTGAGACATTACGCCACTGGAGATTTGTTGTTTGTTGAAATGGCATTGAGTCAAGTTTTAAAAACTTAAAGCATGGACTATTTTTTTAGATGCCTGTTTTTAAAACATCCAATTGGATGCCTTCAATTTTATAGCTGTGTAAAACAGAAATGTAGATAATCATTTCATTGCTTTAACAAGCTGAGGATGTTCCTTTGAATGTTCTCTGAACCAGTGTGCCAAGAATTTACTGAGGCACACAAAGTCATCATTTATATACTACAAGGAGAACCCACCACCTCACCTCCTCTTCTTACCCAGGTGCTGAAGGGATGCAAGAAGCTGACCATGTCAGTGTGCTCCATGGGACGGATCCCTGGAGGCTACATCACCAACCACATGTACAGCTGGGTGGACCCTCAGGGACGGAGTGTCTCTGCGCCACCTGATGATATGGAGGCCAACCAGAGACAAGGGCTCGGCATGGAGGAGAGGATGGTAAGGCTGCAGGCTGTGAGAGGGAGTGCTTTCCAGCATTTTGAAAATGACCTCGGTCAAATTCAAAACTATTATCGAGGATAATTCAATTTTTTATCTTATTTTTTTTTTTTTTTTTTTGCAAATGTCATCCCACTCGTGTCTGACAGCAGTCAGCATAGGACAGAAATATGTCTCTCTGAGGACATCATGACCTTTAGTGCTGTGAAATTTTGGAAGACAGACTTACAACAAAGTTGTATAAAGCTGCCACAGTTCTATGACTGTGGCTGCACATTTAGAGATGATCTAACTGAATTCATCAAATGAAAAGCAGACCTGTAACTACGTGTTTTAACTACTCTTAGTCAGAACCATTCCTGTATTTGTTAGACTACAAAAAACATCAGTTGCATATCATTTTATCTTTCTTTGACTGGTTTCATAATTCTAGAGTCATTTTCAGTTTGTAGACTATTACAGTCTAACCCAGTGAGATCTGATAAAGAATTCAAGAGGACCGGAATTCATTAGTGGGTTTGCCACTGGATTTTGGTTCCTTCAGCAAAAGAACACCACAAATTCCAAGGAAACCCAAAAAAGGATCAAAAATCAAGAAACACAACATGCAGGTAACTCAATTTGACAAGAGGAAAGACCATGCTGTAAACACACAAGGGCTGATGGGATAACAAGAAGCGGTTGAGGGAAGGGTCCAAAGACGAAAGACAGGCAAGACAGGTGAAAACAATAAGAGGTGCAGGAAAAAGAACAGATACACAGGAAAATAAAACAAATCCATGACACACTAAAAATAATGATGGCATCTTGACAGTGAATAGGCAACAGGCAGGGCCCCCAGTGATTGCTGACAAACTTTAAACTACAGCAGTGGCAATGTGCTGCTTTCAATGACAGTAGGAGGGCCCCCTGAGGGGCCAACATCTTACATAACTCTGCACACTCAGTCCAGGTATAGTTCTCTCATTAAAGTAGTTATGTATGGTGTGTAATTTAAAATGAAAATGATGACTGATACTAAATAGATAACTGAATTCAGCACTGCTGAGCAAGTCTAGTGTGTGCACCACTAACAAGTGTGGAGACGCCACCAGTTGACTGGTTGGCTGATAGCTAGGAGGCATAAATACAGGAAAACATTTACACTGAATGTAACCCCAGTTTCTTGGCATTGCGTTCTCCAGAGTCTCTGCGCTGTGGGTGCTATACAGGTTAGTATTATGCACCTTCAGTCAGTCAACACCAGTGGTGGACACTAATGAAGTATATTTACGTGAGTACTGTATTTAAGTACAGTTTTTGAGTATCTGTACTTTACTTGAGTATTATTTTTGGGGGATACTTTTACTTTCACTCCAATACATTTGAGTATTTCTGTTGATACTCTCGTTACTCTGTACTTTTATTTTTTTATTTTATTTTAATTTTTTCAAAATTCTGAGAAAATAAACTGTTTCTGCTGATTCGCTGATTTGCTACGTCATGCCATACAATCCATATGCAGGAAGAAACTGGAGAAACTCCCACCGAGCACCCATGATTCATTTGAGTTTAAACGTTTGTTGTGCTTACAGCGAACAAATTATATCATGGTCTACAAGAAGTCGTCTTCCAACCTGAGAAAGCACGTCACGGTATATAAAGTAGCTAGTGAGGTTATCTAGCTTAATGTTTGTTAAATTCCTGATGAACATTTTAAACATAATTGTATGAGCTTGTAGAGAGAGAGAGAGAGAGAGAGAGAGAGAGAGAGAGAGAGAGAGAAGCTGTCTGTAAGAGAAAGAATGAGGCTGTGGATTGTATAATGACAATAAAGCTACTTTCCTTTCATGTGTTTCCTGAGATACTTTTAAATACTTTTACTGAAGTATTTTTTAAGCAAAAACAGTACTTTAGTACTTTACTTAAGTAAATTTTTGATTAACCTACTTTTACTTGTATTGAAGTAATATTTGACAGGAGTATCTGTACTTTTACTCAAGTAGTGAAGGTGTGTACTCTGTCCACCTCTGGTCAACACCAATACAGCTCCATCACACACACACAAGACTGAAGCACGCAACACACATTCACTCCCCAGTAAGCATCGACAGGTAATAACCACTAACTTGTACTAACTACGGTTACACAACCTGTCATCTTATAGAACACTCGGACGGGATAACCTAATTTGGGCCATACATTATCAAATGGATATTTTTTCAAGGGGTCCAGTGAACTCATATATCATTCATATATCACCAGTCCATCAGCTATCCTGAGTCGACCCTTTCTCACAGGTTAAACAGTTCACTGAGGCAGAAACTGTCACAGAAGCAGCCGTAAAATTGTTTCTATTTGCCTTGCCCATCAGATTTCAGAAGAAAGGGTGACATCAGTTTCCCCATCACCATTGCAGGATTCATTTAACACAGTTGCGGAAACCTCAACATCAGCAGCCAAGCAGCCAACGGTCGTGCCTGTCAGGACAATGGGTTCAGTCGATGGAAGATCTGCGCAAAAACTGCTCGTATGCCGATTCGTTCCCATTGAATTAAATGTTGCTGCGGCAGAAAACAGATTATATTTGCATGACCTGAGGAGGAGAAGCTGAGGAAAGCTAATTAAAGAGGCCTGAAAAGCTGTTATTACAACAGAGGCAAAACGGCCTGCATTTACAGTGGAGCGATGAATTTTTTTGGCTCGTAATTTTCACACATAACACAACATCTTGGCCAGTGAAGGTGCCAGATATACAGTAAGCCAACTGATCTACAATATGCCACCTGTCTGTCTGCTTTATGAATCAAGTTTGCTGGAACCAAACTGTTCGTATTCAGCTAAGCTCAGATGACTAATTGTAATGTGAAGGGACAAACTCAACTCTCCAGTTTGTCTCAGCTTTTTAGCTTTTTCAAGCAAATTTTTTACTCAACCTGGTTTCTGTCTGATTAACACATTATATTCAGACTGAAAGGATTACGGTTGAAAGATTGAAGATTGAATCTCTAGAAGCTTTTTTTGATAGACAAGGGCTGTATTTTTGGATAAAACACTATTTTAAGCCTTACTGACACACCTGGGGACGTCATGCAATTTAGAAATGACCCCCTGTGTATGTGTTTTGTGTGGTTCCTTCACACAGGATGAATAAAATCTTTGTTGTACTCTAACTTACTGACTCCTGGTTCTGACTGCTTTCTGCTTTCTGCTTCCACTGCACTATATGTCAGAGGTAATATGATACCTTTTTTACTTTTACACTTTTTGACAGCTTTAGTTACTTTTGAAGACGAAGCAACGAAAACAAAAATTGAACATGATGTGACGAGACTGTATTGATCCTGAAGTATCATTCAATTCAATTCAATTCAATTCAGCTTTATTTATATAGCGTCAAAAACAATACAAATCGTCTCAAGACGCTTTACAAGACCCGGCCTGAAACCTTTATTCATGAACTGCCCATCAGTATTCAAATCAGTTCCACCTTTATCAATGTGATGAACACATTAATGAATCCCTAGATCAGGGGGCTGTCAGACAACCTCTAAACTACAGAGAGGGATTCTGCAGAACTTTTGCAGGATCTTGCAAAAAAGTTTCTCAGTATCTCGCAAATGTACTTTTTTCCCCTCCATGTCCCTTCTGGGTCTCTGTACTTTGAAGTAACAAGGCAACAGTACATTTCATAGTTAAGTACTTTATCTGTTTGTGTTCCTTATCTGGGTTATATCTTCTCATATAAGCCACGCCCATTTCTGACACTTGTTTACATTGCAACATGTGAATAAAATAGAATAGAATAGAATGTTCTTTACTGTTCTTGCAGAACACAAGTGGTACAGTGCAACAACATTTGGTTTAGAGCTCTGCAAGATGCTCAGTATAAACAGTTACATGAACAGTAGTGAAATATGAATAACAATATAAATATGTGCAATAGAAAATATAGCTATGGAATATACAGTGACATAGCATTGTGCAAATTGTCATCCAGTATAGATATGGGTTGTTTACACAGCAGCAGCATGGTTACAATATAAACAGCTGACATGATTGTGTTAAGAGGCAGAGAACTTCTTGGGCTGCCACAGCTCTGAGGAGTAAACTATTGTTCCATGTGGATGGGCTTTATAACATCTGCCTGATGGCAGCAGTTCACATAGGTGGTGGCATGGGTAGGGTCCTTGCAGATGGTAGTTGCTTTATTGAGGCACCTGGTGGTGTTGATCTCCTCCGGTGCAGGATTTGTTGAGTCCCGATTACTCTTTGTGCACTGAACACAAAGCGACGGAGTGCCTTCCTGTCCACTGCAGAACAGCTGGAATACCATGTTGCGGTATGCAGTATGTTAAGATGGTCTCTATGGAGCAGCAGTACAAAGTTACCAACATTTCTTGTAGTAGTCCAGCCTGAAACTCACTTTATAATGCTAGTCCATGGTCTTCCACTCAAACTGACAAGCTGATGTGAAAGATTCTCTAAACTAACATGACTGCTAGATGAGTGTTAGATGACTGAGGGAGGCTAGTTTGTGAAGGTCTCTTTTCATTTCTCTTCTTTCAACCATGACTGTTCAGGACCACATGTTTATTCCTCTAACCATGATGGCAGAGGTCCTTGTTTTAAATTTTACTTTAAAAAATTTAAGTTGGATGGGTGAACAAAATTTGGGATGTTTTAGGATCAGTTTGGTACTGATACTGTAATACTGTTTAGAGGAAGGCTATAATAAGGTAGCAGTCTGGTCAAAGACAAGACAAAATATTGATCTAAATTCTGGGTGGCATTGTGTGCGTTTTTGATATTCTTTTGGACTGGAATCCATTGACAGTATCTGGGAACACTGCTCACCACCCAAAAGGTTATTATGAAAATTCCAGCAGTGATTTTTTTCAGTTCAAAACACCAATATGACTGTTAAGGTTGGCGCACTGATCACTGGAATCATATATGTTGCTTAGTGAAGTGATTTAATATGGCTTGTGATACATTTTTCATCCCACGATAATGACACCATCCCGCACTGATCGTCACTCACACACCCTGTTGTATCCTTAATCCAGCTGCTCACTTTGCTGAGACTGATTTATTGACAACACTCAGTGATCATAATGCCATGTCTTTCCTGCAGGTAAACCTGAATATGGACGATGGTCGCTCTCTGGGTCTAATGATCCGGGGTGGTGCTGAGTATGGACTGGGGATCTACATCACTGGGGTAGACCCCGGATCTGCTGCAGACGCTGGCGCACTAAAGGTACCCAGGCTACGCTTGCCTTCCCGCACAGCACCGTATGAGCCACACATTTACAAAGCTTCAGTTCCAGCTTTAAATACCATAATCGCATTTCAAATGTAAACATCCATTTTCCTATTATGACTCAGTTTGTCTAAACTCTGATGTAATTTTCTTCATTATTTTGCAACCAGCTGTTCAATATTTATGCTTGTATTCTATCAAAATTAGCTCACAGAGATTGAAAGTAGCTTGAAATATGGTAATCCATCACAATTAGACATATCTGCTACATTACCGCTGTGTGGTAATAAAACAGTAAGTAAAGACTGATGGTAGAACACGCTGAAACATTTGTAAATTCCATCACGGTTCTTTACGTCTTAATACGGATTACAAGTTCTTTCTGCCACTGTGGGCTGTCACCACTAACATCTGCCGCCAGATGAACCTGTTAGCTCTCCTGCCACATGTTCTCCATCAGCCTACAAAACCTGTTAGCATTGCTAACATCTGCTCCTGCCTTACTGCTCTCTGTAAGGCAGTGGAATTAACCGTAATGACAGGGCTGCACAAATGCTTTATTAGCCACACGAGATCGTCCACCGTGTGCTTTCAGGCCTGATTTCTGCCTCAGCAAGCAGACCACTCTCCTCCTGTTATATTCTTCAAACTGCCTGAGGTGAGAGCTGCACAGCCAGCGTTTCATACCTGTAGACAATGTGGCTTTCATGATGACCCTGTGCCCTACTTGGAGATAAAAGTCAAACATTTATGGCTACTTTCCGTATTAGTTTTAGCTAATTCAAACCACTGGATGCTGGGTGGATGCTGGGTGGCATTTCTCAGTTTCTTTGTCAGAAAGAAATGAGGTACATTTTTCATTTTTTACCACAGCGGATTGGCTGATTCTCCTTAAGAACTTGCTGACGTGCTATGAATGATACTATGAAAGCACAGAAAGGAGATATGGGGGAGGTGTAAAGGTGCATATAAAAATGCTTTCTGTTCCTGTCAGAGGAGCGCCCCTCTTCATTAATAATCTGCAGTTATTCATTGCTACTGGACAGGGGCTGCTGCCTGTCTTTCAGGTCCGTGTGCGTGTGGTCTAGATGCAGCAGACTGAGTGATCCCGTCGTTAGAGTAGGAGCTGTAGGCATAAACAGGCTGTATATCCTTTCCTGGAAAACCTTCCCCTATTTCCATCCATCACTTCCTCCCTGTGTGGCAGTAAATAAGATGGAGTGTTGGTCAGACACTGCAGCAGGTCACAAGTCAAATACCCACTGCCTATTCAAAGTGCTATCACTTAAAACGCTCACTTGGTTTTAACTACCTTATCTTTTCTAAGGATACGAACTTTAAAAAGATTCATGTCCAAGATCACACATACACTATATTTTGAACTACCACTTTGATACAGAGATTTTCAATGTAACTTTTCCATGTTGAAGATTTTTTTACACAGCCCAAATTCCTGGTAAAATTGATAATTATGCTCTTATAAGGCAGAAAGAAAGAGCAACCTTGAGCAGCAACATTTGAAAATGTGTTCTTAAATATTCTTGAACTCAGCAGTTCTGGGAAACTAGTTGCTCCATCACTTCACAGCTCCATATAGGCTCGGCTGAAAGTAATATGACTCAGCATATATTTGTGCAACACACTGACAGCTGGTGTTGGCCGTTCATTAATTTAAGTGAGTAAAACACTCAACCATATCCATTAGAAATTGATATAAATATGCTCTATGTCCCTTCAGTCACAATCTGTTTTCTAACCTTGGAGAGGATGCACTGATGCCAGATTAGAAATATAAAGACACATTGAATTTAATTCAGTGGTAACACTGCTGAATACAGATTCTGATGGCTTTTTTGTTTCAGTATGTGCATGAATTCTGGCTCTTGGAGCGGTCTGTGCACTGCAGCACAGTATGTCATGCTACGACGTAATCGCTAATTAGAGTTAGCCCATCTCTTGCCAAGGGGTTAAACATCAGATTTGGCCATCACATCCAGTTCACTGGAGTGCAGCAAGCAGCAAGCAGCTTCTTTCTCCATAGAAGCATTAGCAGACACATAAAGAGTAAGTCTTATATTATATTATCCCTCTGCTTGGTTAGTTCATTCTGGTTTTTGTTCTGGATAAAATGAACTGAGCTGATTATAGTCAGAGAGAGTGGTCTTGATCTGACTGCAGTCACTCCTTGAAGTGGTTCATTTGCAGCGTGAACACGAGTTATGCAAAGATCGATATGGCCACCTGTAATTATAAACGCAAGCAGTTTAGATGTGTCTTTAGAAGAGTGTACATCTGACTGATGTGTCTGGTAGCACAGTACTGCAAGTTTTGTGGAAGCACCAGTGCACCTTTCACCAAATGTTGCTGCACACAGCCTAGATGCGCGATCATACTGAACATGTGTGAAAGCACCATGGAAAATACTAAAGCATCAAAACAAAAGTACTCAGTCCAGACAAATGTCCCCTGACGATTATGTGCATTGTCATTAGATTATTATTACTCATATGTGAACAGAGGATTTTACTATTGGATGAGGTGGAGATCGGGTATTTTGTGTAGAACTGAAACTAAAGATTATTTTCATTAATAAATAGTCTTCCCATTGTTTTTCTCCCTAAATTGAAATAACAAAGTATTTAAAATAAAAATCGGAACATCTCCTCATTTATGAAGCTAAAATTATGCATTATGACCTGTTAGGACCTAACATTTAGGACTTGACTTTCCACTCAGGTCTGGAAATGTACTTGTGTCAATGACGTGTGGACACCTTTGCTAGGCAGTACCTGATATTCACATCAATAACACTTCAAATTGTCTCCAGACCCTTTACAGAACCCAGAGCCTGAAATCCCCAGAACAACACTATGGCAATGAAAGACTGCCCCTGAAACACATAATGTAGCCTTACTAAAGTCTTTAATAGACTGACTGTCACTACAGTTTCATCTGTGTACACTTTAAAACTATAGGATCCTCTGCTTAAAGTCGACCGCCAAATGGCACGCACTGTGCTGTGTGATAAGGGCAGCACTGTTGTATTCTGCTTCACAGTAAGAACCAGTACTTTGGATAATAATATGGGAGGAAGAAATTTTACTGATTAAGAAAGAGTCGTGAGAGTTTGATCTGAGACTGCTGAAGATGTGATCCTCTCTTGCGGTCTGATGACGTTGCTGATCTCATTGTCTTATCTGTAATATTCTCCTCTGACACGCTGGGCCAGGAACTCAGCTGATTGTCTGCATGCATGAATAAAGGAGAATTATCTTCAGTGCAGCATTAGTGTGTGCGCGTGTGTGTGCGTGGCCCCCTGGAGACAATTCAACGAGCCGGTAAGGTTGGGACAACCTTGGATTTCACACTCTTGTTCGGGATGAAATCTGTGGCCTGGGGTTGTGATGATTACCATAAACATGTCTGAATAAGGCACTGGGATACACACTATACACAAACACGCATTGTGCTGCACATATAACCTCAGACAATAATGTTAAGAGAGTAAATGGTAAATTGTCTTGTTTTTGTACAGCTCTTTTCTGCCTATTGGTACTGAAAGCGCTTTACAGTCACAGACATATCTACCCCTTCGCTCACACAAGCACACACACACCAGTGCCCTCACAACAAAAGAAGTCAATCTTCAAAACCTACAGCTTCCATTTTTCCCAAATTAACTTCACATATATTTTTATAAAGAACACTCCTGAGTGTTTTCAGTAAAAAAGAAAAAAAAAGCTGTCACAAAACTGCTCACAGTTAGGTAATGAAAGATTTTCTGAAATGGGAAGGCATGCATGTTAATGGAGATAATTGTGCTTTTTTTCAGTACATATGTTATACATATTGTTGCCTCGTATAGCCAGACTTGATTCCTATCAGAATGTGAGTCTGGATTTCATTGCGGAGCGTGTTTCAACCAGAACAGAGAAGAAAAAAAACAACAACCTCTGAATCCACCTGGATAGTCCTACAACCAGAGACATTTTGTTGTCACAAAATTAAACTCAATGAGCTCAGATAATTTTGTATGATAACGTTGCTTTTACTTTTCTCTCCATCACCACATAAAGGCCACCCAAATGATTTGATTGGACAGATATTTGCACAGTCGCTTCCCAGAAGGGAGACTGCAAAGTTGGGCTGGCTTTCAGGCAAGAGCAAAACTAAAAATGACTAAAAATTATCACAAACCCTCTCATTGAACAAATCTCATGTAAGCTAAGCTACTGAGACTGATGACTGTTGGGAGTCCAGGACATGAAAACATTTCCCTGTTTCCCTGTTATGCCCAACAGATCTTCTTCTAATTAGACTGGTCTGTTGCAGGTGGGTGACCAGATAGTGGAAGTGAACGGTCAGAGCTTCATCACCATCTCCCATGACGAGGCGGTTCACATCCTCAAAACAGGACGCCACCTCCTGATGAAAGTGAGGGATGTGGGCCGCCTGCCTCATGCACGCACACTGGTGGATGAGACCAGGTGGATCTGCAGTCAGGCCATTGCTGAAAGCAATGCCACGGCAAACCCCAGTTCTGTCACCCAGTCTGCTGTCGGTGCTGCTGTCAATGCCAGCAGCTGCAGTTCAAGGTGAGTGCATGCCTGTACTGGAGAATGACTGTTTGATGAATAAGACACAACTTTGTGATTAACATCTGCTTATGTGTACATCCAGGCTTTTTCACATATGTGATTTTATTGGCTGCTAACCAGGTAGTGTGGTGTTTCATAAGTAGGAAAATCACATCAGATACAATACTAAGTACCCAGAAAACTTAACTTTGGGTACACCATGGACCCTGCAACAATACCTGACCTTGTTTGACAGCCTAGGACAGTTTGAAATCACCAGCCAGGGGATCCTGAGATGTACCAAATGAAATACATTACTCCAGTGTAGTTTAAGTCAACTCTTATTTTTAACACTTATTTTAACAATTGGTCGCACCTGGAAAAGCTGAAGCTAGAGTCATCTGCAGTAGAAGGCGCCAGGGGACATCCTGACACTGGAATAATGCTCAAACCACCACAGCTGGGTCCTTCCACCTCGAAGGAAAAACAGCTGCTCTGTATTGACCCACTTCTTAGCAGAATATTAGTCAATGGATTTCATTACTTTTCAACAATTACAGAGAATAAATACCTCAGCATGCAACCGGTCAGTCCTACACCCAATCAATTTTGTAGTATACAAATTCAACTCCACAGTGTCTAGATGACGTGTATGACTACATCACTGTTACTCTTCTCTTTATCACAAATGGCCCAGCAGGTCATGGCTGGGTCATAATCAATTAACAAGGAACCGACAGCAGGCCAAGATTCTGTCACTAAATTTTTGAAATCTGTAAAAGTCAGGTTTGCTTTCAGGCTGAAAACCAAAAACAAAAGTCACAGCGGATGCATTAACTCAAAACTAACCATAGAAACATTACCATACGGAATCTCTATGAAGACAAAAATAAACAGAAGCTCCACCACTGAGACTGGTGATTGTTAGGGGATACAGGACATGGAAACACTTCCCTGCAGTGGGGAACTGTGGTTGACTGCTCTATTGTGTATGACGGCAAAGTCCGCCCTTTCTCCCCCTCCTCTCACCACAATCCATCTGTCTCCTACTCCTAATGGCTCTTGCGCTAATTGAGAATTTGGTCAGGGGCCCGCTGCTGCCTTGGAAATCATACAAGGTGGCTCTCAGGTCCAGACTTCATTTAACTCACGTTGCCACAGTTTCACCTCAGGCTGGGCAAGGCTGTGATGATGAAGCTGTTGTGTTTCGGTTCCGTGTATAGGACTTCATGCTGATGCTCTTACTTTAATGTGTAAGTAAGCATTGTTGTTTTTTGTTTTTTGTCTTTTTTCTTGCAGACCATCTTCAGCCAGAGAAACTCCTGCACTAGGACAGGTGAGAATAACATCTGTAGACATTCACTTAAATGACACATTCCATCTCCATTTCCAATCTCTTCCATGGAGGTGGGACCATCTAGACTTAAAATAATGCCCAGCAGCTCTATCAGCTTGTAACTTCGTGTCTAATCTAGATGATGAAATTTTAAGTGATTTACCTTTGAATCCCTTCTATTACCGCCACTCAGGGAACTGTGAACGTTGGCAGACCATCACGTTTGATCTTTTCACTAACAAAGACCACACCGTGATTGATACAAGGAAGTTTATGGCGGAATGAACAGGGTGAAACGTGGAGATGGACAATGGTCTTCAGACACAGATGAACCAAAGGTGGACTCAGGGTTGGGGCACATCTCCAACAGCTTTGGCTCTCCTCTTCTCTGTGGTCCCTGTAATGATACAGATAGAAGAGGAAGGAAAGAAAATAGAGGGATGGGGAGGGTGGGGGTGATGAACAGAGAGAGAAGGGGGGTGGGGTGGGACAAGCCTATGTAGGTGAGAACAGGAAATGGAATTAGATGGTCCTGTCATGATAACTTCACTAAAAAGTCAGGTATCTTTCTGTTCACTGCCATGTTCACCAGTTAAAGTGTCCTAAACACTTATTAGAAGAAGTGATCAGTTGTGATTAATGTTTCATATGCTACTACTACCTGTTTGGCTTTTAAACTGTGGAGAACCTAGACACAGACTCAGATGTGAGTAACAAAGGTTTCACTAAGAAAGACCAAAGATCATTGGCAGCATATGAGCGGAATCAATATGGGAGGAGGGATGAGGGAGTCAAAGGTGGTGGATGATAAGGAATGAAGGGATGGAGATGAAGAGAGTGTAATGTGTAGCTGGATAATGGTAGAGGGACTCAAGTGAGACTCAGGTCCAGGGCTCATCTCAGGAAGCTTCAGCCCCTTGCCACCAGGTTCCTTAATGAAAGGTTGAGGAAGGAAGATTAAGAAAGGACAAGAAAGGGATGGGGAGAAGGGTGGGTGGGAAAACAGAGAGGGAGAAGGTTAGGACACACCATTATAGGTAAGCAAGGAACACAGAATGACATAGGGTGTGGTTTTGTTCCTGAAGTTCATTTATTCTGACCAGTCCATAGAGCTGAGGAATTGTGCAGAGGATTAGATCAGTTTGGAAGCTGATTTGGCTGAAGTGTTGGGCCAGTATGATGGGAGTGACTGGTCTGCCAGGCGGCCAGCTGAAGACAGTATTAGTGGGCGAGAACACATTTGGCACACAAGGAAGCTAACCAGAAAGTGAACAGTAGTAAAGGTTGGTGATGAACCTCCAGTGTGCCAGGCACAGCAGCAGAGGCATCCATCCACACAAACACATTCAGCCATAGATAAATACATTAAAAAAAAATAAAAAAATTAAAATAGCTAAAACAGCTAGCAATGACTATGCACTGTCATTTCTACCAGATAACTAATGGCTTGTTAGCTGCCTCTGTGCCTGTAAACTATTATCCATAATGACGCTGCAAATTCTCTAAAACACTGTAATATACAGGAGTATATTTGTAGTGACAGGTGGACGTTTCAATGCAGCCAGACGAGTGAAGCACTGTGGTAGAAATTGCAAAACAGACAGAAAAGCTGACGCTACAATGATAGTATCAACCTGGATACTAGATGCTTCCAGATAGCGAGCAGTTGCAACACAATGTGACTGTTCTTCAGAGATCAATCTACAATGCAGTATCAGTGACACTAGTGGTTAAAGTCAGGGCTTTTAGTTTCTGCTCTAATTAACCAGCTGGTCTTCCAAAAGTGCTACAATGTCTGTGCCCACGGCAGCCATGACCTAATGAGTTTTGTAATTTAAGACTGAATGACTGACTATGTTGATTTAGTCCAGAAGTTTCAACAGCCGACAGATAGCCATTAATGAATTAAGGACAGAGCTTAAAGGGCTCTGCTCTGAAAGCTGAATGGGATCTGAGGGATAAGACAAGTAGTATCCAGTGGCCGGTCGTGTTCCAGTGACTCAAATAAAAATGGGCTGTCAAAAAGTAGCTTGTTAGTGAAGGATACTTCACTACTATGTGTTAATTAGGGCCTCCACTTATCTGTCCGCACAGACTGAGGAAGCATTTCTAATGAATATGCCTGCAAACTCTTTCCTGAGCACCAAGTGTTCATGCACACATCTTGCAAAATATTCTCTGTCAGTTCCAAGGACTGAGCTTTGCTGTTGAGCTCCTGTTGATTGCTCTATCTTCTCTCCTCTGTGTACATCCTGTGTCATCTTGTAACATTTAAAATGGCATAGATGATTGTTACTGCTCTAGAGCTGGGGTGTCAGACTCATTTTGGTTCAGGGGCCACATACAGGACCAGTAATACAATAGCAAAATAGCCTATAAATAACAACAACTCTTTCCCTTTTTTTTTTTATTGCACAGAAATGCAAGTATATTATGATGCCCAGAAATAAATGTATATATTTATTGAACTAGCCTTTGTGTTCTGTCTGCTAATCTTACTAAAACAATGGACAAATTAGGAATAGCAGTTACTGTTATTGAAAAACTGCAGTTAATGTCTAATGTTAAATTCACGGGCCATATTAGACTCTCTGGCGGGCTGTTCCTGTCTCGCGGACCTTATGTTTGACACCAGTGCGGTCTATGAAGAAGACTTCAGACTACTGGTCCAGCAGCAAGGAGGCCAGCTTGGTGTCTGTCTTGCGAGACTGTGTTTGTCCTCATCATCATTTGCTTTCTTTTTTAGACCCTAATTTCACACTAGCAGTGAGAGCAGCTACAATATTTTTCAGTGGAAGCTAGCGACATGTATTGACACTGGACACTTGTCACTACGTTGGAAAAGCTGAAGCTGGTTTCAGATTGTTTTGACGTTCCATTGATGCAGTGACACGTCAACCAATCATATGCATCATATGCATTGTTGTAGCTTTTGTCGCTCACAGACCTTCCTTAAAACTAGATTTAATGAGTGCTTCATATTTTCTACTTCATTCTTCCGTACCATCAGCGAGGGTCGTGCAAAATTTGTAAGACATTTAAATGAAAACATTTGTACATATTTTTGAATTGAAGATTCAAGTGTTGGCAATTTCGCGTGAGCCCATGTCTGCTGGCTCTTTGAAATGTTGGCAGTTTGATTGCCATAGTAACACATCCTGAAGGAACAACGTACTTGAATGCAGATTCTTTCAGCACAAACTGATCAATGTCATCATCGAAAGAAATCTGCCCAGCCATGACTACAATTATCTTGCAAGGAAAACCAGTTTAAATGCTAAAAACTGTATTTCAGAGTCAGAGTATGTTGCACTGCCTTCAACACCTTTGCTTGCTAATATGTGTTTTTAACGTACATATCTGAGGAATGAAAGAAAGAGTATTTGCCTGTGATCAAGTTTCAGAAAAATCAAATACATTAGTAAAACAACTATATAAGCATACTATTACTTTGTTTCTAGCATAAGTTTTTAAGTACAAAATAAATAAATATTGAAATACATTGCATAAGATGCCAAAGTGTTCCTTTTATCCTTGAGCTTTAAAATTATCCATTTCCTCATCTATCATGTCAGGACTCATAAAGTCAGTCCCGTAACTTGACAGATGCAGACTCAAGGTCGACTTCAATCTGCAAACTCTTCTAAAGTATGGATTTTTTTTAGCTGTAAGAGCTCTTTATCCTACTGTTCACTTAGTGTTTCTGTCCCTTTTCTGTCCCTCAGGCCACCTCCAACCATGACAGCCTTGGGTTTTGCATGTATTTTAAACATAAGCACACAAAAGAGCCTTCTTATTATTGGCCATTTATAGTGTCATTCACTACAATGTGTTTTTCTTGAGCTTCAGTGTAAGTCTCAGCACTGAACTGCATTATGGAGTGCCTTTTAAACTAGGATTTCCAACATAGTGAACTGTTTATTTTACCTTATTTGCAGCTAAAACTTTGTGGGAGGTAAAACCTTTCCCAGCAGCATATTTCCTATTTGCAAGGTCATGCTTATTCTATTTAATCCATACAACGCTTTTCATGGTCGGCGTAAAGCCACGGGGCCATGCTGAAACTCAGTCAATCTGCCAACAGTGAGAAGAGCTGTTTCCTAGTCAAGCTGCTTACGAAGATAACAATGATGGCAATAAAGGCAAGCAACGCCTCACTGACGAGCCCTGCAGCTTTGAAGTGGTGGCTTTTCTCTTCGTTTCAGGGTGATAAGCTCAGCCTCTTCGTTGTGTCATAGGACTAGGGAGGGGGTTGGAAGGCGTGCACATATATTTAGACTTTCTTTTTGCATGTTACGGTCCAATCAGTTTTCGTCCAATCAGCAGGTGACCCCTATCTATCCATCCACAGCCGTCAGGATACAGAGGAGTGCTTCTTCCTGGTGCTCAGGTGTCTCTGGAGCAGCAGGCTTACATGCTGCTGACCGATACAGAGAGGCAGACCATGGACTACTACCTGCAGGAGTACCAGCAGGGACACATAGGAGTGGAGCCGCTGGTCATGGCTCTGTTTGAGCTTTTCAACACACATGCAAAGGTACGTGTGTCCACAGCAGCTTCTCTTTCCGTCATACATGCGCTCATCTTTTACCTTAGGGTGTCTTATCTGTTTTCTCCTCAGTTGTCTATGTTCACTGAGGTGAGAAGTCTGGTGGCTCCCCAGGATCTGGAGGTGTATGACAGTCTGGTGTTAAACCGTGAAAGGGAGGCCCACCCAGCCTGGCATGCAGGCCTGGGAGTGATGCATCCACAGGACCACTGCAACCATACAGCTCCTGTCAGCTTTGAGGCAGGACATACCATCCCTGCTATGGTAGATCCATTCTCTAATACACCTACACTTGTTGGCCAGTTCACTAGTAACACCTTGCTAGTAGTTTCAACTAGTTGCTGGTAACATTACTTAGAGAGTTAGGGAGAGAAATCTCCCTTTCTGTCACATCCCAAATGTGTGTCTGCGATACTCAGTTGGTACCAAGAAGGCCAAAGTGTTTCAATTAAATATCCCCCACACCCCTCACCACCATCACAAGCCTAAAGCATTACTACAAGGCAGGATGGGTCCATGCTGTTTCCACCAATTTCTGATCTTACTATCTAAACGTTGCAGTAGAACTCCAGACTCATCAATCTGTAGGAGCCATAATACATATATATTTCAATGTATGCTGTGTTAGGTCTAATTGAGGGGTGAATCTATAAATAGGAACCAATCTTTACTGGGTCAGGTGTTCCACCCGGAAGGTTAATAGTTTTTGACCCCTGAAGCAGCATTTGGCGAAAACTAAAGTCTGTTGGATGATAAACGGATGACTTGTCTCAGACTATATTCTGATCTGTGGATGTCATCAGCATGTCTATTGGAGTTCCAGTGTGATAGCATTTCGCTGGCTTAAAGCATTAGCTTAGCTTCTCTGCAATCTTCAACTGTCCAGATTGTGTCCCTTCAGATATGCTCTTCTGCATACCTTGGTTTAAACACGTGTTTGTTTGACTTACCCTTCTGTTGGCTTGAACCAGTCTGGCCATTCTCCTTTGACCTTTGGCATCGCCGATGCATTTTTGCCCAGAGCACTGCTGCCCACTGGACATTTTGCTTTTGTCAGACCATTCTATGAAAACCTAGAAATGGTTGTGCATAGAAATGCAGACAGATCAGCAGTTTCTGAAATAAACAACAACTGCTTTGAGCTGTTGAAGGACAATATTCATATCATTGAGCAGCTGAGCAGGTATACCCTGCTGTCATGAGCTGTCCAGTGAGTATACATTTTTATGGTACCTGTAATTTTAAACTTGTTCCATGGTGAACTTTGTCTCGCTCAGGTTAAAGGTGAGGCAGGATGCAGTTATGGTTTAAGTCCTCAAGATGAATGTACTGTAAGCCAAAGTTATTATGGAATTATGACTGTACGTATGTGTGAAACATTTTCTACTTTTTCATCCATCTAAGTGGCCTGGAATCAGTCTCTGATACTCTGACTGTGTTGTATGGATGTCTCATTTTGGCCCACATCAATCCTCAGAGACCTCATTCTGCCGGGTTACAGATTCACTACTTCTGTAGCAGCCTGGCCCCGTGAAGACCCAACATTATCTGATAACACTGAGCTGTTAGCGTTTTTGTCTTGTCATGGCTTCCTGGCTGCCATTAATTAAAACTTTTCTGTTGATGGAGTTTGCACCAGCACATGATGTACCTATGTAATAGCCTGTGCTGACACAGTCATTTATGTGCCATGGAATTACAATCTTCCATATAGGAGCTGATTGCTTTTAATTGACAGTCACTTAGTTGCTCAATGAGAAACAATAAGATCCATTATGGTAACACCAAGTTATGGTATACCATTATCTAATTAGGCAGATATTTCTATGTAGGCTGGTTGCAAGGCAGAAAACCCAATAGCTGTAATTAAGACAGCTAAAAATGTGGGAGCATAGCGTGAAGGTGGTGGTGGTGTTGGGAGATTAAAATGTTTTCATAGAGAAGCTATGATGTCGAGGCCAACTATTTAGATTTAATACTGGAATGAGAACCCTGCTTTTTCTTTTCTTTTTCTGTGCAGGGGAGCAAAAGTTATATAAATAATATAATGAAACTATTATTATCACATGATTTAGAAAATAATCCACATACTGTGCATTCGTTGACATAACATGATGAATGACAAACATCAGTCTGCTATGATGTAATTTTCTAGGAGCTATTTTAGACCATTATCTTTGTGGCTAACTTGGAGTGAATGAAAATAGTGAAATCCAGGTATTGCACATGTTAATGGAGGACCATCTGGGGACCCTCAAAGGATTGTTGAGGATCCCTGAAGTCCACTTTGAAAACCGCTGCAATGAAACAATAAAGCCTCCAGCCTTCAATAATTCACCCATTACAGGAGGAAAAAAAAAAAAACTCAAACACTTTGTTCTAAGTGGCTAAACTTTTTTACGCTCATTATGTTGTCTCCTGGGGCAAATCTCAGCCATCTGGCATCTGCATTAAGTAGGCTGAAGTAAACCATACCATGTTTGTACCGGAACACTGCAGCACAGTGACGATCATTTGGGTTCTTTCAGACTGATGCCTCCCTGGGTGGCTTGACAGAAAAAGACCAGGAGGAGAAGACTGTTAATGCCTTACAAAACACTTCACGGGTATGTGCCATTCTTTGTTTAATTCCCTATATATAGTGACTGTGACTGTATGTGAATGGTTTTCTGTATTGGGCCATCTTTAATACCTAAGGCATCACATTTGGTTTAAAAAATTCAGATCCGATGCGACACAGAGCATGAGGCGTAAGTGTCCCACTCGGGGTTATGTTGAAGCTGTAATATTCATTATTTCCAACAACAACAAAGATAAGGATAATTAACTCTCTACTGGGGCTACAGTTGGAAGCTTACCCTGAGGGTGAGACATGAAGACACTAAAATCAAGAGTTGATTCCCATGGGGGCATTGCCTTGCTCAGCACAGTTCATGGTAAGCTGACCACGGATTCATTAGACAATTCATTTGTAACTGTAACTTTAAAGCTGGAGGCAGGAGAGGGAGGAAAGCATGGGAATTGCCCAAATTGAATCAGGGATGTGCTCTTGTAATCTTAGATTTTGAGTACACAGAGTACACATTAGAAATCTGTGTCAAAATTAACTTGCAATGCCATAAATCAGCAGACCTATGTCCCTTTTTTTGTCTGCTGCCCAGATTACACTGCACACAACCCCGGTGCCTATTAGTGGTAGGTCCAGCTGGAGAATTAGTAGAGTCTCGACTCCTTGGCGCAGGAAGGAGCTACTAAAGGTTGTTTGGGCATCTAGTGAGGATGCCTTCTGGGCGCCTCCCCTTGGAGGTTTGCCAAACATGGCCAGCTGGGAGGATAACCTGGTGTAGACCCCGAATTCACTGGAGGGATTATATATCTCAACTGACCTGGGATACCTCAAGAGGAACTGGGAAGCACTGATAGGGAGAGAGGGACATTGGGAATTTCCTGCTTAGGCTGGACCTCTGATAAATTGATGAAAATGGATGGATGGTGTCTTAAAATCTTTAGAAGTGATATGGGTATGAGCTTGGGGCTGGCGGACAAATTGACCAAAACAACCAACATCCCTATTCCCATTTAATGCACCATTTTTCTTTCACTGACAGGATGAAATGCAGGCTTCTAGTGAATCTCCTCCACCCTTCGGAGCTGTTCCTCATCACACCAAGAGCAGGTCATCCAGAGAGATGGAGCTCAGCCGGAAGCCTTCAGCACGGCTAGTGCAGACTGGTTCCAGCCTGCTCTTCACCGGTCCCACCCGGCTGTTCCACAGCTGCCTCCACAAGTCGCTTAAATCCCTCCCCACCACCTCCCCAGACACTGCCCACCACACCTGCGCTTGTGCCAGCCACCACACTTCCCTAAATGCGCTGCATCACACCTGCCAGGGCTCCCTCCAGCTCTCCGACGCTGAACAACACAACCACCCCCACTTCGCTCATAATTTCCACCACCATGCTGCCCACCATAACTGGCCCAGTACAGGACATCTAACTTGCCCGGGCTTCCTGCACCACCGGGACTCCTCCAAGTCTGCTAAGCTAGAGGCATCAGTCAAGCTCTCGTCCAGATCCAGCTCCTATGAAAAGTCCTGCATCTTGTCAAAGTCTGCGTCCTCTTCCAAAGCGGCATCTCCTATGCATTCCCCTCATATATCTCCCCATCCCTCCCCATGTCCCTCACCCTGCCCCTCTCTCATCACACCTGCTGCTCCACCCTGCAGTCCTGATCGGCCCTGCTCGCCTGCCTTCACCCAGAAAGCCATTGTGACAGATATGAATCGGTTGTCTGCAGACTCCAGACCTCAACAAAGAGGTAGTTGTGGAAATAAATATCATTAAAACTTTATCATGCAAGTTACAATTAAAAGCATGAATTGTAAATTATTACAAGAATCCTGCCTAAGTGATTATAATATAAGTAAATGTGCATCCAATTGCTGAGCTCTTGATTTATTAGAGATTTTGTTATATTGTCTTGACAGGTATGTCTTGATGCGTCACCTGTTTGTATACTAACAAGATAATGTCCCCTGCAGGGGCCACTCTGTCCCAGTTGTCAGACAGTGGCCAGACTCTGAGTGAAGACAGCGGTGTGGATATTGCAGAAGCAGGAGGCCTCAGTAAGGACGGCAGCCCTCGGCCCAGCAAGAACCAGCTGGGCCATCTCGAAAATCCAGGGGCCCATGCACCTCCTCCAGGAGCCAACAGACAAGTAAGGCCTTCATTCTGTCATAGATAATCACTCATGAGATTCATCATGATGCTCATAGTTAAATCATAGTCAGATTGTAAATCAATACTCCCCTGGGTGACACCACTCTGGCTTTCATTACATTTTAATGAATTAAGAGAGAAAACACAACTTGTTGCCTTTTTTAAAAGAGAAAATCAGATTCAAAACAATATAACACAGAACAACAGTATGTGCTGTGTCCCAAGTACAACACTACACAGCAGCAGTCTGAATGGTTTCAATTCATTTGCAGACAAAGAGCAGTAGCATTCAAAGAGATCTGGGATTTGTTTTTTTGTTTTTTTTGCGGTACAGTACTAATGATAACGCACCATTTAAAGTTCGTTATGAGGCATGTTTCAACCAATACAGAGAAAATAATACCTCTGCAAAGCCAACCTCCATTTAAGTCCATATTCAGTATGTTGGCTTGCATCTACATGTGTGCTTACACCCACATTAACTGGAGGTAAAACCACAGTTTAAACAAACCCCACATGTTACCAACACAGTTCAAGCTGCAGAGAACCAGAAGAGGCCACACTAATTTATTTATATCTGTCAGGGAATACAGTATGGTATGGTTATGCAAAGTAGCAGTGATGTAAGGCACATATTGGATGGGTGGTAGTAGAGTGTGTTGAGTATGTGTGAAAATGTGGAAGGTAACCTTGACCTCGCTTCCAGAGTGGTACTCTACTGTTTGGCCAAGCAATTTGTGTAAGTTTATTTTTCATTAAATGTGATCCATCTGAACCAACAAACTAGGGATGACCCGAACGGTATCAGGAGATCGGGGCCTATCCAGACATTTTAAATTGATCAGATTAGATCAGTATCAGGCTTCAGTCAAGCCTTATGTAGTTATTTATTTTAGCTCTGCCCGAAACCAAAAACATGTCTCTGTAGTGTCAAAAGCCTTAGCCTCTTCTGTTTTAATAGCAGTAGGCTAGCATAAAAGCTGTCAAAAGACCAAAGGAAAAAACTGCTGCTACTTCTGCTAAGATCAGATTGAATATTAAAAGAATGCAATCGAGTTACCCGCCTTAGCATTTAGATCTGACATTATTGCACCATGCTCCTAGTAGGATCATTTCTCTTCTGTCTGTTTTCACAGCAGACTAACTCACCCATCCCAGCCCCTTCCACTAATCTTGTCCGAGTGGTGAAAAATGCTAGCACCCTGGGCATTGCTATAGAAGGTGGAGCCAACACATGCCAACCTTTACCACGCATAGTCACCATTCAGGTAAGACAGTGACACAAAACAGTTTGTCTTGAAGTTACTTTCTATAATCAGTAAGCCCACATATACAACAGAAGCTCTGGTCTGGTTAGTATCAGAAATACAAATCTTGATATGTCTCTCTAAAACTGTTTAAATATTGTTAAGCCAAACAAAGCACCAAGAAAGCAAAGCTCTATATTTTCATTTCAGAAATGTTTCACAAAGGCAGATGGTGAGAAGCGATAACAGTTAATCATTGTACAAGTTGCATCCTCAGCCACCTCCCAGTCTCTTACGAGCTCGGACTCTTTGAGTTTTCATTATTGCTTAATAATGGTGTGTTCACACAGTGGGTCATATGAGCTTCAACCCGGATGGTTGCCAGTGATGTTGTTGCCTTTGGAGTGACACTCAAGCACTCTGTAACGTCATCAACGGTGGGGTTTGGAACGGGCATTGACTGTACACCGATCTTCCACAACATTAACTGACAGGAGAAGTAAATAACATTGACCATCTTGTGACAATACAATGTTCTGCTGGGAAACGTTTGGTCCAAACGTTTCATTCATGGATTTGTGTATGTTACTTAGACATGTAGCATCAAGCTAGACCAGACCAGGCACACACAAAAACAGTTTAGAAACAACTAAAAAAAACATGAAGAACAGCACAAGGTGTTGACTTGACCTCCAAATTCACTAGATCCCAAACTGATCAAGTATCTGTGGGATGATCCACAGAGGCCCCTCCCCTCAACCCATAGGACCCAAAGGCCCCCACCAGACACTACAGGACACCCTCAGAAGGCCCGTGTCCATTCTCTGATGAGTCATAACTGTTTTGGAGGCACAAGGGAGACCTACACAATATTAGGAAGGTAGTCATAATGTTAAGCCCGATTTCTTCCCACTGATCAATATAATACAGCGATGGGTCTGATTCAGTTCAACGATCATGTTGCTCCTCAGCTTGGGTTCATAGGCTTCCATTAAAAATGTACCGTAGCTTGTTGCTCTCTCACTGTTGGGAACAGCTGGCCTCCTCTGTTGACATCTTCAGGAACACTGTCAGTACTGACAGGTGGTTTGATGCTCGTCCAAAATCCTGTCAGCAGAAAACAGTGACCGAAATCAAACCTGGGTGCCAACCATATTTGCTCCCATATGCCACAGCTTTTCTGAAAGAAATCATACATCTGTGACTCAAGCTGACCAGTATTTTATTTCTATTTATCTATTCTCTTCCACTATACTACACAAAGCCTAAGTTTGATTAGAACTTAACTGTTTTATATGTACTTAAAACACAGATTTATCCCTTAATGTGCTTTGTGCATTATTAACTTTGGGCCACCAGAAGCTGCTGCGCTGAATCATCTGGGAGTGTTTCTGATTCATTACCTTACACAGAGCTTCGTGACCCATCTGTAGAATCAGAATTCATTATTACTGGCCTGCATAGCCTGCGGTTATGTTTTCAGCTGCTCCTTTGTAACTGTATGTCACAGTAAATAAACTTTTTTAGCACTGAGAGTTAAATTGAACTAGGCAATTTTGGATGTTGTCCTTTGTGTGTGTGTGTGTGTCGGGGGGGGGGGAATCAGTGGACACAGGTAGATTAAGCTTGTGGATCTGTCAGCCTGCCAGATCCACAAGCTAGAAGGCCAAATAATCTTGTGACACACAAACACAGAGATAAACTTGGGTTTCTATGTACCTTTAAAATTACTTTCCATTAACTCAGTGCATTCCCTAACCACATACCCTAACTCTAACCCTCTATATAAAGTGTCTTAGCAGGACCCTGACCCCTACAGCCTTATCAAAGGATTGTCAAAATAGTCCTTGCAGTAATCTTCAGACGCTAATCGTGACCCTGGCAAAATCTTCATTGTAATCTCTACCTTAAAACTATGTCTTAACAGGTTTTAACTCTCAAAATGTTGTGGGCCCCAGAAAAAAAATGGTCTCACAAAGTTAGAATTC
Organism: Planiliza haematocheilus; assembly: GCA_005024645.1. NCBI lineage: Eukaryota > Metazoa > Chordata > Actinopteri > Mugiliformes > Mugilidae > Planiliza > Planiliza haematocheilus. The sequence goes on along the minus strand of SRSE01001198.1, from coordinate 3,136,277 downwards.
CAAGGGTTGGGCACCAACAACTTAATAAAAAGTTGTTGATGATTTCCTAAGTTAAAGTATTAGAATGGAGGAAAATGTCTTTTTCAAGTACGGTCTTGGGCTGACTTTGACTTGTGGACTGCACTGACAATAACTGTATTTTAGAGCAGCATTAACTGATTTAGACCAGCCACTTAAGGGAAGTAAAACACACTATAAACCCAGCTGCAGCATTAATCTGCACGTTCATTCATCACTTGGCACAAGTATGTGCCAACTGATGAATGAACACCTCATTTACTGGCATTTTAGTCTCCAATATTGAACTGATTAATCTGTCCTCCTAATGACACCTCCCCTCCTTCCTTCTCTCCATGCCCCTATTGACAGAAAGGAGGATCGGCCCATAACTGCGGCCAGCTGAAGGTGGGTCAGGTCATTCTGGAGGTCAACAGCATTTCCCTGAGAGGTCGGGAGCACAAAGATGCCGCCCGGATCATCGCTGAGGCCTTCAAGACCAAAGAGAAGGACCACATTGACTTCCTGGTGTTTGAGCCAGGACTCTAGGAACTTGCACTTTATGAAGGTTTAAAAAAGACACTGTTTCATTGCTTTGAGGGATCTGTGTGAAGTCCACATGTTGTCCTGTAATATCAGGGAAAGGATTAGTGGAAAAATGTCTTATGTTATTTACAGATTGCACTCGACAGAGATTTGCACAATTTAAATTTAGAAAAGCATATTATATTAATATTTGCTATGAAAGTCATACCTGGGTCAAATGCTATTTGCAAATGTTCAATTGATTTTCTTTCATTTAACTTCAAAGTGTGAATGTTGTATGTGTCATAAGGAGAACAATTAATACCAATAGTGTGCTTGCTATAGCAAATGATACTGAAAACAGCCAGTCATGTCATAGCCAGGAGAACCAGTCATCAAGTGTCTTGAACGTTTAATCAGTATTATTATCACTGACCTACTATCTAAAGTAACAGTCAAAATTATGTAGTTTAATGATATTTCTTTTATTTTTTGTTGTAATTTTTGTTTGTCAGTTTTGAAAGTAGGAACCCAGTTAGGCTGAAGACAATTCAGTTCAATTCAATTCAGTTTCATTTATATAGCGTCAATAACAATACAAATCACCTCAAGACACTTTACAAGACCCGGCCTGAAACCCCCAGAGCAAGCATGAAGGCAACGGTGGCAAGGACAAGTTTAGTTAAAGAAGCTACTACTTCATTTTAATTTTGACAATTCTTAATACTGATGTGAGTTGGCCACAAAACTGGAACATTTCCAGTCTTAAACTCACAACAGACAAGAACCAGGATTAAACAAACTCCCAGCTATGTAACATAATTGAGATAGAAACTGGAGGTGAATTTAAAGATTATTAACCTAACTGTACTGCCTGTTGAAGTACCCTACTCTGGCTTCCCCTGCAACCTACTTCTCCTATCCCCTGTTTTGTGTGTGCAATATTTTTCAGTCCATTTTGGGTGTGATGAGATGTTGGCAATTAATGCAGTGGGGTACAGGGAAACCACAACTGAGAAAAATGACTGTTGAAGCGCAGTTTGCACTACACCCGATGACTATGGGTTCAATAGGGGGAGATCATGCAGAATGAATAATTATTGAGGAAACATGAACATGGGAGGTAAAATTTCAGCGGTTAGTAAAGGTATCACAAAGCTGAATCTCAAATGATAAAGTTAGATAGGGGCATGAGTCTGGATGCTGGTGGTGGCCGAGAAGATCTAGTTAACGGGTGGCTAAAGGAGACCTCTGATTTTCCCATCTTTTGGGATGATCATTAAGAGGTGGAGATGAGGACAGAGTGACTTTAACGCACTGGGCTAAGGGACTGATGAAGTAGTGACGCAGAAATTAAGGACAGACTGAGGGGGCCCACATTCACCTGAGGGGACGGGTCTTCCTTATTGAACTTTCAGCAAGTTTCATTTAAGTTTTGAACCAAACATTCTTGCAAATATACTTGAACTTATGTATCATGAAGAATCATGCCTGAATTGAGGAAAATTACAGTTGCATGGCATTTTTCAGCCTTAAAAGAAGCATTTGAATTGAATCAATTTGACTCAGTCCTGTGATTCTTGAATTGACTTTTTGACACCAAACCACATCAAACTCCTCTCCTAACAGATTTAAGAATGTCCAGCTCCTTCATGATGACCCAAATGGTGGCTACTGGAGCACGTCCTGTCAAAAATCTTTTCCAGTACGTTCATCTCTTCAGTATTTTAGCAATACTAGCCGTTGAGCTGTTCTTCAATGTCTCTAACATAAAAATAAATAGTATGATCATTTGTATATACTGTAGATAGCTTATAGTCCCTACATGAAATAACCTCATAACTTTTTATCTTAGAAAAATGTAGTGGAAGAGCATTTTATTTTATTGTATGAATATCCCCAGCAAGTCAACTGTGTTCCACACTCCACACAATATGAAACCATTTACCAAACACAGTGGAAATCAATGGAGCTCTCACAGGAATTAGTAAATTCATATCCAACATTCTGGGGAATGGATCAGTTTCCTGCTAACGCACTGTGCAGGAAGCACCGATCACATTATCTCTTAAAATAAAAATGGAGCACATGAAAATGACACTGACATGCCAGTTTATGCAGGTCCACCTGCTTACAACTAAATGCAGCTGTAGTAAATGCAACCAGTTCATAGGAGAAGAAGCTTACATTGAGGAAAATGTTATGCAATGCTATGTAACAAGAAAATATTGGCTCAGCTGATTTGTTCAAAATGAGTTCAGTTTATTAGGAACACCCACCTAAAAGTTAAGCCCTCCCTGTACAGCAGTCCATTAGCAAAACCTTCCTTCACAATGGTCCAATTGTTCAGATTTTGAAGTGGAAAGCTTTGTGGTCATTTTCAGAGGCTGCAGTTTGCAGTTTGAGTATAACGTCTGTGAGTGTGTTGGATGACCTCCTCCCTGAAACAGTCTCAATGAAAAGTGAACATGATAACCTCTATGAGGGAGGCTTTATTAGAGAACTGTTGCACTAGGCCTCTTTAGTTTTTGCTGGTTGCGCATAAGCATCTGCAGTCTGTTCAAACCCCGGACAGCTTCAGAAGTGGCACTGGACACCTATTGTAAAATCTTCACGCAGTAAAGCCTTTATTGTATGCTGATGGACATGGGTGAGTGAAGATTATGATTGCTACACAGAGGCTGTTGAAGTTAATGTGCGTGGAGCTGCAATCCTAGGGTTCCGGGACACGACAAGCAAACGACAAGCAAAGGCCATTGTTGTCAGATATAACTGATGGAGTCCAGCCATCACACACAAAACCACATCAAACCCACAGAGCAAGCACAAAGGCCATCGAGGCAGGAAACAGAAAATTTAGAACCCAGTATATATAGGGGGACTGACCTGCTAGAGGCCGACAGACAGAGAGACAGAAAAATAGAGGGAAGAGAGGGTATAAGATCAATATTTGCCAGCTCCCAGACTGGTTACTCTAGTTTCAGTTGAAGCATCCAGGAGCAATCTGCAGCAGCCAACCACCACAACTACTCACATCTGGCTGCTAAGAAGTTATTCGATGACATCCTGTGGTCCACTGATCAGCAGATGGAGCTTCTCTCCTCTTTGGAGAGAGGCAATTCAAGCACTACTTGTCATGTGAAGACAGTGTAATGACAGCAGTGCATTCAGTGCACTCACAGAATTTGTGCAGTTCTACCTTTGCTGAACAGGCTATGCCATCTGCAGTAGTCTGACTCAGAAAGAAATGCACTTTACTCTTCTTTCAAATTAGCATTAAATGCAATTAGCAAAACTGTCAAAATGATCCAAGACCAGCCCCAAATTAAGTTTCACTTGAAAAATAAAATTCAAAATCACCCAGCTGGGTGTGAAACCACTCAGTATGGCAACACTGACAAAGACAATCTCTGACATCCAAAATGGCGAGATCTGTCTATGGTTATAGACAGAAGGGAGCCCTATGGCTGTCACTGAAAAATAGTCCAGAAAGCAGCCATCTATGGTCCCAAAAGAAATTGTGCCAGCTCTGCACAACCTATTTGTTCAAACTAACCAATCTATCACCATATCTACACATGGACGTGGACATTTAAAATGACTGATGACAGGGTCTTATTCAGGACAGATTATAAATATTACAGCAGCCTTCAAAGTGAGAATAAAGTTTCATTATCAACTGAACATTACAATCATTATGAGGTAAGGATTTACTAAAGAACTGATCGGATTTATTGCTTTTAAACAAGTGAGCTGGCAGTGTCATCATATGTTTGCGAGGTCCACTGACACACAAAGTCTCCCAAATACGTACACTGAGATCATGTGAAGGCTCCCTACTCATCTTGGCTTCACATCCACAACGAAGCTAAGGTAAACCCCTGTCTATTATTATGTAACGGGTTTCTCTAACAGCACACAGGTCCACATCTTTCTAGCTTTGTTCCTAGATTATAAACAGGACATAGTGCTTTTGAATTGCAGTACAAAGATTTGTAGCTTCGTAGAGGCAGGTGTAGGATACTTATTGGTTGCTGACAAAACTGTGTTGGGGCGATCATCGTGTGTGGAGTGTCTGCAGTGTCGTGGTAGTACATGGCAACAGAGTTTAATGTACAGTTAAAAAGTGTGTCTCCACCAGTTTTACAGCTGAAATCGATGGTAACTGTGAAAAGAGTGGATGTCATTAGGGTTATATCTACTTGGGCTCAAAGGCTTTATATTCATGACCACAGGGTTAAACACAGGAAATGAAGGATGTCTGCTTTTTGGAGCTTTATATTCACAAAGGACAAACACTCAGAACACTTTTTTTTATTATTATTCTGTCTTGACTTTCTTAGCCCCAAATTTTTAATAAATACACAAGAGCCAATTTCCGAGGAGTCGATCTAGAGCAGCTAGAGATGGACGTAAAGCTCTGCTGCAGAAAAACAGATTAACTAATTGTGTATGTGGCTTTTATTTGGCAGGCTCCTTCAGAAGTGTTTGCTCCATGTTTAATTTTCCGCTCTTTACATATCTGTGAACACAATCCAAAGTAACACCAAGCTAATTTGCGGTGGTGATATTATATTTTTGTAATCTAATAAGGTGGTCCTGCTGTAGTGGGGTAAAAGAGAGAGAAACTGCACATATTTATAAGAAATGCAACACAAGGTGTCTAAATTCAAGGATCGAGTTTTGGTTAGAATAGTGTCTAGATAGAGTTATCTAAATAATATTTAAATGAGATCATGGTTTTCTTGTTTTGTTCACAAAAACTTAGAAATGACGTGTGCTGTACAGAAAAGGCTGCACGTAGATTTATAGACATGTAGTATACAGTGAGCGGTGAGCGGTAGGAGAGTTTTGTGAAGCACCAACATGTAATCTCTCTGTGGCTGATGTAACTGCTATTGTCTCTGCATATTACCCTCCCCATGTCCTATCAGAGCTGTTTCACCACAAGGAGATCCTTCAGAACAAGTCACACAGTCTTGTTTTTGGTTGTTGTTTAGTTTTTTTGGAAATGGTGGAAGAAAAATGTTCCTCAAACAAGATTTCCTGAGACAATAAAAAGTATATCATACTGTCTGAAGTTGTACAAACTTAATTTGGCCAAGACTAGAAACAACAATGAGCTGTAAAAGTTCTCAGGAGTGTTTGCTCTTGAATGTTTTTTACTGAGCAAAGCTATGGGTCACCATCAGCGATACTTGTAATGTGGAAATGAACAACATGCAGCATGATGAATACATCAGTATAAATGAGTCTACACCACCCAGTCATAGCAATTATCACATTCCTCACAATATCTATGAATCCCAGACCTAAGCAGAACTTTAATTCTTACGCTTAGTCTTCCTCATCCTGAAAAAAACAAAAAACAATACTTTTTGTTGTGGTGTATCACCCACTTGCTCCTTACTCCGAGTTTTTATGTGACGTAGTACTTAGAACAGATACAATCATTGTAGTAGGTGTCTAAAATCCATGTATCCATGTAAAATCCAGCATTAGCTCCTCATTTACATCATTATTAGATTTAAATTAGCTTTTCTCAGAATGTAAACAGATCAACTCACTGTTTTAATCACTGCTTAGATCTTGTCCTAACATATGGCATAGAAACTGAAGGTTTAACAGTATTTACTCATAACCATGTTTTGTCCGATCATTTCCTCATAACATTTGAATTTACAATAATGGATTACACAGAATGAAATTAGATAGAGGATGCAGATCGTATGCTGTAAGATATGAGGAGGTAATTCTTTCTTTTATTATTTTGTTCAGCGCCATGGTGAGGAAATTTGTTCTTGAACCCGTTTGTGTAGACAAAAAAAAAAAAAGAGTAGCGAGCAATCACGGAGAAGTGGGCAGCATCCGTGGGGGAGGGGGGATAGGTAGCTCGAGCTTGCTCAAGGCCAATTCATCCATGGATTTAAGAGGGATTCACATCAATGGTCCCAAGTCACCACTTTCCTCCAAAATGGAATTAAAGATAGCAGTGGTGGGATTTGAACGCCCCACACCACATTAAGCCTACCCAGATGATTTGACTGGCCCAGCAGATCTTTGCAGGAGCATTATCAGTTCATAGCAGAGAGACTGCATACTAACTTTCCTCTACAAAATACTTGTAGGCAGAGGAAGTTAGTCAGGCTTCAAGGCCAGCTTCTTAGAATACTCTGCAATTGTACTACATCCTTAATTAATAATTAACAGTTCCCAGGTACCTACACATTCTAATGTCCAGTTATTTCACTGCTTCAGAAAGAAAACAAACAGATGAGAGTGTCACCGTCTGGTCTGCAGTCAGGTTATTAATTAGCTTTTCATTTATACACTTTCAAGGATATGGACAAAAAAAACTATTTAGGCCCTCATATGCAATCACAGGCGGCACAAAATCTCATTGCTCTCGCGCTGATCCAACTATTAAAACAGCAGCTGACCTTTACTTCACATCTTTATTATTCCCCTGACTTTTTCTGATTCAAAACAAGAGCGAAGGACTCGTTATGTAGGACATTCTGCACGATGGCCTTCTGGGTGAGTCTAAATCTCTTAAGAGATATTAGACTGGAACATCAGCTTCAGTGTCTTATCTAGAGACTAGGCCATACATGATAGAAACCCTTTCTGCAGCGGGACACAGACTGAAACACAAGTAGTGTGGAATTCCACCTGTATACTTGGCAAGATGCTGTGGTTATATAAGGTTTGTGTTGTGTTCCACACGTCACTACTACAGCAGGGACGGACATATGTTCAACTGCTCTAAGCGTTGTCTTTAGAGAAGAGAGAAAAAAGGTTTCCATAGCATTAAAATGACTCATAACATCATATACTGCATCTTTCTGCCTGCAGCGTCCAGCGCACTACAGCTCTTCACAAACAGTTTGGACCAGACTGACAGCAGAAAATGATTCCTGCATGATTTCTGACAGGATACGCCGTGCCCCGAGTGCTGCAGCTCAGTAGGCAGGTAGACTGACTTCTCCTGCTGAGACATCTGGACAGCTCATTGCTTTGCATTTTTTCTTTTTTTTTTCTCTGTTTTGATCCAAGCACTGATGCTGCTTTAGCGGGAACTCACTCTAAAAATAGTTTTCTGTCACAGCAGAGTTCATGCGCTTCACAGCTCTTCTAATGAAAGAGCCCACACTTTCAACCGCTGAAATCTGAGTTTGGCAACGGCGCCCCCTTCTGGCATTGTGAGAAACTACATATGTAATTTTACTGTATCGAATGAATCCTATGAAAGGTCAAGGGAGAAACCGTACAGTGTGTGGGAAACGTGATTAATTGATGTTTACGAGCATTAGATAAAATACATGGCTGAAGAGGACTTCAATACAGTACTGGGGTATTGAATTTACTTTGTGCTTCACTACATTAGTTAATGTTACATTAGAGTGTTAACAGTCTTAAATAAGCCACAAAAAACTGTCTCTGAATTTCCTCTCTGAACTGGTAAATATACAGTACATTGTATAGGTGATAATAGTCACTTAGTGGTGTTGGTGAAAACTGAGGACGACAAACGACTCTTACCAACTCTTACCTCTGCTACATTAGGTTACACAGAAAAAAATGTGGCATATTGCAGAAAGCATAATGTATTACAGACTGAGGTAAAGTGCCATATGCCTTATACCATAAACTGTATCATATCTGATAGAGATTTGATTAGATTTGCATCAAAGTAGCCCTAGAGGCTATCCAGGTGTTTCCAACCCTGTGGAAATCCCAGAAAGCGCTTGTGGAACTATGTCCCATCTGGCTATAAACATCTTGTCATCCTCCAGGAAAAGTAGGACAATGTGACTGATGGTAGGGATGGCTGCAGTGAAACTGGGGCTGCTGAGGTTTTGGATATTAAGGGCGTTTCTCAATATGTGCTCTGTGACCAAATACTCTTCCAGTTGAATTTTGATATGCATCTGACCAAGTACAGTCTAAAAGCCTGGATATGTACTTGCCCCACCTGTTTTATGTAACTTATGTGGACTTGGTACAGCCAGATATTCCACAGTGCTGCTGTTCCAGTTCCAAAATGACTGTCCTCTGTCCTCCAGATTACGTACTTCAGAATCAAATTTGTCAAGTCCAAACTATCAAGTACACAAGTCCAAGTTTGCATACTTGGTACTGATAAACGACCATAGCAATGTCATCATTTTCACTGTGTGATCATGGTGCATGCATTTTAAAGTAAATGTCATAGCAACAAGCATAACCAACATTAAGTAATCAAAAGAATAAATAAATAAATAAAACTTAAAAAAGGACACCTTTGTGCCTAGCAAGTACACTGCATGCTCTGACCCTGCACTTGCTCATGGTTTGTTCACATTTGATCTTGCAGAAGGGAAAGAAGAACCAAACACAAACTAAACCAAGAGTTTCACTTTATTAGCTGAACATACGGCCTGCAGCAAGCGCCGTTTACAGATGAGAACATTAAAGTACTGACTTATGATAATACTGACATCTCTCTTCATACACAGGGGTTTCTAGTAATCACCATATGTAGCACTGTGGTCAAACACAGGGAACCAAAAAGGAAACTGAACTGCTACAGGAGAAAAAAACAAAATAGAAATAAAATACACAGCCAGAAACAGTATTAAGACAATGCACAAGAGACCACCAAGCTATAAAATATATTTATCTTATAGAGAGCTTGGGCTACAGCTTAATATACCACCAGGTGGCTGAGACACATTATTTTAAATGTAATTATTTGTACTGTATGATGTGGTTAATACTATGTGGAAAGCAATACATAGTGACTGCTAACAAAATAAAAGACAGTGAGAGGGTGAGAGATTAGAACTGAAGTGATTTCACAGATGATGCCTCCAATCCAGGGCTGTTCAATGAAAAAGAAACTTTTTATATTTTCTTGTTGCATTTATAGCTCATAATCATCCAGTCATCTAAACTACTTCACATACATTACATTCTGAAATAAGTTCAATTCCACAACATATAGTAGACAACATTCAACACAAACCGCTTTCAATAAACTCGGCATTAAACACTCTCACAAAACTCAACACATGGTGGTTCAATACAGCTTGACTCATGAGTTTTTTACCTGAACTGTATGTAACACAAAAGTATAGCTGATGTGTCATGCTGGGGGAGGAAGGAGAGGGGAGATAGCGGGGAGTCGTTGCTCGGTGTTGCTGCCGTATGACGGCTGTAACAGGAGGTTCTTAACTGGTCTGCTCTTCTTTCTCCAAGTCTTTGAGGGATTTGAGAAGGCGAGAGGGGGTGAAGATTTCAGTCGATCCTGAAAGGCACAAGGCATTAGTTGTTAGACCTGTAATTGGAAAAATGTAAATTCTAGGAAAGGCTCATGTTCTACCAACACTGCTGATGATCGACTTAATAATTAGATTACAACCTCGGTCTTAATTTCTTGGGATTAGTTGCTAATCTTGTTTGTAATAATTAGCCAAATTTCCCCGCCAATACCTTTATTTATTTATTTATTTGTGGTGGTGGAAGGTTTCTTTGGATTCTCTGCTTTGGGAGCAGATGATACTCCAGTAAAGATCTGCCAGTCAAATCATTTTGGTGACCTTTGCGGAGTGATGGACAAAAGAGTAAAGGTGACATAGTCATACACATGAGCTAAGCACACTGGAGTGGAATTTGTTGAAAACTAAACAGCTGTGATTGGCTGAAGGGCTATCCAATCACACACAGAGGTGTTTGTTTCTCTGTGTTGCTTGAAATTCAACCTGTAATCAAATCCAAATGTTGTGTATTCATCATCAACATCTACCAGGCTAGACCAGGCTAATATTTCAAATGTTTTATTGCCATATGAGCACCATGGAGTTGAATTTATTTACAACACAATGACTCTGATTGGATGTTGGACTAGCCAATTGTGTAAATATAATTTATTTTGTTATTTTCAAAAAACAAATTCTGGAACAATGTTAACCTGAAAGACATCAACATGCAAGATACTCGAACAAGCCAGATAAAGTAACCGATTTACGTCCATTAAGATAAACGGGTGTACAATAGTCACAAACATGCATCAGTGATACGAAAAGACCACAAAGTGGTGGAAAATTACAAAACTAAAAAGCGCATGGTGGCTTTGGAGGCTTACTGTGTGACATACCTCTATGTCTACATGGTTTATAGTGGTTTATACACTAATTTCACGAATGAAATACACCAAAATACTTTCCATTGGTAAGTTTACCAAGAGGACAATCTACTAAAACACTGACAACAACATGAGGGCTGAGGTTATTCACTTTACAGACAAGGGCAAGGGCAGCATCTGATGAAAGAAAATCAGTGACAACAAACACTGCAGGGAAACGTTCACAGGTAAGACGCTGGGAGTGCGGGCTGACATGTGGGAATACGAGGATTCACAGGGCACACAGTGACTTGTGTATTTACTTCCAAACATCTATTCACTCTGCAGGTGGCTCCTCGGTGCCCTCTGGCTGGGCGTTGGGGTCCAAGAAGTCTGGGTGCTGTAGTTCCTTTAGGTACTTAGGGGGTGTGAGGATGTGGGTGGAACCTATAGGTGACAAAATCCTGAAAGCTCAGCCACGTCTTAACCACGAAGGGCAAGGCTTTTAGTGCGATACAGAAGAGACGGGGTGTGACCAAAAAAAAAAGAAAATTTACTAATTGAAAATTTCCTGAGAAGATGAAGGAAGTCTGAACTGCAGCGGATTTAACAGGTTGTTGAGATTTCCCATAAGAAACATCAGGAAGACTTATGCACCTTTCATGCCAGCTCATCACAGTGAAAACACGAAGGTGTCCAGATCTGTCACGCTAAAGAGTTTAGTTCCATAAATGTTAGTTTTGAAAGTCAATTTGATGGTGAAATAACATTACACATGGAGTTCTGTAAATACTTTTACTTTACTTTCATCCTTTACCTCCCTACATTCATATAATCAATCACTGTTGTATTAAACCATACTATAACATCATACAATAATGACCATATCCATCACTATCATCTTAATCTTCTCCTAAGCTCCTGAATAAAGAACAGTTTAGTCACCAGACGGCAGAGCTCCCTGACTATCACTCACTAATATGGCTTGCATTTCCAAAAAAGCTGCATCCTACAACTTCATAGTCAGCCAATGTCTGTCAAACTCCTTCCCTCCACTTCCTGTGTGTACTATAATTCAGGCTCTGTGGCTGAGAGCTTTGATAGAACAAAGCTAATCCAAGCTAACTACATGTAAAAACTAATGACTAATGACTACATTAGTCTTCCTTCATCTACTGAACTTACCAATCAGTGCCTCCCACTTCCCATTGGCCTGGGTGACCTCATACATGCAGCGCATCTCACTGTATGTCATGCCCCCGATGATGAAAACAATGATCCTGGGCCCTGTCTTTATCTCGGTGGGGCCCCTGTTCTTGTGCCAGTTACCATAGCGAGCGCTGTATGGTGAGTTAAATAGAGAAGAGAATTTAGAGTAAAACACAAGTAATTTTCCATGCTTGCTACATATTTAGGATGTTTTCAATCATGGCTTCAATCAGCTTATTATTTGTGTTATCTAAAGCCTTAAGAAAAAAAACCCCACAAACCTTGATGGAGCGCTGGCCTTGGCAGATGCTTGTCTCTGGGAAATGTACGGGTACAGCTTGGGGTCAAGTTTGTCCTCAATTGCGTCCTGTAAGAAATGTAATTGTGTCGGATTATTTTGTCCCGAAAAAAAAAGTCTGTGGAGCAATAAGAAGAAAATATGGCACAAAAAATATGAACTATATTAATATTATTAATATTAATATATTAATATTAGCGAAAATGGACAAAGGTCAACATGCATTATAATAGAGGTGGCTTGAGCGGTACAGTAAAGCAGACCTCTGGAGGACACTGAAGTCCTAAATTGCTCTACATACGTAGTCTGGAAGTCAGACCAACTTTTCTCACCAACAAGTGTTGTAAAGTTGGTATATCACCAATGCAAGTGTGGTTCGGTGTCTGAGCCGCCCCACAACACAGCAGTTACAGATAAATGCCTGGTAGTATTAATCCCCAACATTAGTGTGGTGGTGTGGTCATACAGGTTGCAGGAAGGCCTCCTGAGAGGTACCTCAATGAGATCCTTGATGAGAGGAGTCCACCTGGAGAGCTGGTAGGTCTGTTCACTGACCCGCTCCTTACGATCTGGCTTCTTGGGTTTCTTGACAACAGTGCCCTATGAAGACACAAAGCAAGTGCTTACTATTTACACACAGTTTCCACTTCAGGTTGCTATTGACACCAGGTCATTATGCTCTGGAAAGTATATCTGGAGGATAAGCATGTGCAAGCACCACACAGGCATGCGAAGTGGACCACATCTACCACATATTTCTGCAGATGTACAGCACAAGGAGTACACGCACCAATGGTGTTGGAACCATACTGTATTCATTCAGATTGCTATTATCATTCTAAAGCTTTTTTTTTCAGCTGATGTTGTCGGATCTACCTGGGCCCACAGGATAGAAGGCCATACTCAAAACCATTTAATCAGGGGTAGGCTACATAACCAGCATTCTTTGGGCTACACCTTGTAGGAGCTGGGGCTATTGGGATAAGGTATAGTCACATGTGGTCAGTGCCCCACTGCGCCACCACAGGTTTCCGAGCAGGTAACATACTCCACAGACAAAGCAGATGAATGGTCCATCAACTGTCCGCAAATTAGATGACCAGAATCTTAAATAAGCATTAGATCTGACACACCTTATACAACAACTGCCAAGTATGCTTAAAACCGAATGGGCATTTTCCATATATATACAAAATACAGGACAGTTGAAGCAAGATGTGCTGTGACAGCTTATGACATTACAGCGAGTTCCTCGACATAGACAGCTCACCTCAGAAACAACGGGAACGCCCATGTGTGCCATGTTGGAAATGATGTCGCTGTCCTCTGGTGGGATGCTAGCATGCTGGAGGAGCTTACACAGGTTCTCCTCAGTCACACCTGACACAGACATGCAGGCACACAAACACATGCAGCATAGAGTTTCAGCACCTCCATGCAAAGCATAGACTCATGACAGCATGCACACATATAAAAGCATGCATGGAAAAAACCTGAGAATGGATTAGCACTAAAAAGCCAGTGTGTATATATTTCATAAACTCAGTCACTGTGCTAGAATACCAGAGCTCAGACTTGGGTTAAACCATTCAACGTGTCTGAGTGGCCTGTTATTAAAATGACAGCAATAGGACAGTGGATCTGACCGTTCTTATAGAAGATGTAGAGCAGGATGATGCGGATCTTGTCAGACACGCTCACATTGGCATCCAGTAGGACGGGCACAATGAGCCTCATGGGATCCTTGATCTTTTCTCCCTCTGCATCTGTGCCCATTGCCAGATCCTTAGAAATATCAGAAAACAGAAATAGTTAAAGCACTACTATTCGACTAGAAAACAAAACAAATCAGATCATCATTTTTTTCACATATGGTGGATTCTCTGAGATTCGAGAGAGTTTTTAAGCTCATATTTGTTAACATTGTTAACCAGCAGCCTTGGAAATATACCAAATTATATATTAAAAGTACCGTCTGCGCTGTATTTGGTATATAATGCAGGTCACTGGATCACTCAGTCTGGATATTTATCTGCAGACACTGGTGATTATGCCCCCGAAAAAGTCAGTCACAGATCAGCTTAAAGACTGAAATGCCACGTCATATGTTCACATTTAGCTGAGTTATGAATCTGAGAAGAACTTCAATGTCGACCCAGTCTGGGTTCACATCTGCGCTACTGCTGAGCTCCATCAGCTGATTTGCAGGTCAAACTACAACAACTCCCTTCCCATTGTGTTGCAGAGCTCTTGCATGTCCTCTTCATCCCTGACATTTCTTTGATTGAATCTTTCCTTCTGTAACCTTACTTCCCATTCCTCAGGGTGGGCACATGGCCAGATTAACCTTTTATAGGGGGAACCCAGGGCAAATAAACTGTCACTGGGCCTCAAATGATCCTCATGACTCCTGTCAGTTTAATTATTTCACCGGAGACACAGCAACTACCCTTGGCAAAGTGATGAGTACTTGACGGAAAATCAGTGGCAACAACCAAAGGGCGCTGTGACCTGCCATAGTGGCACATACGATGACATTTAAAAATGTCTGTGTCAGAAGTTTCTACATCTCTAAAAATGATTCCAAACTGCAGCAGATTGAAACACAAGTCCTGAATGAAGACAGAACACCTGGACAAATGAATGAAACTGAAACGTTATACGTGCACATTTATTCAAGAAAATATGTGAACCCTTGTTTTCAGTATCTGCTATGGCTGTGCAGCAATAACACCAACTGAATGAACTGCAGGATGAGTGTGAGTTACCTGTTCTACACGACAAAGTTTGTCCACAGTGCCCTGGTAGCGGTTCATACAATCCTCTGCCAGGTGGAGATGGGTTGAATACTGAGTTCAGAGAAGGGAAATGCAAACAGCAAGGTTAAAGAAGCAAACATTTCAATCTGAAAGTTAACAGACAGTTAGCCTACAGGTTTTGTGAGCTTCTGTCTTCACCTTCTTATTAAATTTTTATTATGTCATAGGCACTGTGTAATTTCATTTGAATGGTTGTTTGATAGAGCTTTGAATAGATCACCACGATATATATTCACACAGCACGGCCACAGGACAAGTATATAGATGTACAACTCTAATCCTGAAATCTTTAATACACACTGTAACTTCACAGCTCTGCTGTTTGCAGCAGTGACATAAAAATCTCAAAAGGTGAATAAAGATACTGAAATATGTAACTAAATATGTATTTCATTTACAGGCTACTTTATTAAATAATTTCCTTTGTGAGTTCTTGTTTAGATTGATTTCTTATTTAGTTAGTTAACAGCTGCAAGGTCAGAATATTTTAAAGGCTCTTGTTACTAATGAACAGGCATCACTTCTGGATGGCCTATTGCCAGTTGGATGTATTTACAATTTTAAAAATGAGACACAATTTTGCCACTGGATGAATGATACATCTGAATCTGACCAGGATATAGGTAATTATCACTGAGTTGGTCCAAACGGTTCTTGGAGCTTCAATAAAGGAACTCCAACTTGTTTGGATCCGACTTAAGGGAACAGCTAGGCAAGGAGGTTCTGCTGAATCACGTGTTGTATCTGCACTGAGTTTGTTCTGTTCCATCAAGTGACATACCTGTCATCGTGCTTAAAATAGAACACAGTTAAATACTGTATAGCTGCTGTACAGGAACACATTGTCTCCTACCTTGCTGAGCTCTTTCTGATACTGAGGCATCTTCTTCAGCATCTGGGACAGTTCCTTCATGGTGGTCTGAAAGATGGAGTGATACAAGCAACAGCTAAGCTCTCTCAGAATCTTTATTGTACACGTTGTTAGACACACAGAATTTGTTCTCAGCATTTAACCTATTAAATCTATTCATACACACAAACATAGGCACTCCAGCAATGGACTTTTTTCTTTCTGTCAGTCCAACAACTACAGTCCAGTCCTGCTTCTCTAACCACTGGGTCACAGCTGGTGCAACATTTTCTCCATGAAGTTACTAGTATTAGAAGCAAACATGTAAATTTTAACCAGCAACATTGCAAATAGACATTATAAAATTAGGCACTAATAAGATAAGATACCAAATGGTGCTGAATGAGTCAAAAGACTAAAAACAAATCTCTGTCTTACAGCTGACAGAGCTGCTCACAGCTTACAGCCTCCAGCAGGCTGAGCACCTGATATTTGAGGAATATTTGTGTGGTATAGCTATTTTAAAACAAAAATATGATGGAAATTCCAATTGTTTGTTATTTTCAACTTGCTTTTCATTTGAGCGAATGCGTGGATTAAATTACATGCACAGGAGGTTTCAAGTCTCCACAAGCCATTTGTGTACACTGCAGATATTTATGGTGAAGACCAAGTATCTGCTAAGATTGAGCTATGATTTTCACAATAAAAGCTCTGTTTAGGCCTCCAGCTTACTACAGTACTTGGCCAAGAAGCTGATTCTGTTTTCATTAAACAATGTTTAAGACTCCAGCACACAATTCAGTTGTAGATGCAACTGAACCGCGGGAGTTTCAGCAGCAGATCTTGTGTATATAACAGTGGCTTGTTAGTGTGTGTTGCTCCAAATAGATACTATAGACAGAACAGATACCTGTCATCTTCTGATGGCAGTGAAGAGAGTGCTAGTTTAAATGATAAGCAGTAGTTAGACTTGTAGATTGTGGTTTTCAGCAAAACCTATAAGAAGATACAGGCTTTTGGCCCTGCTGCTGAAAATCGATGAGCACTGCTGCTTGATACTTTAGCTCTCCTTTCACGTCTCTGTGGCTATGTGAATGATAGCCATGAGCAGAAACACAGAGACAGATCCTGAAACCAGAGCAGAGTGATTCACTGTGTCCTCTACCTTTTCTCCAGTGTTCATTTTTTTGCTGGCGGAGAATTCTTTAAGGGAACGAGTCACCGCCCTGCACAGAATAGGACAACAAACAAAGGGATAGTGCATTGTGACTGCTGTGTTTCCATGCTATTAGTGTGCATGTGTGAGCAGGAAAGTCAATGCCACTCACGTGGACACCTCAGCAATGTGTTTGTGTCTCAGCGTCAGCCACAGGTCGTCATCCTCATCCAGTAACACCTCCTTCATTCTGGTCTCTCCCATTCCACTGGTTTCAAACCTGACAGAGAAGGGAGAGAGTTTTACACACTGCACTGTTCGTCTGCATCCAGAAAAGATTGTCTTCACTTCCCCTAAATTAATCTTTACTTGTAGACGTCGTTCTCGATGCCCAGCAGGTCGTAGGCCATGGCCTGCAGGGTGAGCTCGTGCAGGAGCGGTGACACGGGGTCGAAGCCACGATCCAAAATGATCAGCTGAGAACGAGACTTGTCTGGACCCTTGAGGAATCAGAGCAGACACAAAACACTGCTTAGACTGGAAAGTATTGATTCACTACAGCCAAATTACACAGGATCATGAAGTTCCTCACTTGGCTGACAGAAATATCCACATCCTGTTAGGAAAATGACATTACACATTATTTATTTTTATTGTGGGAAGTGAGCCTGTCCTACCTCTAAGGAGGTTATTTTCAGATTATTTTATTCAGCCATACTGTGTAGCAACAGACAAATGTGTAAATAAGCTCAGGCTGCAGTATAGGAGTTAGTAGACTTTTTCATGGGAAGCGTCCAAGCTAGCTCCTTTGATTAGAGCATGAGAGCATCTGTTAATAGATGATGTGCTGTTAACTGCAACCTGGGAGCTGATTGTTTCTTCTTTTGCTGCCATGGCAACAAAGATTTTGAAATATTATTAGACAGACTTAATCTGGTGTCATCAGACTCAGATCTTATCAGAATATGAGTCTGATAACCCTCCATTTAGATTCCATCATGAGGCAACTGCAAGCAGTTGCTAGTCCTCCAACCGATCAGAGCCATTGTATTGTAAACACATTCAAACCAGTGATGGTCTGATGACGTTACTCTCCTGTCCATCACCACATAAAGTCGATCCATATGATTTTATTGGCCTGGCAGATATTCACCGGAGACTAATCAGTTCCCAACGTAGTGACTCCAGACCAACTAACCATCACCCTAAAATATTATGTGGGTGTGTGACATCGGGCCGGCTTCTGGATTCGTCCATTATCACTTCTAGATTTTTTATAGTAGGGTCCACAACAGGGTGCAGGGAACTCAGGTCCATATGAGCCTCACAGGCACCACTAGACCTCAGTTCTATTCTCCGTGAAGTTAAGGGAAGTTTAAGGCCAATCTCCTTTTTGTTGTCCCCACGCAATGATGCAATGAAACTGGACTCATAAATAGTTTCCTACAGCGATGACGTCAGTTCCTGCAGTTATTCAGCGTGAATTTACTTCAGTCGGTGACAATTCTACAACTGGTAAATTACTAAATTAAATAATACTAGGACCTGTGTTCTCATTAACAGGACAGAATGACAGATGAAACACTGCAGCAAAACTAAAATGCATTTTTACTTTGACTCTTTGACTTTGTGAATTAGAAAGTGAATAACATCCTTCCAGTGAGTCAGTGACGCTGGTGTTATTGAATCTCTTGTAAAAATAGAATAGAACTGATATCCATTTCAGTCACACCAGAACGTTTTGTGCTAAGCAACTTTGCAAAAAGTTGCAAGTTGCAGCCTGATAAAAGATACAGCACACTCCCAGTACAGGGTCCTCCTAATTCTGTGGCATCTTTTATCCTCAATCCTTCTGCCATTGAGGTTAAAACCTCAAGAGCATATAAAACTTTACTCAGTCACAACTGGAGCTTAACCAAATGAAATTTATCTCACTGTTTTATTAAGTCATTTAGTGGTGACACATTTGACCTGTTCTTCTCATCCATCAGTAGTTTAGTCAATCAACCCGACCGCCCTACCTCTCCCATGGTGGGGTCATCAGCCTTGTAGCCATCCAGCTTCTCCTGCAGCATCTGGGCCAGAACTGCACAGTCTTTGTACTCCCTGAACCAACAAATACACACATATGCAGCATTACACACACGATAAAACACAGCTTAAGGATGTACGTATGCAGTCTGGATCATTAGCAGGGGAGGTTAACAAAGCCACAGTTCAGTTTCTTGGAAGTGAGGTTAAATGGAGTGCTTATTCATAGTCTGTGTTTTATCTATTGATGGTTTGTGGCTCATCCCCTATTTGAAATCCAAAATATCAACTGCTGCAGACGGGGTCACTGCTGCGACCAGCATTCCTCATGTGTGGTAAAATTATTTTTTCAATTTGTTCTGGTTCTGGCTGTCTGAGGACCAGAACCTGTATTACGCCTATGGCAGTCATCACATTTTAAATAAAACTGCTTTTCAGACCAAGTTACATTTGTCATCTACAATTTGTAGAAAAAGGTACAGAAGAGGCCTCCACTTGTACACACTGGGTTAAAAAAATGTGGCACACTACTCTCAGTGTTTTCAAAAAATAATTTTGGACATGTAGACATCATGTTTGTTTACGTCAGTCTAACCCAAACCCTTTAAAATGAATTCTGTAGCAGGACAACAAGACCAATCATACTGCCAGAGTCAACTTTGGTTATAATGCAGGACTGTGATTAAAGGCTATAATTGAATTCCCCCTACAACCCCACTCCATACCTGTATTACACCTATGTTAAACAAAAAGATCTTGGAAATGAGTTGCTGTTGCCAGTCTCACCCTCTGTATCGAACTCCAGGATACTCTTTGAGTGTGGCACAGAGGGTGGCAATTTGTTCAGCGCAGCGCTCCAACATGTTGTTTTTCACATCAACCTTAAAGGGGCTGTAGAAGTCCTGAAAGGCATCCACTTTATCCAGGGAGAAGACCTGAACACAGGGGATAGAACAGAGAAACAGCCTGAGGTTCAACTTCAGCTTCAAACAGCCCCCTATCTTTATCAATGCTACACTGGTGGTCTAAGCTGGATTGTTTTTGATACAGTTTTACACCAATATGTGCATGTAATATGTTTTAGTGTCTGTCCTATGATGGTCTTAATGATGTTTCCACATTTTTAGATTATTTGGGTTAGAGAACAGCTCACAGTAAACCATTAAACAAACGCTGGTCACCAGAAGGCTGACACTAATTAAACCCTCTTCCACATACACTTCCACCAACACATGCATCCATCTGTTACGGACTCCATCACATGATAACAATCCCTGTGTTGTCTGCTGTGGCACATATTGTCTGTGCTACCATTGGCTAAGGGTATGACCCACTGATCCTGTCAGCCAATGAGGTAAAGGGATGAAATGAAGGTGGGGGGCAGGGCTGGTATGATGTGTCCCTTCCTCTCAGGATTAAAACTATGGGACAACAGCAGAGGATTGACAACTAAAGCTGATCTAACACAAAATGCTGATCCTCCCTCCACTGAGGGAGAGGTGGCGGAGGTGAGCACATTCTTTGTAGGCATTCATATTCCTTTGGTTTGTTTAGGAGACAATACACTGAATTTACTACGTGAGCATGAGGCTGCCTTTTCCTCACCTTTGCTTGTACAGTTGTCAGCCCACCCTCAAATGGAACACTCATACTGGAAAATACTATTAAAAAATATGCCAATATTTTAACAGAAAAAAACTTGCTTCTATCAGTGTTGAGCAGTAATGCATTACTGATGTTTAAGTCGGTCAGTAAAGTTGTAATTTGTTTATATTACACCAATCTTACACTTAGATTACTAATCCCAGTATCACCCTATGGCTTCAATATGAGGGAGCTGGCCTGTTCACTGTTTTAACTGAGGCATTTATTTGGTAGTTTGGGCCTGACAAGTTCGATTCTGTACAAACGCTAGAATACGGGAGGTCGCAGGACAATTGGAACAGCTGAGTACTCAATGAAACTTGCCAGACACATCCTTGATGAACAGGGAGGGGCAAGAATATAGTTCAAATATGATGGAGAGCTCTTACCAGCAGGTGGAAGTGGTGTGTATTTGTCATTCATGAAGTGATAGCTGAGAGGTTATTATTAGCTCAGAGGCTAAGAAGCTAGGAAGACCTACAAAGCGTTACTACAGAGTTCGCCTCTCCTTAATCATGCTGATAAGTTAGTCCATCCATTCTAGAAGATCAATGTTGTTGTGAATATATTCATTTATTTGAATGTTCTGATTAAATGGAAAAGTAAAAGCACCTTGTTGGACACACCTTCTGAACGGTGTCAGCCTATGTTCTCTACTAGTACATCTAAGCTAAACAGAAGGATCTGCTGAATCACCTGAAAGGCTGCAGAGTTCAGAACAGATTGTAAATATTATATTTTTAATTTTTTTGACATTGTGCTGTCTTACCTGAGATTCATAGGGCAGAAAGGCGATGTGAATCTCAGTCAAGGCCTTCATGGCTTTGGAGGCGCGGGATTTGGTCAACAGTCCAAACAAGGAGTCTGGTATCGCTGTAGGAAATATTTGTGGTTAGAGAAAAAATTTTAACAACCAAAGTTGCTTCAATTAAAAAAAAATGAGCTGGTCTGGCCACTAAAGTGAGTATATCTACAGTGATGAATGCACAGAGTGGGTTTGAATTTGTTGTTGGTGTGGACTCGGTTTACTCACTGTCAGTGAAGAAGACGTGGGCACCTCTGTATCTTGGAGACTGAGGATTTCTGAAGTCATCAATCAGACCTTCAACAGACTAAAACAGCAGAGACTAATATTTTAGCGTATAAACTTGTGTGAAACCGTTTGGCCAATTCATCACTTCATGGTGAGTTAATTACAGAACAGTTAAATTAACATTACACATCTTGGTTTTAAAACACAACTTCTGCAATGTTTGCACATTACTTTTAGACTTTTGCACAGATGGCTAAGCACATTTGAGCACACACAGACAGAAGAAAACACTTATGGAAACAGTGCCACTCTTCCTGTCTTATCACCGACTACACTGCTACAGTATTTCAGTCTTGACTACCAGTGTGAATCTTTGCTATTTTTGACCTTGCTGTCAATGACAGCAGCTACTCTGTCTGAATCTGTGTTTTATCATGAAATTACAGCCTAAATGTGCAGAAGGCAAGTTACTGCTTATTTACAAGTCATTACAATTTGTATGTGAAGTGGCATTATCAGCCCTGGAATGCCATGAATTTTTAGGAGTGAATGATTTAATGAATGGAGATGACTTCTGAAAGCATTTGAATATAAATACTGAAAAAACAGAATATAAGCAGTCTTTAGAGGCGCTGCATCATTACCTCGTCTGAGGGTGTGATCAGGTAGATGGCCTCCATGGTGGGCAAAGGCTCACGCTGCTTGGTTATGTCTTCTACAACTAGAGTGCACAGAAAAATGGTGATGAGCAAATAATTAATCCATCAGGTTGATTTGACTGCCATGGTACCCTGAGTAGCCAAGAACACATTTTAGGCTTCTACAATCATTCCTAATGTCAAACTTAATACACATGCTCTACGATTACTTGACTTCTGGGACCCATGGACGCG
The DNA here is from genome assembly GCA_005024645.1 of Planiliza haematocheilus. Classification (NCBI taxonomy): domain Eukaryota; kingdom Metazoa; phylum Chordata; class Actinopteri; order Mugiliformes; family Mugilidae; genus Planiliza; species Planiliza haematocheilus. The sequence continues at coordinate 3,113,714 of SRSE01001198.1, read as the reverse complement.
GCCAAAGAATGTTTTTTTCTCCTTCGTGGCGCTTTGTCAGGCCTTCACTGCACTCTGTCTCTAAATGTTGTTTACCTGTGGGTCTCTGTGCCTTTGGTTTGGTCTTCAGCAAATGAAATGCATGCTTTCGCAATGTGTTTTGAGGCAATGTCCATCTGCACTGTGAAGCCTCTTCACTTTATGGTAGACTTGGATAATGCCTAACTCATGAAGACTGTTCTTAGTTTATCTGGACGTTGTGGAGGTTTTTTTTCCAATACCATGGAGAGGATTGTAAGATCATCTATTACTGCTGTCATCCATGGACTTTATAATGGATATTCTATGGTTTTAACAGTGTGTGGTTTCAGACACTCCCCTAACATCCTTGTGTTAGGTAGTATTGGAGTGATTAGCCTAGCTTAGCATCAAGTGTGAAAGCAGGGGCTAACAGCTGCAGGAAAAATACACACCAATACATAGCTAACTAAAGAACAATATTCAGTCCGAGTCTATCATGAGATTGCATCCAATTAGAATTGTGGAAAATGTTTTGTTACAACTTAGGATGTTGCCTATAACTTGTAGTTTTTATCTATAGAACATGTAAAAGTATTGGTGCTCTTGCCAAAACACTTTCACACTTAAATATTCCTATTAGTATGTTTCACTACATATATACACTGCAGTACTGTTCTCTTTCCCATTGGTCCCCTAGAGTGAACCACGATTGTTTCTCTTCCCTTGACCTGGGTGGTCATACTTACTGGTGATTCCCTCTGACATGATGTCTGTCATCTTACAGCAGGAAGAAATCATCCTCATACTCAGCTTGTCCACCACCAGCACCTACAACACAGGCACAGCTATTTCAGGGTCAGGATCAAACTGAATATGAATAATGGGTGGCCAATGTGAACAGAAACTTTACCTTCCATTTTCCTTTTTCTCTTGCCTTCTTGATGACATTGTTCATTATCTCTGTAAAAAGGATATAACTTTAGTCAGGGCTATGATGGGCCACGTAAATCCACAGATGCAGTGATAGCTCTGATTAAAAGAGTCTCTTTTACATTCATTCTCTAAACAGGATGTGTAAACTAGATTCCACTACACGGTTCCAGTTGACTTGTGCATTCTTGAAAGAAATGGCAATAGCTTAAAATACTGTACTTGCTGCAAATATTAAGTATATAAGTAGAAAACTGTACTCCAACTAGAATCTCTCTGCAATATAAAATAAGATGTAAATGAAATAACTAAGCAGCAGCCGTTGTTTTGAGCGAGTCAGAAAAGAATTACCATTGACTGAAGCAGGGTTTTGATGCACAGTGTGCAGTTTGACAGACAGGAGGCATTTTCATGCACTGCTGACACAGGTGAAAGTTCCTTCCTTTTGCTCAAAGAGTTGAATTTCATGCATGACTAATTTGTAAATGTTCACTCCTGATTCAGACTGCCATTCATTGAGCAGTAAGTTCTGTATATTTATTGATTTGTTCAATCATTTTTTCTTTTGTGTATAGGACATCAGTAATTCTAAACACTTTCTCTGTGGCATTGTTTCATACATTGTCCCTGGCAATGAATTTTTATAGAGCTGATTTCAAGTAGGACCGGTCAGTAACCATATTCTTAGCATGTTAATACCCTATCATATAAATTGACTTTAAATCTCAAAGTCCACTTTACTGTCAGTTCTGCAATATGACTAACACTGTATTGAAATGTTTCTCTCAGACCCACGTCAGTTAGATATGAACATCTATAGATGGATAGATATCCTTTATTGTCCCATAAAGAAATACATACCATACATTGAACAACAGTACATGATATCTCTGCACTCAGGATTGCACTCAAGGTTTAATGGGGCAGATTATAGGTGAAATAATAGCGGAGGGTACGAGGCTCTTGTTAAAGCCCACCGGACCATCAGAACCCCCCTCCCCAACCTGCAGGACATTTACACCAAACGTTGCAGGTTAAAGGCCAAGAAGATCCGGACACTCTCTCTTCTCTCTACTGCCATCAGGCCGGCATTTCCGATGCCTGAGGACAAAGACTGAGAGGCTGAAGAAGAGTTTCTATCCACACACCATCCGCCTGCTCATCTCTGAGCCTTAACCGGACTTAAATATCACTGTACTTTATTCCTGCTAAATACTGTAAATGTATGTACATATATATCTATATCTATATGTCTATATTTTTATTGTTATTTTTTTATTTTATATTTTATTTCTCTATCGGTGTACATTACACTTATATTGCTTAACTTGTGTGCAACTACTGTTTACTGTAGTACTTAATTTTTTTTTTTTTACTACTGGTTGCAAGTACAATAATACATCACTGTGCATTGTACTATGTATAACTGTGCATGTGACATATAAAATAAAACCAGATAGATAGATAAAAAGCTAAAAATCAACAATAAAAAATAGAGAACTAAAAATAAAAACACAAAAAAGTGACGAAAGAAACCACAGAACACTCATGCACTCAGGGGCTGCAGCAACATGCGTCCACCTACAACGGTGCCAAGACTTTGGAGGAGACTGGTTGATTTCGTTTTCTGTGTCCACTGAATGGTACTCCAGTTGCCCTTGTTTTCAGCTTTTTTGTGGGGGCATATAATGTACAGATAATAAACACTGCATATGGTCCATAGGACATGTACACAAAAATCACTACTGAAGGAAGACACATGATACTGAAGAATACTGAAGAATACTATGTATTTAAATTGTAGTGCCAGTCTATCATTGATGATCCAGTAACACTCCTACAAACTCTGGTGGCAGTCATGTTATTGATCAGCACCAGACCTTCAAACACTCACTGTTATATGCGGTTCATCTACTTTAAAACACCTTTCCGTTAAATCAATTCTGGAGTCACACTTCAATTATTTAGCATAGACAGAGGTGAGAAGTAACGAATCTGTACTTAAGGTTATTTTTCTGGCAACTTCTTACATTTACTCCCTACAATTGTACACAAATATCTGTACTTTCTACTCCTTCGACTGGAAAAACAGGCTCGTTACTTTTTTAACCTCCACGGATGACAAGACCTTCACCTTCACCTGATGCTGAAGGTGCCTGTTATCAGTCGATGGAAATTCAGATGGAAATTCCCACAAACTAAGCCTAGAATTAGACCGATTGTGTCATATTTATTAAAAACACATGCCCACAATTATAAAGGGAAATACCCTCCACAAAAATTCAGATATGGTGTGGTTTCAGTTGCTATCATTAACTTTTGGAGCATTCTTTGGAACAACCTAATAACGCTTAATTTATTATTAAAAATGATCCAGAGGCACATGCAGGACCTCTCGTCACTTCAGTCTAGATTCTGGTTCTGCTAGAACGGGTGAATTGTTTCATTGATGGCAAAATCATTTTTACTTTCACTTAAGTACATTTCAGAGTCTGTACTTTCTTATTTTTACCTGAGTAAAGGAGCTGACTCAGTACTTTTACTTTTACCAGAGTATTATTTTAAACAATTATCCATACTTTTACTTGAGTACAGAAAGTGAATACTTTTGCCACCTCTGGGCTTGGAGCATCTGATCAAGATGAGCTTGTTCCCTACACAGACAGACACATTCAACTCTACATATAGGGTCAGTATCTCAGCAGCCTGTTATTTTACAGCAAAGTGATCCGTTTCAGAAGGTTTTGTGGTTTTTTTAATAAGATGTAGTTGTTCACACTGTGAGCAGTGGGAAGATGACTGTGTCACCTCAATGGGCTCATCTGCAAAAGGCTACTGATTCAGTTAATGAAGCAGTTGTTAGTAGAGATTTGTTTGTTGTGGCTCTACTTCTGATCTTAGCTGATTTTGTGCTATCTGTGCTATCTCCCACTGTCAGAGTTCCGTTTATATACATGTATTAGTTAGTAATGAACAACCTGATTGACGCTTAAGTAGAATTTATTTGGTAACATGCACTACAGAGTCCAACATGTCAATAGTATTTCAATTTAAAGAAGGCTGGGATTATTACTAAATGGACAATTAAAAATGCAGCTATTTCCCTTCCATACTGTTGAAAGAGGATACAAAGGATGTGCAATTCATTCACCACAATAATTTAGCATCCAGATTGTGCAAATCCTCTTCCACAAGTGTTAAAGTGTTTCAACTGAAAACAGACAACTGAGAATAAAACTGGACAGTCCTCCAACCAATGAAAGCTATTTTGTTCAAACTAAATCAACTCCATGGCACTCAGATGATGTGTATGACTGCTTTTACTCTTCTGTCCATCACCTCATTAGCCTAAATAATATGACTGGCCCAACACATCGTTGCCAGAGCATAATCAGTTCCCTTCGACTTATTAAATGCTAAGAAGGACTCCCTGATTCTCAGCACGGGGTCAATCCCAAGGTACAAGTCAAACTAATGACGGTCAGGCAGCATTTTACAGTTTCAGGGTGCTTGTGTTGACGAGTATCATCCCCGTTTTCCATCACTGGTGGTTTATGGGTGCTTTCACAACTACAGCATTTTTACAAAAGTGGGACATTTTTCCCTCTTGTCGTTTTGCTTGTTCTGGTGTGAACAGAACAATATCACTCCGTTCTGGAACTAATGAACCAGGCAGAAATGGTTTGAGAGGCTGGTCTTAACATGATTGCAAACACTCCCTGGAACAGTTCATTTACAGTGTTCAAAGATGTTACCCACAGGCCGATATGACAACCTTATAATAACATAACAAAGTAGCTCTTTGAAAGAGTACACACCACAGAGAAGTATCTGTCTCTCATCGTATATCATGTTGTTTTCCACATAGTCTAGATGCTTGGTCAAACTTAAGATGTTGTTAATATTCAGAACACTGGTACAACAACCACAGATCTACATTAAATGCCAGGAAGCACACTGGGCGTTGATGCTCTATTTCCAGTTTGATTATTTGCTGTTATACTGAAATCCAGATTTCTAGCTTGTTGGTGTGAATCACAGGTGTGAAAACACAGTAAGTGTCAGCCCAGACTATGAGACTGATCCTGAAGCGACTCAGTGCTGGGAGGGACACGCCCACAGCAATGACTGCCTCTAATCTGCTCCCAATCCTCTTACCCCATCCACTGCTCCCCATCGCTATTTCTGGGCTGTTTCTGTGTCAGCGGATGTGACATCACGGGGGAACAGCACACACACACTGACACACAGACAAGCACTCATCCTTCAGAATAAGTCAACAAGTCCCATTTCCACAGAGGATCTCAGCGGTGCTCCTATGGTTTTATAAGCACATCACCGTCAAACTGACGCAATATGATAATATGAAATCCCACATTGTCCATTCGGTTCAGTTAGCTTATGTTACTAGCGGTAAGTATATAGTGAATTCCATGAATGGTTGCGGTGGTACAACTAGTAAACAGGATTAGGTGAAAGTGTTTGACAGGCAGCATCAACAACAACAGGCTACTGCTGCTACAGAGTGAGCTGACTTATCTAAATTAGATTGTAGACTGGATAATAGACTGTATTATGCCACTGCAGGACAGGAACTCCTCTCGTTGCATCAACACTGACTCTTCTATGTTAAACAAATCTGTCTTCATAAATATGGGATTATAGGGTACTTAGTCAAAACTCTGATCTGATTAACCATTAAATCTGTTCAATTTACTAGTAGAGCTACAATGTAGGGTCATGAGATTTTCTGTGACAGAAAAAATGAGATTGAAAGTGTGGATGGCTGGAATACACCAAACCGACAGTAAAGAAGGGTCAAAGTAAAGGTTGCCCTTAAACACATAGCAAAAGAACCAACAGCCTGCTGGTATATACCTTCTGTGCCGAATGGAAGGAAATAACTGGGAAGCTTCTACTAGCTGGGAGGCTAGGAAAAGCTACAAACTGTTGTACAACTGCCCACAGTTCATCATATTGTTGAGGAAATATTTGTGTATGTAAATGTTCAGATGTGTACGAACTTCTCAGCTTTGGTTAACTCTCTGTTTAACTACCCGTGCACTGGTTCTCCAACTGAACAGTCAGCTGCAGAGATGAACAACATGTTCAGCAAGCTGAATGTTCCGAAAAGCTGCAGACAGGTATCTGACTGATGGAAATGGTGCTGGAAAAAATAGGGCCTGTCACCAGAAAATGACCAACTGTTGTCTTGGTAAGTAACAACACTTATAAAGAGGCTGAAAGGTAAGGGGCAACCTGAGGTGATTCAGGGTGCCTGCTAGGTGGCATCCCTTGAGAACACCCAGAACATGCTGGAGGGATAATGGGTCATATCTGGTATTTGAGCTCTTTTTAAAACCCTTAAAAAGGAGCTGGCAAACTTGCACCAGCTCTAAACTGATTGCTTGCACTCTTGAAGTCTGCAAATCAGCTAAATTAGGTTATTTTAGAAACATACACTAATACCGCATGTTTATTCGAATAAGCATCTGTATTGGTATGACTCTCAGTCGCTACAAGGGTCCATTTTCAGCCAGGAAGCCAGCCCAGCTTGCCCCACCTACAAACTTATTGTGAGAGAAAGTTGGTGAGTCTCTCCGCTGGAAACCAATTATGCTCCAGCAAAGATATGCCACAAATCAAATCTCCTGGGTGGGCAGTGATACACAGAAGTGGTAACAGCGACATAGTCTTACATGTCTTCTGAGGGCAGAGGCTGATTAGTTGGATTACTATCCATATGCGTGCAAAGGTTGTTTTTTTCTATCAGTTGAGAGCTGCCCCATCCCAGTGGCGTGTTACCATTGCTCAGTTCTTATATTCTGATAAGAACCAAGTCTGGCTATGCCACATTAGGACTTATTTTAGGACACTATCTAATCTAACAGCTTCACAGAAACCAATTTCCAGAGGATTCATAAGATCCCAGTTATATGAGACCTCGGTATTCTGAGTTACAGACTAATATGCCAGGACAACATTGTTGTTTTTATTCAGGGTGCACCTTAATACTGTTATATCATAGCTGTACCATCATCTGTCCTGGTGTAACTTTGGCATTGTTCAGAGTCAAGATTATTAAATAATGCTCCAGTTCTCTTACTTCTACTCTTGGTCGGCACATGATCTTAAGTATATAGATATCTATAATATTCCCGTTCATTTGCTGAGAACCATACAAATGACAGAGCTTGAACAAAAACTAATGTTTTAATTATTTTTGTCTTAACTATGGATTACGTCACAATTCATTATATGAATAGCCTGGAAGCCAGCCTCATATTGTGGTGGAAAATTTGGTCTAGAGTCTTTCTGTTTGTTGCTGATTGCTCCATCAAAGATCTGCCAGATCAATCAAATCCTTTGGACAGGCTTCATGTGGTGATGACTATCCTAATGTAAACAGAGGCACTCTTTGCTATATATCAGTCAAAACACGCCCCATAATGAAATCCAGATGTGTTGTCCTAAGTGTTAACAGACTCATATTCTTATAAGAGCAGAGCTTGACTACACCAGGCTATTATGTGACATGAACTGTAGTGAAGAACTACAGTAGGAGGACATATGAAAGAGATTAACAAAGGCATAAGGACCTCCATATACATGTTTACCATAATAAACATAATTAAGGTTACTAATCAGTCAAGGTTAAAGGAGCAGATAACTCAGGTGAACCCAACCTCCCCTTACACAACCTTTGTAAATTTACAGCATAATAAAAAAAGGGATAAAAATTTGATTGAACTGAAACTTACATCTTGGAAATAAATAAATAAATAATCAAAAGCTAAAAATATATAATTTGCAGATATATAACACAGCTTATCCTGAAATTTGCTTGCCATGCTCCATAAACCCCAGTTTATATTGGTTTAGTTATCAAGAACTGTGAACTAAATCAGCAGCAGAAGTTGGAAGTACAGTACAAATACTTTGTTACTGTACTTAAGTAGATTTTTAAGGTATCTGTACTTTACTTGAGTATTTCTTTCTCTTGTTCCCATAACTTTTTACTAGAGGGGGGAAGTTGATGGTGGACTACGCTAACAAAATTAGACCAATCGCATCATATTTAGTTTCAAGTATGGCGTGGTTTCAGTTGCTATCATTAGCTTTTTGACAAAACAAAACAAAAACTGAGATCTATCAGCTATGGGAACACATCATCTAAGCTAGCTTGCTCTCGGATTAAACAACATCAACAACCCAATAACTAATTATTATTAAAAATGATCCAGATGCACATGCAGGAACTCTGGTCAGTTCAGTCTAGATTCTGGTTCTGCTAGAACCTTTTTGATTTTGCAAAGTTATCAACGGATGAATTGTTTCATTGATGGCAGAATCATTTTTATTTTTAGGTTATTACGTACATTATTTATTTTCACATTTCAGAGCCTGTACCTTCTTACTTTTACTCGAGTAGGGGAGTTGAATCAGTACTTATACTTTTACCAGAGTATTATTTTACACAAGTATCCGTACTTTTACTTAAGTAGAGAAAGTGAATACTTTTGCCAACTCTGATCAGCAGTACACAATACATTAATGAATTCATTGTTTTGCTTGTTTGTTTTTTCAAAAACAGACGGATTAGCACATAAATTGGTATTTATTTATTTATTTGTAGAAATTTTGCAGAGCCACAACTGGTATCAACATATTAATGATAACTGATTATTATCATTTTTTTCTGTATTAGTTTTATTATGTTTTACTTAGATATTACGCGTGTTGAGTTGCCATGTTCTACCAACTCCACATCCTGTTTCTAGTTGTACGGTGTAATGAGGTTAAAACATTCTTACTTACCTACTTCGTACTTAAATTAAGTAAGAACATAGTAATGGCCTTTTAAACAAGTAAAATATGAGTAATAATATAAAATACAATACATTTGGAAGAATAAATACCAACTAATGGAATTAGCCATGCCCACTACTGTACATCCTAACTTGTGTTGTGGATGTCTGAAGCATTAGTAGAGTAACTAACTAACCATTTAACAAAATACTCGCTTTAATCTCACTTCAAGACTAAAATGTAAATACAGGTCAGCGATTATCGAGTTCTTCATTAAAGTGGAATTGTCTCTCCCGTTTCGAATTCGTGCATTTCATTAGGTAGGAAACTCTCTTTCTGTGCGTAAAAGCGCCGCGTCTGTCTTTCTGCTACGTGCTTTATAAGAGATAGTTCCCTAATGCTGATATACAGGCAGTAGAAACACTTGTCCATTCAGAATTGGACATTCCCCGTGTGCTTCTCCTCTTCCTCTGACAATGATGTCAAGCACATAATCTGCCCACAGATTAGCGAGGCAGGATTTACAACGAACCAGGACTCCATGCTTTTCTACTCCACAAACGTCAATAGCGGCTCCATCGACGTTAGAAACGGCCAGGAAAGCTGGACAGAACCAACCCGTGTTTGTGTAATTTACCTCAAGGACAGTTAGATCTAGAGAAATCACCAACTGGTTATTGGTACGCATGTGTCTGCGCGCTTGGTGCGCGTCGAAGTTCCCAAAATAAAGAGTCCCTGGGAGAAGCTTTGTCCCAAATGACCTCCAGTGAACCGAAAAGTTAAGAAATATCCTACAATCAGAGCTAAAACATTCCACTTAAGATTTCAAGCCCTTGTGTCAAAATTAATCTACACATGGCTGTGGCATATTATTATTATTAGAATAATAGTAGCTATTACATGTACTCCGCTGCGCGTTGTATAGGCACCAAACTAAACACAATCACACAAAGAAATAAAAAACAAAATAGTCCTTACTATCACAAACAATTGCTTTTAGTCCAAGTGGTGCCATGATGAGTACTCTGCTGCGCGTCCACTCCACGGAGAACGAGCCAAAACGAATGCAAAGCTCCCGAGAAGAAGCAACACACTTCCGTCCCAGCTAAATCCAAAATAAGAGCCTTCAGTTGGGGGAGTGGCGCAAATAAAGGAGGAGAAATACACACGTTGTGTGACCTCTGTGGCAGCAAGTGGCTTCTGTGTGACAAAATAACCACAACCCAAGGTCCACTTGGTTTATATTTATATATGAGGTTTCATGGTCTTCACATAAAAGGTGGACAAAGAAAGTGGAAGGGAGGTCTATGCACTGTCATCGTATCCTAATCATCCTCTCCTGAGATCACATGAGGCAACAGTTGGAAATGGCACACTGCTGAATCAGAAAAGAGACTGAAAACCAGGTAATGTAACAAGGGCATGCTATGAATCAATAGTAAACTCGCCAGTCATCATTTAAACTGCATTGCTCCTACATTAATTAATAGATGCTGGTAAGCTGTTTCTAAATGTGGTCATTCATTTTTACCTAACAGCAAGGTGCACAATGAATCTGAATCTGCCAAGCATTTCAGTTTGGTGAGTTTAACATCTGGACTCATTAAATCCACATTTTCACATTATTTAAATTTGTCACTGCTGATCAACAGACTATGCTTTAGTTTATTTCCTGCCATCAAGTGCTCAATTGGTGCTCAATGAGTGTCAAAACCTGTGTAACTGTGCAACAAAGTATGAGGCAGAAAGAAATTAAGAAAGAAAATACATTAATGAACTGTATAGCAGTTCAAAAAAAACAGTTCAGTATAACACCCTGTACTAAATTCAGCTACATAACTACTCTAAAATTCAGTGTATACTGAAACAACATCAGAAAGGCACTACAGCATATTCAGTTTAGAGCATGTAGCTTCTATTGTAGTATTATAGCATTTCCCACCTACTTAAATGGGGTTGCCAAAATAATAGAAACAAGTGTTAGTACATTATAGTTCAATAGCACTGGAAACCATTGCCTTGAATCAACATCTCTCTCTTATTTTAAACTAATGCTGAATACCCAAATCTTTGTGAAGCTAATATTTAGAGAATGCCTCTCATATTAATTCGTCTGTTTTCACTAGTGTACCCAATAAACTGTCCAGTGAGTGCATTGTAATATACAGTATGAGTTTGGACTGTTCTAGAAAACAGTGACCGGTGCTTGGCCGTTAGAGGGCAGCAGAGGACAAGTAACCAGCACGGAAATTGAGCCTTTACTGTGAGCCTTTCCAGCTTGTGTCCACTCTTTGTGGGTTGTGCCACACACTGTGACCTTTACCTAATGGCTGTGTTTTGTATTTTGTGGTAACAGCTACACGCCTGGTCCTGGTACAGGGGCCTTCTTGAAGGTTGTCAACAGCTTGAACGTTGGTGTTGTGAATGGTTGTTTTTTTTCTCGACTTCTGATACAATTACAATTCCAGCTGAGTGTCTGATAGTCTTGTAAGTTTCAGGTGGGCAAAGAACCAAAGAAGCCTTCTGGATGAAACATCTTCAAGAAAATCTTTGCTTTTGACCAAGCTGTTTGTAGAGTAACAAATACAGTCATGTAGAGAATAGTTTCTATGACCAAAATACAGACGGGAGTTATGGATTACACTCAACAGTAGCTACCATCACAGACACTGAAATATTTTCTTACTTCCTTTCTTTTAACATCCTCCTGGTGCAATGAGTGAGAACCAGATATTAGGGACTGTCTTGGCCCGTTTTGTTATGTTGTCATTAAAATAAAAGCATATAGACCAAATCATAGGTTTTAGTATGCAGGACAAATTTAAGTGTGTCCATTTGAGATACTTAAATTTGGCCTTGTGTATTCAATTCATCAGTTCTATGACCATTTTTGTAAGGTTTAGAAATGCTTTTTGGACTGACAAGTAATTCCTAAAAGTTTTATCAGCCATAAAGTGGGCCTTTGTCTTGAAGCTACATCTCTGACTGATCACCAATGTATCATTAATGCTACAAAGATACTGATCACTTTTTACTTCTCTGGTGAGTTTTGAGACCCTCCTGGTGCCCCAAGTGAGAACTATATATCACGATATTGTATCTTCCAGGTATGATTTGTTATCTTTACAATAAAAGCATGAACATTAAACCATAATCTGTGTAAAGGAGCAAAAAAAAGTTATGCCATGACTTTTACTGACATATTGCGATGCCCCCTACTGACTGAAATATGACAGGACATTTCACTAGCTGTGCTAATTTCAGGCGAGCATAACCAGCAGGAAATCCTATTCAGAACCTCACAGTCTCTGATAACTGAAGAGCTGGATGAAACTCTTCAAGAAACCCTACAAGTAGCTTTGTTTTTTGGGGGGTTCTCAGACCTTCACAGGCATGCTGTGACCTCAAGGTAACTGATAGTGTTTTCTGTCCAGTGATTTCCTGTTAATAAAGTGGATTTTTCTTGGTATGACATCAACTCTGCATCCTAACAAACTTGGGAGCTGCAAACACAGCAACACACAGCAATGCAACAAGTAAACACAGCCTGGAACCATCCACTCGTCCCTCTTCTACTTTGCCAAGACCTATACAGCCTTCTCCTACATCCCAAAGTGTGGCAAGAACATGCTGCTTCTCAGCATTAGTGATGAGGCCCACCAGAAGCAAAGGTGGTGTGGACAACCCGGATAAGGTATGAACAATTTGGACAGTGGGAGGAAGTTGGAGTACCTGGAGAGAACCCACGTAGACACAGGGAGAACATGCATGCATAGAACCTTCTTGCTGTGAGGCATCAGTGCTAACTACCACTTCACTGTGCCGTCCAGCTTTTCTTTCATTTATTTAAATGACAAATTACATATTTAGGTGCGATGAGGAGAATAGCCTTTTTCATTTCTTCTTTTCTTCTTTTTTTGGCAGTGTGTAGGTGCCTACAGCTGCCACTGAAACACCCACTGATTTTGTTTTACAACATCCTGGTTGTCTTTGCTTTCAACTCTTTTGTGCTGTGGATGGCTGCGTATCCAACCTGGAACCAGAGCGAACTGTACAAGTGCCGGATTTTCCTGAAGGAGCTGGGGATGGCATCGATCACTCCAAAAATGCAACAACACTGCCGCTCATCAAGCCAGGGTGGCAGAAGCACCGGTGTCCCAGCAAGGGTAGGATGATGATGCCTGTATCAGTGGGTACTGAGGGACCTCCAAATCCCACAAAAGTTGACTGTGCATGCACTGCACTGGTCAATGGAGGAAGGCTAACAATACCTGCTGCAAGTGTGGAAAGTAATTTGGTTTCACACATCCCTCTGCAGGATGTTGTAAAACTAAATCAGTTCCTCTGCATGGGAGTAAAGTGAACTCACACATACGTATGTACTACACATGCATGTATGTGCACACACTTTGAAACATCGTTTGCTAGAAATAAAATTGTTACGTTGCCCTGCTGTGATTTGCAGCGCCAAAGTTTTTTATGATGTAGTGATCGTGATAGTGATCTCTGCACTGAATGCGCGAATGTGTGTGTGTGTGTTTCAACTATACCTTCTATGTTACTTCAAATACACATGAATAAGAGTAAATGTGAGAAGAGCCAAAGTGGAGCTGTAAAAAAATGTAGAAAATATATAACATATGCCATTGCTATAGCATTTTTGAAGAAGAAACTTTTGTCCCTTTATGGTAACAGCGTAACTATTTTAAAATCAGGTATGAAGAACAGCTAATATCCCAAACAGATGGTGAGTTCAGGAGCCTCACAACTTCAGGATACCTTAACATCTTGAGTCTTCAAGAAGAAGACTTTTTCCCCACATCCCGTGAACGCACCGTTCCACCCGCTGCCCTCCTACTTTAAAGGGTGTGTCTCTGTGGGAAATCACTTTGTTTCTCAGCTCAACTTTCCTCTTAATACTTCTCTAGACCACCGCAGAGTGAATGTTCGCCAGCAGACCGCAGTCTGAGCGGGTCGTGGCGGAGAGGAGGTGAGGGGGCAGCTGCGGGAAACCTCCATTCTCTGAGCGGATTTCTTTTTTTTTTTTCTTCTTTGCATTACAGCGTTTGCGCCTGAAAGACTAGTTGTAGTCGGTTTACCTGCAGTGGAATTCATCTGGGATCCACCATGGGGGACGTGATATCTAGTAACCTGAATGAAGCCACGCGTGAGATGATCACAGGTGAGGAGTGTCGTGGTTCTTGATGGGGTTTTTTGGGGCGTTTCAGACATGTGCGTTTTTTTCCCTTCTTCTCCAGCTGTAACGCAGTCTGACAGAGTCTTCAGGATCTCAAGAGAAATAAGAAAGAGTCATATTACCAGGATATGACATCCCTTTCTGCTTTTTAGCTCCGTTTTAGAGGCAAACGGAGGCAACCTTCCCAGAAACTTAAATTCGCACTGTTCTTTCTTTCACTGTCATCTATCTTTTAAAGCTGTCAAGAACAAACTTTAGAATTGACTTAAAATGACGTAATATTAGTCACGGATGTATCATCAGTGTTACCAAACTTGACCCATGACTATTGAATAAGTCATCATTTCTGTTGTTATTTTAAGATGGAAGCTCTTCTCGGGTTCTTTAAGTCATTTTCTCTGTTAAATTAAATTCAAAATAAGTAATATTACCTCACAATATAAATATCAGACTAAAATAAGACGACAAAAGATTCAAAATCACCACTTCTTAAAGCCATTGTGGAAATGATCTACTTTTAAGTCAGTCCATGTCCTGATCATTTAGTATCAGTATTTAGTATCAACCAATCCCAGACTTGATTCGGTCTTAATTAAATTAAAAGTTCCTTTCTTCTCTTCCTTGTATTCTCCTAGATGAGATATTTCAGTCCAATAACTAGAGGTGTCAAAGTTAATATAGGGTGGAGAGGGTAGCTCGTACCTTGACTCCAGTAAACCTGTGTTCTCTACTCCAGAAATGTTCTGGTCATCCAACGTCATAAACTCCCTGACGCTCTCTGGAATATATTCCTCCTTGACATTGTCTCCAGAAAACCGATCTCTTCTTTTAAACGCAGCATTCAGTGTTTTTTCACTGAATGCTTCACTGTTGTTTCAGTGAAGACTTTGTCCGCGTGAACGTGGCATATAGTGTTTTTATTTATTTATTTGTTTACCCGAGAATCGAGCTGGTAGTACTGAATGATGATCTAATACCACCTTCTAAAATATCCACATTGAACAAATAGTTAACTTCTTTTTCCAGAGTAAAGTTCTTTCACACAGTAGATATATTTAATCATGTGATTCTTCTTCAGTTTTTGGCAGCTTTGACGCTAGCCAGCTGTCCTTAAAACACATGATGACTTAGGCGTTTTGACACTACAGGGACATGGTTTTGGTTTATGGCAGACCTAAAATAAATAACCAGAAAAGTTCGGGCTGGCTGAAGACCAATACCAGTCTGATCCAGTAAGTTTAGAAATGCCTTCTTGGATTGAAGGATTGACCCTTATATCAGTCTCCCGATACCATTCTGGACATTCCTGCTATGTTTGCTAATACATTCGCGGAGTTTGAAAAAAGAACGCCTCGGTTTAGAATGGATTACTCTACCTTTGATTTTCTCCTCATTGTCTTTCTCAAAGCCAACTCTACATTGCTGCAGTACCACCTTTCACCATTTACTGTATCTAAAGATGGACACGCCCTTCATGACATCGCCTAAAGATTCAGAACATACTGTGTTGTTGGGAAATGCCATCAGTCGCTGCCCAAGAACATTCCAGTCTGACCAAGTACAGTCCGAATACCCGGATGTGTTCTGGCTCTGCTGTTTCATTGTACAAAACATCAGGAAATAATTAGTGTGGACCTGGTACAAACGGGTATTCCAGGATGCTTTTTGTTTGTGAATGTACGCTGCTGTCCTAATTACAGAATGGCCAACCTAAGTGTTACAGTCTGTACATGTAAAGTCCGAACTACCAAGTACGGATGTCCGAAGTTTGCGTTGTTGGAATGCCATTGTGGCAGTGCCTGAGTCCAGGCATATTAACAATGCTAGGTATGTCACCTTCAGACTTGTGTACGTGGTAGTCCAGACTTAACAAGTTTGATCCTGTAGTATTCATTCTGGAGGATGGCAGATGCAGGACATTCATTCTGGAATCGAACAACAGCGTACTAGAAATGCATTGTGGGATACCTAGCTTTACCAAGTCCCCACAAGTGGGCAATACACATCTGGCTATTTGACCTGCATGGTATGATTTGTATTTTGAATTACAACAGAAAGTGGTAACATTTCACAAGAAAACAAGTACAGACAAGAACACAGATTGATAAACGGCCTTCTTCTAACCCCCAACTAATTCAGAAATGGTCATAGAGATGGCGGGTGAATGGACCAGATTGACTCCAGGCAGGTGACTCTGAGGCAGACAGCTAGCAGCCTATGACCGCCACCTTTCACTGAAAGTGGCTACTCTCTAAATTACTCTATAAATGAACTTGGAGCCTTTGTGTAATTTAAACAGGAGAGTATTAAAAAAAAGTCTTCCCATAGTTCCCATGAATGGAGGGAGGCATTAGCTGTAGACACCAGAATATGTTTTTGTAGGTTGTATACATGCATTTTTCTGTCATGAACTCAGACATTTGAACATGGAAGTTCCATATGGATTGACTCACTTTTGGGGCCATCTTCTAGTGGAGAGTCAAGAAACTGCACTTCTACATTTTGACACAACAATGCGCCTGAACTTCTAATATTTTTTAGGCCCACTTGCTTTGTACCTTTTCCATTTAGTCTGTATCTGTATGCTGCAGGTTGCTATTCTACTGAAAGACTAATTGATTTACTAAGCAACTCTTTTGACTCTACAGTTCCCCATTGGTTGAAATTCAACTTCTGAACTTTTGAATATTTACAGATTGGCTTTATTGACTTCATCGAGGTTTATTAACCCTCGTTAACATCACTATCACAGTCGGACTTTGTTCACTTTCACTTTAAGTAATGGACTTAAATATTAATATTTCCCTTTCATTTGCAAAGTTGGAATCAGTGTATTTGCTTAGCAGCACTGAAATACTATCTAAACACTGATGCTTTCATCAAGAGAGAAAGGGGACCTTGGAAAGCCTTAGCCCTTATCAGCTCCAGCTCCTACAAATAATTTGACCTTGTTATGTGGCCTGTTAGAACCTGTTATAAGTGAAGTCAGATCTTGAGCAGAGCTAAGTGTAGCAAATTACGTGTAGTACAGTGTGTGCAGGAAAGAACAAGAAAGGCTGATCTCCGTCAGCCCAGGCTCTGATATGTCAGAGTGTGTGGAAGTGTAATTCGGAGTTTGAGTGTTTAAATCCTTTTAATTAACCTTAAAATGCAGAATGATGTTTAAGACGAGTGTCGAAGTCCCAAGAAATACTGGACCGACTGCATTTTAGCCCTGATTTTTTTGACAGATGTTTGACAAAATATCTGCAAATAGTAAACATTACTGTCATGCTGTGTCATCTTATGTGTTTAGAGGTGTAAAACTATAAGCCAGAAAGGTGACAAGGATGACCTCCCATCTCCTAAGCTTGATATGATTTTAAAGTAAATGGGAAGGAGCAGTGGACCACATTGAAAGTTGAACTAGGGTTTAATTCTCACTGGCATAGGCTTACATACTTTCTGTACAATTCAACGTTGTAACCAGTTTCAGTATAGACTGCAGACCTGTCCAGGGTGTACCCCAGCCTCTTGCCCGATGACAGCTGGGATAGGCTCCAGCAGACCCCCACGACCCTTAACAGGAATATGCAAGTACAGAAGATGAATGAATGAATGAATGAATAAATGAATGAATGAACAAGTTTCAGTATGGAAACATTTGTTTTTTCCTTTTTTTTTTAACCTGGAGTTTGCCTCTCCTTGTATAATCATGTGGAATCTGAGGAATGCATGAAAAAGTATGTGCGTCTATATGGCAGGATGGAAACCACCTCCAGGCCTTGAGCGTTGCAGTCAGTGCTACAGGAGCTACAGCAAGCCAAGTGGCTGGCTTGTATCACTGAAACCATACACACACCCACATGTGCACAGAAAAATAAATTTTGTGCTTTCCTAATCCATGCAGAAGGCAGTCAACCACTGTGCCACAAATCATCGGAACAGTTATTTACTTCTTGCGGCAGTAGTCAGCACTCCTTGGAATAATGGTGAAGTAATCATGTTCGTAGATAGCTTTATCACTCATTGCCATTATATTCACACTTTGATTTATGACCACCGGATGAATGGGCTGCACCTATCTTTTATCTCACTGTCAGAAAAGCTGTGCCTTCATTACCAATAAGACTGACGGTGGGAGTCCCTGAGCAGAGCCATGTTTAAGCTGTTGGCAATGTGTGATCCATCATAACCTCCCGCATGAGGTCAGGAATGAGATGTGGGGGTTTATGAAATGTGGAAATGACCCAGATCACATGGCTAACCTCTCATTTCCTGTAGGGAATCTGACGAGTGTGCACTCTAGACTGACAACTGCTGGAACATGTGCACTTGAAGAAGCTTTTGGGGCTTTTATTCGGTGTCATCCCCCTTCAACAGAATGCAGTTTGTTGATTTAGGAAGACCTGTTTGATAGTAACTCTGGTTTAGTGAAAGAACTCCTAGCTTACCAGAATAAAAGGCTGGTGACATGCCGTCGGGGTTTCATTATGGGGGGTGTGTCGGCTGGTACAAAAAAAGAAAACTTCGTGGAATTTGATTGTCCTTCAACGCACGGATGATGCGTTAAAGTGCGTTGCTTTTATTCTTCTGTCTGTTGCTATATATAGCCCAAACGATTTGATTAGCTCGGCAGATATTTGTTGGAGCATAATCAGTTGTCAATGGAGACACTCCAGGCGCACGTTTTGCCCCATATAGCAAGTCTCAGATCTTATTGAAATATGAGTGGTGTTACATTTAATTTGGATTTCATTATGTGGAGTGTAAAAGTACTTTTTTTTTTTGCTCTGAGTTATACATCCAGTCCTCACCCTAAAGGAACAAGCAACACCTCTAGAGTTCATGTGCTCCAGTTATTACAGTCAGTGTTTCAGTGTATTCTTAATGTTCCTAATGCCGCAAAAACACATATCCAGTTGCCCACGTGCACAAAGAGCCCCCTTCTGTAGTCATACACGGTGCCACGTTAGCCTGGTCTGTGGGTGAGGGGCCAAACAGGAAACAGGAAATCCTAACTTGGGGTGTTTTTCCCTGGCTTTGTTAATTCTCCAGTCTTTGTAACGTGGCTTTCTCCTTCCGTGTGCTGGCAAGGTGTGACACCGTCACCTTTAAACACACACCCACTCAGCACACAGAGGTCCTTTTTAATCGTGGTCAGATAACACAGTGTTTGAGTGGTATTGCTGGTAGAGCTGAGTCTGGTATGGAGGTTTTCTTTTTTTCCTTTCCTCTGAATATGTGGTGACTGTGTTGGGCACACAGTTTTTCTGTTTTTTTCCTTTTTTTTGCATTACATTATTATATTATTTGTGGGAGCTCTGTCCCATTACTTTCAAAGACCCCTGTTCTTTTGCATACACCAGATGTAATTCGGTCAGTCTTTACAGGCATCAGGACAGATTTACGTACCAATTGTCCTAAGTAGCTTTTCACATATTCCCTGACAGTCTTCCATCAAATACACATCTGCACCGATGGTGGGCCAGAGGATGGAACTTTCCCCGCTGGTTAGCATGCACTCTAAAAAACCACCAGCGAAATTTTTGAGTCGAAACTCCTGCCCTAATTATCCCAATAACCACATTTAACAAACTATGCTCTCGTTTGGTGCTCCAGATCCTTCCACAGGCACAGGCGCTGCTCTCGCTTCAGCTCTGATGGGAACACAGTCTAAATTTATGAGTCAGCGCATGGGTCTATCTGAGTGGAATGTTTTTGTTAAGGCACAGTGGAGAAAGGAGGAGGGCCTTAGCCGTGCCTCCGCAGAGGGGGATTCTCTTGTTGGTCTTTTAAATAGCGGTCTGGTCTCAACTTGGATCTCTGTGATCAAGACTTCCTGAAACTGTTGAACTGACATCATACACAAAACTGTGTTGGTTAGATTAGATTACCACAGTGATTGAAGACAAAACCGTAGCTGCAGAAGATCTGATAGCTGGCCTCAGCACTAGAGAGGCCCCTGGACAATTTGTCTAGCAGCTTGCTCAAGAGCCAGCTAGACTCACGGCAGCAACTCCTACGTCTCCCAGATGCAGTCTGTTCTATGACCCACTTTTCACATGTTCTCTTGAATATTTGAGGACGAAAAGATCTGTGGAATTCAAAGTGTAGAGAGTTGTGACTTGTCTGCTGCTGCTGTAGTTTTCGGAGTCATCTTTTAGTAGTGTTGTAAAAAGGGAGAAATGATTAACAGTATGAAGCATTTATATTTTTGCTCACTTTTTTATGGATTTGTTTCAGAGAAAGCATGTTTTTCCTATAGTTTTATATTTGTAGAAAGTAAGACTGGGTATTGCAGCTTATTATTTGATATTTCAGAGTGCTTTCTAAAGCCAGTCCTAGTGGAAGTTAACACTGATTTGCTCAAGAACTGTACTTGAATAGGCGGTTCAACTACTTCATTTTTATGTTTTGTGTCCAAACAATCTGGATTATAATTGAGAAAACTGTATAAATGAACATTACACATTGTTGTAGAAAATTACCATCTTTTCATTTGTGTGTAGATAATGTGCATCAATACTTGATCAGTTTAGGATCTAGTGAATTTGGAGGTCAGGTCAACACCTTGTGCTGTTCTTCATGTGTTTTTTGAGTTGTTCCTAAACCATTTTTGTGTGTGTGCCTGTGTCAGGCTGCATCCTGCTGGGGATAGCTGCTGCCATCAAGGAGTGTCATTGCTATGGGGTGGGGGTGCTTGGTCTGGTCTAGGTGGGTACTACATGTCTAAGTAACATCCACATGAATGCCAGGTCCAAAAGTCCAGAACATTGTATTGTCACAAGCTGGTTGTCGCTATATTATCTTGTTTTGAAGGAACCCACCAGGGCCATTTAGTTAGTAAAGAAATTCAACTCCATGCTGCTGAGATAATATGGATGACTACTACGCTATCCATCACCGCATGAAGCTCACCTTAATGATTTGATTGGCCTGGCAGATTCACCAAAGGAAGGGTTTCCTTCTTTTGTGACGTTTTCTGATTGTTGTCTGTATTAAACTGCCATCCATGCAACTTTGCTGCATTTGACTTGTCTGAGCAGACACTATATCCATGTACACTTCTGAGTTTTTCTGTCGATGTTGTCAGTAAACACTAGTGACCCAGTGCTACTAGAACCCATGCATGCCCATCCCATCGTACTGCACCATAGTGTTTGGATCTTGAGTTAATCCAAGCCTTGTCTGTACTTTTGTCATTGTACAGTCAATCATACTTACATTCTCTTCATTTGGACTTCTATATCCCAACGCATCATGCTTCCACCACCATGTTTCACTGTGGATATCCGGTTTTCTTTTGCTGATGTTCTACAACTTAAAGCAAAGAGTTCAGTTAAGTTCAAACACATGTTTCCCACAGGGTTTTGTTGGATTAGATATTTGTTCTGTAAAAGCTTGTGTCTTACCACCCTGCCTCATATTCCACACACATGCAGGAGATAGTTGACACATACAGAGAGAACCAGTGCTTGCCAGAAAGAGCTGCATATCCTTTAATGTGGCTTTTTGCCTCTTAATGTCACTGCTGTGCCATATTTTCTCCATTTGCTGATGACTGACTTCATTGTATTCCAGTATACCAAATGCATATTTTGCAGTCCTCACTTGAGCAATAACCCTTCTACAGTGTAAGCTTCAGCAACGGCTATTCTAGTTGCATTCAACCAAAAATAAATGTCTGCAGTCAATCTAAATCACTTGACGTGAAGATGTGTAAAATCAGATGATTGGTTGATTCTGAACATCGTCACATACATGATTATGACAGTGCCTCCACACTTATGGACTTGTGCTATCTGGGTATCATTTCAGTTTGACCTTGCATAAGTTGATTTATATTGGCTGTTTCATTTTCACATCACAGAAAGCAGTTCTTTTAACAGTGCTCTCTAGGTTCAGGATGAATGGTGTGCCCAATTCCTTTTGAGTTTGTTTTGGGTGCTCTTCGGTCCAAGGTAGAACATCTAAGAGGCAGTGTAGAGAAAGAATTCTCTGATAGCCTCTGCTATCAGAGAACTCCAGTTAGGACATGTCATGTTTGTAATAAAGACATTTTAATTAAGGAGTGCCTCGGCTATCAGAGAATTCTTTCTCTACACTGCCTCTTAGTGCTCTCTAGGCTTTTATTTGCACGGTAACATCCTGTTGTATGCACGTTGCTCGGTCTACAAGAACATTGTCAATACTAGGTAGGAAGAGTGGAAAGCTGAGGAGGAAGAAGACAAAGGTACTTTTTGTTTTGCAGAAATTGGGCCCTTCTGGGCCCAATTTACCGTGTTGCGTCACAATTCCCTGCATGAAAAGTGAGAAGTTGCTGTTCAGGGCAATTTGTAGGCAGAACAGAAAACTACAGAGAATATCTAGGGACTGATGTGAACCTAACCCTAACATCCATTTTGTTATGGGAAACAGCCTGTAACCTCAGCTACACAGCTACCTCTCTCTTCCAGATATTAAAACTGTCATCAAGCAGAAAATTTATTTCCTCCGTCACTAACCGTGCCTGTGGCCGGACAATAGCTGAGCACCGCAAGAATTTAAAACTAAGGCAATCATGAAACTGCAAAGATGCTAATTCGACATAGCTGCTTGCTTCTTTAAACCTAGAAAGTCTCATTTTACCTATACATTGCTAATTTAATTATGCTGTGTGTTTTCATAATAGTACTTCTTAAAAGGGTATTTTAACCATTTAACATTCTGTCTTTGTGTAAATTAGAAAATAATGCATTATTCCTCTGTGTACATGAGCAAACGTAAATCGATGCAATGAGTAAATCATGAGTGCTGACCCAACTTCTGGGGACAAGACGAAAGCGCCGATATATAAACAATTACATTTTTGTGCAAAGACTGGGTTAAGGTTAGGATATTAGTAGAATGCGATGCTACTTTTAGAGCAAGAGAAAGTGTCCTGGAAAGGAATGCAAGCCATTCTGAAGTCATGGAAACATGCCTGTGTGTCGGAGGAGAAAAAAATATGTTCATTTATTAACACTTTAAAGTTGTGCGTTCATCAGATCTTTTTCATGGGTTGTTGAAATGTTATCAATATTTGAGTTCCTGATCCACTCTGAGAACACTTTTTATACAAATCTGTGTTGACACAAGTCTACTGTAAAGTCTGGTGAGCAGCCCCTGAAGCCATTATACCCATTGTGATAATAGTTTGAAACAAAATCTGAAACACAATGAACTTTGTCTACACTCATTGTACGTGAAAATGAATAAGACCACAATAAAGAACATTTCCTGTACTTAGTGAGCCTGTGCTGCAATAACATTGTGTGTTTGTTTGTTGCAGCTCGTGTTGGAAAGGTGATGGGGGAGTTTGGGCGTCTGTATGAGCAGCAGTATGGAGTGGCTCTCTTTAACAGCGTCCGCTTTGACATAGAAGGGGGAGGTGGTCCACAACCACAGCTACTACACCGCAAGGTAAAGCATCTTCTCCCACCATGAGCTGCAAATTTTCAATCAGTGTCCTCAATTTAACTACTGTACAAGCTAGAAAAAAGAAGAGATGTTACAAACGAGAAGTCAAAATGAGACAAAGACTTTCGCCTGCATCAACTGAATGGTCCTCCAACCCATCAGATCTGTTTTGTTGTGAACAGATTCAACTCCACGGCACTCAGACGATGTGCGTCACATGTGTTGGGACAAGGAGACAGCCGTCGGTGTATTAATTTCCGGTGTCTATTTGTTGTCGCCCACAGATTCCTTTGGAGAACAAGTCCATCTTCTCTGGGCAGCTCTTTCAGTACCTGGAGGAGAACAAGAAATGGAAGAACCGTTTCTTCTACATCCCAGACACCTACAACATCAACTGTTATGACAACAAAGCGGTGAGAGGCAGTCTCCATTGTACAGCCTCTTTAGTTGATGCTAGTTTGATTCACAGTGTAACACAGTTATTCAAGTGGATTCAAGTCCTTGTGCACAAATTGAACCTAGAGATGCCAAATACTAACTGAACTAACCATTAGCTTCTCATGAGACTCTCGGCTTGGTGAGCGTCACTCAGAGGCCAACTTCTTTTGGTAAATGGAAGGAAGAAACTTTGGTCATCTTGTTAACAGTTTCTCCTGTATAATTGGATGTACTATAACCTAAATTGTTTTGATAATAAAGAAATCTGTCTTGGTTGAATTTGTACGCAAGGACCGCTGTGATGGAGCTGGCAGTTAGTTCCTCCACATGTAGAACAATCATTTGTTCTTGATCATCTTTTTACGCCACCCCTGACTTAAATGCTATGCTCTGCTCCCTGTCTTAACTACCAGTCTCATGACAGACACCTCCATCCCAAAGCAACTGTCAACTGTGCTGGCTACAAAGTGCTGACCTCTATGGAGCAATACCTAGATCTGATAAGCAACAACCTGCCTGGTGAGTAACGGGGTTGGAAGAGGCTATGGCTGTGGTATTTTTTTGTGCATTTTTTTCCCCCAAGTGAAATGTTTTCATAAATCTTTCCATATTAAACATATCCTCAATCTAGTACACCAAAGTTCTCCACTGACATAGTAGTAGTTATGGATGAACGGAAAGAGGAATAAAAGACCAAGTATTGGTTAGGGCAGTCCACAGCACTGCTGCTGCTTGTCTAAATATTAATTTTAATCCTGTAAAGAGAAGAGCAAACTCACTGTGTTTGACAAACCTGTCTCCCTAGGATATGCTTTGTATAAAATGTAAGCACTTGTCAAGAAAAGGCCACTGATCACTGTGTCATTTCAAGCTGTCAAAGATGCCAAAAGCGGTGGTCTTAGATTTCACTGTACAGTAACCGATGGGTGAGACGGTTTGCTGCAATAATGACAGTAAGAACAGCTGAAAGGATAACGAAATGTGGCAGAGGATGGTTAACAAACTAATATATTGTGTGCTGTATGTCAGAGTTCTGCCTTGACTAATCTGAAAGCTGTAGCCACAAGCCATTATCGCTTCAGATGTATGTATATCTGGTTCTTCCTATCATCTCTCTTTTCTGTCTGTACCTGGCTGGACTTGGGCAGACGTGTCTCTCCATATGAGCTGGGTTCTGCTCAAGGTTTGTTCCTGTTAAAAGGGAGTTTTTCTGAGGGTTTCAGTCCGGATGTTGTAAAGCGTATGGAGACCATTTGTATTGTTGTTGACGCTATATGAATCAAATTGAACTGAACGCCGTCAGTCATACTACAGGTAATTCAAGATCGCTATCACAGCGAGTGTGTAGGTTATAGCACAGTGTCAGCCTCTGTTAAAGAATCGCAGACTTTCAGTAATGTCACTTACATGACTGATTCTTGAGAGAGACTTACGTAAATTAGCTCAGTGGATAAGGATAAGATGTGAGGTTTTGATTGGTTGGTGCACCACAAATGATTGTGATACGGCGCCTGTATGGTATGTCCTTGGATGTTTCCTTGCTGTTTATGATCTGATTGAGACACTGGCGTCAATCACTTTCCCACTTGTGGAGGTTTTATGTTGTTTGATCTGGCTGTGGTTCACCATTTGAGGGTTAGCTCTTTCTGCCCTTTGCTAACACTGACTTGATAAGCCACAAGGAAGAGTTTGTCCATGGCTGTGACCACGGAGGAAGGAAGGAAACTTTCTGTTTCACATCCTGAGAGCAGGCTTATTTACTACAGTGACATGGCACTGTATATGGATACCTCCAGGATTCGAGTTATAATCTTCAATTTGACAGTAGATGTAAATAATATCAGTAACGTGTGTGCTTCCCACAAGCACACAAACCCCATACAAGCAGCTGCCTTTCATGGACTGCAGCGCTTTGCAAAACACCGTACTGCACCCCAAACAGTGTGGGTGTTTGTCTGGATGCAGAGATCTAGTATCCAGTAGTCTCTCAAGATGTTAGTGTTGACCGGCATTCTTCTAGCTATCATTATTAGCTCATTATTTCATGCCTCTGCTTGGCCTGATGACGCTTGAGAGTTTGTTTCCCTTTTGCAGTTGGTTGTGGAACTGTCTAATTGGATGCAGATGTTTTTAGTTTTTCTCCGTATCAGTTAAAACACAGCCCATTAAAAAATAAAAAAATCCAAAAGGTTACCAGACACACATTCTGATGAGAATTGTTAAATTCCCACGTAAAGACATATCCTTATTTTCCCTCTTTCAGATGACATGCAGAAAGTTTCAAACTAAGAGCTTAGTGTATTTACTCCATGCTGTGTACATTCTAACTCTCTTGTCCAGATGTGAAAGCCAAGGTGGGAAGTTCGCCCTTCTTAAAGTGTGCCACCCAGTTCCCTCTGATCCTATGGCACCCTTACGCCCGGCACTACTACTTTTGCGTGGGGACGGAGAACGAGCAGCAGAAGTGGCACGCTGTCCTCCAGGACTGTGTCCGACACTCAAATGACGGTGAGTCCTGCCAGCTGCAGCTGCAGCCCACATTCCTGCTTACACATGCTTATTACATTAATGGATAAAAAAGGCTGAGCACCATGATCTCTTCAGCTTATGAGCGACAGTCTTATACAACCTAATGGGCATTTAAAAAAACACGTAGGACACGTTAAAGTCCATGCTAATAAGGAACTCTGCCTGGGGCAGGATAAAGGGATAAATGTAAACCTTTGATATAGTGTGCGGCCCATGGCAACAAATTTAAGGGAAGGCTCAAATGATCTCCCAACATACTATATGTGTGGCTTAAACATGCTAACTATAGAGGCACACTGGGATGAAGGAAGATGCAGTTTTCATCCCAGATGAGTTCATTCAATTTCCTGTATTTAGCACAAAATTAGTTGGTCTTGCTTATTAGAGATCCGGGTTTTGTAAAGCGTCTTGAGACGATTTGTATTGTATTGTTGTTGTCGCTATATAAATAAATTGAATTGAAGTTTGTTTCACATACATTTTGGCATGGTTTGTGAAAAAAAAAAAAAAAAAACGAATAAAAAAAAACACAAGTGTTTATCTCAGTTTGTAAAATTACACCCAGTGATGCAACACTTCCCATGAACAAGCAAGTTGCATCTTGTATACCTTGGTACTCTTCCACTTGTTTGAGTCCATATGCTTCCACTCATCACTCAAGCTGAGAGTTCAGTTAAAACTGGGTGCAGTTTTCTTTTCACTTGGGATAAGATTCCTGGTATTGTTGCCTTGCTGGTCTGGTTCAAAACTCAGAAACACGCATCCTGAAAAAAATAATATCCTGAGGCATTTGCTCAGTCTTAGTTTAACGTTTACGCTTTGCTGAAGTCTTGTGCTTTTTCACTTTGGGACATGGGCATGTCTACCGATGATTTGCATTGACTCTTCTTTTAACAACACTCACAT
Organism: Planiliza haematocheilus; assembly: GCA_005024645.1. Lineage (NCBI taxonomy): Eukaryota > Metazoa > Chordata > Actinopteri > Mugiliformes > Mugilidae > Planiliza > Planiliza haematocheilus. Next base: position 3,086,485 of record SRSE01001198.1, on the reverse strand, counting down.
GAACTGAACTTGAACAGCTGCCATCATGCCAGTACAGACAAGTGACCTCAGCTAATAAAGAAAACAGAATATGTATTCAAACCCTTCGTGAATTGATTGCAGAGCAGCGTTCACTGTGTTTATTCTGCTTTGTTTAGGAAGAAACCACAGCATAGAATGTGGCAGGGTTAGCAGAAACACAGGTTCGACAAACCTCACCATTTGCTGAGGTGTTTTCTGCAACACACCGGTCCCTCCGCTCACACATTTTCCTGTACCAAGCTGCTCTCTAAGCCAGATTAGTGCTTTGAAACAAGACGTTGCCATTTGCACGTCATGAATCAGTGTTCAGTTTACACAAAATGTGCAGGGCAAAGGGCCAGAGCTGCACTTAATCTGATTCACTGGTGTGTAAAGCTTCCTCGTTAATTGAGACATTTTATATGTAGTAGGAAAGGCTTGTGGCTTGGTCTGCCGTCTCTCACCCTTTAATTTCTTCTGTTTCTCTCGCTGCCTAAAACGCAACAGTAATGTTTAGTTAGGAACCTTGACTGTGACTGCCAGTGCTCTGTTGTTGGGTAAAGATCTGCTGCTTGATGTTCCAGCAGTGCCGATCATTGATTTGGAAACCGGTGAGAGCAAAACTTTGTGGAACACTTCCTAACATGCCTGAGCCATGACACACGCCAGCTGCATGAAGTTTTCACCTGAATGGCTCCATATGTTCTTAGAGTGCCACACAGAGCACTGCTTCACAGACCTGCGCTGACTTTTTAACAGCTCTGTTAAACAAGGTGTGGGCACAGCAGTCTCACTTCAGGTCAACAAGTCATTCTTCTTCACACAGAGGGTTCTGTCCGAGTGTCGGGGTGGAATGCAAATCCAGGCCAACCTCTATTCTTTCTTGAAGTAAACACATTATAGACATGGTATCAAGGTATAATGCATAATGAAACCCTAATGGCGTATTACCAGACTCCTATTCTGATGAGAATTAAAAATGGATATGCCAACCATTCACCTTCCAGTAATTGACCAAAAGTCTAAAATGATTTTGTGCTAAAACAAACCAGACCACGTCTCAGAAGGCTTTAGCTATGACCAGTTCTTTGGTCTGAGCTGCATGAGCAGTAGGTTTGACATAAGCATGTGTCAGCTCTTGTTAGAAGCCTGGGCTTAGTATAGAGGGTGAGTGATGTCTTGTTTGAGCAATTATTTGACAGTTGTTAAGAAAGAGGGAGCGAGAAAGAGCTTGGAAATTGTTGTTGGCAGTCCTTGTCCTCCCTCTCACTTAGGCTATCAGTCAAAATAAGGACTTTGAGAGGTCTTGGACTTCCTGTCTCTGCTGCTGTTAGGAACTCTGGTCCCCTCTCTGCACACCACACCACACCCCAGACACATTTGTATGGCTTTCATTTTGAGGAAATTCATCGACATAATGTGTTCCTTGGCCTTAACCCTCAACCTCAATCATCTCTACCATCTAATCCTTACTGAAACCTAAACCTAATTCTAACCCTAAAATGAAGTATTATCCCTCTAACAGCTCATTGAAAGGATGTGAGAAAGTAAGGACTGCCCGAAACTTCTCACTTTACCAAAGTTCCCTCAATCTGATGGTCTAAAACTCAGACTGGGTCTCAAAACGATGGCTATACAAGAGCATGCACACGTTGAGTGATTCAATGGCTTTACACTAACCCTGACCCTCCTTCTGAAGACATTCATTGACAGTTTTCCCTGGCCTCAACCCTAACCTCCACCATCTCGACCAAGTACCTAACCTAAACCTAGACCAAATTTTAACCTTAACTATAAAAATGGGTCGTAACTCTCAAACAGCTCTTTGATAGGATGTGAGAAAAAGAGGGCCGGCCAGATAGTCCCTACTTTCCCAAAGTGATCTAAAATTCCAAATGGTTCTCAGAAATGTTTGTATGGCTATCTTTGTGACGACATTTATCGACATAATGCATTCTTTATCTCCTTACCCTAATCCTAACCATCTCAACTAAGTGTCATAATTGTAACCTTTACCTTAAAACCAAGACTTAACCCTCAAATAGCCTTGTAAAGAAGTGAGGGCCGGCCATGGTGTTGAACTGAAACCAGCAGCAAATCAACTGTTTATTTTTAAATGATAAAATGAAGTTTAAAAATGTAAGGAAATGAGAAGTTTCACTTCCTGCTATTTTCTCTGGCTTCTGCCATGGCCGTGAAAACAAAACCAAAAAAGCATTACACGTTCTATAGAAGGAGGTATACGATGCAGGGAACTGCCTTTGTCATTGACGTGAAGATGAGCTTACTGCACATCCTGGATGTGTCTATTGCAGGTCTTGAAGCATGAATATTTTTGTAATCTCTTTTGTTGATGGTGCGGTGCTATAGTGACAGACGCATGAAGCAACAAATAGATGCAGACTTATGAGAACAGAAAGTGACTCAACACAATTACTCATCACGTCATGTGGAAATGAATGACGAAGTGATATCTGTTAAACGGATGACTATTTAGAAAGGGGGGAGTTCAAATCATGAATACTACCATCCAGTAGCAGCTGGCTTGTTCAGCGAACTGGGCCATTACCCTCTTACAGCCTCCTAAAGACTATTTAAACATATTACATAATAATTAAATGTGTATTTTTGTAAAATAATTCTGAAATAAAAATAGTTCATTGTGTTTTTTGTATATTATGTGGAACCAGTCTGTGTCCAACATTTGGCAAGCTCTCTGATTGATTGAGACACTCTCACGTATCAGTAGCTGTATTGTTTTTCTATCTCCTAACACCAGACACTCCCAATAACTCTGCTCACAAGCTTGTTAGTTGGCTGGTGCTGCAGCTTTAACAGTAGACTCGTTGAATCACTGGTCAGCAGAGGTGGTTCAGCACACTCTGGTGGTGACATGAGCTTATATCAACTGTTAAATGGTTCTTTATTATGACCCACAGCTACGGTTTTGGTTTAGTGTCAGTGTTCTCATTGTCCTCATTCAAGGCAGCTGTTTCTAGTGAAACAACCGGCATCTCCTGTTGCCTTCTGTCGATTTAAGAATTTATCCAAATCCTAAGATGATACAGACTAGTGTCTTGTTGAAGAGGCCTTTTCATCCCTGGCATTACAGTATATTCCTTTTAACTCCCTTAATTTGGCAGTTGACTGATTTATCATGCATTCATACGTACCATTGTTCGTGTTTTTCCACGTCCTTTCGTTTTATTATTACTGTTGTGCCTTTCCCATTCTCCCAGCCAACAGTGCAGGTAGATGCTAACCTCATGTTTCCTTCCCAGGCTTGTCAGACGAGGATAAAGTCCAGACACCAGCCTTCACTGATGCAGTGCGACTCTACCGCCAAGCGCAAGGGAATTACGGCACCTGGGAGATGATGTGTGGTGAACCATCACAGGTAAGCATGGCAATAACATCGGAGACTGGCCTATGTCCCCTGAGTCTTCCAATTGCTGTGAAGGCAAACTATTTGTTTCTGATCCAATATACATCACCAGGTTCCACACTGTAGTAATTGGTTCTCAATTGCTTCTGTCCGTTATGAATTTTCATTTCCTACATTGATGTACCCGCTGATTAGCTTCCCAACTGTTAGGCACTTGTGTCATCGAGGAGCCGCAGATGCAGCATCTAACAAGTTTGAGCAGTTTGAAGGCAGCATATGTAGACACGGTGTTCACATCTGATGATAACACCCGCTTGTGATCAGATTACCCTGAGGGATTTGGTACCAAAATCAGCAGCTTTGAGTACAAGTATGAACACACCTCAATGAGAATGAGGAGGCAGTGAGACCTGAGTACTCGTCCTCTTTTGGTCACGCTGAATGCTATTCAAATGACTTCTCTGTAAACAGACGTCTGACAGGCTGTGCCACAATTCCGTTCCTCGCATTCATTAAAAGGGAGAGTCCTTTGTCCTTGTCACTGTTTACTTAGCATGGCGTAACCCGACTCTATTCCTATCAGAATATGAGTCAACGATCCTCATCAGAGAGGTGACACCCAGATACTACAGCTTGGAGTCCGTGCTTTAGATATAGCCGCAGGTGCAGCTTGTAGTAGTATTAAATAATAATCCATTCATTTGATATACTAGTTTGTGAGACCCGTTTGTGAGACTATGTGCAGATTATCAATACTTCCATTAAAACCTGTTCAACTCATCCAAGCCTCAATTTATGACTTGTCATTTGCACCCTTCTAGATTTATCCATGTTCTTCAGACAGTAGCAGGCATCAGCAGTCTTTTCCAAAATGGCTGCTTTCAAGGACTGATTTCCTAGATTTAAATTTGGAAAGGCTATGCTAATAGTTAGCCTGGCATAATCAAACTGACTATATGAGTGTAACATGCATGTTACAATCGGTACAGAGAAAAAATATTACCTCTGCATGCACGTGGATAGTCCTCCAACCCTTCAGAGTCATTTGGTTGGTCAGATGACATGTAAGACTACATTGCTGTTACATTTCTGTCCGTCACCACATAAAGCCTGACCAAACAATTTGATTGGCCCAGCAGATCTTTGGTGGAGGATAATCAGTGCCAAATGGAGAGACCCCAGACCACCTTTTTGTCACAAAACAGTTGTGGACAGGGAAGATAGTTTGGCCTCCAGGCTAGCTGTCAACTAACTAAGCAAATAAATCATTCTAAACAATAGCAAATTCAATTATTGAACATTAGAGGGATGTGTGTAATATGGTCACAACAATTGTTGTTGTGACATTTGCATGTAATTTGCTAATTAGCCATTTGTTGTCCTGGTCTAACAGTGACCAGGACAACAAATCCATCATTTAATACTAAAGCTTTTCTTCTTTTCAAAGTCCCACAGCTGACCAATTTTAGAGGGGCATTGTTGTGCTATTGGATACTTCCAGGGTTGGAAGATATATACATATAGTAGCCTAGCAGATTAACTTATTGTGTGATTTCATGTTCCAGCACTTTCATACACTCAGCAGCACCCATTTATTTGATCATTCTGGACAACCAGCTCTGTTCATGGTTCAGAAATAAGAGCAGTAGCCATCCACAGCTGTTTGCACAATATTCTGTTTCGTATCTCAGTGGTTTGGGACTCAAGATTCATGTGCCAATGCAAACTATTAGTGGATGTAATTAGAGCTCTCCAGTCAGTTAATTCCGGGTATGAACAGGACCTGAGTGTTTCTTCGTATAACCTGTTCATGCTTTGTGTGCCCTGAAGGGCAGCTGAAAGGAAGCTTGTGTGTAGTACGATGCTAGCCAAATCTGGCTGAGGTTCTTACAAGTGTGGCACTGAACAGGTTTATCTGGATGCCGCTTTGGAGCGAACATGCTAATCTGTCAGATCTAGGTATCTAGCAACTATCTGGTGTAGTAAATCTCCTAAACTAAAATTTAGCTAAATTGCTTTTGTAATGTGGTCTGTATTACCATATGCACGACACGCTGACAACACAATGTTTGCGTCTTGTTTGTTTTCCTCGTAGATCCTGTCTAACCTGGTAATGGAGTGCCTCCTCTCGGAGCTGAAGGAGGTCATCTCCCCCCGCCTCAAAGGAAAACTGCATGAGAGACAGAAGAGCTGGATGCTGGTAAAAAAAAAAAAAAAAAAGAAAAGAAAGAAACACTCCACACATATCTAAGCAAATTATGCGTAATATCTTGAATTTCTTACTCACTCTTAATCCACGTTCAGTCTGCAGTGACAACTTTTGGCAATAACCCTTAAATTGTTGTTTTATGGGACTCATCTGCACAGGATATATAAACTCTGTTTTACTCAGATATACTGACATTGAGTAAATATGCTACCTTTTATACCTCAACACTTGCTGCAGACCCTTGACAGTTTTAGTCACTTTGCAGATTTGGATTAATAATAATAAAAAAAAAATAGATATACATATATATAAATAACACATGATGTGAGACTATTGATCCCACGGGAGACTTTATATACTACCTGGCAGTATTAAAAACATCTTCACCTTTATTATTTTAGTGACACCACTAAATAAAATCCAACACGTCAAAATATGCTGCTACGCATGTCATCCATGTAATCATCTTTTGCTTTTTTTCTGTGAAATGTTCCACTCCCACTTCAGTTGCAGTTTTTACCCACTCAACACTCAATTGCAATCTTAACTCAATCATATTTCTTTATAGTCTCACCAGAAATGCATGCATGCATTCATTCATAAAAGGTGGACAATACAGCCCTTGTGTCAGAGGAGGACACTACTCATTACTGGACTCTTTGGTAACTAGAGCTTCAGCCTTCAACTGTGTTTTCTTGTGCATAGATCAGTGCTGCAGTGTACAGCCTGGTGCAGGGGCAGTGCCAGGCCCAGTACGATGCTGTGGTGAAGAAGTGCGAGGCGGCCCGCTCCTCTCTGGAGGCCTCCATACGGACAGACATGGATCAGATAATCACCTCCAAGGAGCATGTTACCAACAAGATCCGAGGTTTGCTTGCACAACATTTTTTTTTTTAGCTTGATTTTTACCTTTTCTGTGAAATAAAACATGTAGAGTATTATTTGATTGTGCCTCTTTAGTTGCGAGATGAAGTGCCTGTTTAAGATGCTGGACTGGCATTACATTGTGTGAAACAATTTTGGTGTACTACCACAACAAGCTGAGACGAGGACAGGTGAACTTGTAAGGTTTCTTGGAGTCTTTCATCCAAGAGGCTTCTTCAGTTCTAAAACTCACATGACTAGGTTCTGTTAACAACCCAATACTCCCCCGTCATTGGAATTCATTGTTCAGATTAGTGCTGTTTTTTCGGTGCTATTCACCATAAAAGTGGGAGGTTGAGTTTACGACGCAACATATGTCTGTCCCTGGAATGGCCACCTTTAACCTCCATTTTGTTCATTTTTACAAGTGTTTACTGATAGCCGACAGCTTCCCGCCGTAGTCGCACAGCGGAAACCAGGCAGACCAGCAGCATTCCTCACACTGTTTATTTATGAGGAAAGATTTCAGCTGTGGCTGTGTTGCAATGACATTATGGAATGAATCCCAGAGACTAGTGGAAGGGAGTATCAGAATAAGAAGGGACAACAAATCACAAATGAAATGGCATGCAAGTGGAATTGATGCCAAGGAAGGCTTAAGTCACTGCAACTGTAGAGTGAACAGCCATGACATTATGACCACTGAGGTCAAGAGAATAACACCTGGTTATCTTGGCTCCAGGCAGCAAGTGAACATTATGTCATGAAAGTTGATGTTATAAGTGGGAAAAATGGACAAGTGGAAGGGTTTGGGAGACTTTGACCAAACTGTGATGGCAGCTTTGCTGGGGTGTTCCTGGTCTGCAGTAGTCATTGCCTATTAAAAGTGGTGAAGGACAGAAACGGGGTCATGCACAGCCGAGATTTATTGATACACAGTTGGAGAGTAGATTACACTGTGTAGACTGACGGCAATTTGAGCTACTGTAACTTAAAGTAATGAAAAAAGTTGATGCTTGTTCTGAACATACAGTGGAACAGTTTGTTTTGTTTGGGGCTGTGTACCCACAGACCTTGTCAGGGGGTCCATGCTGACCTCTGTCCAACGAAGTGATAGACAGGTGAGCATCAGAGCTGGACAGAGACAAGGAGGAAGGTGGTCTGATCAGATGACTCACATCTCTTTTACATCCCAAGTTGCCCATTTGCCCTCCAAATTCCTCAGATTTCAATCCAGACCAGCATCTGTGGGATGTTCTGGACAAAACAAGCCTGAGCCATAGAGGCCGCCACCTTTCAACTTTTACGACATCTCGTGCTAACATCTGGGTGTCAGATACCACAGCACACCTTACCTTCAGAAATCTAGAGGAGTCCAGGCCTCGGCGGGACAGGGCTGTTTTTGCTGGCAAAAGTGGATGCACACAGTTTTCTGCTGTTGCTTATAATGTTGTTTCTGATCAGTGCAAAGCTAAGGTGTGATTTACCCGATACCAGATATTAACACCCAAATGACTGTTAATGTGACATCCAAATGTCTTAAACAAATCTACAAACAACAGCCTCTGTGGCCAAAACAACACAGTGATGTTTAATTCTAAAATCCTCCATGATTTAAACGCGTAGAGGTATTCAGCTGATTAAGCAAACAGACCTTGCAATGTGAGTCATGCTAGAATGTCAATCTACAGTCACTATATTGTAGAGGTCTATTAAGCCAAGAGCAGATGTGGCAAGTGGCAGATCTTCTGGGTGTTCTGAGCAAAGGATGGGTGCAAAAGATCTCAGAACATCCTCTTTCAAAAATGTCAGGCTTACTTTAAATTTCAGTGCTTCTGTCACCTGAGATGTTAACTTTCATCTCCCCTCGCTTGGGTTACTTTCTCCCCACAGCTGTGGTCCTCCCCAAGGCAGAGAAGTTGCTGAAGGTGAGCATCCAGCCCTACATCAGCTCCATCCTGGAGGCCCTGATGGAGCCAACCAGCCGAGGTTTCTTTGAGGTCCGTGACGTTTTCTTCAGAGAGCTGGTGGACATGAGTAAGAACATCCTCAACGACAGCACCAAGGAAACAGTGGCACAGGTGAGGAGGCAGAGTTAGGGTCTTTGCAGCATGACCAGTAACACTAGATGATGTCTGAAGAGCAGAAATATCACATGTGTGAACGGGTCACCAGCTGTGACAGTCATGTTGGCTTTACATAACCTCAGTTGTCCCGCCCTCCTCCTCAGCACATGGAGAAGATCTGCATGCTGGCCTTCCATCCGGTGAAGATGCAGAGCTGCTATGAGAAGGTGGAGCAGCTGAGTCTGGAGGGTCTGCAGCAGAGGTTTGACGTCTCCAGCCCCTCTGTGTTTGTCCAGAGAGCCCAGATCCTCATGAGAGAGGTGATATTCAGATTCTACAGCTGAGTTTTAGAGTTTCAGATATAGCCTCAAGTACAAGTTGTAGTATAAAATGATAATTCAATTATATCTGATACATGAGTTTCTCTCTGCGCCACGCACATAATCAATACTTCCTTTAAAAACTCATTCAGTCTCAATTTGAGGCTTGCCATCTGCACCTTGGTGGATTCATCCATGCTTCTAATTTTGGCAAGATTCCGGTAAGAATTAGAGGTAGGGTAACCAAACCAACCAAACCAAACCAAACCAAACGTAACCAAAAAAATACTTCTGAGTATTTGCCAGTCTGAAGACCAGCTGTGACTGACAGTAATGTACAAAGAAGGTGCACAAAGCTGCCAGAAAACAAGTTGAATCCTGTATTGAAGGACAAAAGTCCACAGCTTCAACTTTAAGTGGAAGTCAAGCTAAAAAAAATAAATAAATAGATACGGTAAACAAATAAAATAAAAAATAAAAAAATTGACTAACTATTCTAATTTTACAATCTGCTGCAGTCTGAAAATTTCTACCTATTCTCTACATAAGATGTTTTGAGTGTCAAACAATGCTGCTTTATGGTTTCCACATTGGAACGCAGCATGCTTGCAACAGAATGTTTGAAACAGGATGTACAATTAATGCATTTGTGTCTAAACACAGCAGATGTTCTCCCTTTTGAATTCCTCTGATAAAAAGCCCACTTTCTTGAAATAATTCCATTAATCTTCCACGGTGTCCAGATGCGCACAGGAGTTCTGTCTCAGGGAACAGATCCAAGTAGCAGGCATTCAACTTAAAAAAATCACTCATCCTGACCCCCATTGTGGGGCCCGGCTGTAGTGTCAGGAGTATCTGTGCTTTAACTCATGGTCATCCGGAGGTCAAGTGTATAAACACTGCATATACAAACATTATATTACCAAGCTGTGTAGCCTGTTGCAAAGTCCTACACCGTAAAAAGTGCTTTAATTAAAGCCAGGTAAAAGAAACCTATTGCATTTGTAGCAGGGTTATTTTGGCAGTGTGGCTCTGTCCTGCCCCTCCATGCATCTACATGGAAAGCCTAAGGCAGGGAGAGCAGTAGCAGCAAAGATCCTGTACTGAGCAGAGCAAGCATTAGTGGCTCAGGATCTAGCACTTCTAGACTTGCATGCTTGGGTGGAGGGTTAGTCCTTATGCTTTGTTATGTGCATATATGAAATACGTATGTTCTGCGTTCTGTCTTGTCATTTTACTACATGGAGTAATGACCAGAGGTGGACAGAGTACACACCTACTTGAGTAAAAGTACAGATACTCCTTGTCAAATATTAATCCAATACAAGTAAAAGTAGTACAAGTAAAGTACTAAAGTATTTGCTTAAAAAAATACTTAGTAGAAGTACTTAAAAAGTATCTCAGGAAATACAGGAAAGGAAAGTAGCTTTATTGTCATTATACAATCCACTCTACAATCCACAGCCTCACTCTTTCTCTTGCAGACAGCCTCTCTCTCTCTCTCTCTCTTTATACAGTTACGTTTAAAATGTTCATCAGCAATTTAACAGACATTAAGCTAGCTAACGTCAGTAGCTACTTTACATACCGCAACGTGCTTTTTCATGTTAGAAGACGAGATATTGTAGACCGTGATATAATTTCGCGGTAAGCACAACAAACATTTAAACTGAAACAAATCAGTTTTTGTGGCAAAAATCTCAAACATGGGTTTGAGATAAGGCCACGGTACTCAGTGGGAGTTTCTCCAGGTGTTTATCCAGTTTCTTTCTGCATTGTATGGACTGTATGGCATGACGTAGCGAATCAGCAGAAACAGTTTATTTTCTCAGAATTTGGAAAAAAAAATAATAATAATAATAATAATAAAATAATCAGCTGCCATAAGCTCAAAAGTAGCGAGTAACGAGAGCATCAACATAAATGTAGTGGAGTAAAAAGTACAATATTTGTCCTTCAAATGTAGTGGAGTAAAAGTATCCCCCCAAAATAATACCCAAGTAAAGTACAGATACTCAAAAACTGTACTTAAGTACAGTACTCAAGTAAATTTACTTCGTTACTGTCCACCACTGGTAATGACTAGAGGTTGGCACCAGTAACTTGATCAAATCTAGGGCCCAGTGAATTTCCACTGGAAATCCTTCTGTCATTATTGAATTATCAAACACCTGATGATTCTGCACAAGCATGGTGGAGTCATTTCAGCTCATTTGTTGTCCTTGTTTGAACTCAGCAGAACATGCTCCTAATCTCCTATTCTGGGTTTCTCCAAGTCAGTACTTTCTGTTTAACTCGTGTGTGTTACAACAGAAGGAGAATTGTAATTATGGTGAGATGATTTCTTTATTTCCCAAGTAGTTTTTCTTTCAAAGAAAATAGTTCAGTATAGTTTGTAGAGTATCATTTGTAGAGCACTAGTCCATTTTTGCACAGGTACATACTGTACATAACCAGATTTTGAGCGACAAATAGCCAAAAACATTCTTTAATTACTTACCTATGATATGTTAATACAACTTTCAAGAAAGTTTAAGTATCCAACAGTTGTTTCAAATACCTGAGGGACTTGTTTATTAAACAATGTTTTCATTGTGGAGGCTGTGGCTTTTAGTAATATTGTATTATGTTGTACCACGACACGTTTCTGTTATTTTGTCAAGCCCAATTTAGTCAGTGGGCTAGGATAAACAACAAAAACACTTTTAATTCAATCCAGCTTGACAGCACCACAAACTAAATCCTCAAAAATGATCATCCAGTTTCCTGACCACTGTTTCATTTTCACTTGCGTACCCAATGAACTGGCCAGTAAGTATATCTAATGCACTCCCTGAGACGGAACGATGACCCCCCCTCTCTCTTTCTCTCTCTCCACAGCAAATGGATGATGCAGTGTATACATTCGAACAGATTCTCCATCAGGCTCTTGAGTCTCAAGGGACGGAGGATCTCTGTAAGACCATCCAGCGCTGTCAAGACAGAGTCATTAAGGTAAAACCACCAACAGGGACAGGTTATTAGACTATCCATCTAAACTTAAACCCTGGAACGAGTTGGATTGCACTCAACTATTCCAACCTACAGAGGCAACATACACCAGCTTCATATTTGGTCAAACCTGACATCTACATCACTGTGCAGAGGAATGTGTCCCAGATGGTAGCGTCTGTTAGTGGTTTGAACCCCAGGCCACTCCACATGCTGAAGTGTCTTCATCTGGAAACTGCTCTTGATGGCAGGGCATCACGTGTAAATGGATGAATGAAATATGTGGAATTCCAGATAATGAAGGAGAATGAAGTGGTTTTGACATCGTTTGAAAGTTTGAAAGAGATGAGCAAATGCAAGGAATGGGCCAGATTCACCGTAAAGAGAGAGTAAACAGAACAGAACATGAGGGAACAGACTTTCACCTAGACTTCATTACGCCATAGTAATTTATAAATCTGCACTAACTACAAAACCCTACAATAGTTCTCATTGTATGTTACTGAATTGGGTCTTGGTATTGCCATAGTCACTTCACTTTGGCTTTGTACTCTTTGAGCTTTTGGAACAATCTAACCTCTTGCGTGGATAATGTCTGTATTGGATGCAATTCCTTATGTATTATCCTAAGTATTCTTGGCTTCCAGTGTTTTGCATCTGAAATGTAGTGAGCTGGATGAACTGTATGCAGTAATATATAATTTCTTTTCTTTTGGTTCAGAAATTTGACTATGACAGCAGCACAGTGAGGAAACGTTTCTTCCGTGAGGCTCTCCTCCAGATTTTCATCCCCTACATGCTGAAACAGCTCAGCCCGCCATTTGCTTCTGTGAGTCTTGTCTCATTTTTAATATAAACTCCAAATATCCAAAAATGTACTTTTGTGAATGTCCTTTTAATATAACTCTCAATGAAGTACAGTGTGCGTATTTAAGAGAATATTCCGATGTGGAGAGCGCTAACTTTAGTTGTGAACACCAGGAACTGCCAAACTTCCAGGAGCTGATCTTCGAGGACTTCTCCCGCTTCATCCTGGTGGAGAACATCTTTGAGGAGGTGGTGCTGCAGTCAGTCATGAAGGACATCATGATGGGTCAGTTTTCTGTAGTGTTCTGCAGTGTTCTGCATTCTTACAGCTCATAACACATTGGATCTGGGTCCTTTAGTGAGCTATCTGGTTATTACTGGGTTAAAAATAGTACTGATAGCAATCCTTCCTTTATGTTTGACTGGCGTTTTGTCTGGTGGGAGACGGTAAACATCTCTTAGCACACACATCACAGCACACTCTCATTGTGTGTTATAGCCCCCTAATGGTCACAGCCACTGTTACATCTAGATCCTTTCACAATCTTAAACTGCAACATGTACAGACCTTGCATTGACATCCGCCCTGGCCGATCCCATCACAAGTGGCCATGCTAAAGTACAGGTGTGAACATTAAGGTCACATTTAACTGATTTGATCTCAGACTACATGTGGAGGTGGTCTGGGACAAATTTGACCTTGTTTCTTTGCTAGCGTGAGCACACAATGAGTCCTGAGTCACTCTTTGTATTCAGAGTTTTTCCTCATTTATTCAGGAAAACAAAAACACAACCACTATTATACATGATCATCTGAAAGTGATCTCTGATCATTAGTAATGAGAGCCTTTAAAAAATATTCTGAACTTGTAACTAAATAAATAATACATAGAATGAAACAAGAATTAACAAATGAAATTACTGAGTACACTGACTGTGACTGTCATTAAAAAAGTAAAAAAATTATTCAGTTTTCCTAAAACACGGTATCTTCATTTGCCGGGGGATTACGGTGCTTTTGGAAGCTACCAGGATTCATTTCTAATCTTAGCTCTGATGCCAATTATTTTAGAGACCTGCACAAGATTAAGATGAATGAATATTAACTTAGCAGTTAACATTTCCGACTTAATATTCCAGTAAGAGAAAGAGGCTTCACAGCTTGTTCCAAAATATGTATCAACTCCCCAAGGCATGAGCTGTTTGTGGTTCTGATTTAGCAGTAGGTAGAGATACTTTAGAGACAGCAGCTGTTAAAATATATTACAGCACCCCTAATGATACTGTTTTTTATTTACACATAGAGCACAATATTGTGGTTGGATATCTAGTTATATTTCTGCAGTCTCCTTAGATATTTTTTCTACTTGATGCATACCAATGATGTGACCCATCTCAAACAGACTAACATCTTTTCCACAACCACGGACCAACCACCAACCAAGTGTCTTCCAAGATAGTTGTTACTAGCTACTCATTGCAGCAGTTGGGGTTAAATAACCTGTTGCCAGCTGAAAGATAATCACCTATGCAGTAGTTATCTAATAGGAGGCGTACCTATTTGCTTAATCAAATCCAGGTGGTGGCCAGGCAGTGTATTATAAAGAGTAGATACACTCCTATCATCTTATAATTACAAGTGGACCTTTGAGGGTGACCATAATGCTGATGTGGCCTGGGAAGAAATTGAGTTTGACACCCTGCTCTCAGCTATAAGGAGTACTAAATGTATGCTTTAAACAAAATGGCATTAACTGCAGTTCAGTGTCTCAATTGATCCAAGAGTTTTTACAAGATGGGACACAAAGGTTTCTTTGTAGATTTGTACATTTATAGGTCACTTCAGAACTGCAGTGGACAGCATGAGTAATGTATGTTTACCATAACTCATATTGACCCACATTTGAACTTCTTCTCTTTGTTTGTAGCTGTGAAGGAGGCGGCTGTCCAGAGGAGACACAACCTGTACAGGGACAGCATTGTCCTTAGTAACAGTGACCCCAGCCTGCACCTACTGGGAGAAAACCCTTCCATCGACTGGGCCGGAGAGTATGGTGGTGCCCAAGAGGAAGACACAGATGCAGTAGACGACAAGACCGATGGAGACGGAGCCCAGAAGAGGAGTAGGATGAAGCAGGTAGTGTCCATGATCCAGGTGGAAGGTTCTACTGTGGTATCCGGCGATACATGCATGGAGGTGCCCAGCATTGATGACATCCCTGAGGAGAATTCTGATGATAAATCTTGCCCTGGCCAGAAAGAATCTGAGAGTCCCAAACAATTGGAGAACCCTCCAGACATTTTGAATGGTTCTGTGTTAAAGGAAGAGGAAGCCAAAGCAGAAGAGCGCAGCAAAGATGAAGCGGCAGTGAAGGTTGACTTGACTGAAGACAGAGCTTCAGCCATAAAGGACCAGGATAAGGAAGAGGGCAGTCCACCAGTGGTGGAGAAACAGCCACCCTCGAACCAGGAGGAGCCAAAGCAGCCTTTGAACCAGGAGAAGTCAAAGGAACCCTTGAACCAGAAAGAGTCGGAGGAGCCCTTGAACCAGGAGGAGTCGGAGGAGCCCTTGAACCAGGAGGAGTCAAAGGAGACCTTGAACCAGGAGGAGTCAAAGGAGACCTTGAACCAGGAGGAGTCAAAGGAGACCTTGAACCAGGAGGAGTCAAAGGAGACCTTGAACCAGGAGGAGTCAAAGGAGACCTTGAACCAGGAGGAGTCAAAGGAGACCTTGAACCAGGAGGAGTCAAAGGAACCCTTGAACCAGAAAGCGTCGGAGGAGCCCTTGAAGCAGGACGAGTCAAAGGAGACCTTGAAGCAGGACGAGTCAAAGGAGACCTTGAAGCAGGACGAGTCAAAGGAGACCTTGAAGCAGGAGGAGTCAAAGGAGACCTTGAAGCAGGAGGAGTCAAAGGAGACCTTGAAGCAGGAGGAGTCAAAGGAGCCCTTGAAGCAGGAGGAGTCAGAACAGCCCTTGAAGCAGGAGGAGTCGGAGGAGCCCGTGAACCTGGCGGAGTCGGAGAAGCCCGTGAACCTGGCGGAGTCGGAGAAGCCCGTGAACCTGGCGGAGTCGGAGAAGCCCGTGAACCTGGCGGAGTCGGAGAAGCCCGTGAACCTGGCGGAGTCGGAGAAGCCCGTGAACCAGGCGGAGTCGGAGAAGCCCGTGAACCAGGCGGAGTCGGAGAAGCCCGTGAAGCAGGCGGAGTCGGAGAAGCCCGTGAAGCAGGCGGAGTCGGAGAAGCCCGTGAAGCAGGCGGAGTCGGAGAAGCCCGTGAAGCAGGCGGAGTCGGAGAAGCCCGTGAAGCAGGCGGAGTCGGAGAAGCCCGTGAAGCAGGCGGAGTCGGAGAAGCCCGTGAACCAGGCGGAGTCGGAGAAGCCCGTGAACCAGGCGGAGTCGGAGAAGCCCGTGAACCAGGCGGAGTCGGAGAAGCCCGTGAACCAGGCGGAGTCGGAGAAGCCCGTGAACCAGGAAGAGTCAGAGGAGGCATTGCCTTTGCCCCCTCCTCCCATGGATGGTGCATCCAGTGCCACAGAAAAGGCTGTAGATGACTTCCCCCCACCTCCTCACGATGACAGTGGCTTCCAGTCACCCACTGGTGAAGTGGTGGAAGTAGTCTCTAACACAGCCTCTCCTGAGGTGAAGATGAGTCCAGAGCCCAAATCCAGTGACTCTGAAACTGGAAACCAGTAAAATGATTTCCATTTGTCTGACATGTACTGAACCCTTTCACGCCATTAACCACAAGTTTCTGTTCACCTCGGCAGTAAATAGCACAGCAGATTATTTTCACCTAGCAGGGCTCAGGTGAACTTTTAATTACCAGAACTTTTCATGTGACAGAAAGACCTTAGCTTGAATCCACACAATCCCTACACTTTATTTCTCTTCACTTGGTAGACACATGAGCACAGTGAATGGCATTGGGTCAGTAATGGTGTGTTATAAACCTGTGAGGTGTCATTGGTGAAATACATGTTGAATTGGCTCTTGGGTTGTGTCTAAGTGCATGCGTGGCCTTTAATAAACTGCAGTAAATTACAGTTTTTATAACAAGGTTTGGTGTAAATAGCAGTTTGTATTATCATAAATTCACTTTGAAACAAGTGTGCCAACAAAAATCCAAAATACCTCTTACTTTGTATTGGACCGTATTATCTAACAATGGATACATTCCAGGTCTTTTTTTCCATTCTCAAACTTGAATATAATTAATAAATTGTCTTAACGAACACAATGACGTCTCAATACTCTTGGCACAGTTGTTTTGGTGGGATTGGCACTATTTTTTATATATATATATAAGTTTATCCCTTTGCAAAGAAAGCTAATGTATATTATGTATAAATGCTTGTACGGACCAGTGGTGACCTACCAAACTCTCCTTTTACATAATTTTATAGAATTTCATCTGTGCCTTAGCTGATTGCCCCACCTTCTGTTTTATTTATTTTGTGCCCCCTTCTCTCTTTATTGGACCAGTGAACTTTTAGATTTATTTTACTCTTGTGTGATACAAATGACTGTTATTGAAAATAAATCATTATTGATTAAATTGAATCTGTTTGTCATCCTCGTCGTGTTTGTTGCTGCTAATGGAGAGTCGAGAATTTTTGACCATTCTTCCAGGAGCGCATTTCAGAGGTCAGACACTGCTGTTGAATGAGAAGACCTGGCTCGCAGTCTACACTCTAATTCATTTCAAAGGTGTTCTATTGGATTGAGGTCATGACTCTGTGCATGCCAGTCAAATTCTTCCACAAAAAGCACAACACCAGCAAACACAAAAACAGCCTGCAAAGGCAGAAATGCGATGTAAACTCAAAAACTCACAACGGAAATATTTCCAGAGGACCCTAAAAAGTGCTGGACCTTGTTTGCTAAAAACCATGAATTGCTCAAACGCAGTGGCCTCGCTACTTGCTCTTGGTATGATGCTACTAGTACCACCTCATGTTACTTCAGGTAAATTAACCTAAGCTGTACCACACACACTATATGATAATTGTTTGATGAAAATGGTATTGTCGTAAATTGTGTTCAATTTAAACTGTTGCAGTGTTGCAGAGCTTTGGCGAGAGTTCTCTACAGCAGCAAAACGGGTCTAAAATTAAGTTGGTTAATCAAAATTGCAAAACTAAATTTAGATCTTTAGTTGAGCAGAGTACTTTATTATTTATTACAAGTGACACTGATTATTAAGTGGTTCTTAAGTTGTTTTTTTACATTTGATGGTTGCTATTTAAAGTTCTGTTACAAACTAGTTATTGATACTGGTTTACTTACATAACTGCTCCTATTAAAGATACTAAAATAGAGCATGTTTATGTTTTAGACTCTGATAAGAATTAAACTGCTGACAGCTACGTTAGTTCTTAAGTTAAGAGTTAAGCTACTCTGACCAACTCGATTATTCTGGATATGTAAGGTGATGAAAGGTGCATTTATGTTTATTACAAGATGATTCTCTCGTTCAGTAACTGGTTCAGCTCATACCCAGGTGTGATGCCTCCTCCATGTCTGCCACACTCTATGTACCAGTACTGGTGGTAATCCAGTTAATTATATTTGAAAAATGTTTGTCCACCGTGGTGCCTAGAGAGCTACAGAGACCTACAGAAACCTCTGCAGGCTGTGTCTGTGGTTTGGCTGGTGTGAACTCTGATGGAAAAGCCTTAAAGCAGGAACTCCAGGGTCTCAACAGAGAATATGAGAAGGTAAATGGCCAGAAGGTCCTGTGTGAAGAGACAAGGATCCGCATCAAGATTTTGAAGAGAGAAAATGAAAATTTGAAATGAAAAAAGAGTGTGGCTTGATAAACATATTTTCCAGGAGAATTATGAAAATCTGATGGCTCAGAAGCAAAATGTCACTGAAGGCAGAGAAAAAGGCTCTTAGTCACTCACAATTAGTCAGTCACAATTTGACACTCGATGAAAGAATACAATGTACTGATTGCAAAGCTCTGGAAGGAACAATCCTTGGAGGAGAATAATAATAAGCTGAAAGCCAAAACTGAAGCACTCAAGACTGCAGTCTGAGCTTCAGCAAGGTCTTCATAGCAAACTCCAAGGTGAAAAGGATTTTGACCTCATGCACAAGTCCCTGAAAGTGGACAGGGAGTCCCAAAGAGAAGAAATCCAAGAGCTGAATGGTTTCTAAGGGAAGCGAAAGCTATTCAAAGCCTGTCTGTGTGGAGTTTGCATGTTCTCTAATCAAATATGGCATCTGAGAATATAACATACTATAACTAAGCATGTAGCCAAGTAACTTTGGCTACAGATATTCAGACTGTTGTAAATTGATGGCCGATTCTATCTTAGTCGACCTCTGCTGTTCTGAGGATTTTCCAGTTTAACATTCATTTATCCCTCCTTCAAACCAGCCACCTTCTCTGGATAAAATGTGGGCAATGTTGTCCTCAGAGGATTTTGCTGAATCCTGGCCTGAAGAGCTGGTTGGCACTGAGCCATTCATTCATGAATGTTGTTTTTTGTTTTCCCCAGCATACTAGCCTTTACATTCCAGTGGACTATAATTGAAATAAAACACTCCCCTTACATAGAGGTGTTTGTGCATTGTAAGGACACCGGTCTCCAGGCCTTATGACACCTTAGACGAGAGCAGAGAGAGAAGGGGGAGAGGGAGACCCTGCCTGTCACATAGCACACTTCAAAAATCAACCACACAAAGCACTCTGGTTTTTATGACCTGACAGAAGATGATCTTGTGCGTCAGGATTATTACGATATACATTTTTAAGATAAAGGGCATCTGAATGATGGATGATAGCGTGCTAGACCCAGAAGAGGGCAGTGTTGCAGTAACTGCACCTGAAAGCTTTGCGTATGTAACATTTTCCATAGCTTAAATAGAAAGGATAAAAAAAAAATCTCTAAGTAAATTATAACATTACTTTTCTTTTTAGGTTAATCTTAAAAGGCTAATCTTAGGTTAGTCGTTAAAAAAAAACACATCGAAATAATGTTTGACATCAACCGAGAAGAATTTAACACAAAGAAACAAATGTGCAATTGTTTCTATACTTTTTCAGAAATTGTTTTGTTAGATAAATTACATAAAGGATACTTCTTAAACTCAGATATTTGTTCATTTGAGTACAGGTTCTTTCCCAATTAATGTTCTGAAGATGATGATTCCAAATGTGTTTGTTACGACAAGTTGCAGCAGTACCTGAACACAGCGCAGAGATGAGCCAGCGCCTTGACGTCACGGCCTTACGTACCTTCACTAGGGCTCAGTCAGCAGCAGAAGGACCCTGAGCAACCGACACATCGCTTCATCCCTGCTGCAGGTCCGCTGGGGGCAGCGCGGTAAACACGCAGTGGCAGCGTTCGGCTGAGCCCCGCATATCGTTAATTCTACACCCAGAGTCCTTGCCTCCCTGAGTACCAGGGGATGGAGGAATGACCAGCGGTGACTCCCCTCTTCCTCCTCCGCATCCTCCTGCTGCTCCTCCCTCGCTCGGTCTCCGTGTCCGCTGTCAGCCGTCGGAGCTCTGCCCAGGATGCGGGCTCCGCTGCTCGGCCAGGCTGCGGTGTTTGCGGCGTTATTGGCGCTGACCACTGGCCTGACAGGTAAGGAGCTCTTGCGTGTCCGTTGCACATCCAGCGTTTAGTGGAATATTTACTGCGTAGGGCCTCTGGGACGGTGCGCATCAGCCGTCAACCACCCATAACAGGCACGCCGCCCACTTCTGATGAAATAAGCGACTTATAGGGTGTCTGGGTAGCTTATAGCCATCTACGTGGTGTTTTGTGCTGTTTGTCTGTGTGCTTATATTTTAGTGGATTGGTTTATTTATATCACTAGTTTACTGTGCAATCTACGGAAGAGGATTAGGGCCATGGTAAAAATCGAGGGGTTATCATTTTTTCCTAGAACTGTTCACCGAAAATGTACTTGTTTTTCTAAAGGGAAAGTCAGTATTGTCACTTTATTATTTTTTTTTATCTCTCAGAAATCTGGGATAAGATCCGAGATTAAAGTCTGATTTATCTCATTATTCTGATCCAGATTTGAATCCCCACATGGTGATTTATCTCATAGTCTTAAAGAGTTTTAAATTGTGGATTAATGTCCGAATTTTCAATTTAATCTCTCGTAATTTAAAATTCCGATCTTAAAAGTCGATCTTAAAATTATGAAAAACTTTTTTAAAAATTTGATTAGAGATTTAAGTCGAAATACATATTGTAACCATTTAATTCTGAATTGAATGTCAATTAATTTAATTTGATCTCAAAGCAATAAATCAATCTTCAGGATTTAAAGTCCTACTTTTTATTTATTTTATTTTATTTTTTCAGAATTCCAAGATTAAATTCTGAGACCAAAATTAGAATTAAGATTTCTATCCCTATTAAAAATGACTTTAATCCCCACTATTTGAAGACACTATCCTCCTTATCAATTAAAGTCTGCATTTTACCAGTTTCTAACTTTTCATTTGTGTGATTATTTAATTGTGATAATGATCTCCAAATTCATAAGACAAACAAACAAAAATCTCTTAGGTGAGTTGTAGTTCTTCGTCACATCTGTAATCCTCATTGAGATGTGCTGATGTTCATTCATGATTAGACATCATTTTCTCTTCTGAAATCTAGTGTGATGGTACCCTCCAGCCTTAACCCTCATGCTACCCTCTTCCATGCTCTCTATCTGTCTGTCCATTCACTTGGAGTCCCAGAGACCCCAAAAGTAGCACGAGGGTTAAAAGCAGTGCTAAGGAGCAATTGATTGAGTAGCTGGCAAGAAGAAGATGGCTGTTGTGATAATCATCCACTGAATACTCAAAATAGTGCAGTAATCTGAATAACTCGCATGAAAACTTTGCTTTGTGCTTGAGGGAGTCTCTGCTTGTCGAGATTTAAGGTACAGCCAAGAACTGATGGGGGCATTTAGCTTGTGTTGCTGTTGTTGCGTCTGTCTGGGAGACTGTACGGCAGAGATCCCATTAGAGCAGGGAAATGGATGATTCAGAGGCAAAGATGTGAATGGAACAAGTCTGTCGTGGGCCGTGGCTTTGGTCTTTGTTGAAGAGGTGTTGGTGGTGGCCTGGTTGTTCTCAGGGACACATTCCTGCTGTCAGGGCTGAAGAGCTTTCCCCCGTCACCACACTGGATGATGGTGTAACGTCACATGCTTTATTATTGTCTCTACGGTGAAGTAAAGCACTATACGGGACACAGCATTCGAACCGTCATGTAACCCCACAGTCCACTATTGGTATATTTCTAATTCATTCATGGTCTGTGAATGCTCTCATGTCATCTCATCCAAGTCATTTTAGATCCATAAAACAAAGACATGTTTATAGATTGATAGATAGTTCCTTTATTTACGCTTTGGTAATTTCGATATCAAGTGTCATTGCTTTTTAATTTAAAGCCATTTAAGATCTGCATTCACATCTGTTGTAAAAGATAGTGACAGCAAAATGACTTTAAAGGACAAGCAATTAACAGCAAGTTTTGAGACAGCATTGGTCAAGAATGCCTACATCACTCAGTGCTACATACTTGCTCTGATTGGTGTCAGTACTGTCCATGTGCATGCAAGGTATTTATTTTCTCTGTATCTGTTGAAACATGCCCTGTAATGAAATCCAAATGGTGTGTTACCAGACTCATACAGCTGCCATGTCCTAGTCTTGTGGCAGAACAGGAGGAGGAAGTTGCTGAGGTGTTAAAGTGGACATTAGGGGAGGTGAAAGGAGGCCTGGGCTTCTTTTGACCTCTTCTGTTCAAACTGGGTGTTTATGGTTTTATTTGAATAAATAGAGGAATAGAGGAATAAATGTAGGAAGTCCAACACCCCTTTATAACACAGTGAAGGCATTACAGAAAATAATTTAAGGCAAATATGCCTTCAAACTCAAATGTTCACCTACTTGGGTCCCCAGGAATGCACAAACCAAGTGTGAAGTAGATAGAATGAAGGGTTGGCGAGATATAAGACACATACACAGTGCTTGAGTGTGAGTAACTGGACTTGTAGAGTTTCTTGAAGAAGATTCACCCAAGTAGCTTCTTCAGCTCTGAAGAAAAAACTAGACGTTGGCGCAAGCACACATACAACTGAAGGAAATACTTGGATGAGTGGACAAATATCTTCAAGACACTCTACAAGTCCAGTTGCCTTTGTTCCCAGCAGTGAGGTTTATCTCATACAATTCAGGTGCAAATAAACAATGAAGGAGTAAAGCTATTTCTATTAAATAGAAATTTAAATATTTCTATTTAAATAGCTAGTTCTTGGCAACCAACAACCAGGCATCTGGTCAACACAGCCAGGCATCTTGCCATGTTTGGTGCCATTGTGCCTTTGTGGTAATAACAACCTGAGCTCATCTTTTAACATGTGCTTTAGCCAGAGACACTGCACTGATGAACTTGAACTCTATGCTATGCTAAAGTAAGCTAAGCTAAGCTAAGCTAAGCTAAGCTAATGACACCCTGACCTCAGCTTTTTAATAAACACAACATTCACATTGGTGTCCATCGTGCTTCTAGAAGAGTATTGTCCTGCCTTCAAATGGCTACCATGTGAGTCTTCTTGTGGTGTTCACACCCTCATAACTAGAAATGTTCAAAGAGGTCCAACTCTACAGGTTGTGACATATTTGTTGACATTTCAAGAAGTGCCATGTGCTTTCTTTATTGTGCCTAAGCTAGTTAGCCTCGGTGGCTTCCAGGCAGCAGCAGTGTTCTTTTGACCTAGACGGACTTACAGCACCACACTTCTCACATTGTAACCACAAGCTCACGAGTTCCATTTAATGGCAGCATGAGGATCTGGATCCAGTCTTAATACAGTTAAAGCCAGCATCTGTCCTGAATACTATTACAGTTTCACCACACCTCCAGCACGCAGGCTCACCCTCTCTCTCTCTCTCTCTCTCCCGTCACCTGTTAGCAGATATCCTCTCTCGACCCGTGATGTCAGCCCTAAGCCTGTGTCTGACACTAAGCCCCTCACAACTCTGAACTTGTTGTTGAGTGTCAAGCTGTCCGTCTGTCTGTTCATCTGGCGGGGACAACATAAGGACTATATCCTCTATGGTCCAATGAGGGCTACTGTAGCGATAAATGTCAAGCATCTCTTTTATTATGAAGAGCAGGAACCTTTGTTGAAAGAACCTCACAGAACTTTGTTATTTAGCCAGTTAAGACTGGAACCGATTAAGCAGGTATTCATAAAACAAAGGTTTCAACCCCAAAGGCATCCCAGGCTAATTCTGAAGTCCGAGTCAGAAATGAATATCCAATTTAAATTTATTTTTTACAGCACAATTGTAGCCATGCCAGCAGCTTGATGCTTTTGGGATGTACTCCAAATATTTCAACAGACCTCTGTGTTACATTTGTAAAAGGTTTATCAAAACTAACCATAGCAGCATGACAAACCCATGGAAGCACCTGAAACTAAAGCATGGAGCAAATGGAAATTTGTGTCTCTGAGATCCTCACACTAGCTCCTGTCTCAGCTGTCCCATAACTGAATGAGCAGTAAACTCCTCATTTTTCAGTTGGACAAGACAGGGTGAGATGAAGGGAAACTACAGAAGCTGAAGTATCTGATGGTGTTGCCCAGAAACTGTGGTCAGTTGTATTTGAATGTGAAAGTATTCAAATCAGTTGAGTGAGTTACAGCGTGTATTCAGTGGGGAGTTTCTTTTGGCAGCCAAATGCAATGGGTTCACATTTTTACTCCTGTCACATTAAAGTTCAATGGTGTTCATAGGTTCATCGTTCTCTCTGTTTTTTAGGATCAGTGAGTAGATTATAGAGGGCTCGATTTGCGGAAATGCAGTACACCGTTTATCGCTATGTGGAGCAAAGGAACGGAAGGCCAGTGAATCCTGCACATTGGGCCTTTAAGCATTTAGCCATCTCTACATTTAAAAACTTTTTGGTCTTCTGGAAATGAAATGTGAAATGAAGTTAATTCTCTGACACCCAGGATCTCTGTGGTCCACGATAAGGCTGAGAGAAACGTGGCATTCTGATCTTAATCATCCCGTTGTAAAGCTTTGCATAGATTAAGCGCTGCTGCACAAGCGTCTGAGGGCAGGCTATTGTGTGCGTTGTATGAATTAGGTGTACAGTGTGATGGCTGCTTCATCTTCAATGCAGCTAGGTCCATTACATAAACATGCACACCTGGGTAACTGTTACAAAAAAGGCTCATTTCACCATGCCAACCTGCATGAATACATGGGATGTGTGGTGTTGTATTATGCTGCATACAAGAACATAATATGTCTGTAATCTCCCAAAGAGATTTCCACTTTACCTTTTTTTGGCATTTAGAATCCCAGAAAATCACAGACAGCCTGAAAGGAACCTCTGAATAGTAGAATGTTTAAATGTCCCCCTGCCTTTTTCTACTTGACACAACAGCCTGAGACAAACACTCTATCCTTGACTTGTGCATCCCTGCCATGACTCACCCCCGGTGATGATGTCACACCTCCTCGGTTGCCATGGATGTAGTCATAGCAACCAGGGTCTAGTTTCTTGTAGCAGAGATGAGAGCGGTTCCAGTGTGGAAGCTAAAGGGGTTAATATTGAAAGCTGGCCTCATTAATTTCTTTCCCCCGTGGCATCAGGAGCACCTCCAGATGCTCTGCAGGACGGAGAGTCCAGCTTTATTCCGCTCTGCACAGCAGCGCTGGCCTCCGACATCTTCTGTTATCTGTGTGTGAAGTAAATGGATGCACTGTCACAGCAAAACAACAAGTGCAATAGATACTCCCTGTGGGAGGCATATGCAGTAATGCTGTGATTCTGAGTCAGCGTACTGTAAGGGTGTAATGGATAAACCCAGCTAACCCCATTTCATTCATTCCTTGTACAACGAAATTACTTTGGCACTCCCAAATAATAGAAATGACTAAAAACAGATACATATAATAAAAGAATATAAACACACACAACACTGATTATCTGGTTATCATGGTACCTCAATGGGTGGGATATATATATGTAAGGCAATAAGTGAACATTTTTTTCTCAGAGTTGATGTAGAAAGACCTGCGTGACTTTGACAAGAACCAAAATGTGATGGCTAGATGACTGGTTCAGAGCATCTTCAGAACTACAGCTCTGGTGGAATGCTCCTGGTCTGCAGTGGTCAGTACCTGACAAAAGTGGTCCATGGAAGGAAAACAGGTGAATCAGTTAGAGGGTCATGGGTGGTCAAGACTCACTGATGGTTAAGGGAAGCAAAGGCTTGCATGTTTAGTCAAATTATTGAAAAAAGGATAATGCAAGATAATGCTCAATGCCACAAAGAAAAGCCAACAGCTATAAAGATAAGCTTGAAGATAAAACAACAGGTCAATAAGTTAAAGCAACAGGTTCAATCAGTTTAAAAAGTCTGAATCATCAGAGAAATTCCAGTCATGGACTCTGGCCTCTGTTTTTTGGAGCCTCTGTTAAGCCTCCTGGGGGATGGAGGTGGCATTAGATGGATGGCACTGGTATTCATTTTTTAATTTCATTATTCACCACAAACGTCTTCAGGTTAGACGTCTTCCCTTTCTCCTTTCCATAGAGATCAGCCCTGATACTGTTATCTCATTTATGCACATTCATTTGTGAATAAAAGTATAGCAGGAGATGCACTGCTTTGTAGGGAACCACAGTTACCATTAGAGGATTTAGAAATATATATAGAAAAAATTCTCAAAGCGAAAAAAGCAAACAAAACACCAAACCTTTTCAGTACCATTTGCAATAACAATACCGCAATCTTAACAGCACTTTACCCCCTCATCTATTGACGTTCCATTAACTACAGCGGCTGCTTGATTTATATTGCAGACATTTTAGAAGAGATTCAATAGCATTGGTTTCCCTGATTCATCCTCGGATGCCAATAGCTTGAGGTTTGGATGAGCCAGAGGTGGCAAAAGTATTCACTTTCTGTACTTAAGTAAAAGTACGGATACTTCTGTTAAATAATACTCTGGTGAAAGTAAAAGTACTGATTCAACTCCTTTACTCGAATAAAAGTAAGAAAGTACAGAAGTGTATTTAAGGAAAAGTAAAAATGATTTTGCCATCAATAAAACAATTCATCCGTTGATAATTTTGAAATGAAAAAGGTTCTAGCAGAACCAGAATCTAGACTGAACTGACCAGAGGTCCTGCATGCGCATCTGGATCATTTTTAATAATAAATTAAGTGTTACTGGGTTGTTTTTAAACCAAGAGCAGCTAGCATTAGCTATACATTATGTGTTCCCATAGCATTGCTAATGATGTAAACTGGCTTCCAAAACATGCTCCAAAAGCTAATGATAGTAACTGAAACCACGCCATATTTGAATTTTTTTTTTTCAAAATGCTGATGATAGCAACAGAAACCACACCGCACCTGAATTTTTTTTTTTTTTTTTTTTTTTTTTTTGTTCAGATTAGACAAGTACTTCTCAAATAGTAGGGTGAGCGGCAGCGGGGACTTTCAGTGTTATTAATGATGCTTGAACGATTAACAAGCCCTCAGTCACTAAGTGGCAGCAGAGCCTAAACTAATCAACAGGCTGGCTCATCAACCCGGTAGAAGAGGTACGCAGGCACACCGGTGTATAGAGCTGGTGGAGGGTACTGGGAGGCATTTTCCTTTATAACTGTAGGCGTGTGCATAGATTTTCTACTAGCATTTTTACTAAATGTGACGCGATTGGTCTAATTCAAGGCTCAGTTTGTCAGTCCCGTGTGAATTTCCACCCACCTTCAGCATCAGGTCAACAGGTATCACCAGCAGCGCAGTCATTTTGTGAGCGTAGTCCATCATCGACTTTGCACGTCTTTTACGTCTCGTCATCCATAGAGTCAAAGTAACGAGTCTGTTTTTCCAGTGTAATGAGTAGAAAGTACAGATATGTGTGTACAAATGTAGGTAGTAAAAGTAAGAAGTCGCCTGAAAAATAAATACTAAAGTAAAGTACAGATACCTGAAAAATCTACTGAAGTACAGTACCCTACATGCACATGCACCAACAATTGTTTACCTACACAGTCATAAAGCCTCCAGGAACATGTTTATGCACCTGCACTGTAGACTGTTACATACACCAGACAGGCTGCGCTGGCCTCCCATTGACGAAACAGTGTTGCAGCAGCAGACTAGTCAAGGTCAGGCTGTCCTCTCCTAACAGTTCTCAAGTTACAGGTATGTTTTCCAGTATGGCTTTTTCCTTGAAATGCACCATAATAGAGCTTGGCTGCCTTTTATGACCTTGAGTAGGCTGCTTTTAATTTCGTATCACTAAAGAATTCAGCAGATGTGTGGCAGGTAAGCTGTGCAGTAAGCCATCTCCTGGTTGTCCCCGTTTAACATAGATGCTTCCTTTACTCCTCCCTGTCCACACCTTGCTGTATTGGACAGCCTTTACAACATATCATAATTTGGTTGTTTAATTCTTGAATTCTTCGGACAGTGATATTTTACAAAGAGCCTTTTATCACAAATAAACAAAAGTTCCCTCCATGGAGATTCCTGAAGTCTTCTCTTCCTTGTATTCTCCTAGAGGCGACTGGTCCAGTCAGTCCAGTAAATAGAGGTGTTAATGTAGTGTGCAGAGGGTAGCTCGTACCTTGACTCTAGTAAACCTGTGTTCTCTGCTCCAGAAATGTTCTGGTCATCCAACACCTTAAACTCCCTAACCCTCTCTGAAATATTTTTTCCAGAAAACCTTTCTCTTATTTTAGACTCAGCGTTCTGTGTTTATTGTTGTTGCTTTGGTGCAGCCTTGGCCTGAGTGGACTCCATGGATTCTGTTTAGTGATTATTTTTTGTAGGTGTTGAATCAAGTTGGTAGTACTGAATGATTATCTCCTACCACCACCTCACTAAACATCCACATTGAACTACTGTCTGACTGACTTCATTTTCCAGAGTAAAATTCTTCCACACCAGTTCTTTTTCTTCTTCACCTTCTTGCAGTTTTGGCAGCTTTGACTTTAGCCAACTGCCATCAAATCAGAGGTGGAAGACGATGCTGTGATGCAACAGGGGCTTTGTTTTGGTTTATGGCATAAATAACTACAAAAGATCAAGCTTGGCAGCGGGGACTTTCAGTGTTATTAATGATGCTTGAAAGATTAACAAGCCCTCAGTCACTAAGTGGCAGCAGAGCCTAAACTAATCAACAGGCTGGCTCATCAACCTGGTAGAAGAGGTACGCAGGCACACCGGTGTATAGAGCTGGTGGAGGGTACTGGGAGGCATTTTGCTTTATAACTGTAGGCGTGTGCATAGATTTTTTACTAGCATTTTTACTAAATGTGACGCGATTGGTCTAATTCAAGGCTCAGTTTGTCAGTCCCGTGTGAATTTCCACCCACCTTCAGCATCAGGTCAACAGGTATCACCAGCAGCGCAGTGAGCTTGGCTGAATTCTAGAAAGTTCTTTAACAGGTTAAAGAGGAACTTCTTGTCAGTGAGCGTGTATGGTTTTGCTCCTGTTGAACATTTAATTACAAAGGGTGAGATGGCTGTAGCAGTCCTTACCCTGCCCCTGGTCAAGCCGTCATAAACGGAGATAATGGCCCTGGAATCAGAGTTGTCTTCCAGATTTCCCTGGGTGAGGCAAATGATGGCCACCCCACATACTGACCGTTAGCACACGTGATCTGTATTTCTGTGTGTCGAGCCGTTGCTACGCAAACAAAATGTCTCTGCTTCTCCTTTCAAGACTTTCTTATGAGCAAGCAAGTCAAAGGCATTTTCTAGAATGTCAACATTTTTTAAAATCAGCAAAAGAAAACCTGTTTTTGATCATGCAATTTTTTGAAATGAGGAATTTCTGAACACAGAAAACTTATTGTGCTGTCAAAAGAAACATCTGTGTCATGTCTTCCTCCACAGGAACTCATCTGTGCCCTCGGAGTTTAGACTGTGCCCGCGAAGGACGACACTTCTGCCGACCGGGCAGCTCATACTGTGGGCCCTGCCTGCACCCTCTGGTGGAGAACTCCCATGGCCGCTGTGTGGTCAAGAGGAGACATTTTCATCACTCTACTCAGCCCAGTAAAGGTAGGTGGTGGGTCCTGACTATGGTAGCTATCCAGCTGTTTTACACTGGAAACATTGATTTGTTAATGTGACTATGAAACATAAAGAGGACATCAAGCAAATGAGCAGTCAGCAGAGTCCTGAAATATATGCTAATTACCAGCTAATTCATAAGCTTCCCTGCCCATCTGTGTGCCCTTCACATGACTCATGTGTTTTATCAGCCTCCGTTTAACATCAGAGGACGTTTGTGTTAGGAGAAATATGTTAGTTAATTTACAGTGTGATTTTTACTTTGCCTGATTTGAATTAAGATCACAGACAACTTCCTTGTTTATTACAAATTACCACAAGCCCCCACTGTCAATCTAGTAACTGTACAAATAGAGCACAAATTGTCATCTCTGTCATTTTAGTGGGGTATTTTTATTTTTTAAGTGTTTTCTTTGACTCAAGGCTTATTTTCTGTCTCTTTTAATCTAAGAATTATGAAGGCTGCGTTATAATTCAGAGCTGGGATGTCAGTTCGGGTGCGAGGTTGAGATGTTGCTGACCCATTCACAGGAAAAAGCTCAAAACCATCAGTAGAATGATGCCACGGAGGATAATGAGATGGATGAGATGTGAGTTATGTTTACATACACTGTGTTAAAAGACACATTAAACATGTTTTCCTCACTGTCTGAAGTTAAATCAGACTAAACCTCTCCTGTTTTGGGTCAGTTAGGATTAGTAAAATGATTTCTATTTGCTAAATGCCACAATAATGAGAGAGAGAATTTCTTGGAGAATTTCTTTGGAAGCTTCTGATAGGTTAACAGACAACATTTGGGTTAAGTAGAGGCACACCTGTGGATGTATTTTAAGACTACACCTCAAACACGCTGCTTCCTTGTTTGACATCATGGGAAAATCAAAAGAAATCAACCAAGATATCAGGAAGAGAATTGTGGAGCTCCTGGTTCAGTGTGGTTCATCCTTGGGTACAATATCCAGATGCCTGAAGGTGCCATGTTCATCTGTTCAAACAATTATACGCATGTATAACCATGGGAGTCCAGCCATCATACCGGTCAGGAAGGAGACAGGTTGTGTCCCAGAGAACAAAAGCTAAAGACCTTGTCAAGATGAACCCACAGTGAAATGAAACCTGTGCCGACATGAACAGAAAGACCACTCAGTGAGAAACAACATTATAGTTACAGTTTCACACAGGGAAAGTGGAACTGTTTGACCACAATGACCATCGTTACATTAGGAGGAAAAAAGAGGGAAGCTTGTAAGCCTGAGAACACCATCCCAACTGTGAAGTATGGGGGTGGTAGCATCATGTTGTGGGGCTGTTTTGCCGCGGGAGGAACTGGTGCACTTCATAAACTAGACAGCATCATGAGGAAAGCAGCTAAGAAGTTAAAGCCTGGATGCAAATGTGTCTTCCAAATGGACAATGACCCTAAGCATAGTGCCAAATTAGTTACAAAGTGACTTAGGGACAACAAAGATAATGTTTTGGAGTGTCCATCACAAGGCCCTGATCTCAATCACATAGAACATTTGTGGGCAGATCTGAAAAGGCATGTGAGAGCGAGGTGGCTCACAACTCTGACTCAGTTACACAAGTTCTGTCAGGAGGAATGGACCAGAATTCCAGCAGACTATTGCAAGAAGCTTGCAGGTCTATACCCAAAACGTTTGATCCAAGTCATGTATGGACGTGTGATGTGTGTAAACTTCTGACTTTGAAGAAGGTAATAAAAAAGTCTCTAAGAGATTCTCTCTCATTATTGTGGCATTTAGCAAATAGAAATAAATTTAGTAATCCTAACTGACCTGAAACAGGAGAGGTTTGTCTGATTAACTTCAGACAGAGGGGAAAAAAGGTTTGTGTCTTTTAACACAGTGTATGTAAACATCTGGTTTCAACTGTATATGGTCTTACCTGAAGCAGGATTAATAATAAAGACTACCCTACCTTTTTCCGTGAAAGGTTCCCTTATGTGCAGCGACATCTTGATTTTACTCTTGTTTTTTTGTCCAAACTTGAGAAAAGAGGCAGAAAAAAAGGCACGAATCAAACAAAAGAATAAAAACCACCACCAGATCACAAGAATTCCGGTTGGAGCTGGATTCGTTCTATCACAGGGCCTGAGTTAGGACAAATAGAGTAGGTCATTTATGGAGTGATTTTAACTAGGTGGTCAAGCTCCCGGGTTAACACCCTGATTTCATAATATCAAAACCCCCGTAGTCTGAGCTCCAGTCTTGAACAACGCAGCCAGTTATTGCTAGAAACAGCACGGTATTATATCTCATAATTGAAAGTGTATCAACTTAAAATGATTTCACAGTGTGGCCTTGAATTCAGCTGGACCCTCCTACACACTGTTGCCAGTGTACGAGGCAACACAAAGCAATATCCTGTCCCTTGGCTGTCCTTCTTTCGCTCCTCCCCATCCTTAACCCTGTTGCCATGGAGAGATTCATGCCATTCCATTCATGACTCTGTGGAAGGCCTGCGCCACCATTCACATGTACATCTCTTTGTTTTGCCTGTTTTGCCTTCTCTTTTTCATTGTTGCCCTCTGCCCCCACTTGTAGTCTGACATGAGATCAGAGCACAGAGCAGCCGGCCCACACACGCACACACATCACTATTTTCCTGCAAACCGAATAGTAATCTGACTCAGTTCCACCTGTCCAACACATATTCATCCTCCCACGTACAGTGTAATGAGCAGCACACTCCATCACCATGTGTTTGTAACCTGCGTGACTGCAGTGCAGCAGAGGATCTCATTGGTGGAGGGACAGTAACGCTGGTTCAAACAATGAAGACTGCAGTTATTTTTTTTTCCACATGAGGGCGTGGTTATCCTTTTTTGAAATGATGGTTGGGCATCCTACTATAAGGGCTTAATGAAAACAGACAAGATTTCTTAACCATGTATGGAAGTCTCGTGTTGTGAAAGTTCTTTAATAAATCACTAGAATGATTCTTTAATTTACAGTTTAAGTAGTAAAGAACTTTTGATATAGGGTTTTTATTTTGGAGGCCTCCACCTCTACACCTGCTGCTGATGGATTGTTGGAGTCTGTTATTTAACACATCAAGGCTGTTTTAATGGCGAAAGGAAGACCTACGCAATAAGTGTCAGGGGGTTGTAATGTTATGGCTGATTACTGGTTTCAGTATTTCTGGCTCTTCCTACTGCCGTGTGCCTCTTCTGAGGGCGGGGTGAGGTATTATTTGGATGCTTGGTTAAACTGCAGCCATGGATTCTGATTCTGTGTTCCTCCAGGTAAGGCGAGCACCTACCCCGAGCTGGACGAGGAGATCGACTTCCTCTCTGCAATCATCAGTGAGCAGAGGACCGAGTCCAGGCTGCCAGGTACAGGACGGGTCAGCATTTGTTTCACAGCACAGCCTCCCCTCCGACTGAATAAATGCAAACTTTTCACTCCTTATTCCAGCTCCACCCTCGCAGGATGTCAAATCTGGCTCTGTCCATGGAGCAGCTTCCACAGAGCAGCCCACCATCCAGAGCATCCCCTTCACCAGCACATCTCCACCCATGACCACCACCGCAAACCACACCCCTGCTCTGCTCAGCCAGCCCGTCATCCTCCCCTACCACTCTAATGACCACGTCTTCATCAGTAAGTAAAATCCAGTAAAATATGAATCACTTGTACTCTCCCGAAGCCCACATGACCATCAGCACAACCTCCCGCAGGACTTTTCAGAGCAGATTTAAGCAAAACTTTTCGGGGAAGGCCATGAATTAATTTCCTGCTACTTAACCAAAGAACGGATCATTCATTGATTCAAGATTTTAACTCAGCAGAACATTGAGGCCATTTCAGTTAAATGATCGCCTTTGTTTGGCCAAATGTTAGCACTCCACGTTCTGGAATCTCAAGACCAACCATGAATTAACTGTAGTGTTGGGCACAATGGAGCCCATATGTGACTGTTGATCAGTTTTGCCTCGCTCCGTTATTGCTTGATTCACTGGTTCTCAGCAGCTCTCCTTTCAGCTCCACACTCATTCCCTGAGCTTTCAGATAGGAAACATGTCTTCGTCTGATGGCCGCAGACCCTTGCAGCATTCTCTCCCCTTGACTGTCTGTTATCATCTTTTCTCAGCATTGAGCAGCGTCTTTATTATGGCGGGTTTGCTGGTGTTCATTGCAGCAGGAGCTTGTTGGCTCAGGTAAGATATTTATTACTTCATCTCTGCATTGCTGTATGAGACTCCGAGTCTCACTATTTGATTACACATTCAGTAAAAAAAAAAAGCTTGATTGATCAACTTGATGGATTAACTTTTTTACTGTCCTTCAACCCATACCACTACTCTATAGCTCCCTTTTCAATCATAAAAGCATTCAAATGATTTAGCCTAAAGAACTCTTTCTGAACTTCAGGAAGTGCAACCTGGCCTCCAAATTGCCCAGCTCTCAATCAAGGCCTCTGCTATACGCGTATACATTTAGTGACATTTACATTTAGCAGCAGTTCAGAATAATATCAGTCACTTCAAACATCTCGTTTCTGTTTGTTTGTCACAGATTGCAGAAAGGGGTGCGTCTAACTCAGAAGGTGGACTACCGTGCATACGGACTAATGAGAGCCCAAACCTTTGACAATCTGGTGAGTAGGAAGTTGGTGAAAGCATTTTCTGAATTTCCTTTAAAACCACCATATATGAATATATAGGTCTATAAAGGAATATATAAGGCAACATAAGACTATACAGGTCTATATAAGAGTATATAAGGTGACCAGGAGTCGCATAAACCGCATATTTTCCGCCGACGTATTTTTTTTAATGGTGTCATTCTGACAGATTGCAATTCACATTCAGACCACTTGGTGGCGAGTGAGCATATTATTTATCTTTTGTCTCCCTTGACTAGTAGAGTAAGAGTCGGTTAAGTTTCGTTTCTCTGCCGTCCGAATGAGTAGCTATAGGTTCTCGGTTAGGCTCCATCCACGAGTATCGGTTATGAGTTGGTTAGGTTTCATTTTTCTCTGCGTTTGTGCGTGAGTGAGTGACTTAATGCCTTAGTTTTTGCTGCTTGCTGGTGTTCAAGCCGGGTAGTACGTTTTGTTTCTCTGCCGAGTGAGATGTAAGATGTTTGAATGGTGCAGTTTATTGATTATCAATCAAACGTGGTAGCAGTCAACTGAGCCTGTTAAATAAACGTCCAGATTCATAATTCTTGAGTCATCTTTGAGACAGATCTTTTTTTCCACTGCTACTGAATATTAATTAAAAATGAATAAATATGAAATGCTATTCAATTATTCATTATTATCATTTAAAAAAAATAATAATAATTAAAGTCACAGGTAAAAATAGATTATGATGGATTTTTATGACCCTGTCATCAGTCAAAGTGACAGACAATGAAAAAGTCTAGCACAACTTCTGAAGGTGACATAAGACTCTACAGGTCTATATAAGACTATCCAGTATAAGTTGCTATAAGAATATATATAGATCTATATAAAAATATATAAAGCAATATGCGAACATATAAGTCACCACAAAGAGAATATTTAGTGGAGGACCAACGGCTGGTCCTTTCATCAGTTTCAGAACCTCAACACGTGCAGTAGGGGCACGTCCTGTATGTGAATGTCAGCTAAACGGTGTGACTGGTTGTGGGTGAATACCTCTGATTTTCTCATGTCCCCTCTGACCCGTGGTGTTTTCCAGCCTGGGGACAGGAACCTAGCTCACAGTGCCCAGATGTACCACTACCAGCACCAGAAGCAGCAGATGCTCTCCCTGGAGAAGTAAGTCACGCTCCTAGGCTAGACACGTTCATCCCTCTTGACCATGTGTGTCTGCCGCAGGCCCTTGTCTCTTCCTGCCCTCTCTGCCTCATTGAATCAGTGCTGAATGTTTTATGACGTTGCGTATGTGACATTTGCAGACACAAGGACGAGCCAAAAGTTCCTGACTCAGGAGCATCAACAGATGAGGAGAACGAGGACGGAGATTTCACGGTGTATGAGTGTCCTGGGTTGGCACCAGTGAGTAAACTGTTCTGAATCAAACTGTTTCTATTATCAGGATTCATTTAATCTGCCGCAGTCAGAAGAAGAAGAAAGAATGTAATTAAGACAAACTATTCTCCATCCATGCTGGGTATTGGACTGCACATAATCAGCGTTAATAAAGCCTGCAAGATCAGTCAGTAACATGTTGCCAGTCTCTTGATAGCGACTGGGACATCCCTGGTTTTAACCACCATCTTTATATGTAGAGAGCATGGATTAATATTCTACTGTGATTTTTCTTCTCTATAGAAAACAGTTCATCTCTGATAATGAACTATATTCTATCCATCTTTAGACGGGGGAAATGGAGGTGAAGAACCCGCTGTTTGACGACTCCACCCTTTACGTTCAGAGATTCCACAAGTAAACCTGGACACTGAGGCGTTTCACACTCCTAACGCAGCACCTGTGTGTACAAATGGTTGAATTTATACACTCCACATAGACTGCTGTGCTCACTCCAACCCTTTAAAAGGACAAGATGGAAAGAGTGAAGTAGCCCACATGGAGGAGGGAGAGGAGCATTTCTTGTTTGAAGTAGGACTGAAACTGGGACCAATGTCTCCCACTCTACGGACACTTTCCATTTCTAACCTTTTTTTCCTTGTTGTGTTCACACATTTACTGTCAGCCTCTGCCTAAGAACTTCTTCTGGTCAGGTTACAGATAAACATATCGTATCTGAAAGATTCTGGTTGTATAGGAGACACCGGTGACACAGAGGTTTCTTGTGTTCACTAATGAGTAAATTCTCCTTTTTCCGTTGAGTTCTCACCACAGGCTTTTTATTTCAGTATTTAAAAAACAAACAAAAATGAATGCAGTTATAATATTTCCTGAGCACACCTCCATGCCGCACCGTGAACTGTATCAGTATGTTGCTGTATGTAGCCATTGTGGTCTCAGTCTAGTTCCTCTATCCATTAACTGACGACGCTCTGTAAGAAACCTGAGAGACAATTATGCATTTACAAGTTTCTTGTGCAAACTTGCTAATGAAGATTTATACACACTCTCTTATGCAGTATGCAGTATATATATGTATATGTATATACATATATATACATATACATATACCTTGAATGATTTCAAAGGAATTTGAAACCTCTTTATCTGAGCTCTGAACCAGAGTCCGTCTGTATATAGGGTACCTGGCTAACATGGCCTGTCCCCATGGTTTTGTGATTTGTATATAGCTGCTAATGTGTACAGGGAAGCAACCTTATGTCTAACTCTGTGGGTTTGTACACACGTTCCTCTCAGTTCCCTAGTGCTGTGTCCTTTATATAGACTGTATTTGCAGGGCTCCTACACGGGCAGTGTCAGAGAGTTGGATATGCCCAGGTTTTAAAACCCATTTTATTTTTTTGTACCAGTTAACAAAAATGAAATCATTTGTAGATGGGGTTAGATAGTACAGTGCTTTTATTGAAAGTGAATGGGGAAATGTTTTCAGTTTTGGTAAGTCTGCATTGTGCAAAAGCACAGGAAAAAGATCATGCAGTCACGTGACTGCTCACTCAAGGCTTGTTTTCATTAATGACACTGCTGTCATAATATGTACACATAACTGAGAACAATTCAGGTGAGACACACTAAAATAGACCCTTCTGACTGCAGCCGGACGTCCCTGCTCATCCAAGTATTTCTAATAAAAGCTTGGAAGCCCATTAATATACAGGAGCTGCAAATTTTTACAGTGGAGCGTTTCAGAAAAACACATCCACATTTAGTCCAACCCTTTAAATGAATGGAATGGTGTCCTTTGCATATGTAACCCGATCAGCCACAATATCAAAAACCATGAAGAGTACAGTGAAAACATTGATCATCTTGCTACAATTCAACGATGCAGTGCTGGGAGACCTTTCGTCCTGGCATGTACTACACAAACACAAACAAACATAAACGTTCCTGCCCTATAGCTATGACACTTCCCAATGGCAGCAGGCTCCCCAACAGGACAGCACAGCCTGTAACAATACAGAAGCTGCTCAACAACTCAAAAAACATGGAAAATAGTGAAAGGTCTTGGCCTCCACACTGCTCAAATCCCAAAGTAATTGAGTATCTGCTGGATGCACTGGAACAAACCTGATCGACATGGGTCCCTCCCCTCAACCCATAGGTCCCAAAGGCCTCCACTAAACAGGCCTGGTTACATATATCACAGGATACCCTCAGAAGACTCCTGTCTATTCCCAGATTAACTAGTTTGGACACAAAATGTTAGGCATGTGGTTAACTAATTTGGACACAAAATGTTAGGCATGTGGTTGTAATATTCTGGCTGATTGGTGTACATCATCATTTTTGAATGATGTATCAAACTATTATCACACTGATAGACCCGTCTAAGACTAAAGCAGTCCTACAACAAAACCTTCTTTCACGGACGCTCAGTTTTCGTTGAGCTTTTTAAACTGCATCATACACAGATGTGCTTCTGTTGATTTCAGTGATGTGGGTGGAACAACCTCTGCTCCCTCCAAAAATCACCGGCCTTTTGTCATGAAGCTAGGCTCTGTGGAGGGACACATGTATTGGCCTGCGTCCCCAATAAGCCTCCAACTGAGTGTATACAGTCCACGTAACGGGATATAAAGAATGCACCCATCAACGACTGTCAGTGGACCGCCATGTCAAAATACCTCTGCATCAATTGGATAGTCCTACAACCAATTGGAGACATTTAGTTTTAAACAAATTCAAGTCATAAATCCCACACAAATGATTTGATTGGCCCAGCAGATCAGTTCCCAATGGAACAAACTGTTTGTAGGTGGGGAAGCCGGTCTGACATGCAGACTAGGGAGTTGGGGTTTTAATGAGAACATCTGTCTGTGTTTCCCACCTATAATCTCAGGGGCTGTTAATGACCAGATTACTTATGATTGGAGGAATCAGTTTTCTTTCTCCAGTGAAAGGGATTCTTAACAATTCATCACTGGCCAGAGACTCCAGTCTCAGGTTGTACTTATGTAGGCGGCTCCCAGGGTTCATGGATGATATTATGTACAGATTGTTACCTGCTGTGTATCCCTGTTCTTTTACTGAAGCTATTCTTCTCACCTAGTCTACAGTATATAGGCTGTTTAGGGCTGGATGTGCACAACTACCTTTCTGTATGCTGTATATCGCCCTGTCGCGTAGATCTCACCACATGCCCAGGAGGACTTCTCAGATCCAGGGTTAGACAAATGTGGGGCAGTAACCCCGGATGTAGCTGTGGCCTCTCGCTGTCGTCTCTCAGGAAAGCCACTCTCTGTGGTTCCTCTCTTTTGCCTGCTCCCAACGTCTCAGCACGCTAAACTCTACTTGACCTGCACACATACATGAACATGTCAATATGTAAAAAGTCAAAATATCTATGGCCCGTACCAGGGAGTATTAACACCGGAGCTCTTTAATTATGTTGTAAAGCCTGTTTTATTCAAAGATGCCGAGCTTGTGGAACAAAACGACGGACTGTTTATCTGTTGGAGGGTTCTCATGTTGTTTGCCTTTTTTTTTTTTTTTTTTTTAATGTTATGTAGCTCTGCTTATCCTTAACCATCTGAGAGCTAAATTAAAAGCTGGTTGTTTTCTTTTGGTTGTTCTTTCTCTGAGGACAGATTAGTCTCACAAAAAAAGAACTCTAGAACAAGTTGCTACTGAGGTTTGCTGCCTTTGATATGGACTGTTTTTCGATTACAGGTGATAGGTTCTGTATACTAAGGAGAACTTCTTTACCACCGTGTTTAGCATGCATGTGGATATACCAGAGCTGAAATGAAGGTAATAAATATTTATATAATCTGAAGTGAATCATGATTTGTTCTCTGTTTTTTTTTTCTAAGAAATGACATCTAACCACAAAAGAGCTGTGGGACAGATTGTGTTAGATTTTAAAGGTCAGATTCACTCAAAAGATTTGGAAACTCCACAGCACACGCTGATTCTTTTTAGAGTTAGTTCCAGATAAAACTCCTGACAGCACAGTCGTAATGCAAATACTTTACTCAGCTCTGTTCATCTCTGTTGCACTTGGGTGGAAAAAACATCAGAGACAAGCCTCTCCCAGTCCGAGCTAATAGTAGACGAGATGAGACTTTGAGCCACAAGGGGTATTCAGTTCATTAATTGCAGTGCGGGAGTCAAAACATTAGCTCAAAAGATAGAATTAGATAAGAGAAAAAATATATTAGGGTATAAAAAATATAGACTGTGCAGTTTGGTGAGAAACCAAGCAAAGCTCAGTAAGTACAGTTAACTGAAGAAACATTACTGTTGAAGTGGTGAAGGCTGAAATACACGTACGGATATTTATCAGTATGAATAATGACAAACACCAACAGAAGGATTGAAACACAACACATTTTGCACAGAAATGACATGATGAGTAAGTGTATATTGCACTTGAGAAATTATCAAAATTACTCCTGATATTATTCCTGATATATAGAGAAATGCTGATGATGAAGAGTCCAACTGCTCTCAGAGCTCCATCTTCCCCTGGGGGTGCAGCGGTCTCTGGATAAAGACGCTACCTAAGGTCCGAGCAGTCAGTGGGGTCAGAGTTGTTCAGGATGTTTTACAGTTTGTCCAAAATCCTCCTCTCACCCAACTGCTTCACTGAGTCCAGAGGACAGCCCAGGATGCAGCTGGCCGTCTTTATCAGTTTGTCCACGACTTGACTAACTGCACAGATGAATACCAGATGTGTATTTATATTTATATATACACACACAGAACTTACTACAGTTCAGGTCCAAATGAGGAGTGATAGTGATGGCAGTAATTCCAGAGAAACTTCCTGATTGGTCAATCCAGGTGAAAGTGAACTTCGTTCTTCAGAGGCGTGCTTCACCCTCTGATTTCATCTAAGTGGAGCAGGATGATGATCCCAAACACATCTCAAAGTAGAAGACCAAGGAGTGCTGACTGTAGTGGACCTTCTCCCAGGGTCCGTGCACATTGATGGGCACTGAGAAAGACAAATATTCCTGACCTCCAGTAGCTCTTTTACTAGGATAACATGAGTTACCAGGTTTAAAGTCACTGATGCAGTCCATGCAGCTCAGGGGTTGGTGTCGTTTAAGCAAAGGAACCAAGCTGAAGTCAGTTATATAAACTTGTTATACTGATAATTTTATCAAAATCTCAATCTATTGATATTTTATGACCTTTTGTGAAAAACGTGAAATTCTGTTTGCCTCTTTCTCTTCTATGGACACTGTGCAGGTCATGGTCTGAGGTCAGGTCTTTGGGAACAATTCCTTCAAAGAAATGTTAGAATGAAATTATAATATAAACCAATTATAATTAATTATATTTATATATAAATGCCAAATGGAAACTATGTGCAAGTATAGATGTTTAGTGCGTGCATTCACCCTAATGGAGTATAACTGAGTTACACAGACTTTGTCTACAAGGATTCATCACACATTTTATTTATATTGTGTCATTTCAGGCAAGTTTCAAATAGTACAAAATAAAGTAAAATGATATTCATTTGATTGTATAAACATGTATAACAGGCATCGGTAGTAGATGCAAGGACATTGAACAAACTCCGGTCTATCTATCTAAGTAATAAAATCACATTAAAACATTGTCAGCATTAATTAGCAGTATTAAGATCATGAATCTAAGTCCTCCCAGTACAAAGTTAATCTTCTCAGAACTCATAATCTAAACATTCAGGTCACTTTTTCACAACATGGACGTGACCTCTGTGTCGTACTTTGATGCAGGGCATGTCTACATTGTGTATGCTTCAGAATATCCAATTTGCTTTACAGTTCTTGTGTTATCTGTCTAGGTTCTCAGTCACCCAGGTCATGGTATTGGTCATGGTATTTTCACACAAGCAGAAACAAGCCACACTGGACTTGTAGAGTTTCTTGAAGTTGTTTCATCCAAGTAGCTTCTTCGGTGTTTAAATAGAAACATCTGTGGTTGTTACTCATCAGAAACTCGCATGTTAATGAGCAGGCATCGAATCACTGATAAACTGTTTTGGTGCTGGTGTCCTCCTCTAGAGGAGTCCATTCACTTAGGAAGGAAAATAGGATCAAAAGAGTTTCCTCCAATTAAGTAATTATTTGGTTGTTACAGATCCTAGTCATGTGAGTTCCTGATGGGCAACACCTACAGATGTTCTTACTCAACAGCCCAATTCCCCAGTCTTTTAAAACTGAAGAAGCTACTTGGATGAAATGTCTTCAAGAAACTCTACAGGTTCCGTGTCCCCTTTTTCAGCCTATTTTTTTGGAAATGTATGTCTGGAGAACCCTGACATTTAACAGCAGTTTGTTGTAAAAAGTGACTTCCCATGTGGTTGCAACAGCTGGCACAAATGTATTTATGGTTACACATACATTACCACTTCCGCATTTTCATACCAAGCGCAGCTAACCCAGCCGACCACTGAAGATGTGTTTTGTGGTGCCGTTCCTCCCAGTTTACAAAAAAGCTGGTGCATGTCATCTTAAATCGAACTGGTATAATTTGCATGCGGTAACCCACCAAAAAATTTCAGTCAAAATGCACTAACCACCTGTAAGCATCACAAGATCAAATCATTAGTTGTTGACCCAACTTTCCAGGTCCTGGTAGACCTTTGTAGCCGGTAAGCTGGGGAACTTGATGCAGATCTGACACAACCTTTCTCTCCAGTCAGTGTAGGTCTTGATTCTGTGGGTGTGATGCCACTGGAAATATTCTTCGTAGAGTCCCTTGTTTGCAGCCACATATTTCAGACGGGCAGCCAGTTCGGCTGTGCTCTTGAAATCAGCAACGTGAATAAAGGAATGAGGGGGAGCCACAGCTTCGTAGGTGGCCCTGCTGGGGCCAAGAACCACTGGTATGGCCCCTGCTTGTAAAGCGTTCCTCCAGAACTTCTCGCTGATGTAGTCCTTTGCCTCTGAGTTCTCAAAAGACAAGTAAAACAGACAGTTTGAGATGATCTGCAACAGCTTCTTGTTTGCAAGAGGTTTCTTGTTCCACTGGCCGTACACCTCTATGGGGATGTGCTTCTTTAGACTTTGGTAAACAGCCGCCCGAGCCTGCTGAGGCTTGTATTTGCTGACCACCCAGCTGACGAGGCAGGAGCGAGTTGAGGGAACCTGCACGGCACGCTCATCACCTCCTACCAGTGTCTTACCATAAGGGATGGATATGTCTGCATCCCTCCTGTAGCTCATTGTCCAGTTAAAGAGGCCGTTGAACTGTGTGAGGTTTGCGTTGTTGACAGGAGGCTCCAAGGACAGCCACACCCAGCGCTGGGAGGCTGGGCGATGCAGGTGCAGTGGCAGGGATACCATGCCCCTGCTCAGCTCCTGGTGGTGGAACACAACCACGTCAACGACAGAGAAGGCAGAGGTGTTGTCAGTGAGGACACAGCGGCTGATGTTGTACTTCTTGAGGCATATGTCGCCGTCGAGACTGTAGGTGTGTCCGAATGGCCAGTGCCACAGCAGGATGGTGACGGGTCTCTGAGGATGATGCCATTCCACACTCTGCTTCTGCTCCAAGAAGTTGTAGTAATACAGGGGTAAGAGGGAGCTAACGAGTAGGAGAAGAAGGAGGGCTCTGGATCCAAGTGTTGTCATGGCAGCTGGGTGTATTCCAGGTTAAAAGGGCACAGATCACTGGCATGGAACATTAGAAAGGAAGGAAGGGTAGATCAGAGACATTTTTTATCACATGTCCTCAGAGCAGGAACTGTAGAAGGCAGTGTGTCAACATCAAACACATCTGCTACAGAAGATGTTCCATGTTGCACTCAAATCAGATAAGACTCCTGACTACATTTGTCAGCTGGCAAACATTCTTCATCACAAGTGAGTAAACGCTAAACTATGGTTCTGCGATGGTCATTTTGTTTGAATATGATTTTTGAGAATATATTATATTATATAAACAGCCCTTCAGTGAATTAGAAAGCAGAAAAACTCTGTCAGAGCATTTGCAGAAATCCATGCTGCTGCTCCTCTCGCTCTTTCACTGTCTTCCTGTTCAGCGTTCTGCTTCATGCCTGTTCTCTTTAGGATTTCGTCACAAGTGTTGCACAGTTATGCTATAACTGCTCAAAAAATGTTTAACATTTCAGCCTTTTTTTATTTTTAAATAAACCTTTACAAACCATCAAATAATTTATGCCGGTGGCCTGTCGAGATTGTTTCGCTGACTTGATTATTAATTTCAAGTGAAACTGTTGGTCATAACCAGTACTGAATTTGTTTCTGACCTTCTGATATTTTAGCATTTGTGGGTTGAAGATGAGCCATCTTGTAAAATGAAACTGGCACAGCAGAGTTTACTCAAATTTTCTCTTTGAGGCACACCCTGCTAGCTGGGTACAACACAGCGGCAAACTGGCTTCAGAGCAGAGCACTCTTAAGATGAAAGACAGAGATAAGATTTACAAATTGTAGATAAAATACTAATGAGACCACTTTGACAATTTTCTGCAACATTTGCAGCAGCATTCCCTGAACTATGAATTTCTAAACCAGCCCAATGAAATAAAAGTAAGTTTGGCAGAAAAGTTGCCACTTACCTGTCATAAAGGCATCAAACAGTCTGCTGCCTGTCCCCCTGTGTAAGTCATATAGGAAATCCTGCCCATGCATTTTTTTTTTTGACTCATCTCTTACTTGACACTTCATTCACGCGCAGAACTTCCCACAGGGTGTGGCGGCTGGCGTAAAACACAATCAGTGGTCAGCAGAAATGAGAAGTAGCAGTATCGTTATATTACAATTACAAATGAGAATTCAATGAGAAATATGAATTCATGCAATTATTATTCAGTTAATAACCAGCT
This sequence comes from Planiliza haematocheilus, assembly GCA_005024645.1. Taxonomy (NCBI): domain Eukaryota; kingdom Metazoa; phylum Chordata; class Actinopteri; order Mugiliformes; family Mugilidae; genus Planiliza; species Planiliza haematocheilus. Next base: position 3,041,905 of record SRSE01001198.1, on the reverse strand, counting down.
GATACATTGAGTGTGATTTTTTTTTATTTATTTTTTTTATTCTCATATTGATGTGACTAGCCGTTAGAAGTGATAAAAACCTCACCCACCACCACACACAACACAAAACAAAACACCTACCACCCACTCTCACTACCTGACAAAGTGCTCAAACATTCTGTTAAAATTGGCACAGGCACCTGTGGCAAGGCAAAGATGTTACCACTGTTGATTTTACATTGATCAACCACAAGCTGGTCTTCCTCTTCCTGTTCTTGCAGCTCTGCAGAGGCAAGGGGATCTAGGTTATGCAGCTTCTGTAGGCACCGACCACATTCTAACCGTCTCAACGAGGAGTTTCGCCCTCAGCCTCCAAGCGCAGGTTTGGTTTTGCGATGCAAAATCTGTGGCTCCTTCATACTCCCACACTGTCCCTGCTGAATTAACATTCTGCGTTACGCTGACTCGCGCTTTTAAGATTTGTTGCGTGAGTTTCTGAGCTTACTATTAAGACAGTGTAGTAAGAGACAGAAGTTGGATGAACCTTCCTTGCTTTTATTTATGTACCATCAATATCCATTCAAATAGCCATTCAAATTGTCCCAAGACTCTCCACAGAACCCAGGGCTTTTAACAGGAAGACGCCTTGAGCAGAACCCAGCTCACATGGGGGGGGCTTACCTGCTAACAGTTAGGGACAGAAAAACACAGGAGAGGAGGCGGAAAGAACAGGAGGAATGTCTGAATAACGTGTACATGCACCATATAAACAGGGTGCAAACAGGACTGGATATAGCTAGCATTCAGAATATTCACTGGAGAAAGGTTTAGTGGGTAAACAGTGTACTCAGAGAGTTATTGTTATACTGTATGAACAAGAGCACAGGGACATAAAACTGTCAGTGACATTAGCAGTTCTATTACAGATGAACTTTATGGATGTAAGAGGAATCATAACACAGGCTGGAGAATGATACATTCAAGTAGGAGTGGATAACTGTGAGCAATGAACCAGGACCAGGACCACAGATGAGCAGTATGGACACACAAGAAGATGGAGGAGGATAAGAGATGGAGAGAGTGGCACACAGCTAATAACATGCTTTACAATAGAAACACACAATATCAGCATAACTATGGGATGGTTCAGTCCAACTCTAACTATAAGCTTGATCAAAAAGGAAAGTCTTAAGCCTGACCTTAAAGTACAGAGTGTGCCTGCCTCCTGAACCCAAACTGGGAGCTGGTTCCACAGGAGAGGAGCCTGATAGCTGAAAGCTCTACCTCCCATTCTGATTTTTGGAATTCTAGGAACTTATTTATCTCTAAGATAAATCTTGTCAAAAAAAAAACAAAACAAAAAAACAGTGTGGTATTTGTCACAATGGTTTTGATATTACACATGAGTATGTAGCATATCGTTACTAGTGTAAAGCTGTCACTGCAGTGAGAAATGGCAGCCCATCTATTAAATATCTATCATCTGTAGAGTCAAACTCATTGTGGACAAACCAGAAGACTGCAGGGAAAGGTTTTATGGCTAGATGAGACCAAAGTAGAACCGCTTGATTTAAATGAAGGGCTCATGTGTAGAGATGAAAAACACAGAATCCCACCATCAGAACCACATCCATGAAATATGGGGGTGGCCTTGTTTTGCTGCATGTGGTCCATGACGGCTTGCTATTATCGTTGGATCAATGAATACTGAATTATGACTCTGTAGTGGCAACAGCCATCCTGTATGGAGTGGTCTGCTGGAACAGTGGCATCACAGAGAGAGACAGGAAGAAGCTGGATAAGATCATCAGGAAGTCCAGCTCTGTCCTGAGCTGCCCCTTGGACTCAGTGGGGGAGGTGGGTGACAGGAGAGTTTTGGCTAAACTGTCATCCATGCTGAACAATGAGTCCCACCCCCTGCATGGTGATCTGACGGGACTGAGGAGCAGCTTTAGTTACAGACTTCTTCACCCTCGATGTGTGAAGGAAAGATACAGAAGGCCTTTCCTTCCTGCTGCTGTTAGGCTTCACAATGAACACTCTTGATAATATGTGCAATATGACTACATTACATGTGCAATAGTACTACACCATAAGTGTAAAAACATTTTTTACAATCCAATATTTCTACCATTTATATACTATTTATCTTTTATAGTTATCCTCTTGCTATTTTGCTATTTTGCTCTGTAAGCTGTGAACTGCAATTTCCCCATTGCGGGACAAATAAAGGTTTTTCTTATTCTTATTCTTATTCTTATTCTTATTCTTATTCTTATTCTTATACTTATTCTTATTCTTATACTTATTCTTATTCTTATTCTTATTCTTATACAAGAGAATTCTAAAAGATAAATGCCAGGACATCTGTCTGTGAGCTCAATCTGAAATTCATGTGAGAAACCCAACCCACGTCTCAGAACTACAGTTCTGTGCTGAGGAATGGGATATAAAGCCTTCAGTCCACTGTAGACGGCTGATCAGCAGTTACCAGAAACATTTAGTTTACTTTAGCTCTTAAAAGAAATGCACACGTGGATTATTTGTTTCATTTGTTTGATTGTAAGAGAGAAGAGCAGAATTTCATGTCATTTCATTTAAGGTTTAAAGCTGTAATTCATGTTGAAATGAATTCATTGCATATTATCAACCACTTGCTGCCACTGCTCTTTATTCTGGATCTGCTGCCTCTAAATGTAATGTGATGAATGGAGTGAGTTTATTTTGCATCAACACTCAAGTAGGCGTCTTTGCATCCCAAGCTGCTGAACTGACAATGGCTACATCTAGTGGTAACTGGTGGTATTACTGCCAAAGTTGAAACGTCACGGTTTGGGGCTTTCTGAGGAATGGACAGCTTGCAGAGAATCAATTATGGACTTTGCATCATAGAAGATAATGGTGCTAAAGTGTCTTGAGCAACCTATTAACTCCAAAGATTTCCTAACCGTGGGACTGCATGGCTTCAGCCCCTGGAGTGAATAGGTTAATTAAATGCAGACCAAGTCCGTAACTGGACATAAAAACTAGAGCGATCCCACCAAGCAAGTGACCGCCGCTAAGACCCCAGCATCCTCACAGCCGTGAAATCTTCAAGTCAGCCTCTTAGAGCCGAGCACTCTTGCAAACCAGCCGAGAAGAAGAAACAAACGTCATTGGAAGGGTGGACAAAAATGGGCAGTAAATTAAGTAAAATAACAAATCAGAAATACTTCATAGGAGGCCAAGGTCAGAGACAGAAACACTGGCAATGGGTTAATTTTGCTGAAATGCTATAGGAGCGTATTAGGGTCAAGGGTTTACATACGTTTTCAAAAATACTTATTTTTTTTTCAAATAAATTTGAAAAACTTCATTTATTGTTGGCGACAACAGCTTCAAGACACCTCCTGTGGAGAAACTAGTTGCATGCATTGCTCAGCTGATTGGCTGGCCCAGTCTAGCAGCTTTATTTTCTTTCTCTCAAAGTCAGTGGGAGTTTCCATGGCTGTGTGTTTGGGATCATTGCCTTGCTGAAATGTCCACCCTCCTTTTATCCTCATCATCCTGCTAGGTGGCAGATTATGTTTTATCAAGAATGTCTCTGTACATTTTTCCATTCATCCTTCCTTCAGTTATATGAAATTTGCCAGTGCAGTATGCTGAGTCATGATGGTCCCACCTTCAAGCTTCACTGTTGGTATGGTGTTTTTGGGGTGATGTGAGGTCTCTTCTGACCAGACTATACTCTTGCAGTATTTCACAGACTTGTCTAAATGTTATTCAGCAAACTTTAAATGAGCTCCAACGTGCTTTGTTCCTTCACCAATGGAGTCGTGCGTGGTGAGCATACATGCAGGTCATAGCTGTTGAGTGTGTTATTGTTTTCTTTGAAACTAATGTTCCTGTTAATTCCAGGCCTTTCTGAAACTCTTGGCTCTTGGACAACTCCTCTGATAATTATTTTAACTCCTCTGTCAGAAATCTTGCGAGGAGCACCTGGTTGTGGCCAGTTTATGGTGAAAGGATGTTCTTTCCACTTCCAGATTATGGCCTCAACGGTGCTGACGGGAACATGCAGAAGTTTAGAAATGCTTCAGTAACAATGCCATCAGTGTGTTTCGCAACAATAAGGTTGCAAAGGTCTTGAGAGAGATCATAAGATGTTGGCACCTTGGCAATGAGACACCTTTTTATTGGCCATCAGTTGGAACTGAACCAGCTGATATTAATGTGCACTGACCAGGGCAGCACGGCTTTCTACTTACTGGTAGTGGTAACTTACAAATCTACTGCATATCTGCACCTTTACTTTTGTAACTTTTACATTTAATCAGTACAATTTCACAATGTGGTTGTGATTTGGATTTGTTGCCATGTAAACCGATGTCCTATACTGTCCATGTAATCTATAGTAAACAGGCTAATTCCATATTGATGCAGACTGCTGCATTTTCAATGTCCACTAGCTTTGTCAACAGTCAACTATTTTATTTTTGAGCAGCGAATGGACTGAAGCGTTTAAAACTCTAATCACAGACTGTGTGATGACTTTTGCCAAACTATAGATAAACACACTTTCTACAAGTCTGTTATTTCAGCTTATTTTTAGGATATGACAGCTATGACCTGGATGACTCAGAACCTTTGCAGATACAAGGGGAAACATATTCATTCATTCATCTTCTGTAAATGTTTGTCCTCTGGAGGGTCGCGGCGGGGTTGGAGCCTATCCCAGCTGTCATCGGGCGAGAGGTGGGGTACACCCTGGACAGGTCTTCAGTCTATCGCAGGACTAACACAGAGACAGACAACCATTCACACCTACAGCAAGTTTAGAACCTCCAATGAACCTAACCAGCATGTCTCTGAACAGTGGGAGTCGGAGTACCCGGAGAGAACCCACACAGACACAGGGAGAACATGCAAACTCCACGTAGAAATGCCCCATTTGACCCATGGATTCAAACCCAGAATCTTTAAGGGATATCTGTTCCCGACAAAGGTTACTCAAATTACTACTAAACATTACACTCTTGATGGTCATGGGGGGCTGAAGCCTATCCCAGCTGTCCAGGCCATAGCATAGCTCATGGTTCGAGGAGCAAGGACAGCTGAGATATAATCTGGCATCAGTTAACAGAGTCTTAACATCTGTCCCCAAAAAGTTTCACTCCCGTCCAGACCTTGACACCAGAGCCTCAGGTCAGAGAAGGAAGACAGACTCTAGTCATGCAATTTTCAGATAGGCACCACATATACAGTAGATGTTCCCATTTAAACTCCAACTCTCCACCAGTCTTTTACAAGACCAGCTTGCCCTCATTTCAGCAAGTTTTTGATTTTTATAGACCAGGGTTGAATTAATCGTTCCTCTGTGCGGTCACGACAAAACAAACATGCGAAAACACCCACTTCATCACCAGGCAGACAGTGAGGCCAAATGGTTAGCCATCTTTATTATGAAACAATATTGGGACCACATCAAATAGGTGTTACATGGTGGTTTTTCTTGGCCACTGCAGTCCCTTTCCATGTCCTGCCACATCCCCGGACAGCCAGCCAGCCCTCTCTGGAGGCGCTTCATTCTAGGACCGTCTCTAGGAGCCGATATTCACTGAAGCCAAGTGCATCTCTGTCCAGTTTCTCTTTCCCCCTCTCCTGACAATTTGGGACCCATCCAGCTGAGTGCAGCTGTGGTACGTCTCTGTGCGTGGTAGATGGCTATGTTTGTGATGTGGCCGTGGTGCCCGACGGCAGCGGTTATGGGGGTCGAGGGGGCATGCATGGAAGATTCAAATAATAAATCAAACACATTCTTTCCCACGATTTTATATCTCAAGTGCCAAATCAAAACAAGTGGAAAAAAAGCAAATGATTATTCAGGAAAAGAAAATCACATTAGCCATTTGTTAAGCAGTGAAAAGCTTTAACAGCGTGGTTTGAGAGTGCAAGTGGATCGGTGTTGCAAAAAATTCATCAAAAGGAACAAAAATGTGGGGACAGTGCACTAATTTGTCTTTGAGGGTATGCTAATAATAACAGGAGGGTTGGTGTGTTTAAGACCAGATGTTCTAACTTTGACAATGAAGCATCCTCTGTCACCTATTCAGAAAGAATTCAATTTGCATTCAGCATGCCATTGTTTGTTTCTGTGTTGCGGGACACATACTGGGGGAAGGAGATGTGAGAAGCACTGCTCCACAAAGTGAGTGAGGGGAACATTACAGTCAGCACACTTCCTATCACCTTACATTTCAGCTTAAAAGTTTAACGGGGCAAATCACAAAAAAAAAAAAGAGCAAATCAGCCAGTTATCCTGCTCTTCGAAGGAAAATATAAATAAATAAAACACTTCAAGAAATTATGTCTGAGATCTATTTAAAACCAGAGCTGTTTGAATAGAGGATAAGCCAACAGAAAATTACCACAATATTCTGAGTATTTCTATCTAACTTTTCATCTGAACGTCGTGTTCCCTTAGCATTTCTTTATTCCATTTTTAACTTTAAGAAAGAGTAGAAAGTTAGAAATGGTCTGGAGATTTATGGCAGAGGAAGAGGAGGGAGAGGAAGCCGTCTGATCCACAGAGAGTCCCGAACAGGGAGCGGGGTTGAGGCGGCGGCCGCCTGGCTTCAACTGGGCGGCTCCGGGGGCAACATGGAGGAAGAGTGGCGTTGAGGGAATAAGGAGGAGGAGGAGGATAGTGAGCAAGATAGATGGCAAGGTGTGGGGGTGGGGGAGTGGGAAGGGGGAGGAGGAAAAAAAAGATCAGTATTTGGTCAGGCAGGTGAGACAAGAGGAGAGGAGGGGGAGGAAAAAGACAGAGTGAGGCTACGCGCTCGTCAAGTGATCAGTCCATTGGCCGCTTCTCGCCGTGTTTCTTTGTAAACTCTTCCGCGTTCTTCAAGAATTTTTTACGGTCCTTTGAGTATTCTTCTGCTAGGTCTGCCCTCAGGGGATGCTCCGGCTGGGGGTCGTTCACCAGCGCAATGAGGGACTGAATTACTGTAAGACACACACAAACCAAGAACTCTAGTCAGATTGGATTCTCCAGTATACACGGCATGCAATCAGCCAGCTAGTGGTACTTTCTCTAGGGCTCAGGGCCACCATGTTCTGCTGCTGTGGTCCAGCAACCAGGACGCCATAAAGCAGACCACATTCTGGGGTTGGAGGATATTTTGGGCGAGTCTCAAGAAATGATCTCACCATTCTTGCACGATCGGCTGTTACAATTGCAGAAGTAACCGATCAGACTATTTAGATGTCAGCAGATAATGATCGGAGTACCCTTGCGTATATTTCCTTTGCTTCACTTCTACTTACTAAATTTCTTATGCAAATGTGACTGTATACTTGCTCAGCATAGCTTATAACACATAATGAAACCCACAGGCTCTTTGAAGCTTCCTTTGTTCATGATCCGCTATATTCATTTACAACACCTTTGCTGCGTTTTCCTAGATTAGATAAGGTATTCAGTGGTCATGGCTTTCAACAACTCCTGGTTATTTGCCAAGCTGGCACAGGCTAGTGATCGAGCTATCTGATGTATGTGATAAGCCCGCCCTCCTGAGTTTTATAGCTCTCACAGCTATTAGTTTTGTGCAGATACGACTTTGACCTTGCTGCAGAACTTCCTGCATTCTTTAAGTCTGCATATCACTCTCACAATAATTATTTATTTATAACCTCAAAAACATGCAAGTCAGGAGGTAACCAGTCTGTTAACACTGGCGTAAAGCACAAGATCTGTGTGGGGACAAAACTGGTATGTTGCAGACAGTTTACATAAATCTCATTAATATTATAATTTTATTGTCTTCTACATCGCAGATTAATACTGAAGACATCAAAACTATGACCCAACACATGTGGAATTATGTAGTACACAAGAAGGTGTGAAACAAACCTGAATATGTTCTATATTTTAAATTCTATGATGACAGCTTTGCACATTCTTGTACACAGGTGTAACCAGAAAGTCCAGATTTCCACTGCTCTAATGACAATTCCCTGCGTCTTTCATGGCCCACGCTATTCATGTTCTTCCTCAGTGGCTTCTCTGAGTCAACCGGGCCTTCATGGTCTCCTCTGAACAGCTAATGTTGACATACGACTACTTGAACTCTAATGTATTTATACTAATCTGAGGTGCAGTTCATTTGAGGTTTCCGAGGCTGGCTACGCTCACTAACTGCGTTGTACTGCTTTTGTTGCTTGTGGTGTGAACACACCACAGGGAGGGACGAAACGAAAAAAACTCGCATCTGACATACCTGTTTAGTCAGAATTACTGCACATGACTACCTCATGAGGCTGCCTGAGATAATGCCAAGAATGTGCAAAGATATCATCAAAGTATAAACACATTCTGGGTCGCTTAACACTTTTGTTTGCTATTTCGTCCTATATTATGTTTCAGTTTAGATTTCTTCAGTATTAATCTATGATCTAAAAAAGAAAAAACACTGAATGAGAAGGTGTGCGGTCCTGTATTATAAGACTGTGTACTATGTACTGAAATGTAGTACTAACTTGGTTTTTTAAATAATAAGGTCCAATTTAGATTATAATTTGATTTATATTATACTTATTATTATACTTAAGTTACATGTACAGCCTACACATCTAACAAATGTACTGTTGTTCTAAAAAATGTTCAGTCCATGTTACTGACCGTGCTTTATTTGGGTACTACAAGTTGTATTGACACTTTTATCAAACACTTCCATGCAAGTTTCTGCTCTCTGCAGACACATAGACATAATATGATGGGACTGAACACATAGAGTGATCACGTAGCATCAATCTGATTCAAGGAGCCACTCTGCATCACTTGCACAACCCACCTTGGTCAGTTTTGGTGGCAGGCTTCCAGTTCTCTGCACTGATCACAGGCAAGCACACCTGGCCCTTCTCGTCAATGTTCGGGTGATAGATCTTGGTCTTGAATGTGATCTTGGGAGGCTTGAAAGGATACTCGGTGGGAAAAATGATTTCGATCCTGAACGCACCTTTGTCATAAGGAGGGTTGTCCTGAAAAGTGAGTGAAGGAAGTTAGTAAAATAAACGTAGCAGATTCAAGGCAGTCAGACGGGAACGGCCACTTACAGGAACAATGAGCCCTTGCCATGACAATAGATTTGATTCCTCAACTTGAATGTTTCTGAAGTTTTTCATTCCAGACATGCGAATCTCTTCGAGTTCCTGAAAGAAAAAGCACACAATTGATATAACATTAAAAACATAAATACAGGGTGGCCATTTTCTGGTAGGAAGTTTTTATTGTCCCGGCTACTTTCTTCTTTTGGTAGTGTCAATGCTGTCCTTTTTTTGTCTCTTTTTGTCATTCTGTACACACAGTAAATGGACAGTTAGTGAATAATAATTCTTATACTTGTGTGCCTTCTTGCCTGTGTTTGTCTGGGGGTCAGGACAATTGCTAGTGCCCTTGCATAAATTTTATCATACTCGCCACATTCGGTCTGGTTGCATTTAAAACAAACTGGACAAATATTTCAGACTTTCAGATGTTTGGGCGAATGTCTGTTTTGTACTTTTTATTTTTGTTGTTGATAAGTTGTTGTCAAACCACGTTAAGTATTCTTCAATCATTCTTTTAATAAGAGTCTGAGTTACAAACTCAATAAAATGTACACGTAGGCATGTGAAATAAGTGACTTAGGTGTTCTCGATAAATGCATTTGTCCTCTGAAGGGATTTCTCTGTAAATATTTTTTACAGTCAGGATAGTGGACTTTAAACAATGCGGTTTTCAGATGGAAGCCATTTTGTTGTAAACAAATTCAACTACACAACCGTAAGGTAATGTGTATGACTATGTCGTTCTTCTGTCCATTACGGCATAACGCCCACCTGAATGATGTGACTGCATGTCTATGTAAGAGGAACCACAGCCGATACATAGAACATAAAACTCCACATAAAAAGACAGCAATGGCCAACAGGTTAGTACCCAGAACCTTCATGCAGTGATGCGTTTAGTTTTATATGTCTATATGAGCAGAATCAATCTCTTTACAGGGTGTGAAGGCACTGGAAAGCAGAACTACCAGGCCAGTTTTAGTAAGTGTGCAACCACTTCTCAAGGGTTCTTTCAGTTTTGAGGGAGTGTTTGTGTTACTGCCCTCTGCAGGTTAGAAGTATTATCAACTATAAACATCTCAAGCTGTGGGTCTCTGTTTAATGAATTTCCTCACTACGGCTTTTGTAGTTAACAGTGTGACACGCTGATGTATTCTATGTAAATCAACATGTCATTGATGACATCAACATGTCATTGCAGTCCTAAGGGAAATATTTTTAACCATTCTGCAAAATGATCAAGTTAAGCTTGACTAACTGAAAAGTAGCAATTATGTAACCATTGACCTAGTTAAAAAGTATAAGACTGATATTCAGCCACTGACTGCTGAGCTGAGTCTTGTAGATCCTGTTGTCCCATGTTTTGTAATAAGTTTGGTTTCTAGACGTCAACCCTAAGACACATTGGTCTGTGAAAAGGTGCTGCTATCCAAGGCAATACTGAACCCAAGGCTCAGTGTTTTACACTGATGCCATTGTTAGTGTGCCGTCAGGTTTAAACTTGCTCATGTCCAGACTGTCACTGACTTTGGCATATTTCGTGTAAGCACAAAAGCTGACACATATGAAATGCAGGGTAGTATGTTTTTAATCCTGTGTTGGATTACTAAATCTCTGGAGACATGCCGCTTCTTCAAAATTACTAGCTAGTTCATTGGGAACAGAAGTTAATTACAAAAAAATGCATTCTAATAAGATACTCTTGCATGAAATCCTATGTTCTTAAAGGGCAGGGTTTACATTTTTTTTTTTTTAAATAACAGAACGGTTTTGATTCAACTGTGGTTTCATTTTGAAGGTTTTGGTTTGTAGTACTACTGAACTGCATTGTGTTGTACCAACACATGCTCCTATTATTTTGATACTCAGAGGGTTAGGCTGATAACACTGTAGTTTTTAATTCAATACAGTGTAACAGCAAAACATTTTAAAATGTAAAATATTGTTCTATAACAGGTCTGGTTAATAAGTACCACGCCTGTCTTTATGGGCCAACAGCAATGACATTGCTCATGACTTTTGCTTTCATACAGCCGAAAAGCTTCCTTGTTTCGTCAATGACAACTCGTGACTGCCTCATACTCTACAACCACTGAAAATGGGAGCTAAGAACCCAAAATACGTTTATATACTAACACAGTGTCTATCAATGTAAATATGAATTGACTTCATTTTTTTTAATCGTGCAAACAGCGACTAAGCTTTCGACACTACTATGCCATCATCGGAGTAAAGGAATCATACATCTTGTGTACTTATGAGTTTATACGCGTTTATTTGTTTAAAAAAACACTTTTAGTTTCTCAGTTTAGCTCAACTCCGTCGAGTGACTGAATAAGTGGCGAGCGCCACTGAGTTTCGATCTCTGTGGTTTCACTTTTGTCTCGTCGACGCTAGCCACCATTAACGTCAACACTGTAAATCCACGGTAAACTCGCTATTTAGCGTATTTAATAGATTTGATGTAACATCCATTTAGCTGGGTAAAGATAGCGGATGACAGAAAGAGAGGCAAACAGCGTTGCGATAAATACATTTTACACAACCTCACGCACAACATGCACAACGTGCTACTGCCGCGTAAGAAAACGAAAGGGACTTTCTGTCTCTAACGAAACGTGTGTAAACTGTGGATTTACATAAGTTTATTTCTCGCCCATTCTCTAATGACGAACTCCAAAACCTGGCTAACGGGGTTTAGCTGCTAGCTAGCTAGCAGAAACGCAACTATGAGATAGCAAAGTTAGCAGGTTAGCAAAACGCCTTATGCCGTGGAAATTAGCACACGGTGTTACGCCGGCCACAGCGCACTCACTCCATCGGTCACGTAAAGCACGTCTGCCCGACGCCCTCCACCCGCTGAAAACTAAACATGAGCTCAACGATTGTTTTTGAATACCGCCTCTAGACCCTGTGGCCTAATTTACCGGTGCTTTGCTGCCTGACGTTAATATTTGGTAGGCTAGCTGGGCAGTAGTGACCTCTCGTTTTTATTAAATCTACAGCTAAATACTGGTACTAATTGTGACTTCACACACCGATATTATCTTAAATAAGCCAAAGACAAAGGACCAACGAGACCACGAATCACTAATGCGTACTTACTGATTACAAATGATCTGAAAATAAGGGGATCGGAAGATTTACCTTGGCCAGCCTCCTGCTCGCCGCCATCTTGAAATTACTGTGTGTTCCCAGAATACACAGCGCGGCGAGTATGAGTCTGGTCCTCGTCCTGTTACTAAGGATAAGCTCAGCTCAGCCTCTTATATCTGTTCCATCAAAACCAAGGAAATCCCACAACTTTCTGCGACAGAAAACCCCCATCACAAAAAAAAAAGAAAAAAGAAAGTTGACCTATTTTACAAAAGGCTGACGGTGTAAAAATAGGCTGCTTCTTCAGATAGATGTAAATTGTATTTGACATGTTTCTAATTAGCTATATTAAATTTTCTAATCCAAGAAAGTAGTTCAAGTAATAACAATAATAACAATTTTAATTTATATAGCACTTTTCAAGTCAACAGTACAAAGTACTTAACAAAGACTTCAAAATGTCAATTTTAGAAACACACACATAAAACAAAGATAATAAAATGAAAATAAAACTGATTTGTGTACTGTCTGAAGTTGTGACACTGGTAAAAGAAAAAAATACCAATTACAATCATCTGGGTGCAAAATACTACCATGTCAAATATTTTTTGTGTTTTAAAAAGATCTGGAAATGTTTCTGAGATACCATGAAGGATTGGACTAATTTAGTTGAATCTCAAAACCTAAGTTAGCGTCAAACCAGACATTTCTCACAATACCGATGTTGTTGCAGGTAAAATTATTTTTTAGCAGTTGCTGCAGTCCAATCACGCAGACTTCAGTCTCGTCTGAGTTCAGCTGCAGAAAGTAGTTACTCCCATGTTTGGAATGAGACAATATGAGTCCATTTTGACAGTCCTCGTGTACAAAGAAAACGAAATAGGTTCTTGGGCTGATCCCTGATACACCATGGCATAGAGAGAAACATGATATCTTTTATAACATATAATACTAGCAAAGTGGCTTTCGGGGGAGCCAAAAAAACAAAACAAAATACATCAATGTTAAATAGGATTAGGTCCAATCCTCACAAACGCACAGATCAAGTAAGTAATTCCATGATTTTTCCTTAAATCAGAAGTGACCACATCGCAGCGGTAGTATCTGGCGCTATCCTCGGTGCTGTCACTAGCAGCAACTTTTAGCGGCGGCAGTAACACCGGCAAGCTAGCTGTAGCTGGTGTGCTATCATCACTCCTCTTCGTTTGTTTTGTAAATCCAAATTGGCCGAGGTTTGGTTGCTTTCTTTTTGACATTCTTATTAGTATCCACAGAGTGTTAAAAAAAAACGAATCAGGTACCTATGTTTTGAACTTGAAGTTAGGCTAACATTCAAATACCAACTCAGTGAGAAGTTCAAGTGGAGACGTAAACGTAGTGATTTTGAGTGCAGCGCCGCCACGCATGGATGGTCACAACAGGAGACACGGTATTGCATTTATTAGTGGAGACATAATTAGAAATCTCTCCTTCCTGTGTGGTAGTTTGTAAATCCAAAAAGATACATAGTACATAGTACAAAATATAAAATAGCTAGTGCTGTCCTGTGGACTCTGCTGGTAGATGCAATGCTTCCAACCTGCATCCTCTAGTTCTTTCAGATTGCTCTGCTCTCAGTCCCCATCATTACTCCAGTTGTCCTGTACAGTTTTAGCCCTCAGTATCAATAACAGTCAATATTCATCATACTAATTAACTTTCACTTTAAAAATTCCACTTTTGTATATAGTAGTTGTAATAGCTGAAGTAATCAATCAGTAGTTGTACTACAAATAGATATAGTTAATGTCTGGCACAATGGCACAAGAAGAAATGCATATCATATCTCCGTATGTTTTTATTAACATTGTAAAAGTGTCAACGGCTCAAATCTTGGATGTTTTTATGGTCATATCAGAAAAATACAGAACTCTGACTTCAGAGTCAAATGTAAACTGAGTGTTTGAGACACAAAGCAGGCCTCGTGAAAACTGTGTCTTGTACACAAAGCCTATTTGCATCCGAAATCTGCAATTTTAGAAAAAGACGCAGTTGGATTTTTTGTGTTTTTTACATCTGCTCCACAGAAAGGCGTCACCCGGAAGTAGTCACGCTGGGCGGCATGACCGTAACAACAAGATGGCGGACGATGGGGAGTTTCGGGTAAGCGTAAAGGAAAACACTGTTTGTGTCTTACTTCTGTCGACGTTACGACGTGTAACAATTGCTTGCAGCGTATGCAACTAGTTGATATATGTCGTCATGGCCTGATAGGCTCGGAGGATACTGCTTGACAGAATGCCTATTATTACTCAGGTCGTTAACGGTTCAGTAGTTAGCCTTAATGCTAACAGTTTGTCATTAGCTTGTCGCCAATAGGTTTCTTGCAGCTCTTCGCAACTAGCTAAAAGCATAGCACTGTGCTGTTGTTTATAATTCCGTTTAACGCTGTTACTGTGTTATTAGCCAAGTGATCTGTTATCTGGCAACACTCTAAAAGCATAATTAATCCTTTTCTTTGTTAGATTTCGATGGTAAAAACAAATAACACAGGGACTTACACGATAGGCAAAAAGTTAACTAACGGTTCCTACATATTGCAGTTATCTGAAACGCTTTTCTGAGATTTTAGTAATAATCTATTGTTCTTATTGTGTCAATGGTGCATATTAATATAAACAAATATAACCTGCATGGATTCGAGTAGAATTTGCTGTTACTCGGTGAATTTATTGTCAAGAGAACCACATACATTGTTTTACGCTCTGTATGCAGCTAAACACTGGCATAATCTGGTCAGTTGGATAGCTGATGTTTGTAATGGTTCTCTACCCATTACTGGATCAGAACCACAATACGTGTCTGTGCATGATAACTTGGGAAGCTTTGAACAAACTGAAGTCTCTGTCACTGACAACAAATGACTTCAAGTTTTATTATGTATTAATATTATCTCCACTTATTTAAGAGGCAACAAAGTTGAGCTGTTTGAAGCAGTGACAGAAAAATCTCCGGTAATAAAGACGCCAGTGATTATTGAGGAAATACAAACTCAGCTCCATGTGGCTCCAACAGCACTGCGTCAATAATTAACCACATGCCGGTAAGTTTTTTTAATGGCAGAGCCATGCACAGTGTAGCCATGTTCAATAGTTTAATTTGTTAAGTATTATGTAATTAGTTAAAAGCTGCTAGGTCAGAATATTTGACAACGCTCTTGTCACTAATGAACAGACATCATTTATTGTGGGTTTCCTTTTTCTGATGATTATTTATTTCTAATAGTGGTTGTATGCAGATGTTTTTTTTTCCGTTTTTCTGAATGAGTACACAGATCTCTTCATACATGACCCTGTTGAGTGGGTGGTGTTTATTGTGATTCAGGACTCATTGTGTACCAAAAGAATGAGGTCGAATGTGTTATGGAACACCTCCAAATGTGGTCTAAGATCACATTATATGTGACTGTGACTTCAGTGCGTACTGGGTGCGACACCTGTACTGTAACATGGACAGCTGACAGATGTTAATGCAAGGTCTAAACTGGGCCTAACAGAACACTACCTATTGCTGTTTCAGAACCACGGTTGGGACAAAACTCCACAGTGATGTAGAATAGTGTACTGGCATGAAGGGTCTTATTTATTATTATTATTTAACAACCCATCAAAACTATAACCTACTACAGAGTTGACAAGACTTTTCATACTTGTGCCACCAACTCCAGATGTCATATCTGAAAGTGACTGACTTCTCACTGCACTGTTTATCCCTCGTGCATACTCTCTATCTGTCTGTCCATTCACTTGGGGTCCCAGAGACTCCAAAGGTAGCACACAGCTGATATCTTGTCTTCGCTTTAACAGCTAAGTTGAACTGAAGCGTCACAGCATTATGAGGACTGTGATGGTGTACACCGATCAGGCATAACATTATTACTAATACTGTGTAGGTCTCCCTTGTGCCTCATAAAACAGCTGTGACTCATCAGAGAATGGACATGGGCCTTCTGAGGGTGTCCTGTGGTGTCTGGCAACAGAATGTTGTTAGTGGGGGCCTTTGGGTCCTATGGGTTGAGAGGAGGGGCCTCTGTGGATCATCCCACAGATACTTGATCAGTTTGGGATCTACTGAATTTGGAGGCCAGGTCAACACCTTGTGCTGTTCTGAGTGTTTTGAGTTGTTCCCAAACAGTTCTTGTGTGTGTACCTGTGCTATCAAGGAGTGTAATTGGGGTGCTCTTGGTCTTGTCTGGCAGGTGTACATGTCTAAGTAACATCCAAAAGTCTCCCAGCAGAACATTGTATTGTCACAAGATGGTCAGTGTTATTTACTTCACCTGTCAGTGGATTTAATGTTGAGACTCGTCGGTGTATACCACATTTAAAAAAACAAACATTGAAAATGAAATTGCACTTGTCTATGATTTGTTTCTCTCTGTTGATTGATGGGTAACTATAATGAAGACAGACATCTTTGTTAACAGGAGCCAGTCCTGTAACACTGACTTCAGCCCATTGACTGGTGAATCAGCCGTGTGGCACCACAGCGAAATCAGCATGAACCTCCAGCAGCCAGCCCCTCTGATCCCCCCCGTCCACCCAGATGTGCAGATGAAGCCACTGCCCTTCTATGATGTGCTTGACGTTCTAATCAAGCCTTCAAGTCTAGGTCTGTAATGTTTGTAATGCCTCAAATCTTCCCGTAAACTCAACAGTCAAGGGACCAGTGTGACCAGTGTGACCGCCAACTAGAGACTTGTGAGACTGATACTGTTACACAGAGAAATTGCCCATGGGAGTTTTTTGGCAGTCTTTCATGGGATAACTTTAACGTACTGAGCAATGTAGTTAACATGTGCAAAAACAGACTGGATGAACCTCTGTGGTCCAGCCACACTTAAATGTTGAGGGCTGGCAAGATGGATTCCTACTGTGTTAATATTAGTAGAGATATCCAGGTGGCTTGCAAGATAACCTCATTTTAAGCTTGCTGCAGGTAATAACACAGCTATGAAAGCATGCTTGTCAATACTATACTCATATTTACAGTTCATATGGTACGGTGTGAAAGCCGAGCGTTCTAATATAACAGCCCTGAACTAAATCTCACTTCATGACTATTCTAATGTTTAAACAGCATCAGAAAGGTGGTAATTCAACTGGATGATCGCTGGCGGATGTTGTTTGTCATGCTGTTAAAGCTGTTTAGCCTAGCCCAAGCAATTCACCATCACACTCCTAACACGTGAAAAAGAGGAGCGTTTGATAACAGCCATTATTTGCATTTCAGGAGCAAGTACTGCACAGAGGTACCATCAAGAAAAATATTTTATTTTTGCCTTGACACCACAGCAAGTTCGAGAAGTATGCATATCCCGGTAAGTCTGTTATTGGTTCATTTACTTTACATTCACTGACGAGAACTTGCCACAAAGTAAAAAACAAACTTGTTTGTTTACAGGGACTTTCTACCAGGTGGCAGAAGGGACTATATGGTTCAAATTCAACTGAGGTATGCATTTGTTGTTAAGTTGGGGTTTAAATAACAATATGTGTAGCTTAACACTCATGGAGGAAGGAAAACAGGATCCAAAAGTAGGGCTGCAACAAAAGATTATTTTTACGAGTTTTAATTGAGAGAAGCCAATAAGGAGAACCATGCAAGCCCAATCGCCTTTGTTTCTGCTTGTTTTTGGATCTACCATGACCAGGATAACTTTGCGTGCATATTACCATAGTAAATAAAATGTCTATATAAAACAACAACAACAAAGAACCTGGTTTGGTGCTATTTATAAAACAAATTAAATCTAATGTATGATATATTCTGTTGACACGTTGACAGAAGAAAAATGATTTTGTAAAACATCTGAAGCATTTAAACGTTCGTACAGTACTGTATATTCAGGCTCCCAAATGTTTCTTTATGTTGTCAGGTTCTGCTTGTCAGAAACGAGTTGCCCTCAAGAGGATAATTACCCCAACAGTCTTTGTATAAAGGTGAACGGGAAACTTTTCCCTTTGCCAGTAAGTGCTTGTTTTATGCCAGAGCTATCAAGTACAAAACAAGTTTAACTGAAATGTTCTACCATGAAGACCCCACCCTAAGTATCTTATCTTATTCCCCTAGGGTTACGCACCACCACCAAAAAATGGCGTTGAACAGAAGAGACCAGGAAGACCTCTAAACATTACCTCCCTCGTCAGACTCTCATCTGCAGTACCCAATCAGATTTCAGTGACATGGGCACCAGAAATTGGAAAAGTGAGGAAAAAATATGGAACACTCTTGAGCTTTTCTTCCTCTTTCATGTATTAGAGATGAATTCTGGAGATGGCAACAGTTAAGATTGTTTGAAAAAATTTCCTTACTGTTTTTTTCAGACCTATTCCATGTCTGTGTACCTGGTGAGGCAGCTGACATCACCACTGCTCCTACAGAGGCTGAGGATGAAGGGCATCAGAAACCCAGACCACTCCAGAGCACTAAGTAACTTTACATTAAAGCACTGCGACAACATTTCAAGGTTTCTCTCCAGAGTTTATGCAGAAGCAGTTTTCCCTTGATGTAATGACACTTGACTAGATCTTCACAAATTCATTCATTTTTAACTAGGGATGTTCTGATCAAGTTTGCTTGACCCCCAACTGATCCTGCTCATTTAATAATGATCAGGATCATTATTAAATGAGCAGGATCAGTTGGGGGACAAGCAAACTTGATCATTACAGTTGTTGTGAGTCCCAATCCAGTCTTGAATAAATTAAATTTCCTCTTCTGGTTATTCTCCTATCCTTGTATTCTCCTAGACATGACAGGATTCAGTCCAATAAATAGAGCTGTCAGAGTTAATGTGGACAGGGTTGCTCATACTTTGGCTCCACAAAACCTGTGTTCCAGAAACGTTCTGGTCATCCAATGCCATAAACTCCTTAACCCTCTCTGGAATACATTTCTCAAATTACTGTCTGACTTTATTTTCCAGAGTGAAGTTCTTCCACACAACAGACATGTTTAGTCACATGATTTTAATTCTGTTATTACTTGTAGAGTTTCTATTATTTAATTTCTTGAGGATATGGAGCAAAACATTTCTTAATCGAGAGTTTAGCCTTATCTTTATGATCTATATGAAATCAGGTCTTACAGTTGACACGTAGCTGAGCCATTTCAACCAGTTCTCTTCAAAAATATCATATTGGTTTTTGAGTTTGAATGTAATTCTCTCCATAACATATATATTATAAATGATATCAATCCATTCATTAATTGTTGGTTTGTCTTTTTTAAACCACTTTCTGGTCAGAGCCTTTTTACACCCCACTAGCAACACTCTCAGAAGGTATTTGTCTCTCTTTGGAAGATCCAGTCCATCCAGATCACATAGGTATATGACTTTGAAACTTAAAAACATCTTCCTTTTGAAAACATCCTCCAGGACTCCAACAATCTCTCTCCAAAATGGAGTCACAGAGGGACAGTTCCAGAAGATATGGAAATGGTTTGCTGAAGTATTCCCACAGGATCTCCAACAGGCAGTCTGATTTGAATAGTTGGTCTTTTGTGCGGGAGTACGAAAGAATCGAGTCACATTTTTCCAACTGAATTCCCTCCAGGAGGGGGAGCTTGTCACTGACCACTGTTGTCTGCAGGTCCTGTCCCAATCTTCTTGAGAGATTGTGAAGCCTCCCTCTGCTTCCCATCTTTCCTTAATGTCCAAAGTATGATCACTTTTAAGATTTTGAAGAGCGGAATATAACGTAGATATTATCTTTTGGAGGGTGACATTCTTGTAGGCTCTTTGAAAAATTTTAAGAATTTCATTCCTTCCTGTAGTAACATCACTTGGGAATTTCTTGCTCATAAAGTCCTTAATTTGTAAATATCTGAAGTGATCTTGATTGTGCAAACCAAATTTTTCTTTTAAGTCCTGGAAGCTCAAAACCTTATCCTGATCAAAGAGTGTGCAGTAGGCCGTAAGTCCATTTTCTGTCCAGTTTTTGAACCTTGTGTCATAATTTTTCGGCACAAAATCTGGATCATATGCAAACCATTTAAACATTTTAATTTCATTATATTAAAATGCCTAGGTCAGCCACTTTCATAGTATTTGTAATTGTAAATTCATGACAAAACAGCCAAATTATGTTTTCCATGATTCACTGGTAAAAGTAATCAAAGCACACTTTTTATAGACAGTTATACAATTATGGAAGCCAAGTGTCTTACATGCTGTAAGACACTGCAAGACACCAGTGAAATCAGAGTCACGCTACCTGCAGGACATTGATTTAAAGACAGTGGTCAGTGTATGGCTGCTGATGTAATCCTGGCTGGCATAATATCTTTTATATTTCAAAAATGAATCTCTTCCTTCATTGTGAACTCATCTCTTGTCCTTGTGTTTCAGTTAAAGAGAAGCTCACAGCAGATCCAGACAGTGAGATTGCTACAACGAGTCTTCGCGTGTCGCTTATGTGCCCGGTAAATGAAAAATCTTTATGTGAAGATAGACAAAAGCACATTCTTACATTTACTGTTGGGCTTTCTGAGCCTTTATTTGTTAAATTAAGAGGGATCGGAATTAGGAGGGACAGTAGAGAAATGTCACGGCCTGACTGATCAAGAATCTAACCATCCACTTCTCCGGTGTTGTAGAAACCCAGGAATTTGCTCACATGCTGAGCAACTTGGGTCGGTCCAATAAAACAGACTCTCACTGCACAGAAATTAGTCACCACTGACCACACTGTTCCCCAAAAGAACTCATATTACTGGCTTCATTAGATGAAATTTTACAAAGGGGGTACCAATCAACAACAGTAACAACAATATATTAACAAATTTGTAACTGACCAGTTTCCCCTTTTGTTTGTTTTGGCTGACGTCAGTTATGATTTGTCCTCCAGCTAGGTAAGATGCGACTGACGGTTCCGTGCAGGGCGGTGACATGCTCCCATCTGCAGTGCTTTGACGCCGCACTCTATCTGCAAATGAACGAGAAGAAACCAACATGGATTTGTCCTGTGTGTGACAAGAAGGCCACGTATGAGAGCCTCATCATCGACGGGTGAGTCAGATCTGTTCAAAAAAACATGGCCCCACAGTTGATGCTTCTAGAGTTGTGCATTCATACATGTAAGCTTCCCAAGTCATCACACACACACAGCAGCAAACTGTTCATGTAGGTAGAGATCCATTCATAGAACTGTCTGCAACAGAGGTTGACTGTGTTGTACTTTTGCCTGGGCCAAAAAGTTGCCAAAAACCTCGGGCCTTTAATTTGTGAAAATCTACCTAGTATTCAGCTAAAAAGGTTAAAGCAGGTCATATACTGTAACAAGCGTATGTCTTTGTAGGTCTAGCAATTTCAGCATAGTGAGACATTGGTTCTCTAATGGATAAGTTCATCATAGTGTCACATAGTTCCAGTTATACTTCTACTCTATTATTTTAAAAGATTTATATTTCAAAATGTTCTTTGATTACTTTAATCAAATACCTTATACAGCGTCTCAACTTTTTCAAGTAGATGGGCAATGATAGCGCCACTAACCATATAATCTTGTCTGATAACAAATGACCTGTTATCTTAACTGACAGGAGAAGTCATTTTCTTATTTCAAAGTTCTTCACTCTTTGTTCAGTTTATTCTTGGAGATCCTGAATGACTGTTCAGATGTGGATGAGATCAAGTTCCAGGAGGATGGAACCTGGTGTCCCATGAGACCAAAGAAAGAGGCTGTCAAGGTCCCATCTCAGTCGGTTCCAAAAATTGAGAGTAAGTCCATCATCTTGATGAGGTTTTAATGAATCGAGTTAGTAGACTCATGCAGTTGTGTTTTCTGAGCTTTATGTCATGAGTAGAAGCTTGTCTGAGGGCTGCAAGCGGGTGACAGGTTAAAAGCAGAGTCTCACAAACTAATAGTTGGTTTTGGTCTTTATCTTTTAGCCTCGCCTCCGCTGCGCCAGCCGTCTGTGGTCCCCCATCCTATTGAGCCTGGCTCAACTAAAAAGGCTGATGTGATTGATTTGACTCTGGAAAGTTCCTCCTCTGATGAAGATGAAGAGGACACAGACCCTCCTCTGAAGAAGCGCTGTGTTTACATTTCCAAGAATGAGGAGATGCATACAAAGGGGTGAGCTTTCCAAGCTTTGTGACCAACAGAGAGAGACATTTCGTTTTTTATTTAACATGGTTTTGTGTAAAGTGGGTTAAACAAAAAAACAAAGCTGAAACTAGGGCATCTAGACTTGTAGAGTTTCTTGTATATGTTTTACCACTCTAGCTGCCCTTCTTTCAGCTGTGTTTTTTGGATATACCAAGACCTGGATGTCTGAGAACATACAAAGACATATGAAAATAGGTTGGTTTTGAACTTAAAGTATTAGTTTGCATTATCACCAGATACCAGTTGGATCAGAATAGGAATCAGGACTCTGCAGGTGCATATGAAACTCATGAAAAGCAATAATCAAATTGAGAGAATGTGTGTCTGAAGTAATGTAACTAAAGTAATGTTAAATGGATATATGCACACTGGTTCTTCTCAGGAAGGGAGCTAGTATGCAGAACTTCATTTAGCCACTTACCAGCCTTCACTGTCGTCATCATTCTTGGGTTTCTACAAGACAGCAGGTTTAAGTGGTTGATAAACAAACTCTGCCAAACTAGACCAGTCCTCTGTTGGTCAGTGGTTTTATGAGTTGAGTCACATTGGTCTATATCGAGTTACTGTTAGTATTCACACAGTTGTATTTATTTCACACATTTGTCTAGTCTGGTGTAGCCACACTCACATTCTTGTCAGAATACGAGTTTGGTAACATTCCTCAGATGACCTGTAAGCCCGCCCAAACTCTTTGATTGGCTGATCAGATCTTTGATGGTATAATCAGTTCCTAGCTAAAGCTAGTTTTTGAGGGGAAAAGTCAGGTCTAACATTTGACAACCGGGCACTAGAATAATGTAGTTTTCAACAGAGGTTGCTCTAGACTTTTTCATTGTTTGTCATTTGACTGACACGGTCAATATATAATGCCACAGTTTTAAAAAAACAGCAGTCAATGATGGAAAATATTCAGTTAATGAGACCCCTGGTTTTCAGTTGTTGGAGCAAGTTGTTGTATGTGTATATAATATATGTGTGCAGCAATTAATGTTTTATCTCTTTACCGTACCCTCTCAGTGTGTTGAGCTACCAGCCCACTGTGCGCGTGCCAAACGTCCAGACCCTGGATGCGTCGTATCTGACCTCTACACTGGCTGACTACGCAGTGCCGTTCCATCCATCCACGTTGGCCACCATCCCAACAGACATGCAGAGTGAGTCATTCACATTGAATTGCTCAAAGCATTGTCAAAGAGTTTGCACTCTTAATCATCTTTTTTCTCCTGTCTCTTCTGTCTCTATAGGTCTGGATTTGTTTACCTTAATTCAAGCAGATCCTCAGGTATGTTTGTGGTGTCCTCCCAGCAGTTAAAAGCTGAACTGTGCATGAATTCTAGATCATGTCATCAGTCTAAACCAGGAATCATAACAGCAAAATAGAAATTGATTTCAAGAAAGTGATATTATTGGTTTATTATTATTATTTTATTATTGGTAAAATACTGGCAAAAAGAGCATCTGGGATTATTCTTTGTACGTAGAAACACTGAACTTCCTAAACTTTAACTGAATGGATCTAAAAACAAAAGGTTTATTTTAAAAAAAAAAATGTGTGGCTTGCTTGAGTGTGTATATTTGGATTTTCTTGGAGGTATAGAGTTCTAGTCAAATATTTGCAGTCAGTTTCAGGTTTTCTTTATTTTTACTAATCTCTCATTGAACTACAAGCTGAGAGAAGCATTAATTGAGGAAGGCTGTAAGGAATATAAATAATAGTAAATCACTTACTGGTGAGTCATGTTAGTCTTTCAACAGCTGTATTAGGGCTGGGTTTAAATTGATTGTCTGATTCAAATTGAGTTTGATTTGAAAGATATTATAATGATTCATAAAATCCTCTGATCGATTTCCTTTCTTGAGATGAGATTATTCCACGTGCGAGGGAGATCACAAGCTCCAGCTCTGAGAGCACAATCAGGAAATGAAAGCTGATTTGATTTAAAAACTGATGACAAAAGCGAAGACATAAGATATGAAACTAAGGGCAAAATATTGTGGAAATACCACAAATCTCTGGAACCAATGATATTAGTTTAAGTAGAATTGTTTCTAAGCTGAAATATCTCTAATAAATTAACAGTGAATTGAATTAAATCAGAAAATTTGTTGCGGCACCCAGACCTACACGGTATAGATGTCCTAAAAAGCTTACGGTGCTTGTTCATATGAGTGACAAAAGCTATAACTCCACCAGCGTTACCAGCGTTACCACCATTGAATCGTTGCTCAAGAGCTCTGGCTTCACTGATGAGGTTGTGTATAGAGGGAGGCATGAGTATACTGATAATCTAGAGTCTAGAGAAAAGCCACACACTGACTAGAAGACGTTGTGTTGTAGCAGGTCAAAGGCTCCTGACCTTTAACGGGGGAATGATGTTCATCATCCTCACCTGAACTTCCTTTTCCTGCTCAGCATTACAGGCCTCAGATGTTCCTGGACAACCTGTCAAGCAGCATGCAGAGCACAGCCTCAGCCAGCACTAGCTCCACCCTGGTCTCCTCCAGCAGCCACTATGACACCAGCAGCCATGGCGCCAGCTCCGTCCACGAGACCCGGGTCATCACAGGAGGAGGCGGCGGAGGCTCCAGAGCGGGGGCTGACAGCAGCATATCGGATATCATTTCACTAGACTGAGCCGCAGCTCGCTGGACCGTCTCTGGCCTGTTTTTGTGGCCGTTTTTAGCGAATTGCTATGTGTACATGGAATTTTTCATTTTTACACAAAAGCCCCTAAATTGGTATACATGAGCACTTTGATGACCTGAACATTTTCACTATCCAGGCATGGTTTTTTTTTTTTTTTTTGGATTGTAAACTGCAGCTTAGTTTGTCTTTCTGCTCACCTGCTTTGGTAGGATGATAAATCCTTGATTGACCGAGGACAAGAAGGCCTGAAGACGTACAACAGTTTCCCAGCTGTGTCAGTGAAGTTCCATTTTTCTTGAGCTTTCATCAGTTCAACATCTGTGAAATAGTCCTGTTTGATGTTTGCACCTTTAATGTTAAAACATCATAACAAAAGGGAAGGTTTTAGCTTTGCTTTACTCCAGCTCTGTGGTAGCGTAGGGATAACACTCCATTTAGATTTCGTAAAGAAATACCTCTGAACGCAATTGGATAGTCCTATAACCAATCAGGGCCATTTTGTTGTAAACAGTTTCAATTCCACAGAGCTTGGATTAAGTGTATGACAACATTTCTGTCCATCACCACATAAGCCCCACCCAAACAATTTCATTGGCCTGGCCGGTCTTTGCAGGAGTGTAATCATTTCCCAACGGAGAGACTCCAGACTAATTTCAGCCCCAAAAGATTTGTGTGGAAGTTGGTCTGTGGCGGGCTGGGAGAAATCACGAGTGGAATCAGAGGAACTGCAAACCACCTCACATTACAGAGAATCATTTATTTCATCGGAAAATGATGCTCACTGAATTACTCATGTTTTTATAATTTGTCCTCATTCAATCAAGATCTAATCTTACCTCCACAAGTCTAAACGCCTTTTATACTTTGGGAATATTTAGAACATCGAACTCTTCATTTATACCAATTTGTTTGCTTGCACATACATGTAAATCTCTCTTTGACCTGAACTGCGTGCCTCATTAGAGAGAAACAGAGTCAGAATGAATGGAGAGCTCCACTAACTCACACTTCATCCTTGCAGATGAAGGAGTGGTTAGATGTAGGAAGCACCACTGTGGAAAAAGTCTGATGAACTGACTTTTTCACAGCGGAGGCCAACCGTCTCACACAACATGGATGGTTGTTTCTGGCGTTTTTTTTTTGTGTGTTTGTTTTTTTTTTTTTTTTTTATTATTATTACTGTATCTCTTTTGTATCTGCCTATTTGGCCTGTCTTTTACACTACTCATAACACGGAGCCTCAGTAACCAGTGTTTTCCTCAGTTCTGCAGCGACACTGTTCAGTCAGTACTTCAACAACTTAGTTTGTTCCATGGCAGCTTTCGATGTCATTCCAGTGTAAAATGTTCATTTGTTCCACTGTCATTTAATCCAAGCAATAATAATTGAACTGATGTTAGGTTAAATACATTTGCAAGTCTAGATTTCAGCAAGTCCATATCACTCTGCCGCTCTAATCTCCCAAAGGACTCCTTTTTTCCACAATTCTGATCAGTTTATCGGCTCATTGCCAAGAGATGTCCCTTCCTCCTCCTGTCCATGCCCCTCACCCCCTTATCCCTGAAGCTCACCATGCTCCCCAAGCCCTCATCCCCACCCTCCATCCTTTCTGTGCAAGGGGATGCATTTGCATACTCAAAGGGGCAGACATACAAATACCCTAGTGTGAACTTAAGTTCGTCTTTCTATATCCTCACGCAAACGGGAAGTTTGTGGTTTGATAGGGCATCACATGCTGCCCCAGGCTAACTGTCTCCTCCACTTCCACTAGTGAAGCTCGGGTTAACCACATCCTGACTCCAGCTCTGCGCTCAAACACCGTCACGACATGGATAGCCACCTTTTCATATTTCTCACAAAATTCTGCCAGAATGGAAGCGAACTGTTTCTTCTCTGACAAGTACGAGGTCCTTCAATATATTTTGATATGCTGTAAATGAAAGCGTTTATTTGTATCAGAGGTGTAAAGTTTCATGCTGCAAACAGTCTCATGTTCTTCTCTTCGTTTATTGGTTTTATTTTTCTGAGCTGTGACTTTATGACATCAACGTAAAGAATGATAAACAGAGCAGCTACTGTATGGTATTTCTTGTGGAAGCTCCGCCTCAGGGACCTGCTCTCAGGTGGTCTGGGCTAGACGGTATGAGGGAATTAAAATAAAGAGAGAAACTAAAAGTTAGACTAATTCCTAACAGTTATAGCTCTGTGTATCTTTTTTTACTCAAACACTATGCTGATGAGGTTGGCTTTTATGTGTTAGTAGTGCAGGGTGGGATAAGGGTGAGCTCTGGCCATGGTTTTAAGATTTCATTCAACACAATTTAATTTGAATATTTCAGAACAACTAAATGGTAGAAAACTGAATTAATCTTGGTGAACCAGCCCTTAGGGAGTATAATAAGCATAATTTGTTTCAAAAAGGTTTCACCAAAACCTTTTTACCACTACTCACACAGAACAGAAACACATCAGCGAAGAGTGTTTGCTTTAAGTCCTCATTTTGTGAAACCAATGATTAGATTTCTAACACTGTCTCGATTCATCTGCAGGCAGATGGTGGTGATGTGGATCTATAGGATTCTGTTTTCCTCTTTCTTTGTACCTTTAGTACTCTAACCAGGTGGAGTCCATACTCTGTCTGGGTTTTGTTTCACTTTTTAAACTGTTAAAAGTTCTCCCTTTGGCTTGTCTCAGATTCTTCCCCTATCTGTAAACTTGTATTGTGGTACCATGTGTGGGTGTTTTTTATTATTAAAAGTTTTCGTTTTCTATTCAGCTCAGATTTGTTGAGTCTTAGAGATGTTGTGTTTGACTAAGTTTGACCCTAGGAAACGAGGATCACTCCTTCATCTCCTCATCCCTTCTTCCCCCTCCCTGTCTGTCCATTAGATCTTTTATTCGCTGTTGTTTTGTGGTTCCCGGTGACCATGTTTGCATACATTACTCTGACATTTGTATCCACGTGAAGGAGGTTCAGCTGTACTTTCCTGCTTTTTCTTTTCCACACGAGGGCAGTGCTAGCTCAGCTCCACTGGCCGCAGCCAACCAGTACATTCTGTTTAATGACAAAGATCCAAAACTCCCTGTTAACTGGAACAAACCTTGAGCAGCTTGTTTGGGGTGGCTCATCTTCTAGAGAGTTATGGATCACTGATTTCTTTACAGCAAGAACTCCCTTAGTAGAAACGACACAAAATACTTCACCTGAAAACCGTCCTTGATATGCTCTTTTTTTCTTTCGACAGTTTAACTATGAACTTTTTGAATGAATTAACCATATTATCATTATACACAGTGCAATCAAATTGTGTTTGGATGTAGTCAGCTGACAAATGGACTGAATACTTCAGACCCAAATCCACATCATTCCTCAACTTCGTGGCCTCCATTCCTGAAGAACCTGATTGAATTACTCTGCCAGGTGATATGGTTGCTGAATTCAATGTTAAGCCCCACACTGACACATCCATCAGCAAACTGTTTTTCAGTGAGATCTTATTTGGCTTCAAAAAGCCCAGGCCCCACTTTGCCCACCACCTCCCAAACCTGATTCTGACCTCTGTGACTTGGCTTCTCTTGAATTTAGAGCTGGAATCAGAGAAAAAAACATAACGCTGTAACATCCCCCACAGTGACCGCCTGTAAACCAGGGAACATTTTTAATGTTTGTGAAATGGTCAGGGGCCCACAAGGTCCAATTAATCACTGTACGCGAAACATGTCAGCTGACAACCGGAGGGCGGCTGCAGGACACAGGTGGAGGAAATAAGGAGAAAGAAAGCAGAGGCCAGCTTGGGAAATCAGGTTTGACTGTGAGACATGAACTCAGCGAAGGTTGAGTTAAAGTTAAGGTCGGTGCCTAAGTGTTTGTTTTGTTCTGCTCTCAAAAAATACAAGGAGAAGGTAGATGAGGTGACAGTCAGCAAGTAGGATGAAACACTCTGAGCCTTGAAGGATTATTTTATTTTATATATAGATCTAGATGCATATATCAGGCACAACATTATGACCACCTTCCTAATATTGTGTAGGTCTCTCTTGTGCCTCCAAAACAGTTGTGACTCATCAGAGAATGGAAATGGGTCTTCTGAGGGTGTCCTGTGGTGTCTGATAACAGAATGTTGTTAGTGGGGACCTTTGGGTCTTATGGGTTGAGGGGAGGGGCCTCTGTGGATCATCCCACAGATCCTTGATCAGTTTGGGATCTAGTAAATTTGGAGCCCAGGTCAACACCTTGTGTTCTTCATGTTTTTTGAGTTGTTCCTAAAGCATTCTTGTGTGTCTGTGTCAGGCTGCATCCTGCTGGGGATGGCTGCTGCCATCAAGGAGTCTCATTGCTATAGGGTCGGGGTGTCTGGTCTGGTCTGGGTGAGTGCTACATGTCTAAGTATTAATGCCAGGTCCAAAAGTTTTCCAGCAGAACTCTGAATTGTCACAATTGTCAATTTTATTAGCTTTTCTACCACTTCAGGCCAGTAGTCTTAACTTCTCACCTGATGAAGACCATGGAGAGGACCATCCTGGGCCACCTCCATCATCTGGTACAACAACATGGACCCTGGCTGTAGCCTGTCTGCATGGACCACCGACTACCTTTCCAACAGACCGCAGCATGTGAGGCTTTGCGACTGTGTGTCTGACATGGTAGTCTGCAGCATGGGGGAGCCGCAGGGTACTGTGCTCTCTCCCTTCCTTTTCACTCTGTACACATCGGACTTCTAACACAACACTGACAGCTGCCACCTCCAAAAATTCTCTGTCGATACAGCCATTGTCTGGCGTTTATCTCAGGGAAATGATCTGGAGTACAGGGAGGTCATCGCCGACTTTGTGGACTGGTGTGCTCTGAACCACATGCACGTCAATACCAGCAAGACAAAGGAGGTGTTGATCTACTTCAGCAGGGAACCACCTCACACTACACTAGTGAACATCCAGGGCTTGGACATCGAGGTCGTGGATGAATACAAATATTCAGCTCAACAATAAACTGGACTGGACACACAACACTGACACCCTGTACAAGAAGGACCCAAGTCATCTTCACCTGCTGAGATAACTGAGGTCCTTTTGGGTGTGCAGGACACTGCTAAGGACTTTTTATGACTATTTCTATGTATGCGGTGGTCAGCTGGAGCAGTGGGAGCTCAGAGAGGGACAGGAAGAGACTCAACAAGCTGGTCAGATGGGCTGGCTCTGTCCTGGACTGCTCTCTGGACTCCATCAAGGAGGTGGGTGAGAGGAGGATGTTAGCCAAGCTGACATCAATCATGGACAACCCTCTCCTCACCTAAGCAGCTCCTTCAGCGGCAGACTGCTGCATCCACGCTGCAAGAAGGAACGCTACCGCAGGTCCTTCATTCCAGCTGCCATCAGGCTGCACAACACCAGCCTGAGTCAACAATAACCCACGTGTTAGACTTGATTTTGTTGTGATTTTTACTGTCATTTTTGCACGAATAAATTATTTTGCACAATCCTCTACCTCTACCTTTAAGTTTTAGCAATTATTTATTTGTATTTTTTTTCCACCACCACACAGTACATACAGAATGTCTTTATATTTCTATTTTTTATCTGCATATAGTATATTGAGTGTTGATATTTTTTGTATATATTTTTCAGCAGATTTGTATTGTGTTTTTTGGTGATTCCCCTGTCGAAGTCATTATTGTTTTTTGTATATATATATTTTGCCAAATTCCTGCGCTACTGTGACAAGGTCATTTTCCTTATCTGGGATTAATAAACATGTCTTATGTCTTATGTCTTTCCCTCTCAGTGGTTTTAATGTTATGGCTGATTGGTGTATGTATAAAAAAATACACCTCTCACACACTGTAGGTGGTCTTTGTTACCAGCAGCCAGGGGGCTTGAAGGTCCTGAACAGAATCTTTGTTCCTAGTTCATCTTTTAGCTTGTGGTATTGCTCAAGCTTCTTCCTTCTTCCTGATGTTGCTATCACTCAGGATTACTAGATCTACTGTGCCTCTCCTCTGCTGATCTTCAGCAGAAAATAATATGGTTCATTGAATATGGAGTATTCCAAACAGTTCTTCCCAAGCAGGATTCTTCGCATGACCATGTTATTTCAAACAAAAACGGTCCTTGCAAAGGCAAAGGTAAACTGAAAAACAACATGTCTCTGAGTTTGTAAATATGTTTTAGATAGTCTGATAAACTGATGAACTGAGAAAAACATTAATTAGCAAGTGAATCTCTGCAACATTAGACCGACTATAAAAAACATAAAAACATAAATATTTATTCACTGACATGGAATAAATTCATGCACATTTTAAACTGACATATTAATTCCTTAAATAATATATTTAATCAAATTATAACGAATGGATTTGTGGCAGGCATCATGCAGACTACATTGTGAAATATATTCCAGTAATGATATATGCCTACTGTATTATTTTCAACTTTTCAACTCAATTTTACTGTTACACAGTGTATACAGTATGAAGTAACTATAGTCTGATTAAAATAAGTAAATGAACATAAATGATATGCTTTTGAAAATTAGCATAGATTTCTCTGCAAAAAACAAACAAACAAACAAAACAAGTCAGTCAGTGAGGGTCTGCTAGTGACTGCAGAGCATGGATAAATCCACCAGGGGGCAGATGACAAGTACCTAATGGTATACAGCAGGTTTTGTTCAGTAGGTATTGATGATGTGGGACGTGCAGATCAAACATGATACACTTGTCATTAGAGGGTACCTCAGTAGGCTGTGACTAAGATCAGATAAATAAGTTTAATGCACACAAACACACATGCTGTGGTCATTTTAGCCGAGGACCCCTCCACTAAAAACCCTCATTTAACCTTCAACCATCTGATCTCACTTTAAATATCAGCAAAAACCTAAAGAAGCCTCTTGAAGAAACAGAGGACGAGCCAAATACCCTTAATTTCAACAACAACAGAAAAGCCCTTCCACAGTTTTCACAAAGAAGTGGAAGACGCTGCCCGCATCCACTGGCAGACAGAGGCAAGATCCCAATTATTGGTGGAATGAGGCGGCAGCCGTTGCTCTCAGTGAAGCTTGTTAGGCGCGTCCGACACCGGAAAAGTTCCTCCTCGGGGAGCTTTCCTCTCCCATCATCCGTCTGGGAGCCTTGTTAAGCTGTCAGCCTCCGTCCTCGTGGCCCGCTCTATGTGAACAGTTATGGATAAAACCAGTCGGATAACAACATGCTCAGCGCTTAGACCAGGTGGCTTGGTGGAACTGTTATTTGTCTAGTTTTTATTTTTAGCTTTTATATATATTTTACATTTATTCAGGTATGTGGAGCCTGATGTTCTGCGCTGGGATTGCGTCGCCTGCACAGTTTGCAGCATGCTTACACAACCAGAAGAAGTCTTTCAAAGAGAAATTGCTTAAATCTGATAAATAAAAAATGGAAACTGTTAAGTTCCCTCTCTGACATTACCACAGGTAAGTAGTTAGTCATTAACAGTCATCAAGTTTCAGATGGCCAAAGGAGGGTCTCACTGCCCTCTCAAGCCTGGAGCTTTGGATTCAGTAGATATTTCTATGTTTTTAGCTCATACCTCACAGGTTACAATGATCTTCTAACTGTAGTGAGGTTAATGTGCAGTGTGATGCATCAGAAGACACTTGACCACACCCGGCATCACTATTAGCACAACCGAGCTGAAGCTTTCCACCAGAAGAGGTCAGTGAAAGTCCTTTGCTGGCCCTCATCACCAGTCACTGTGCGTTAATTACCTCACCATGTCCATACTCATTCTGCCCGGTGGCCCCACAAAACACAGACTGCAGTTGTTAATCCGTCCGTTTGTTTTAGACTGTGTCTCAGCAACTGCAGCATAGATCCGGTGGACAGGCACAGAGACCGAACGGACCTGAGAGGACTGTTTGTCCACTCTCACCGGGTCTCTCTTGTTTTTTGCAGCAGCAGCAACCATGACCAGGATCTGTCTCCATTTATTTGTCAGGCAAAGCAGACCCACAGCTGTGTTTGTGAGGCTGTCAGCGGTTTAGCTGCGGACACATTCGTCAGTACCAAGCTCCAGCTGCCTCTTTGTGCTTTTAGCATATTTGCATATTAAATGTTCCATGTCCACTGGTCCACTGGACACACTGGCAGGTGCACTCAAGACGGAGGTTTTTGTTCAGGAGCCCGTCTCATCCCCAAACAATCTGCTGGTGTGGATTTGTAATGCAAAGCAGGAAATGAAATTTTAAATGGCTGCACTGTCCATATTTTGCAGGTTTTTGTTAGACTAACAGTGTCTGAATTATTAATTAATTATTTGATAAATATGTGGCACATTTCCAGAAGGGTTTCAGACAATGGACTGAAAAGCTCTTATTATACTTTTTATCATTTTCTTTAATGTTGACATTATATATCTATCCAGTCTTTTTATTCTGCTGTCACTGAAGTGTAAAGATACTTGCAGCGATACAAAATAACCAAGGACTTTTAGATAGGTCAGCCTTCATTAACAACAGCTAAATATCTACCGTTACCAGATAATAGTCGTGCTAGTATCCGGTCATTAACAGACACTAGTCAAGCAAGTTTCTGATGGGCTACACCCACAAATGTTCCTATTTAAACCTCGGCTTCCCACTGCTCCTTTAGAACTGAACAAGCTACTTGGATGAGTGGTGAAATGTCCTCAAGAAACTTATGTCCAGTTGCCTTTCTTTAAGGTTTTTGGATATACCCTTCATGCAACTGATAGGCTTGTTTAATTTGCTAAGTTGGGCACCATTCATTAATGACTTGCTAACATTTATATCTCCAGACTTGCTGTCTTGTTTAAAGCCGATGCAACCGTATTAATTAGCAGTTGAAGTGCAGCCAAACATCTGATCAAAACTACACACTGAAGCATGTAAGTTGTTTGCTTCACTGCAAAGACATGCTTTAAAATGTTCTACATACACCAACTTGTCAAAACATTAGGTACACTAGTGAAAATAATTGCATTCCAGTTTAGAGTTCTTTTGAGTCGCGCTGTACTATTGATTTCTGTTTACTGTCACCACATCACATCTATCTCCTTCAATACAATGTAATTAATATGTATAAATAATAGCTCAAAAAGAGGTTTCCACTTCATTAGGTACACTAGTGAAAGCCTCCTAATATAACAAACTTACACTAAATCTTGAAGTCCATGAAGTTCTGGTATTCTGTGTTTATTTAGAATAACAAAAGTGCTTTTGATTTAAAAGTTGTTGTTTTTTCATTTTGAAAGGCTTTTTTTCATTTAGAAATCATCTGTTTTCACTAGTGGACCTAATAAACTGTCTTGTGAGTGTAGTTTCTTTTATCCTAAGAGCTTTGACACCCTCCTGGTGCACCAATATGACCATCCAGTTGAATAATAACCTTTCTGTTACCAACATTAACCGAATATTACACCTATGTACCTAATGAACTGGCAAGGGTTTGTATGTGTTATTTGAGTAAAAACAAAAAAGACATTAAATTAGCTTCTGGGGCTGAATATGCATATGCACATTGTAACCTCCACTGATTCATGACACTGTTTTGCAGTGTATGCAGGAGAGGCGCATTGTAAATCCAAACCGTATACAGGAATTGTACAGGAACTGGTAGTGGTTATGAGAAAATACTATCAAATGTTCAGTCTCTGTGTCATATGTCAGAGCAAGATCAAGGCTGAGATTAAACCAGTGTGGTTTTTTTTCACATTTTGAAAAAATCCTATTGCCAAATGTGTCAATGTTTGAATGTGCGTGAGCATTACATGGGATTTAAAGACAAATGGTGACTCTGAATTCTGAAGCACTGTCAACAGCAGAAGCATTAGGTGAACCATGGAGCTTCTTTTTGATTAAAGGCATTCTCCGCGTCACTCCTAATCACACAAAGCTGCCGTTAAACACTCCATTCACTGGTTACAGTGGTCAGTGTGCTATACAGCATGACAACAGACTGCTGTGTTTAGGTTGCTTCTGATTGTCTGTCGTAACCTTTGGACTCTGAATTGAAAGCATTCTCTTACATTTTTTCATCTGTGTGTTCTGTAGTCTCGTGTCACCTGATAAACGAAAAGAAAAGCCGGACAAATAACCTCTTCTCAAGTCACTCTCTAAATTAATTTGCTTTTTAATGATTTCAGTTGCTCCTCTCCTCCAACAAGGGTGTCAACAAACATAACCCAACAGCTGATGTGGAAAAAGGCGTCTCTATTAAGTCTGTCATTGTACGTCTTTATACGACAGAACAAACCATTTGGATTTCATTATAGGTTGAGTTTTAACCATTATAGTCTGTCAGACTGTCTTCCGTATCCAGTCGCCCAGATCACCCTCTCTGACAGATGAGGTGATTTTATTCTCTCTGTAGAGGATTCTCCTGCCCAGGTCAAAGGTCACCATCAGAATCAATATTCACTGAGAGAGAGATAAGCGAAGACTCTGTGTTTCTGATATTGATGACTTATTAGTAAAAAACAACAAGCACTTGTCAATTAGTTAACTAGCACATAGGCCTAAAATAAATCCATAGAAACTCCATTATAACTAAGACCAAACAGTTTAAAGAGAAACTATTGCTATTAAAAATAAAATGACTGAATGTGGTATTCTTTTCTGTTTATGCTTGACCTAAATGATTGGTTTAAAGACTTGGTAGTAAAACAAATCCTTTGCAGCACTGATTGATTAACTGTTGAAATTCCTGAAAAATAGGGTTAGGGTTAGAGAGAACAGATTTCTTATGAAGCAGAACTGAACACCAAATATTAATAGACTTTAAAAAATCTGAAGTAGTTCAACACCTAATCTGTACTGCTTGATACTCTCCCAATAATGGAGTGTTACCAGACTCATATTCCGAAAAGAAGGTTCTGGGTTTGAGGCCATCTGTGTGGAGTTTGCATGTTCTCCCTGTGTCTGTGTGGGTTCTCTCCTGGTACTCCAGCTTCCTCCCACCATCCAAAGACATGCTGGTTAGGTTAACTGGTGATTCTAAATTGGTGTGAGTGTGAATGGTTGTCTGTCTCTGTGCTAGCTCTGTGATAGACTGGAGACCTGTCCAGGGTGTACCCCGTCTCCCCCGACAACAGCTGGGATAGGTTCATCAGTGGCCTACTCTGTACCGTCAGTAGCGTTTAATAGTTCTAGAAAAAAACTATGGGTTCCCACCCGACTATGGGTTCAGTATCTTGCTCAAGAAACCATCACCGTGTGGCAAATTCAGGGATAAAACCACTAACCCTCTGGTTCATGGACAACCCGCTCTAGCTACTGAGCCACAGCCGCCCAAGTTCTTCTCTCTGTGACTGCAGGACATTTGGCAAAGTTGTTAATTGACTGCTGTCTAGAGGATTTGGTACGATCCTCTGCTAGGGTTAGAGGATGTTATTTCAGATGAGTGTGCATTGCATTAAAGCATCATGGCGCAGCTGTAAAGTCAACTTGTTGACTAGTACAACCCCTAGTACAGATAAATAAATACTACTGTACACAACTGGTTAGTCCTACAACCAGAACCATTTATTCAATTCAAATACAACTGAACAAATGGTGCTCAGATGATATGTATCTCGCTGTTACTATACATTCTATAAAAGACACCTTCACAGTTGTTCCTTCTCACACTTGGAAGCTAGCCAGTACCCCCTCAGCTGAAACAGGAATGGAAACATTATTGTCTGTCCATCGCTGTCCTCAGGTTGCTTTTATACATAACATTTTGCATTTATTAGCGCCAACTAAAAAGCTTGGGAAGAGATTCTGGAGCTGAGGAAGTAAGAGAACAAGCAAAGTTCCCCTGCCTTGAGCCTTAAGCACTAAGCTAGGCTAAGACATATGTCAGGATGTGTGCATCTGCAGGTGTGTGCAGTACTTTGCTAATTGGTATTGACGGAGCCGCATCCAGTCGTCCAGATCACCCCCGCAAATCCCTCCCTGACAGATGAGGTGATTTTATACAGCGGGGATTCTCCTGCCCAGGTCAAAGGTCGCCATCAGGTTCAATATCCACTGAGAGAGAGATAAACGTAAACTCTGTGTTTCTGATATCGATGGCTTATTAGTGAAAAACAACATTAGTTGATGACACATTTTTACATATGAGGAGTAGCTGCATGGCACAAAAAACCCAAATAAATCCCTATAAATGAATACAAACCAAGACACAAGAATATAAAAATAAACTATGACTATCAAAATAAAAATAGAATGGCTTAAACTTATTGTTGTTCTGATTAGGCTTGCCTTAGGTGATTGATTTGAAGGCCTGGTTGGAAAACTCATTAAACCGATGCATGCCAGGTTAACTGGCATTGGTTAACTGTTTTAATGTTGCCATTTGTGCCAAAACATGCTGTTTTATACAACACTGGAGGAGGAAAACAAATATAATCTGGACTTTTTTCCTATAATACATAATTCCTGTCAATATCCTGTAAATAAATTCCCCAATAGCATTACCTCTGATCTCAATGAGAAATGAGCAGGCTCTGTCATTCCTAGCCATTTTATCTCTCCCATTGATAGAAGGTGGGAAAAATGTTGGTGTGTTAAAACTCAAAAACATCCGAGGTGGGGATCATGTAGCAGAGCAGACATTTTGACTCTGCAAAGCAGGAAAAGCCCAGGAAGAATTGCGTTGCCTTCTAATAGACCTTTTAGCCACCGAGGCCAATGGTTAGCATGTTATAGACCAGGAACTTAATGTAGGAAATACACAGGAGCAAACTATGAAGTCCTTGGGAATATCATATTTTACATATGGCTCCTCCTTATGAACAAAAACAATGCATTTACAAGTATTTACAACAGCAGGACCTCACCAAAGTGGGATGTAGTCATCAATATGTCATTAATATGAGTTAATGTGAATTTCTTGCAATATGAAATCAAAATGTGAACGTATCCACATATTTCATGGAAAGTGTTAGTCCGAACGTGTTCAGGTGACTAATAGGATCAATGGAAAAAAGCTTCATCTATGAGTTACTGTGTCCTTTGATGGATAGAGGTAAAGAAAATATGTCATTTCTGTATGAAATATATTCACTTTTTAAGATATATAATTAGAAACACAGTTGGGATTTGGAAACACAGTCCACTTCTCACAGAGGCCTGAGGAACAAATGACCTCTTCAACCCATCAGAGACAGCAGCCTGTCACTGAGAGTGATATCAAATGATTGTGACAGCTAGCTTTCTCAACAGGATCTATATATTTATATAATCAGAGTCAAATATAATTGATTTTCTAAAGGAACACAAATGAAAGTGTCAAGTCCACCCATACAGTGTATGTAGAGCATCTGTGGAGAAGCCTACAGGTTATTTTCTGACTTTCAGATCAGGAATAGGAGGCTTATCCACACTGGAGCAGGTAGGAGGTCATCAGCCAGCTCTGTCCTTGCTGTGTCAGTATCTGGATGTAATGCACCACGCACTGGCTTCATTATACCTGCAACTGGTAAATTTCTCCCCAAACACTGCTGATATTTTTCCTCTACTCGGCTCTCAGCTCCATCTAACACCTTCACCGCAGATTGATGCCTCACCTTATTTTATAGTGCTGTTATTGATTACCATTGTGCTTGTCAGTGGTGCATAAAATTAACACTGTGTTATAGGGGCATGGATTTCTGTCAGCCCTTGACAAGATAACCCATTATTGGATGACTGCTTCTAATTTGTTTTGTTTATTCAGAGGTATATGGTAACATTCAGCAAGCCCCAATAATAAGTCTATTACTGCAAATCTTAGACGCACCATTGACGGCCGCTAATCTTTACCGCTCCTAATTACATCAGGATTCTCAGTCTTAATTAACCAATCTTTACAGCGTTTTACCTGCTTAATGCTGCACTCAACCGAAATGCATGTGTTTGCTGAATAGGAGTTTCCACTCGTCACATGGAGCAAAAGTCTCTGCTTCTTTTAACGTCAGCGTTTTACAGTCGCCGTGATGAGAAGAGAAAAGACTGTTCTTTAGATTTATTTTAAGTAAAACAACAGAATATGCCATGCATGGTTAGTTATAATTATGCCGACCAGTGTTGTTAAACTGTAACACGTTGTTTATCTGCACCGTTCCATCAAATGAAAATCTCCTGTGTTCACGACACATAGAATGCAGTCATACAGTAGCAATCCAGTGAATGAATGGATGATTGCACGAATGCAGAATAATTCAAAAACACACAAAAACAAAGCGCTAAACTTCAGGTGTTATGTTTTAGCATACAAATTACAATGTGAGTCAGAAGCATACTTCTGCAACTGCTTGACTAGAGGACAAGCAGAAAATGAATGAATACATGAAAATTGCTCTGATTGGTTGGAGGACAGTCCAGTTGGTGCAGAGCTAAGGTTGAAACACAGCCCATAATGAAATCCCCCCATAACGTTCATAAATAGGAACCGCTTGATATGCAATAACAATCAACACATACAAATTGGTTTCCTTTACAACAAAATGGCTCCATGTGCCATTGAGCTAACTAACAACAGACTGCTCTTTTTAAATAATAAGCCATCGATATCTGAAACACATAGTTATGTTTATCTCTCTCACTGGATATTGATTCTGACTGTGACTTTTGACCTGGGCAGGACATTCCCTGCTGTAACAAATCACCTCGTCTCAGGGGGCTGGATGGAGCTGGACGACGGGCCTTTTTCTAGCAGAAAGTTGATCTGGAGTCTCTCCGCTGGAGACTGATTATGCTCCAGCAAAAATCTGCCAGACCAATCCGATCATTTTGGCATGGTTTTATGTGGTGATAAATAATTAATAAGTAAATAATAATACATTTTATTTATAGGCGCCTTTCAGGACACTCAAGGTCACTGTACAAAATTGTTAAAATTAAACACAATTAAAATATACACATAGAGTGGTATTTTATTTATTATAGAGATGGACTGCTTTAGACTTTATTATAGACTGAGATGTTTTGGCTCTTGGCCTTCCTCCTGGTCAGCAAGAAAATGTACTTCAAAAGAAAAAAGCTTTAAAAAAAAGCAACCGATGATATACATGCCCCTGTACACTGGAGCTAACAGGGAACCTGCAAAGTGGGTTTTTCAGGTGCCCCATTGGCTCTTCGTTGATGTGAAGAGGGGCAGGCTCTTCGCTGAGTCTCCTGAAATCTATTAGGTCCTCTGTTTTGTCAGTGTTGAGTACCTGGTTGTTTGTAGTACATCACTGACCGCTTCAGGATCCCATCCTTGCAAGCTTTCTCTTCACCGGCATGGATGAATCCAACCACTTTATATCAATGGGGAATGCACTAGCGTATCATAACAAAATATTCGTGAAATGTACACGTTTCGTGGCAACAGTGTGTTATTTAGAGGCTGCATTTCGGTGCCCCAGTAACTCCTAATATGGATATGCGTGGTGTTCCGCTGAAGCTAAATATCTTCCAAATGACTCCAAATTACACCAAAGTTATATGGGTGAGTAAACAACATATTAAGCCAGGTTGTAAAAAAAACAGTAATTCCCCTTTAATGCCATTGTTGCTTTGATTGGTCGTAAGACTCGCCAATTTTGTGTAGAGGTATATTTCTCTCTGTACTGGTTGGAACACGCTCCATAGTGGACATGGTACGAAGTATAGAGAGTTAATGCAAGTCATCATAAGTGGTAGGTGGTTGTTCTAATTGTAGGGATGGTGGTTAAAGTGTAGACCATTTACCATCTGATGATATCATCAGCCACATAATGTAATACAATGACAGACACATCAGTGATACAGAAAGCTTGTTTACTTAAGTTAAAAGCATGATTTTATTTCTGAGTACGCTACAAGTCAAATGGCAAAACAGGAAAATCTCTTTCAACTCTTTTTTTTTTTTGTACATTTTTAACCCCTGAGCACCACAATCCAGCATTCCCATAATGCACTGGATTCATCCAACAAAAATGAAAGGAAAGAAACATTTAAAGTTTCATACACAGCTAGTAAAGCAATTTGTGTCTAA
Source organism: Planiliza haematocheilus (assembly GCA_005024645.1). Classification (NCBI taxonomy): domain Eukaryota; kingdom Metazoa; phylum Chordata; class Actinopteri; order Mugiliformes; family Mugilidae; genus Planiliza; species Planiliza haematocheilus. Next base: position 3,000,956 of record SRSE01001198.1, on the reverse strand, counting down.
AAACTACAAGCATGGCATAGCTAAAATACAAAGTAAGCAACATGTTATTAGATTACATAAGTCGATTTAATTCTTTGTTGGTGTTTTTTGTCTGCATGCAGAGCTGCTGCTTCCTCTTTGCTCTGCTGTTGATTATAACCTAAAAATCAAGTGAGTGCAGTCACAGCTTAAGAAACTCTTTGGTCAGGAGAACGCCAGTGGTTCCATGCTGAGGCCTCACAGCTATCTGAAGTGCTTGGTGATTGGCCTCATTCAGCAGTATGTACAGGTGGAGGACTGACAAAAGACACAGCGTAGTTATTTCAAAAACAGGAAGTTACATCATTATGGCTGCTGTGATTGACAGCTGTTCTCTGGACAAATCGCGAAGACTGTAACTTTAATAATCTATTTCAAGTCTCAGTTTTCCAGACAGATGTCTTTATCGCTGTTAATTGTTTGTTCGTTCTTTTAAGTTACTTTGGCGTCGATGTCTTTAGCAATGGACGCGATGACAGATTCTAAACCACTTGCTTCTCTCACAGCAGCCAAAGTTTGGGGGGAAGGAATTCAGTCTAGCTTCCAGGCTATGAACTAGCAGCAAAGACTGTCGACAACTGAACAGCCACCGTGTGTCAAAGGTTCATGGGGCTGAATGTTTAGCTTCACTTTAGAAAGTGGAAAAAGTGGAGACACTTTGCCCATCTTTATATACAATCTATGGTTACTTCCATATCTTACTGGAAGACGTTTTCCAGAAAGACATGACAGGGAATAAGCACATACTGTGTCAAGTCAAAATATCTGGGCAACCACCTTGCAACGTTTAAGGTGGGAAACTATAATCAGCAGAGGTGGGACCAAGTCATTGTTTGGTCTTAACAAGTCTTATGCCATTAACCTGTGACTACCGGCTCACTGTTTAAATTATAAATGTTTAATTACTTTTAATTTGATTTTTATGGCCAACACGCACTGTGGTCTGAATGATGCCATTTCTCCGATTTGCAGAAGTTTGTCTTATGCAACATTTTTCAGTTCAGTTTCAAATGCAGGACTTTTCACTACCTCCTCCACCACGGAGCTTTATGTCGTGCATTTTAAATACTGTAATATGCTTTCTAATCTCCCTGGGATATCAAGTAAAAAGGCTCAAGTCCAAATGAATCCATGGTTTGTGTGCAGAAAGTCATGGAAATTGTGCCTGGAGTCAAGTCCAAGTTGCGTGACTCCAGTCCACACCTCTGGTAAAAATACATGATCTACCATGACAAAGAAATGTCATTTTGAAATCATGGCGTGACTGCAGTAGAAATATATTTTTTTTCTTACTTCACAACCACAGAAATAGCTATTCTCTTCCCATGATCTCAGTGTTCCTCAAGCTGTGCCTATCACTTTGAATAAACCTTTGTTTGTTCACGTTTTGGTCTTGGCAGATGGATCTAAAGACTGCAACCCCCATGTAGTTGCTGTTGGACGTGAAAATATGTAACTAAACTACAGCCAAAACAACCCATTAATCACTGACGTACTTCTGCTGCCAATGTTGGCTTTGTTAATTGCCTTCAAACTATCATAAATGAAAATTGTATTATGGTCATGGTTAAAAGAGCTGCTTGGTTAAGTTAGCGAAACACTGGAATACTGTCCCCAGGAGAGTCTAATGTCCACAGATGATCTCAACATTATATTTGAGTAAATGTACTGGCCACCTCGTTGGTGTACATAGAAACAAATCCCACTTTACAGCTGTGAAGGTATGAGAAATGTGTGCATGCTTCTGACACAGATAATAATGAAGCTATCTGAGGTCTAAGTAGGGGACCATATGAACATCACCGTGGCTGAAACTGTGCTCCACATCTTTCAGATTAGGGAGATCTGTCTAGTCCAGCTACTAAGAATAGTCTCTCAATATTAAACTTATGCTTCTTTTTAAGGATACAACATCAAGAGTGTATATTAGACCTTTGGACCTTTGCTGGATCAACCTGCACATCTGTCTGATTGCTAAAGAACACATTTCAAGTAAACACAAGAATTATAAATCACAACCACCATTAACAACTCGACCGACGTCAGAGTCAGCTCTTCGAATTGGCTGAGGATTGTCCTCTGCTGCACAACTGTGTTTGTACAATTTCAACATCACCATCTATATACATACAGTCACACAATATATTATTAGTTTCATCACCACTAATTAGCCTGTAGCACTACACTGCCATGATGAAACTGAACTGGTAGCATTTTAAATCGACAGCTGTTAACAGTCTGCATGAACGTCCCGCACAGTGAGGAAGACAGACAAAAGCATGTGGAGCTCTATCAGCACTGGAGTTCCAAATGTTTGGTTTCTCTCAGGAATTTAAACTGTCGGCTGATTTATTTTATGCAAGCAACGTCTCAGATAGGATCACGAACATGAGCAGATTTGTTGCCAGTGTTTAAATGTTTGGAACAAGCTGTGGAACAAGGGCCGGTTCCCCCCGTGTTTTATTTAGAGTCAAGAGTCGACGAGTGCAACACGCTGACAGAATTACAGCTTTTGTCACACATAAGTTTTGCACATCCAGCCAGTACAACACACCCCAGATGATTAACAGACCAGCTAGGGCTTATTATCGTGACTTGATGTTCTGTTTTTTTCTGGAAGGCCTCCCTTAAAATGTCTTCGCATTAGAGCTGCTCAAACACCTCTTTGACATTTTGTTTCTTCAACCAGTATGATAAACAGTACACACAACAATATCAGCTGATAGACTGGTTTGTCTTGTTGCCTGTTCTATGATTTCTCTGCTCTCTTCGCCTTATGCGATCGGTTGCTTGTTTTAAATCAAACTTCCGTCATGGCAGGACGTCTCCAGCCCTATCCCATCATCCTCAGGGCCCAAACACAAATAGAACACGAGGGCCCTTCATGGCTTCAAGGTGCTTTCTTCCTCTTTGTGTTCATGATTTCATGCAGACAGAATTCATTTTCACATCCCTTCTGCTCTGTCCCACAAAAGGCATTTGGTGTCGCGCTAGTGCAACACCCAATGTAAAAAGCACTTTGAACACATCGCTTCATTCTTTAGTATAACCCACTGTTTGTTGTTTTGTTTTTTCTCTATTTTTTTTTTTTTTTTACTGGAAAGTATTCTGTGTGCACAAAATACATGTGATGGAGCATCATGAGCACACTGGCGATTAAGATTGTGGACATGCTTGTTGGCACAGTCTATAACAAATGAGGTAGATGTGTGTCAATAAAATATTCCCTTCTTTGGTATAATCATACAAAATATGAAAAAGAAAAAAAAAAAGAATCCAGTGATCCGTTGCAGTAAAACATTGATTTCAAGTGGATGCACAATAAAAATAAAAGAAATTCATGAGGTATATTTTGTATTCATATTTCGCTCTGCCTGCTGTATATACAAGCAGGACACGAGGAATCTGCTCTCAAGATGACTCACGTCCAAGCAGTGGAGCTGAATGCAGAGTTTGCAGGATCAAATATAAAACACAATAAATAAAATCTTCAGCTAAATGCTTTAACAGACACGTTGGAAACCCACACTGCCAAACTGGTTCCCGTTTGCCTTTCACAATAAAGAAAATATATATATCTTTCTGAAAGCAGAGAAAAGAAAAAAGAAAGTAGGAGAGGTTGTTTGATGTTAAACACAAGTGCATTACTTAGAATAGAGACTTGGATTCGAATTGAAATATAAAACCTCTGCATGACCAATGACCGCACCCAATTCTACTGTCCCCTGCTGCCACTGACTGAAGTGCTCGACTCTTTCCGGTCCTTTCTCTGATAATCCAAAGTGGTGTGAGAACTGCTTTCTGCTTCGTTTCTGCCCGAGGCTTATTCAGCTGTCCACTGACACCACAAGCCTTGCACTTTGTATGTAAACGCCGATGTTTTCCACACGTGTGGTTCTGGCTTGGTGTGCGCCGTGGAAGATTGCGTTGAAGGACAACGCAATCTCACATGAGAGCTCGACCACACTCGGCCCCGGCAGAGATTTTGTAAGCGTTTCTGTCTACAGTCAACGCAGTGGAGCAATGACGTTGACTGCAATATTTCCCCAAATGAATAAGGAAAGCGGCTCAACTGGAACAACGCTTGTCAGCACTCATTTTAGAAATTTACTTCCTGTGATTTTTGCTTACAAGACTGTTTGTAATATAATTTCATTAATTCATAATCTAAACTCAACAAATAATTTATTCTGTGATCAAGATATCTCATGTCCTCAAGCGAAACTGATTTTGTGATCACAAGGGGCAAAAAATGTACATGTCCATAGAGCTCTGGACAGCTCTTTGCATTTTTACATAAACACCATGGCTGGTTTGATTAGTTACTGAGCAGTCATGGGCTGGGAACAGAATATTTCATCACTGATACGGGATAATAATTCTCTGTTCAGCTAATTATCTGGTCAGCAATACATATGATTAGGACACCAGTTTACATGCTTAAAGCTAATACATGTGTCCCAAATCCATAATATAGAAACTCTGTGGGAAGAACCTTTTTTTTGTTTTTTGAATGTGGTGTCCCAAATGCAATACACAACAGAAACCTCATGAAAAAAAAATAAACCCTGCAACCCAACCAGCATTTCCCCCACAGGCCAGAGGTCTGCAAAGAAGCCGCAGCTTTCTCAGGGCTCCAGATTAAGGCCACAGGGTTAGGGTTACACTGGCTACTGTAGAGAACAATTTAGAGGCCCCGATCTGTTATAGGACCCAGGATCCAATGTAAATGTACATGTTTAGGTTGATAGTTTTGGTGCTTATCCTTACACAACTCTGCTTAATGAGGCTCCAAAGGTTATCAGTGATCCAGGTCACTGTATATCCAAAGAAAAGCTGGAAACTAGTTTCTGGGGAATCCCTAATCATGATAACATTCATAATGGTATGCGACTGGGACACACTGTGCTTGGTTCCATGGGCCTGATCCCGATATAACACCAGCTGCTCTTTGCAGGACTGAGATGACCACCTTCAAGAGACAAGACTACACAAGAAAGAAATCAGTAACTCTCCAGAGGAAAGTCGGAATCAGCTGAGAACATACCGCTAAGAAGTCTATACGGCCATCCCACAGAACACATGATGATTCCCATTTCTGATGTGCTTTGTCTGTTTGTGTCCATGCTAGAATCTACAGCTTGGATGGTTGGCGTGAAAGCTCATCGTTTGTGCCAGGCACGTTGAACTGGCATAGGTTTCTTTTCTTCTTTGGTATCTCCTGTAAACAGTGGATTTCTGAGGTTTGTCAGAAAGCCTACAAACTCTACAGAAAAAAACTGCTCAACTGCCACATCTTGTGATTCAAAGGGAATCTTTGTTTGGCTTCATTCAGGTTCACGTTAGGTTGACGGGTGACCACTTTTGAACTGTTCCATATTGAGCAGACGCTTTTGAGGACCTGAAGGGCAACACATAAAAGGGTACATGTCCTAAAACACAATGCTAATTCAGAGCAGGAAGAGTGGAACATGGGGACAGGCAGACCTCTCATCAAATTACTGGCTGGGAGTAGTTTGTGGCTTTTCAGTCTGCTGTTTGCTGATCTAAAGGAATCTGATCGAGTGGATGTAGAGAAAGTCTCATTCAAACACAACTGCAGTTTATTCGACGGCCGTGTCTCCGGTCGTCTTTGAGAGGATCTGGTGTGGGGCGGGGGAGTTGAGGCGAGGAGGTAGGACGAGACAGAAAACTCAAGGGGAGGAGTATCTGTGTCCATGGAGTGACGAGGATGAGGACGATGAGGAAGAGGAGCTGGAGGGCTGGAAGTGCGTGGGACTGCTTTTTCCCTGAGTCTGACAGTTGCTGTGTTTCACACGTTGTCCAGTTATCCCTGCGATGGCCGACTGCCGAGCAAACAGGATGCCTGCGGAGCAGAGATCAAACCAAAGTCAGCTTCAGAGCCAATTCTCTCTGGACTTCAAGTCTTTCAGTATCTGATATATTTATCTTCACTAAAACAGATTCCTTTAACGTGACCTCTGTTGTCGTTTTCAGATTTATTTTTATATGTAGTTGCCCTGTATAGGATCTGAGAATATTTAAATGTCCCCCCGTGCTTTTGGGACAATGGGATGAATGCTTAGTGGCTAATAATGTGTTAGCATTAATATAGTGGCATTAATGCTAGTACTGTAGTATAGTACTGAGTAGTTTTTTGTTTTTTTTGGCTACTCTCATTCACACAGTACCACTTCAAGGAGCAGATGTCCATGGTAACTGTCAATCATCATTACAAAATATACTGTTTCTATGATGTGGAATAACCAACTAAAACTAAACTTCTTGAAAAACCGCCACTTAAACATACATCAGCATTATAGTAAAAAAATGACAGAAGCAATCCTTTGTTTGATATGTACTTTAGAAGGAAATAACTCATTTTCTACTGTTATTTTGATGGTTCTCATTCTTAAAACTAAGCAGTGATCCTACCTGAGACAAGGAAAGTGTAGTTTGAAAAACTGACTTAATATGTATGAAGGTATAAACATCTTTATTTTAACAGCAGAGCATTTCCTCTATAATATCACTAGACTAATTCTACTTAAACACAGCTTGTTGCATATATAGTGTAGCTGTCTGCCGTGGACAGATATATGGACAGTCATCTGTACAGTAATTGTTTTATTTCAGGTTTAGCTGCGTGTCAGCTTGTGACAGGATGAACTAGATCAAACCAGCGGTGCCATCTCCTGAACATTGTCTCTCAGAGAAAGAGCTCAGATATGATGTGATGGCCACAGAGTTCAACGGCCTACGCTAAAGCAGAGAGGCAGCAATTACTTCAAGCCACAAGCTACCTCCGTTTATGCGTGCACACACACGGCAGGCACATAAGACAACAAGCCTCATCGACCTCAAATCCACAGGCCCAATTTTGAGATATTTAACTTTTTTAACTCTATTGGACTGCCACTTCATTATGATGGATTTTATAGCAAAGACATCAAATTGCGTAGAGGACTAAGCACCAGGGTGCTGCTATAACTTATTGAATTTCCTGCCTGCAATTACATCAGCAAACGGCCCCTCTATTTACCTGTGTAGACAACTCCATTTATTTCTATTGACATGTTGATGCTGCTAATGCCGTTGGTAGACAGGTTCAATGCGGTCTCTTGTCTATCATCTGTCAAGAGAGGAGGCACAGAAGGAGAGGGAGAAAAACTCAATATGAGCATTTAGAAAGGGAACAGAAGAAGCAAGAGGAGTATTGGTGATAATTCAGAGAGTGACAGGATAAGGAGAGCTTTATTAAAGAGTTCTGGGGAGAAAGAACTGTCAAAAGAGGTTACAGCCATTTGCACATGTCAATTATGGATGAATCCTGTCGCAACACAGTTGGAAAACTTGGCTAAATACAGTAAATGTGACTGGTTCTTAAATAACACAAGTGTCTTCTTTTTTTTTATTCAGTCAAACCTTCTTTCAGCGGCAGAAACCTGTTGAGAGGAAGTTCTTAGTTCTGACACAAAGCATGAAAAGATCTTAAAGAAAATGAACCTGTGTTAAGAAAACGGACCAACACCACACACACAGTGATCTCAGCGAGCTGTCCGGATATCAAACCATCTGTAAACACAAATTTATCCATCTGAGTGCATCTGGGTGGAGACAAATAATAGTGTTTGGATGTAATCTCTAAATTACAGAGTTACGGGGTGAGGGCAAAGCCAGACGACCAGCATGGGAATTAACCTGAGAAAGATTCTCACTCATTTTTCCATCACGTATCAAGCACAAAGCCCACTATTATGACTAATATGAGAGAGTCGGTGAAGCAGACAGAAATGATATCACACTTGAGCAGGTGGACCCCTTATTCTTCCTTTAGCCTCTATCATTAAGTCATATGTGACTTATGGCTCGTAATGAGCCACGCTGGCTGCAGCCAAAGCCCAGCCAGACAGGCATTTTTACTCATGATAAGCTGGATTCTGCCTGCGGTCGGGAAATCTATTTCTCCAAAACACCTATGGCGCTGAACTTCAAATTGCACGTGTTATATGATGAAGTATGTGCACATTAGTGGTTCGTGCATTTCACAGAGGAGCTCTCTGATGGGTCCACTAGCTGTTAATGACACACTGTGGTAGGGCAAACTGGTATTTAAGGCAGTAAAACAAAAATAACAGGAACACTTTAAATTGTACATCAAAATCAAACTGAATCAGCATATTTAATTTTAGAAATCTCTATATCAGACCCACAGTTACTGAATGAGTTATGATGGTACTATTTCTTCTTTGGAATCTTCTATTGTTACTCCCCAACACACCGTGTCCTTTTTGGGGAACCTCATTGGAGGGATTACCAACATCGCTCCCCAACCTCCCTGGAAGTTGCTCTCTCCAGCAAACATCTGCCACATCAGTCATATCATTTGGCCTGGCAGATCTTTTCTGGAGCACAATCAATTCCCCAAATGCAGAGACTCCAGACCACCTTTCTGCTGCTGCAAAAAAAAATTGTTGGTGGGGGAATCAGACTGGCTTCCCAGGAAAGAAGCCATTTAGACTGGGAACTGGTGTCTGTAACATCTGTGGCATTAGCTGTCCCTTGAATGAATAGCCAATACTGAATTGGATGAAAGTGCAAATAACAAAAGAGGTCAGAATTATTCTAGACAATAAAGCACAGATAAAACACATGACGTCCACACACTCTCAAAGCTCCAGTGAGTGCTCCCACCTCTATTGTTGAGTTTTATGTTGAGGGGTAGCTGGGTGGCCATCGCCAGCAGGTTCTGCTGCAGGGCGTGCTGCATGATCCTCTGCTGCTCCTCTGCCACCATCATCATCTTCTTCTCCGGCGGTTCGCTGCTCTCCAGCTTCTCTCTGAGCTGCTCCATGGCCGTCGCCTGGACGGCCGCCGCCGTCTGAGCCGCGGCTGCCGCTTGAGCCACCGCTGCGTGAGCGGCCACAGCAGCGGCGTGGTGGCTGCTCGGCGACAAGGGGATGGCCATCCGGCCGGGAAGGCAGCTGGACATCAGGGTCTCTTCTGGAAAGAAAAACATTCCAGTTCTCATTGCTGTATTGTACAGTCATGTCTGAAGTCATGTAACTGAGCTGCACATAGTGACTGTCCATAAATAAGTCTGATCATATAGATTATGCTCTGCTATAAACACTGAATTTACAGGATTTAAACTAGCTGTACACTAAGGCAGAGGGCGGCTTGGCACTGGCGCGTGAATGTGTGTGTGACCGAGTGGGTAACATCGACATTGTGACTGTAAAGAGCTTTCAGTATCATTAGGTAAAGCATTATATAAATACAAGCATTTATCATTTCCCATAGCTCTTTTGAGTATTTAAAATACTCCCAAACTGGTTCTGTATTTTCCTTCATAATGCATGTGACAACACGTTTTGCTTATGTTAAGTTACCCATGACAACTGCTTTTGAAAGGCTTAAAACCCTTCGTCACAGGGTTGACATAGCCACAGTCAGATATAATAAATTATCCTGAGAAACAGTGGCAACAGCACGTCACACGAGTCAATTCCTGAATAGATATTTGCATACAACAAAAATCTGGGATCAGAATGATGGCAAAGAAACTCGTAGGCAACAGTGGAAATAGACTGGCTATGGGTGCAGAAGGAGCAGAAGGCAGAACTGGGAACTGTGTGCACAGGGCTGTGATTGCTGTTGTAGACAAGCAGCTCAGGTCATTTTTTGTTTTGGTTCAAGATAAAATAAATGATAAGCAGATAGAATAGATGATTCATCCCTCCTCAAACCTGATGTCACGCCAGGTCAAAGATAGGAGGATTAAAAATGTACAAATGTGTAGTTCTCCTTTGCTCCTGACCTTCATTTTAAAACCCCAATCAGCATCTGTTCAAATGCTCAGAGGTGCCAACCAGCCAAGGAATACCTAGAGGCTGATGATATGAATCATTCAGTTTGTTGACTGATGAACTCATTTAAAACTATCTTAAATGTTTTAGATATGTCTGCTGTCTTTCTCTTTAAGAAAGCTCCCGATGCACTTTGTGGTGTATCAATGTGTCTCAAAAAATTGAGGAAGTCCTGCAATATGTTTCCACTTTGGTGGGAATGACCACACCACCCACACATTGCATGAGCGTGCATGAATGGAAACGTGGGCTGCGATTGTGAAAGGCAATTTCTGACACGCAAAACCCGGCCGACTTCTCTCTGAGTGACATGGCCTCCAAAAGGTGCCAGTACCCGTGCAGTACATCATGTACTTTTTTTCTTCAACAAAATATTCATAAAAGAGGAAATGAATCAGAGTGACAGAAAAACAGTTGCTTATTTCGGTTCTGGCCTCCTGACTGCAGGACGTACAAGATTAACTCCAAAACAGTCTGAAAATAGAAATTGCGTGACGGCTTTTGGAGGTGCACTGATTTTAGTCGCAATCCAGACTTCTCCAAAAAGAAATGTTTCCTAAAAAGAGGGCACCATTTGCTTAGTTTCCAGCAATAAATTAGGAAATACATGCCAGTATTGAATAAAACACTATTGCACATTTAGTATAATCCCTTTAGTAAAACACTGTTTGCACATTTTGCATGGCATGAAGCGTTATATCTACTGAACCAGATAATGCATTTAATATGGCACACTACATGGAGTCTAAAAGAGAGTTGGGCTGAATTTTAAGTGGATGAAGAGAACTTCTTGTCAAAATATGTTAATATAGTAAAGCAGAGGAAACAACGACAGTGTTTCAAATCAACAGCTGAGGTAATGGTACTTCAGTCTTGTCTCATTCCATTTTACCTTTCTTGATCACAGGCACCTGAGAGATGTGGCCGCTGTGGTGGGTGGACATGGGAAGGTGGGACATCTGTATCTTTGGCGAGGACAGGAGAGAGGGAGTGCCCACGGGAGAGTAGTTGAAGAGCGCGGAGCCATAGCTCTGCCGGCGGCCCTCTCGCCGGTTGCTGTCGATAGCTGCCTGGAGCTCGCCGGGGGAGCTCAGCCCCCGCTTTTCACATTCATATGGGTAGAGGTACTTCATATATCTGCCGGGAAGAAGAAACGCTTTTTTTAAAAAAATAAAGATTTACACTGCCTTTTCTTCGTCACATATTATTATCAGTAGACTTTGCATGACAAATGTTGCTGTTTGTACAGTTTTTATAAATATATATATTAAACATATACTGTATTTTGCACGACATGCATCAATTTAAACTGTTAGTTCAGAATATTAATAACAGTGTACAGTTGTATATATTAATAGAAATGTACATTCTGTATAGTTAAACATTTCACTTGTAGATTCTATATATCTCTGTTTAGAACATCTTTCTGTATTCCGTGTCGAGATATGTTGCAGTGGAGCAGATAGAGTATTGAAGCAGTGCAGCTGTAGCAGCAGTTATTATAGGAGTTGTGTGTGTCTTGCATTTAAGAATCAAGGTTATTGTCTCAGTAAAGTAAAAAAGTAAGTATAAATAATAAACCTAAACTAGGCTTACAAAATTTGATTTAGTCAGGTAGGACATTGATGGTCAGGTTATAAACTCATGTTATTGGTTTTTAATTAAGGCTGCAACAAATAATTATATTTTCAATCTATTAATTGACTGATTATTTTTTCAGTGAATGCATTGACCAGAGCAGTTGATTAAGCCTTTGCCTAATAATAAAATAATAGACAGGACTTCCCCTAATAGACTTTAAATTAAACATAATCATGATTTGAACCTTTCCCAAATTATACTGTTTAATGAAAGTTCCCATTTATTCAGTGTAATTAGAAAAGATGTTTGTCTACTATATTCCTTCATTAATTAGCACACATAACATTGAGTATGATTTAACTTCAGTGACTTGTAGTGCTGTAGGTGAAAAGTCAGCTGTATTATCCTGTAGCTGGTCACCATTCACACTCACAAGACATGTTCAGCTAACTAAGAATCACCATGAACCTAACATGCATGTCTCTGTGTGGAATGAATCTGACCACCTACCATCCATCACACTGAACTCACTGCATTCAGGAGCTCAGCTCAGCGGGGCACTATTTTATTAGTGCTACTACTTCTTCTTTTGGGGTTTTGGCAGTTTTTTATCTACTGGTCACATTATAAGACTCTCAGATTAATACATTTCTTCAATTTCGCTGTTAGAGTTCAGGTTTTTCCAGTAAAACAATGCAACATGCCGTCTTATTCCATGCAAATCGACATGTTTACGCAGTCATTGCAGCCCTACTCTTTATAGGTTGGTGCATTCAGTTTAATGCACATCTGTACTGTTCTACAAGTTAATAAATAACATTTCAAAATCTCAAAAATGCAAATGAAGCAATTAATCCACTGTGATTAATTGTCTTGAGACAATGGAAGTCTTTCACAGTAATCTACAGGAGTATATCTACTGACTACTACTTATAAGGACAGGATCTGAAATGTCAAACTTAATTCTTACTAAAATCAGAAAACCTCCAGGTGTGTCTTTTATCCTGAACTCAGTGCTCATTACAAATGAGACATGGTGTTTTTTAAGAGCATACTTTGTGTTTCATGTGTTCATATTTAATGGGAGCTTGTCTTCTGCACACCAAGACGGGGCGTCATCGGCTCTTTGAAGCCCTGACGTACTCGTTCTCTTAAATCCAGCATTGTGCTTGCCACCATCAAGCTGTTCACACTACACTGTGACTAACTGTGAAATCCTCCTGCTCCGCGCTATTGTGTCGTTTTTGATCAATGACGAATCAATTCAGAACTAACGCTGTGAAAGCCAGTGTTGTACACATTTTGGGGGTGAACTTAACTACATGTACAGTACAAGGCTGGTGTAGCCTGACTCAAACGAATATTCCTGTTGGATTGTTTTTTAGTCCTTAGTCCTTTTGTCTTTGTTTAATGTAATACAGACGACTGTACTTTTTACCTGTTTGGACAAATCTAATCAAACTGTTACAGGTATTTAAAGAATACAAAGCAAGGGATAGCTGATCTAAAACTGGTTACAGTATAAACAACAAAGAATCTCAGTCATCTCAGGTACACATGTAACAGTGTGTGAGCACAGGTTATCAGCCATCTGGGGTTATCATCTGCGCTTGTACTCACTGTGTTCGGAGAGTGAAAGCTGCACTGGTAATAGAGGTAGGGAGGTTAAGGCCTTTGGTGATCTCACGCCATATTTTTTTATTGATGACTTCCACTAAGCCGCCTTTTTCTGTGACGAGCTTGTAGAGCATGTAGAGATCCAACACCTGCTTGGCCATGATAGGAATCCGATTCACTGGAGTCCCTGCAGAAAGCAAACACAATATCCAAAATCAATTCCATTAACTTTGGTTCCTCCCATCAATAGGCTTCTGCACCTTCTTATAAGGCCAATTTATCTTGAGCCAGTCAAATGTCTGACAGCTCTGTTAAGAGCAGGAAATATAACTTTCAGGAAAAGTTTGCAATGTTTTAAGCAGTGTATCCACCGGAAACTTTTTAAATTCATTATAAATTGTTGTTTCTATGAGATATTGAAGCAATCTTTGTGGTGATAAAACATATCATTTATTTAACGTCGAGAAAACATAGTGCATGTATAAGGCACAAATTACTTTAACAAAAGCAATTAGCACGGGGAAAAAACAGCAGGCACAGATAAATTAGTCTTGACTTGTTTAAAACTTCTTTATAATCTGTAGAAAATGGGAGTCATCTATTAATGGCCGTCAACCTGCCCCTTTATTAGTAAAATAAAGGGTCTCCGATAATAATTTCTATTTCAATTTAATGCTGGGCAATAAAGGGAGAATGGGCGGCTCTTTGTGAAGATTCCAAAGTGGTTGACCCTGAGATAATTAACCTGCATTTCGCTGACAGAGTTCCATTGTGCCCATCGGATTTACCAAAATAGAGATCAATAGCTGCAGAAATATAGTGCAAACAACAGCAGTGGGGCCTATACAGTGTGGGGGGAGAAAAGCTCTGAAGTATCGTCTGCGGTAGTGAAGCCACATCAATTAAGGCCAGTAATTACGGCTTCATTTTGCGGTGATGGCATGTGAATGAATGAGACACTATTAAACAAAAGATTGATGCTCTCGCTCTCCTTGCAAGACAATGGCAGCAGTAAGTCTGAAGCTGCAGCGCCTCGCCATTGCTCTTCGGAGAAGAAAGTGCAGGACAGGCTTGATTTAGAAAAAAAAAACTTTAGTGGAAATGAAAGGAAGACAGTGCATGCCATGAGAAAGTTTTGAGAAGAATAGCTTTATGTTGCTTATTAGTCTTTTTGTCTCTATACGTACCAGTAAATGGACTCACCCAAAATTAAGCCGCGGCCTTAACCCCCCCCATCTAAATGTCCACCGATCAGCCAACAATGAAAACACCTGAAGAAACTTTGTGTAAAGGTGGTAGCCTGAAAGTCAGAACAGCTTCCTGCAGGTTTTTGTGGCAGAAAATTGGTCCATTTGGGTGGGTTTTATGTGGTGTTAATACAGATTGTTAGAGCGACACGGTCATATACTTCACCTGGAGCTTCAGCTGTTAAATAAGTCTATGACAAAATGGTTGCAGACAGCAAGATAACTTGATGTAGTTAACTGTGATCAAGGAATGCTTTAATATCACGTATGACATTGCTTGCAAGACTATCCAACTGCATGCAGCGGTGTTTTTTCCTAAGTGGTTGAAACGTCTAAGAAAATTCATGATTGTGATAAGAGTCTTAGCGCTGCTGTGGTTTCAGGCACAAGGATCTTGAAGTCATACCCCACATCTACTTAATCATATTGTGACATAGAGAATTTGCAAGACAAGTTAGGACTCCTTATCATGTTTCTCCAGCCTTTCCTGAACAATGTTTGCAGAGTAGTGGGGCGCGTCGTCCCGCTAAAAGAAGATATTCTACCATCGGGGAATAACAAGTGTGCCAAAGTAAAATCCACATGGACACCAGAACCCAAGGTTTATCAGGAGAACTTTGCTCAGACCGCCACGCTGAATCCTCCAGCCTGCCTAGAACATACAGCTGCCATGTTTTCCCCAGGTCAACTACACATCTCTAATCACCAGTGGACAGGGGTCAGCATGAGAACTTGACTAGTCCGTTTCAATTCAATCCCCATTCACAGCAATATAGTCTTTACACTTTTCTACAGCCCCAGTTAAGGTTTTCAGCAGTTCCTCCTACAGTACTTTTGATGTGATCAGAGCACAAGCCAGCCTTCACTCCTCTGTCATTTGTTTCCACAGTCAAACAGTAAGACCACAAAGGAAACCGGCACTAAAACTCCTCAGACCCGTGCAGTTTATCTTTATTACCAGTGATTAAAACATGTGCCTGTGCTGATCTATACAACTATTATTTTGATGAGAACATAGTAGCCAACCAAACAAAGATTGAGGTAGTAAATATAAGCCTCAGCCTTTGTCTGACAGAGTCAGAGGAGACACAAGCCTCTTAAAACAAGATTTATGCTCTTTCAATACTGAGGGTGATCTATTTGTCTCTCTGATTCCCTGAAAGAGATATAAGGAATAAAAGAGTGAGAATGGGGACCTTTTGTCAGCACTACCTATCTCATCAGGCCATGTGTCATTATGACAGTGAGCAATGGCGGACAAGATGGAAGAAATCCACTTTGCACAGAGTCATCTTCAGTTAATCTCTCGGCTGCTACAACAGGAGGAGTTTGTAATTGGAACAATGTGGAACATCAGGGCTTCTAGTAGTGCAGTAATCATCTTTATGCTTGGCTTCATCGCTGAAGCATTCACTTTGCACCTCTGAGCCGATAATGGGATGAGAATTTCTCCTCCTCATTGACTTTGCTCTTTTAACCCATGAAATGAACGATTAATGCAGGGACACTGGGGAAACCAACTGTTTATCTGCTAACTCCCTAAATCAAGACAGGGAGGAAGCGGCTACGCCAGTGTATGAAGATCAGGGCTGGAAGAGGATCTCAAGGGGCCTGTAATTGCCTCAGGTCTGAAGATATTCTACAATTTTGTTCTTTTAAAAATATGATGAAACCCTGTTAAAGACATATCTCCAACAAAACAGCTCCACTATTATCCCATGATTAATATCAACACGTTACTGAGCTTCACTGTCACACTGAGTTGTATGTTCCTATGTTGGCAAATGCCACCTTGCAAATACTCACTTGAGCATCAAACAAGGATTAAAAATAGTGTGAAATTCATATATAACTAAAAGGATTCAGCAGGATCTGGTTAGTTTGAAGCTGCCACACAAAGGGAAGTATATGTGGTTTGTTAACAGTAAGAAAAAGGGTATAAGTCAGGCACACGTTAGTTTACAAACTCTGGATCTAACAGGGATAAATACTACGTCGCACTGACAGACAAAGATTGCAAGAGGAAAAGACTTAAGTGAAAAAAGGTTTATTGTTGTGGACAGTGAGCTTTAGCAGTTATCAGAACTAGTAATGTCCCAGTTGTTATCGAGGCTGATCCAGACATTTTTGAAGAAGTTTAAGAAAAACGCAGTAAATTGTTATACACAAACATCACAAAACCGAATCCATGGCATAGACTCGTGCAAAGGCTGCATTGAAGAAACAACATTTAAAAGAGAAAGGTTTCCTGGAGACAGCGCAAAGGAGAAAAATATTCCAGAGAGGGTCAGGGAGATTATGGTGTTGGATGACCAGAACTAGAGCAGAGAACACAGGTTTACTAGAGCCAAGGCACGAGCTACCCTCTCCACACTAACTTTGGCACCTCTAGTTATTGGACAGAATCCAGTCTCAGCTGGGAGAATGCAAGGAAGAGAAGACTTTAGGAATCTACAGAGATGGAAATGTTGTTTCTTTAAGATCAGATCAGACTCAGATGAGCTGATACTCAATATTTAAAGACTGGGAGGCATCAGGACATTCCTAATCAAAGTACCAAATGAGGGAGTCTTTTTTGAAGGAGGGTATGTTTTTCAATTAATTATTGTAGCAACTGTGGGAAAACAATTGAATAAGCAGCAGATATAACTCGCTTTTGCTAATAAATGATAGTGTACGTACTAATCTGAATTCGTAACGTATCTCCATCAGTGTTTAAGAAGAATAGTACGTACAGATCAGCCAGTTGCACAGAATTGTGAATTGCCCAGATGCACTGCCAAATAGCAATCTCTGGGTGTTATCAGTGGTGTTTTAATAAGGTCAGCCATCTACATGTCCAACTGCCGGTGCATTGTAGTATTCAGAGGACAAGGCTGAGGTAACTGAAGGGAAGACCCCAAGGAGAGCTATTAGCTGAAAAGTTGGTGTTTCCATCTATATTTTATAGATGGCTGAAACGTAAAGCCCTGTAGACCCTGAAAGCTTTTGCCAGGGGACCTCACAATGAAGCTGTTAAAACCATGTTGTATAAAGAAGAGGAAAGGAAGATGGACAGCATCGAGGAGGACGTAACAGTGTCTAGTTTGTATTTGTATGCTATGTCGCTGCCATTATAACTGCACTGAATTAACATCTTTAAATTCCTTAGCACTCTGTGCATCTGCATAACTGATTTTAGGGTGAATATGAAATGACCAGCACAGATTAAAAACAGACAATACTTTTTTTGTAATTCCTAATATGGAGCACTCTTATGTTAAAAAAACAGCTGTACACCATCTTAAGTGTGGAGCTATGTGAAAACTTCACCTAAAAGAACCTTAGTTAATGCTAAAATGTAGATAAAAAACAAAAAAAAGGGAAGCTGAGTCAAAGGCAAAAATCAGATACAGCAGCAAGATAAGCAATTGTCACAGGGATCGAAGACTCTTCCATTTCTTAAGGTAGTGGTTCAGTAGCTGTTTCCCCTGGAATGTAGTATTCTTAAGTAATTAGCCCGGCAACAAAAGTTGACTTATTTGAAAAAGGGTGCTGATGGTAGGTCTAAGAGATAATAATCAATTAATAACCACAGCCCCGGGGCAACAGTAAATCATCCTGAGTATTTATCAACACACAATGGAGGCCATCACGGTCATTGTCTGCTCAGCTTTTGATGGAATCTCTCAATGAGGATTCCTTGTCTTTGCCTCTGAGGCTGAAAAAAAATTACACAACGCTGTTCTGACCAAGTTCTTTAGGTTCGCCTGACAAGAAAGTACACTTGGTTGCCAGTTCATTGGGTACACTGGTGAATGCATTCCCTTTCTGTTCTACTGTTCACTTCATGTTGAAACAGCGTCAGAAAGATGGACGATCATTTTAGAGGATGTAGGTTCTAGTGCTGTTAAACTGGATTGAATTGTTTCTGTTATTTAGCCTACCCCGCTGGCTGGCAATATATAGGAGCATGTTTCACACATTACAGTTTCAAAAATGGAAATGCAGTTGAATTAACACTCACAGTTACTTAAAACATGTGCTCAATACCATAATGCTAAGGCGGTGTTAAGATGTTGTGCACCACTGTATTATCAGAATACCTTTGTGTTCACTTGAGTACCCAAGTGAGACTGTGCTGCAGCACTACTACAGGGACAGGGACAACGCCACAGGAATCAAGACAGTACATACATACTGTTAGATAGTGGCACAGCATGGAGAGATGTTCAGAAACCTGAGCATGGCTTTCTGCAGTCTTGAAGACAGGACAGGTCAATGTGAACAAGGAGGCAAAAGAGATTGTTGGACATTCAACAGGCAAAAGCTATATATAAAAATGATGCTCTGAGCTCAACCTGTATAAAGTTCAATGTGCTATGTTAATTCTAAAAACAGTCTGCTAGGTTTTTATACCATTAATACTGTAAATCTGTCACTTTACATCCTTTTTATCCATTATCAATCCCCAAACTGGGGAAAAAGTACAAAAGGAGTACAAAAAGGGAGATAAGTACTATTTTTAATAATGAATGCATTTTCATATATTACCACCAGTGTGTTGGTAGTAGTTTGGGTTATGATTGAACAAAAAGGAGTACAGTACCATACAGCTAAAAGCCTCAAATGTGCATTGATCTGTTTTTATGCATAGTAGCGCAATGTCTGCTTGCTCAAGGCCTAACACCAAAAACCAGCCTGACCATGATGCGTCATTAGGCAATTTAGACCAACAGTTCCACTAGTTGTGTAACTACTGCGTAACAATGAGGTACTGTACTGTAAATCTGCAGACCAATGCTACAAGACAGTTGAGAAAATATAAATGATTTTAAAGCAGTGAAAAAAAAAAAATTAAATTACTATTTTTGGAAGCCATTGCTAATCTGGTCTAGGATGAAAAAACACATTTGTGCCATTTTTTAAATTTAATCATAAGATTGGGCACAAACATAAGAAGGAGAGTTCATGCACTAACAGGGTGATGTTATGTGTCTACTATTACCGTGCTTCAATTTAGCCAGCCGCTAAATCAACAGTATTACAGGAGCATTGTGTTTTTGACACTTTTTCCTGGGATCTCTGCCCGGCAAGTTCGCCCGGCTGACATTTTCAGTGCAGAATGACAGTGATGTTTTCAAGGAACATTGATCGGGATATTTGGAGGAGTCCACTCTGATCGCAGTTGTCAGAGGCGAGCGGTGGAGATAGGCTGCTGCTGATCTGCTTCACACTGACAATGTCTCCCTGCACTAAGTCCAAAATCAATCTTTAATTGAATGCTCCAACAACAATCTATACTGTCTCTAAACCCAAGTGACCACCCAACTACATCATTACTCCATCAACGTGCGCTTTTTCTCCAGCTGTCACAGCACACAGCTGGACTCTGGTTAAACAGGATTTCAGCTTTTGAGATATTCTGATCTTCACGAAAGCAGCGTCCAACCAAAACATCTACTGAAACATGTAAATCAGAGTGGAAGTTCTGTATTCCTGTGACATTTATACAAAATTACCTGCTAGGACTAAGAAGTTTTAGTTTAGTCTTAGTTTTTGACTTTTAGCAAATTTGATATTTGGTCTTAGAATTTTAAGATCTTCATAATCACATTTCATGGCCGTGTCCCTGGTTATATCACTGACCTTTTAGCATCATACGTGCTGGTGTGTACCTTAAGATCATCGGCCAAAGGTCTATTGAGGAGCCTTTCCTGGTTTTAATTAAGCTTCTAATTACAGTTTTGATGGTGTTTTTTGTGTTTTGTGGTGTTATTGTGTTCACTCTTTTTATGGTCTTTATTTTATGTACATGCACAAACAAAACAGCACATCCAGAGTCTGAGCTGTACTGTCTGTGATCAATAGCACTCACTGGCGTTTGTGTTTAATTAATACTGCACTCCGCTCTTCCTCCACCAATTACATGTTGGAATTTTGGATTATACACTGTACTTAATTAATTTTTTTCAGCTCTCACATTCCTACGGGCTGCTTCACTGAGCACTTTTCAGTGGCAACTGTCAGCCATGATGACATCACATCCTGTCAAACAACTAACTAAATCATCTCAGACAAATTGACACTTAGATCAGCATTATATTAACTACCTACAATGACGGAAACCATCCTTGAAAAAAAAAAAAAAATTACCTGAGTGTACTTTGGTCCCACCCACTGAAATGTAGGAGGTGGAGTTGTGACATATACTGCAGCCAGCCACAAGGGGGTGCTCTACATGCTTTTTTTTTTTTTTACAGTCCATAGTTGATGTTGATGACAAGACTTCAACGCAGAAACAATGCATTATCTTTAGTGGATATAATTTACCAGCATCATTTGGACCTTAATGCAAATTGTTATTGATTCATCCAGATACTGAGTATTCAAATTTGATTTGCAGATGTTAGATTGTGACTACATGTATGTATGTGTAAGTTCCTCTGAGTGAAAAACACATTGAACGTGTTTACGTATTGTTAATATTATATTGTGCAGAAAACATACAGAATCCAGCGTGATTAATTTTAAAATTAAAAAGATTGTTATTCTTCTATTATTATTGTAAAACCTTCTTTTATATTCCAGTTCCAGCCATTGCATTGTGAGTCAAGGACAGGCAGGTGCAAAACCATTACGTACAGGCCGGGTCTTGTAAAGCGTCTTGAGACGATTTGTATTGTTATTGACGCTATATAAATAAAGCTGAATTGAATTGAATTGAACCAGAAATTTAAAATAACAAAAACATGGCATGCCAGCCTTGTGCTCCGAAAATACCTCTTCATTGTAACTAGTCATGGCTTTTATTCTCTGCTGGGTGGTTAACTTCCTATTATTATGCAAGAGTCTAAACATGGATCTATTTCCCCAATAAAACCAGCGGCTGCTTTGGGAAAACACACACCATCACAGCGCCGGGTGACAGGAGTACAGCAAGAGTCTCAAAAGTCTCAATATTGTGACGGGGTAAAAGCCAGGGGGATGTCCTCAACCATGTCTCCTTTTCTGATCTCCGTGTACGAGCAAAGAATCAGGGTGGGTCACGGCCATGTCTCCGTGGTAATAATATGCACCTTTTGTTTAAGCTGAGGGACAAAGGAGTATTTGTTCACTTGTTGTTGAAACTATTTCACTGATTCTGCAAAGCCCTGTTCAGACCTGGCATTAATATGTGTTGTGAGTGATCTGAGCTCAAGTGACCAGCTTTAAGCTCATGTGTTCATACCTGCCCTCTCCCACTTCAAAACCAATTTCAGGTTTGAGGTTGATATGCAAATAAACAGTTAGCAAATGAGGTGAAGTAAAATACTGCAACAGCTGATGAGTTTGAAACAAGCTGTACAGTGCCTCTTATGTCCACACATTAAGTTATTATTTATTAACCGATCCCTGCTCTCACGTTTGTTATTTTAGAGATATGAACCGAAACCCTGGAAGCTTTTATATGCTGAGTAATTTCACTGCTGCGTTCTTTGACTCACAGTGTGTGTTCACATAGCTTAAGGAATGACCACCTCCACCAGACCACATTTGGAGGTCTGGTAGATGCGGTTGTTCTTATGTTAATTTCTTATTTATTTTTGGATCTCTATCCTCACGTTAGTCATTTTAGATCGCTGCACAAAGCTCAGACTAGAACTCAAACCCTGGAAGCTGTTAGGCTAGAACTAATGGTAGGCAAAACACAAAAAAGTGGAATCACTTACCCCGTTTCTGCATGAAACTGAAAAGGTCATCAAGAAACTCTTTGCGCTTTTCATCGTCATCCAGCTCATACAACTGAAAAAGAAAGAAAAATCTCGTAACTACTTATGAAACAGACAATCCTACCTATCATAGATCAGTGATTCGAGGCCTGTGAGTATTGTGAGCACAGATGGCATGGAAGAGAGCGTGGAGTTTCCACACACGAAAAAAATCTAACCTTGAGCACAATGAGTGTATCTCACGGCAATTACTAATCAGCACAGGGCCCGGCTTACAACCTGAACACAAAGACACACTGTGCCACACTGGAGCTGGAACAATATCAGGAAAGTGCTTTATGGCCATAAATAGCTTTCCACATCTGGCTGGCTAAGAAAGGCATGCTTTTGTCGGCTTTGTTTTCATACTTAACCGCTTCACAAACACAGACACTGAGCAACACTCTCAGCCTCGGAGTTGATCTGATCATAACAGCTTTTGATCACCAGACTAACAATTAAAGCTTTCATAATTGTTTGTGCTGCATTGGAGTGTCCAGCACTATTATTTTCTCACTCTCTATGTCGCCAATCCCACAACTACAGGTGAGTACGGTAAAAGGGTGCTTGTATCTCTAGTTCATCTTCACTGCATTGATATATGTATATATATAATTGCAGTACCTCACTGGTTTATTGTTTCCTCCTGATCTGTTGTGTTTCAAATTATGTTAAATATTTAAGGAAAATAAATGTTGCAGATGAATGCAAATAATTTAGTTATTGATTATTTAGATTCAAGCATATATTTGATATTATTAAGTGAATCTAAACTATTGAGTGAGTAGAATTAAATCTGAAGCAACTAGTTTGCATACTTTTTTAAAGTAAAGTCAATGTATTGGATTTTCTTCCCTGAAAGAAAAGTGTAGGGTAAATGAAAAGGCAGAATAAAATCCTATAATATCTCAGCAGGACGTCTCCTCATGTCCGTCTTGCTCGTGGCCCTCTGTATGTTTTAGTAGCGCTACTTTCCTTATTGGCATATCCATTATGCTCCTCATCCTGCCCTATTCACTAGGGCAGCGGCAGAGTCAAAGAGGCTTTTAAATAGGCCTCTCCAGCGAGATGCAGCTGATGGAAATATGTTAGTGGCAATGTTCACTTTCAGTGAGGCCCAGAGCCATGTTAACAGGCCCACTTAATCGATACTGGAAGACAGAGGGCTGACCTTTGGAATCAGTGGGGCCCTGTGGACGAGGCCCTTGAGATAATAACTGATCATTTAGAAGTGTATTAGCTGTCACCAATATTAAAGGACCAGTGCAGGTCAGCACTCAGGAGGAAACCGGAGGTGGGAGGTGGTGTGTGTATGTGTGTGTTTGTGTTGGGGGGGAGGGGGAGTGGTAAGTGCCGGTGAGTGCTGCTCTGCAGGCAGTCCTTGGCGAAGGGAATATTGAAAGGTAAGGGAACAGCAAGCGATTGCAAAAATGTTAAGTGCATGAATGCACGGCAGATGACAATGCCGTGAGATCAATTGTGAGGAGCACGGAGCGCAAAGGGATATAAGGCACAATATGCATAGAGGACGATGACCATGTGAATACACACATCAGGCAACACACAACCGACACTGGAAACCACATTCATTAGCTTGATTTAAAAATATGAACAGAATATTATTAGGTCCAGATTGTGAGTAAATGAGTAAATAATCTTCCAACCACAATGTTGAGTTTATTAAGGGACTATTAAGAGATTGCCTTAGGCAGATGGGTCGCTCCATATGAGCTGGGTTCTGCTCAAGGTTTCTTCCTGTTAAAAGGGAGTTTTTCCTTGCCACCGTGGCCTTCAGGCTTGCTCTGGGGGTTTCAGGCCGGGTCTTGTAAAGCGTCTTGAGACGATTTGTATTGTTATTGACGCTATATAAATAAAACTGAATTGAATTGAATTGAATTGATATAGTGCTTTTCTACATTCACACAAGTCCCAAGCACTGGAAGCAACGATGAGTTCAGTGTCTTGCTCAAGGACTCTTCAGCATGTGGTCCATGGACCAGGGATCGAAGCACTAACCCTCGTTGGATTTCAGAAAATTGGGAAATAATCAACAGTGGACAATAGGCCGTGAGTTTAATCAAGCATTTAGGCTATGTGTAAATGCTCTGGTTTTTCAATAGGGCTTTCCTGCTTATTCCCTTTTCTTGAACAGCCCGCTCTAACTAAAAAAACACAGATGCTACACAACATATATATATAATCACATATGCATGTGATGAGAAGTCATATCCACAGATGACAGTAACAGATAGATGGATAGAGCCTCCCAGAGTCTAGACAACAATAGGTGGAGATTTCGTTTGGCGACCAGGAATGAGGTCCAGTCTACAAATTATGTTTTGGGTTATTAGAACCAGTTCGGTATAAATGTTTTTTTCATGCAATGAACCTTTTATCGTCAAAAGTCACCAGAAAGTCACAGGGCAAAGTTCCCGTGTGTTTGAACGCCACACGGCAGGCCGTGGTTTTTGTTCTCTGCCTCTGACTGTGTGTGTGAAGTGAGTGAACAGACAGACAGACAGGCTGGGGCAGGCTGAAGGACACCGAGTTCAGCTGAACCTGGAGGGTCTGAGGTTGTCACTCACCGGGGTCAGCTGAGGGAAGCCAGCTAACAATGAGCTTGGAAATGCCTCTTGGCCTTTCTCCTTTCAAGTTGAGATACACTCTGTGAAAACTGGTGGGATTGGAAGAAAAAACGAATCTAACTTCACAATAATGGAAAGCTGAAAACGGAAATATCAATGGTGTGTTTTATGGAAGCATATTCTCACTTCAGAAATACAGACATGATGATTGATAAATAAAGAAAATAAAGAAACTGCATCCCTCCTTGGATCCCACAATGGGGAAATTAGTTCTCTGCATTCAACCCTTCTATTTGCACACATAAAGAATAACAGAGAGCACCCTGGTGAAGGGTTCATGGGATTAGGCACCTTGCTCAATGACACTAAAGCAATGGAATCAAAGAATCAAGAAAGGAAATCAAAGAAAGTAGAAAGTGGGAAGGAATCCAGAAAGTGATGATGTCGATATCTATCTTGGTCTTGCTCCCTACAGACTTCTTACTTGTGTACCTGGACTTGACATGTTTGGTTCTAAAGAGCAGACTCTGGAGGACAGAGGACAGACAAGAGGACGGACTTGAATTGAAACAGCAGCATACTTAAGAGGCTTTCCAGGATTCCTGGAACCTCCAGATGTGAAAGGTACACATCTGGGTATTTGGACTGTACTTGGTCAGGTGGTACTTTAAACTGAAGCAGAACTTTGCCTGCAACTGATGACGTTTCACAAGAACACACATTTATAAAGACTCTTGTTTTTGGATTTCTTTGCTCATTACTGCAGCTCCCTTCATATTTTTAGTAAATTCTTTTATTTGCTCCTTCTTGGATTTGGGTCCAACACACTGCATGTTGTCATTTGTAAGTGACTGCTCAGAGCGTGTGAATGTGAATGGGAGAGCGGTGCTCCTGTCTGCTCGTGCTGGCATCACTCCAGCTGGATGCCACCAGTAACCGTCTCTGTGTCTCTCACACGCAGACAGCAATAAGAGGATATGTGGAAGCTAATATGAAGAGGCTTTCTGTGCCTTACACAATTAAGTGGCAACAGGCCGACCACATATTGGCAACTGTAAGTGTTATTTCACCATCAGCCACTAAGGCAGACACTGCAAGAAAAATAGCCGCACCGTTACTTCATTTCTCTGTGTACTAATCTAAAGGTCAGATCCAAAAAACATCAAAGATCAAGCAACAGTACGAGCACTTGATTTACAACAAAGAACAGCAGAAAGACACTTGAATGCAGAGTTTATCCACCCCTTCTTCCCCTGGGGAATTTCACAAATTTCACCGTGAACGCGCCCCACTCATTCAGTTGCAGGGTATCCCCAAGAGAGGGCGCTTTCTTTCACATAAACACATGAAGACAACCTGCGACAGGCAGCAGCCAAGTTATGTCTCCAGTGACAAACAGCTGTAGTCTCAATCAGTGGAATATA
Source organism: Planiliza haematocheilus (assembly GCA_005024645.1). Lineage (NCBI taxonomy): Eukaryota > Metazoa > Chordata > Actinopteri > Mugiliformes > Mugilidae > Planiliza > Planiliza haematocheilus. Next base: position 2,974,885 of record SRSE01001198.1, on the reverse strand, counting down.
CTTTAGCAAATAATTTGATGTTTTGCCCCTTTGATTAAAACATCTGCAAGTCAAATGTAATATAGCGTTATCTGGTGTTAAATACTTATAGACCTTACAGGTCTGCGTACATGGAAATGTTTTAGTTTTAAATGTGAAATGAACGGGGTATCTGGTAGGAATGAAACCACAGAGAATTTTCATACTGTAAATACTGTCAGAAGAATTGTCATTAAAATGTTGTGGTTCACTCCCACTGCTCTCATGGTGTTGTTTGCGGTTTGTGCAGGTGGCCGTATTTGTTTTTCAGGTTCTCTTTAAAGTCCGTGGTACACAGCAAACAATGTACAGACAAGGCTGGAGTCTAGCTGAAATACTGAAGCGCAGGCAGAGTGGTCAGCCGATCGTGGACGGGACTGAGTGTCTTTCTCCTCAGTGGATCTTCATTAACGGGAAGCACTGTGAGATGGCTCACAGGGATAGTGTCAGTTTTCTGCAGCTTGTATTATGGTGTGTGTGTCCTAAATACCCGGTCAAACCATGCCTGTTTGAAACGGGCACATTATTTAGTTCCACTGGGTTGTGACAGATAATCAAAAAAGTTGATATTAGTTCTTTTAGTTCTAAAAGCTTGATTCTATTCACACAAATCTGATTCCCCGAGTCCTGGTCGTCTAGCGAGAACTCTGTTAAGTTGTGAAAACCCAGGATGAGTCTCATTTGATTTATTTATATATATATATATATATATATATACATGTCTTTCCAAACTATTACATGTTTTCAAATTTTTAGTCAGATGGATATTGAATAATGTATTCTTAGTCCAGGAGCAAAACCTGCTTTCACTCTGGCTATCTGTACATTTAATAACCAAATCGATAGGAAGGTTTATCAATCTATTGATTCATCCTGAGTAATTCTTTTTTTTTTTCTCAAGTGTAAAACACATATCTCAGGTGCTTTCATACTATTTTCATACTCATTTTGGTGCAGTATTTGTTACTGTACCATAGTGTACCTCATCGCCCTCAATCACCCATTGTGAACCGTACAACAGAAAGCAGCTACTACTTGTTGATTACAGTTGCAAATCTGCTACAGTAAAGACTGCAACCAGTTTCACCGCAGGGCATTTTCCTAATTCCCACTTATGAACGGCTCGTTTCCTCTGCTGAGTCTGCATAAAACCTGTTCCACAGCTTTCAAGGCGGTTTATCCTCCTGAAACTACCACGTCCTGGCGTGGTTTAGCCACATTTAGGTCTTAGAATATGAGTCTGGTACTGTCCCAGACACAAAGTTTGTGTGCGGGGCTAAGCCAGACTAACCATGTCCGGGATGCAACAAGTATTAACTTTCGCTCCACCAAAACAAACTTCTCACCTCTACCACTTCCTGTTGTGTTTCACACCTCAGTGCCTCATAACTGTGACTCTATGCATCAGCTTAAATTAGAACATAATCTTGTCTAATGAAACATTAACTAATCTTAGTGCTCAGGTCAGCGGGGTGAGTCCTGAACAGCTCAGGACATTGATTAAATATGTGAGGCAGAGGTATGGGACAGTTACCTGCTGCAGGGATTAAACAGAATGAAAACTATAGAAATCCAGAATGATTCACCTTTGTCTCACCAAAAATATACTCTCATACATATACTGTATCTCGTAGAGACACAGTTAAAAGGTACTACTAAATGCTGGGTAAACATCACTAGTACAACGGCAGAACCAGGACATTGTCTCCAATCTGTTGCTTAGACAGAGATACATTTTTAACCCTATAATAAATTACAATTGTTTCTGTTGGTGCACTATTTTAATTAGTGTTAAGTTGCTGTCAATAAGACCTCCTGCTGATCCTGCACATTAAAAGCATAAAAGGGAACAAACTTACCAGAACTTTTCAAATAAAACACCTGTGCATATGGCATTATTCAAAACAGCTCAAAAATGTGTGTAGGCAGCTGTCACAGAAATGATGAACTAATCCTGGTCTTGGTTGTTACAGGGTGAGCAAGACTGATGAACGCACAAGTATAAATGGATCACATCTGCGTTGGCTGCATGCGTAGGTTACGGCGTCAAGTTCTTGCAGTTCCTACTATATAAGCACCTTTAGTACAGAACACAATCAGGCAACTCTTCCTTTTTCACCCACAAAGGGACTGGGCACTCTGTGTCATCACTGCATTAACTCTGAGCACTCAGATGTTGTCTTATGATTCCTTATCAAGTCTGTCTTAGGAACAGAGATGTGAATCTCAGTGACACTACAGTGCCAAACTTATGTTCTCCTTCTATTACACAAACGCAGGTCTGTTCAGACCTTGCGTTTAAATCCATTACGGGCCATCTGATTGCAAGTGCTTAAATTGCATGTGTGAACACACCCACAGAGGACACATTAGAATGATGTGATCTCTGACCACATGTTGAAGGTGGCGCTGCCTGTATCAGCACAAAAATAGTCAGTTTGGCTAAATAAGGAAGTGGGTAAATTATATGCAGTCTGTGGTATGAACTAGAGGTCGACCGATTAATCGGTTTGGCCGATTAATCGGCGCCGATAGGACGTTTTAAAAACTATCGGCATCGGCCGAATTTGGCGCCGATAGTTGCCGATAGCTGTCATTTTTTTCCTCTGAAAAAAAAAACAAACTCTGCTCTGTCGCTCTGATCACTGAGGGGCGGGGCTGCTCTTCACACACAGCGAGAGAGAGAGAGAGCATGGGAGAGAGAGAGAGAGAGAGAGAGAGAAACGCAGCGTGTGCAGCGGCAGCAGAGAGGAGTTAAGTGATCTGTGGAGAAGTCGACTGGACGATAACAAGTGTCATTGTAAGTGAAATAAAACCTTCACAAGTTGAAAGTCAACAAACATAACCTCCTTCGCAGAGGCAATAAGTACCACTAGTTCAACAAGCATAAACGTGCATCATATTTCAGCATAAACAGCCACATCTCCACCAGCATGATTTAGCCTACATGAGCTTGTTAAGCTAACAACAGTTAGCTTGTTAACAGGCTAAAATGAAAGCTGTCTGTGTGTAGTCTCTTCATCTTAGTTTGCCACGAATCTTAAAATTTGGGAATTTCTTGTAAATTCTTTAGTTTTAATAAAGAACAGGACTTCCAACAGTGTTGATTTTTTTTTCTATGGGGGGGGGGGTTATCGGCCGATTAATCGGTTATCGTTTTTTTCCTGCTCCAAACTATCGGTATAATATCGGCATTCAAAAATCCACTATCGGTCGACCTCTAGTATGAACACACAAAGAGTTCTGGGTCACATTGAAGACCACCTACCTCACTCACAGGCTTGTTCCAAAATATGTATCATCTCCTGTAACCCATAACAAACAGCTGTTTATGTATCTGATACAGTGCTGGGTAGAGACAGTAGCTGTTGTAATACTCTATTGCTCCCTAGCTAATGTTAGTTCTTACTTCAATCCAGAGTGCAAAACTGAGATCGGCTCTCAAGTGAGTAATGTACTAGACAAAGAGTTGCCTACGTCCAGGTGCTTAGCCAGGTAACCGACTCCTTCGACTTGGTCAATCTGAGTGCACCATCATATCATTTCATCACTGCTGACAAAATGAAGGACCTTTTTTTCTTTTAACAAGAATAGTTACCAGTAACTGCAAGCGTCATCAACGAGGAGTGAAATCTTTAACTAAAGATTGATGGAATTACTGCTGTGTAAATATATTTAATTATTAATGCAGGATGAGTTTATATTCAAGTCAAAACAGCATCCAACTAATTCACCAGGGGAGATTCTTAATAAAAGATGTCAGAACATTACTTTTTACAATTTTATTTTAACCTCACAAAATGAATCAAATTATAAATGACTGTCTTGTTTCCGATATTAGGAAAGATGTACAACTCTCTGCACTCTCTGGGATAAATAAAGGCTGTGGCACTAAGGAAACCCACACATGCACATTTTCTATTGCTGGGAGTGTAACTGCAGGCTCAGCATGAACAGTCAATGAGCAGTGGGCAGTGTGTTCAACACAATATGGCAGAGGCTAGCTGGAAGCTGCTCCATGTTACATGATCTGCTGACACACTGAGGTCACTCTCAATTCACTGAATCTCCAGCCTCTAATCAGAGGCTCTTCCCTCTCCATCACTGCACCACTCAGCCTTCAGCCCAGCCACTTCATGCTGCAAACAGCCCACTACATCACCACGAATCCATTTTATTTCCTTTGAAGTGTTAACTTAACATTCTACAAAAGGTGCTGCAAAGAATAAACACCTGACATTATTCGTTATCACAATACAGACATGCTAGCTGATCTGTGAGGATGTACTCAGACACTGTGGTTCTGTGAGCTAAATATGTTTGTGAAGTATCTTAGTTATCCATGTCATAGTACATCAAACAAAACAAGTTGAGAAGAGTGGACAGCAGTGTTTTCATTATAGCCTGGGATGATAGATGGTTTGAAAGGGGAGTGAAGGATGTCAAATTGGAAAAGCCTTCTCTGTATTAACATCTGTCCTCATAACCTTTCACCGTGTGAGTTGTGTGTTCAGCTTGTATTTTGGATATTTAAGCTTTCAGAAAAGTAACAATGGACAGATCTGTACTACACATTATATGATCAGGCGGTTGGCTAATTCACATTATATCTCATATAATATATAGTTTGCCGTTGTGACCAGCCACCAACTCCGATTTCTACTGCCAGTGTGGTACACAGATTTTGGCTGATAATGTTGATCATGATATACTCAAATATGGCTGAAAAGGCTGCTATATGAAGACTCTTGTTGATTTCTAGAGTGAGGACATGAATGTGACCTACCCATCATTTGTCAGAATCTTACATTACAACACATAACCAGTGTCAGGCATAGTTAGCTGATGCACATAGACTACTACACCTGGAAATAAAAGCCATATGTTTGCTGTTCAGACTAAATGCCGCTTTGTCCTTCAATGCTATGGGCACTAAATATACAAAGCCACCGGTCTCATGTCTGACACAGAGCCCACCCTCCCCGTGTCCCTTTAATTTAGCCATGTGACTGCATAATGTCCTGTTCATAGAGCTGTTTTCCTTTCTCAGGCTTCATTAATGTATTCCCTACCCGAAGTGAGGGCTCTTATAAAAGTTAAACCTAAACAAGGGGCATGTGATACTGCAGGTCATTCAAACCTGAGCTGATGTTAATTCTAACTAATCAGGATTCAAAGCGCAGCATAGGTTGCAAAGTCCAGTTGATGAGTTGATCTGTTACCTGGGCTAGTTGAAGAATATCTCAGGAAGAAAACACATTTGTTATTGAGAAATGCCATGTAAAGCATTTTTACTGAACAGATCCAGAGCCAAGCTGGATGGAAACTGTGCAGGAACTAACCAGTGCCTTCAAACCGATTACAATCTACCACATGGTACATGGACCAATGAACACAGTGTGGCAGCCATACCTACTGGACATAAATCTTTTTACTGGAATCTCAAAAGAGATTCCCAAGATAAGAGGCTTGTTGACTTAGATGTAGTGTTTATGTCTTTTTGTTTTATGTTTATTAATATATGTATGATTTGGAAGGCAAAGATCATTTTTGTAACTGTCTAAACCCTAACCCTTAAAAAACAGAGGCTGTATTACTAAAGTATAGTTCATCGAGGCTAAGAACCCAGTATTGGAGTTGTTGAATTGTCCTTTCATTGCATACAGCTATGTTTTACAGAACCTTTATTGGGTTCCAAAGGATATTTGTAAGGATCAGACACAAAAAATTTAAAGAAGAAGAAGGGCTTCATATTTTTAGTTAATCTCAACACATCTTTACCTTAAAATCATTTCATTCTCAGAAATGGAAAGAAAGCAAACCTGTCCCTATTTCTTTTCCTTTTCTTGTGTTGAAATCAGAAGTGAGAGAAAGAGGGGCAGGTATTTGTGTCTTGGCCTGGAGCCATTAATTGTCTAATGATTGGCTATTGTTAAAGGCTTGGTATAATGTGCAGTGATAAAACATTACTTCTTCAATGTTTAATTAACAACATCCTGTGGACACGTTCTAGTCTTGCTCTACTACCTGAGCGAGGCCACGCTGACCTCTGTGATTAACTGTGTCCAACTGCATCCATTCAAACATTAACTCCACCTTTAATGACCGAGGTGCGATTAAAATCCTGCAGGCCTGGTGCTTTGCATTACTGTTGGACACTACAAGTGGAACCAGAAATAAATGAGGCACTGCCTCAGGGGGATAACAGAACAGATCAGAGTTTATGGAAATGGTTACAAAAGAAACAGTCTGGATTTTTCTGTGGTTTAATCTATTGTTTGTTTCTGCTTTACTTTTATCTTACAGGCAACCATTAGCAGGAAAATGAAAACACAGAATTACATTTTATCTCACACTGCTCAACGCAAAGGGGAAGCCGCTTATGACCACTAAATGTAAAGATAGGAAGACAATTAGCATAGAAAGTAAAAACAAACTTCTATGTGTTTAGACACTACATTCTTTTTTTAAACATAACTTTTCTTTGAGTCTACTATTCACAAGCACCTCCAAAATGTTCTCACTTCCAAAAAGCTGCACATGAATACTCAGCCAACTGGCATGTATACTAATTTGCCAAAACAACACATTGTGAATTCATTCTAATATAAGAGTTCAGCACTAAATCCTCCTTCTGCTCCAATGTATCATCATTGATCAATTACCCATTTTTGAAGGATGTAGTTTGTGGTGCTGTTAAACTGGACTGAATTAAAAGTCTATCTGTCATTTAGCATAGCCCTCTGACTGATATGGGTTTGCCAAAATAATAGAAACATGTGTCAGTACAGCACAATTCTACCCTCCACAATGAAAACACATTGGAATCAACGACTGATATTGGAGGTTTATATTATAATTCCACATAGTTTTAATGGATTATATAGCAAATCCCATTAAAGCAAATATAGCCTTTGTGTTTTCCATGTCAAACACTGACCTAAAAGCTACTCCTTTTCAAACTTTTTAGTTACCAAATTAGCAATCCTATAATATTTATAGCCTAATGACAGACTGGAGGAAACCAACTGAGTGTCAACTAAAGTGTGTGAGTTCATACAGTATATTACTGTAGGGACACGTGCTTTCTAGGAAATAAAAATCATTTGCGCACACACACTGGTGCTGGGAATGAAAACTAGCATCATGCAGCACAGAAGTTCTTGTCTTATATCAAGTGTTTTCTGACTAACTCTACAAAACATCTCTATGCGTCACATTGTGACCCACCAGTTACCACAACTATGTCTGCATTTTGACGAAGCGTTTAACAAAAGATGCTGTTTCCAAAGCACACAGAGGATATTATGACTACAACATCCTACAATCCCTAGCGATTATCGTGGCGGCAGATATTGTTTCTTCTTTGTGTATGAAATGAATACAAGCTATAGACAGAGAGCCAGTGTTGAGGCTACTGGTCGTTGCTCCCGACCGTTTTGATTTGATCATTCCATGGCCGTTCTTGACAACTGGTCAACAGAACCGAGAGGCACCTGCCTGCCGCTCTAGCAGTGTCTTAGGGTGATAAAACCTAAGATTAGGCCTGTTTAGTTTCTCGCCATACTAGAAAAAGACGAGTTGAGGCACAATGTAAAAGCCTTGTTTAGATTTGAGCATGCCTCCTCGTCATGTGACAAGCATGGGCATGTATGATGATGGGGTAATTGGCCATGGATGAAGAATCTAGAGGAGTCTGTTTACACCTCATTCTATCCTTAGCTTTAAGTCACGTCAGTCAAGTTTCAACCCACTAAAGTTTCGGACACTGTCAGGCCTGGAAGCAGATTTTTTAAAACAATGACTATGGGAAAGAGCTGGACAAAAGAACACAATTTTGAATTGAATCAAATCTATTCAGGAGATCAGTAATAAAAGCCAGGCCTACTAAAGATGGCTTGAAATTTCTTCTTTGACTCTGGAAAATATTTGAGTGGAAAGAACACTTTAATAGCCCGGAAGTCAGCCTGAACTTTCCAAACCAACAGAAGATTTGTCAGCTTGTTAACCTGTTCTATGGGAAGAAATTCTTAACAAATTATTACCTTCATCAACTAAATTGTGTGTGACCACAAAGCGCTGGCGTAAATCTTGTGTCTTCCACCTATTTGGACGAGTTTACGACACCGACCCCTGCCCTAAAGTTAACGTTTTAATCTGCTGTTGCTTTAATCAGCTGCTTGCATTTCCCTTGCATGCCTGATTACCTTTTACTGACATCTCACAAATAAGTCAACCCTCTTCACATCAGATAAGCGTGCTATATTGCTTCCACCTCTGCTCTTTAATGTGGCTTTCATCACTACTTACTAAATATAACTTTCAGAACTAGCAAAACCATCAACAAAATAAAGGGCAGCTGCTGCAACTGCTGCTGCCTAGTGTGTGTCTCCAGATTTTCTAGTTTATGGATTTGGGTGTAAAAAGTTCCATTCAAGATCCTTTTACCAACGTATGCACCGCCGAGCAGGGCTGCACTATTAATCAAGGCAGCATCAACAACCCTAAAATCATTCTCAAGTGACAAAGATAATTATTATCACATATATTGGGTGTAGGTCACAGGTTTGTATCCCTGGCTGGAGTGCCTCGAGATATTGTGTTTTAATAACACATATTCCAAACTGGGTAATTGAACTGGAATTTAATAAAATAACAGCATGCATACTGAACCTGAGGCTTTCAGTTGCTGGGTCTCATCTGTGTCAGATGGTAATCCACCCTTGACTGGTGTAAACGATACGGCAGATCTTTTGGCTGGAGCATAATCAGTTCCGAACAGGGAGACCAACTCTCTGCTGCAAAAAAATGTAGACAGGGAAGATGGTCTGTCTTCCAGGCTAATTCCACCCTGCTTCTTGGAAGGGAACGCTGCTTGCTCTAAACTGGCTGAAACTGACTAAAACAGGATTTTTGCACCACCATTTGATATAGCGTCTCTTTGATGTTATAGGGCATATCGATGCAGGTACAGTGTAGCTCCGGACCCTACCCTAACCTGTTGTGCCTCCCCAGAATTCTATATTATAACTATGTGGACTGCAATGTCTGTGACTGGTCTAAAAGGATATCCATTGTTCACGCGACCAGACAAGCACAAGGAATTCACCTTTGTCTGGGTTCCTATACATCATCTATGTTCTGTGCTGCAGTGATTTCAGTAAAGTAACTGTCCATCCACGTTTATTATCTCCAGCTCCAACACTAGTGCAACTCCAACATGAGCTAGTGTTTCAGTGGTGTAATGACTAAACAATACAGACACACCAGCGCGCAGGTAGAAATGCTTTCGGCAGCGCAGCCCCTGCTACACCAAGCTTAAATAATTCAAATCAATCAACAGCACGGAATGTGGTCCACAGTTTCACTCATCCTTTAACAAAATCCCGCTGCTGCCAACAGCTCCTCCGTTTTCTCCCACTGTCTGCCCACTAACATGCCACAGCATGTTTCACCTGTGTGCTATTTGAGCATAATAAGGCACTTCAGCTTCCCGTCTTTCTTCACCAGTGACCCAGCCCTGCAAGGGATAGCTAAATTTGGAGTTGTAGTGGGGGAGCTTGCGGGTGTGGTGGAACAGTTCAACCCACTTTAAATGACACTTAAGTTTTGTAGACATCTGCATTCTGGGTTAGCAACTGTCTCGAGTCATCCCCATTCCTTGATAAATCTCTACATTCAGACAAAATTTTACAAGTAAGAATACACAGAAAGCAGTGCTAAATGGAACACACAGAGGTGACTTTTGCCTACTGCAATAGACTTGTAGTATTGGGGCCCTAGGCAAAGATGTCCAAACTCTGCTAGCTAAGTTAACTAATGCTAACTGTCAAAGAAAGAACAAACAAAATAGTGTGATGCTAATGCTAGATGCATTATCTGTTTCATTTACCACTGTCTTGCTTTCTTTTCTCTACTTCTTCTTCGTTTTTCTTCCTTCACTCCTAGAGGGATAACTTTTTTTCATTTGTCATACTTGACATGCACACAACATCATGTACCTGAACTGAGATTACAAATGTCACTTCTCAATCTGTCTCAAACTGTCTCTGAATTCCAAGCACATTACATTACATCACATTACTGTTTCTGTAGTTTAAGGTGTCAGCCCTTGGGGGCCTCCTCCTGGTCTGGGGGCCCCAAGCACTTGTCTGCCTCTGCAGGTAGGGTCCTAATCTGATCTCATGACTTTCATCTGAAATCTAAACACATAAAACTACCACAGTTGTTAACCCCAAACATAGGGGCACGTTGCTAAGGTTGCTGAGTGAGCACATTTCGCTTTTCCTCTGTTCAGGCATCTCTATGGGACTCAGCCAGCTGGATGCAGGCCAATGTGAGCTCTGGCAAAGAAGTCAGCTGTACAAGTGCAGCAAGAAGGGTCAACCAAAGTGTGCTGTGACGTTGGAGCTGGCAGATGCACGGGAGCTGGAGGACGCACATGCAGGAGAGTACAACACACCACAGACGTTTCCTAGCACAAGACACTGCTGGGCTCCCTCACCACTTCCCAACAGAAAGGCAAACAGATAACATATGGACACAGGAAGGGACCTGAGGCATGGCATCAACTGGTTAAGAGGCAGACACACTCAGTATAGTTAGGACAAGGAGGAAACCAGCACTTATAAAAATCAGTCATACTCATTTCTTCTGTAACAAAACCTCAACCGCTGATTTTTTTGTGTGTGTGTGTGTGTGTAAACGCAAATGTTTGCATAATTGTAACACTGAAAAAAACTCAAGGTGTCACCACCTAAACCTAGATATCTTTGAAATACCCTGTTTGAGTATTGTTTCACTTAAAGTCCCAGCCTTCCTGTCAGTGGTGCCTTTTTATATTTTTGCAGATGATTATATTACATTGTGGCATCTGCTAGAACAGGAAAGCCTTAGTCTACCTGGAGTCACACTGATTGTAAAATTCCAACCAAGCCCAATACATTTTTGATCCGATCGTAGACCATTACTTTTATTTGGATACATCCGTTAAATAGGCTCTTCAGAATGTAATACTTTATGAATACAGTTTCAGACATGGGCAGAGGGAAGCTGTGCAGTGTTAGGAGTGAGCAGTGCTTCTGAGATTATCACTTTTTTATTTCGGTGGTGGTGATGAATCAGCATGGCAGCACTGAGTGGTTAGCAGTCAACACAGCAAACCATCAAGTGACTAGTCAGCAACAGGTCAGGGTAGCTTGGTGGCGTATCAGGCCGCATTCTAGGCACTTGTCTCCTAACTTCCTGATAATCAGCTCACACAACTTCCTTAACTCCATCCCGTTCACTCATGTGCTATCACCTAGTAATGTGTGTGCGCCTGATATTGAAGTGTTACAGTCTTTTTTTTTGTGGTTGTGTGGTTGTTGCTCTGCTTACTCAGCGGTGCAGCCCTACAGTTCCCTTTGAGCTGACCGTGATCTCAACTCTTTTGTCGTTCTTGCCAAATGCACAACCAGTGGTGGATGGATTGGGCCCTGTTAGCTAAAGGACACAACTTAGTTATGCCGCTAGCAGTGACGCCACTATCTCACAAACACTGGCGATGTAGCTTTGTTTTACTGTAGCCTGGGAGCTAGACCAACGTCCTCACCTACAATTTTTTTTGTAGCGGAAAGTTGGCAGAGAAGAGCAAAAGTCATATAGTCACACATGTCGTCCGAGTCCTGCGGAGATTATTTTTGGCTGCCATCAGAGAAGCAGGCTGTTTAGCTGTTTCGGCTAACACGTGTGTTGCAAATATATTGACAGTGACATATCTTTAAAGCATTTGTCAAGAATGTTGCATTCTTTTAATGTTACATACTTCATTACTTTGATTAGTTGAGGCTATTGATTTGAATGTTTTCTTTTTTTCTGGAAACACACCCCTTAATGAATAATGAGCGGTGTCTTTATTTACCTTTATTACTGGGGATCTTTCAGTCACTGCTTCAAAGTGCACAGCAGTGATAATATATTGTGTGTGGACGTTTTCAGGGTTAGAGTCATAGAGGAACTACTGTTTGAACGAATTTTGCGGCAGATAATGCGTTGTTTAGAGGCTGCGTTTCGGTGCACCAGTCAAAACAGTAGTTCCCCAGTAAGGAAAGAATGTCTGATGTTCCCAGACAAAGAAGAGTGACATTTTTCTCCCCCTCCTTTTTCCTTGTGGAATTTACATGTTGCCGTTTATGAGCGTGTCACTAACCCAAGCAGTAAAAAACGGAGCTTTGCCAAATCAACAGTAGATCCATGTGTGTGTGACCTTTTATAGGGCCAGGCAAGCCAACTCTAAATGGCTACCATTCCCATAATGCCACTGTTTTCACAGAGGAGTCAACAAACAACGCCCCCAGTGAGCAACAGGAGCCCCAGCATTTATCGACCCTGCTGCAGATGCATTGACCATCGTTGATTATGCATGTTACATTTTAACACATGCTTGAATTTACCAACTATATAACTGCAAAATATTATGTTAGATTATTTTTAATATGACTAAAGCTTTAAAACAGAAGTGAAAAGTCTTATAAAACTCCAGATGGTTCAATTAGCAAATTATCTCCACTCAGTTAATACAATACAATTCCAATCATTTTTGCTTCAAAAGCTTGACAATTAAGATAGTGTGGATTTTAAAATGACCGGCAGTGTAGCTGAATAAGCCCTTATTGCGACTCAGTCTCTTCCTTAAAAGGCTATGTCCCCAGTGAAGCAACAAATATCTGAGAAAGTTCATAATGTTGGTGAAAACTTCTCACCCCAGACACAGCCGACTGAGATCTGTCATTTACTTTAGCTCAGGCCATCAGATCAGAAAGCCAGATGAGACCTCATTTGTTCATTTATCAGCATATATGACCAACCGTAACAGAAACGGCACGTAACTGTTTCCAAGACGACTCGCGCATTAACACAATACTTGTGATAAAAGCATAATTGCTGAAGTAGTATCAGGTTTTGTGTGTGTGGTTTCACTACTGTTATATCTGTTTTCTTTACAGCAGCAGATAAAAAAAAAGGCACTTCAATGATTCGTTCTTCCAAAAACTAAAAAAAACGATCTCTCTGTGCAGACAGCTTTGGTTATTTAGTCCAACTTTTATGATGTAAAATTCAGCATTTAAAATAATTCCTTTTTTTTATTATTAAATGCTTTGTATGAACTATTGCTATTTTGTTACTGCATCACATTTTGTAGCATAACACTGAAGGTGCAGTTTGATTCATTTTACAGTTACCATTTTCTGTTATAATACAGTAGATTTATTTATTTACTATTACTGAGCACTGGTGATCACACATCCAAAGCACTCGAGTCCCAAACATCATATTGGATATTTTTCAGGACAGTATTAGTCATTGTCTTAGATTGTTTCCATAATAATAATATAAATTTGCATAAAAAAAGCAATATTTGCCCACTCCCATGTTGATAAGAGGGTTAAAAACATGTAAAATAATGAAATGTCATTGATTGTGATTACATACTGTATGCACTGTCATACTGTTTAAGAACACTAGTGTGTGTCTATCCTGTGCTGTAGCTGCATAGTTAACAGATATAACAGGAGGAGCGAAACCACACACGCTGAACCTGAGACTAATTCAGCATTTGTTTTATCACAAGCGGTGTACGTGCGTGCCGTTGTCAAATCATTTTCAGTCCGTGAACTGCATGTGTGTTGATTCATTCCTATTTGCTGACCTTAAAGCAACCTGCAAACACACATCTCCCCTTTGCCAAGGCTCTTTCTCAGGGCTTTTTCACCGGCCAGCCAGACTAAGCAAGCACCTGCTGTGGCAACCACTTTGTGTGGGTTTTCACTTCTGACTGTAGTAGTGGCATTGCGTCCTGTAGAGGACTGGCAGCGACAGGCTGTCTGGTGACGAGAGCAGAGAAGAGTGCCCTGGGTCTGTAGTAGCCAGGGCTGCTTGCAACAGACAAATCTGCAAATTGAACGCCATCTATTTAGGGGTGGAACTGCCCACCCCAATACAGGAAGGGCCAAAAATGACTCCTTCAGTCAAAAATGATTCAAATTAACAACCTGGAATGTCAGACCTCTCCTTAACAGCGATAGCAACAGAGGACCACACTGATTTCTGAGGAGCTGAGGCATTCTAAACATCATAGTACATAGAACACACTGTACAGACAGTTCTTAAAACTTAGGACAATCCAATCAGAGTTGAAATATAAACGGTACAGAAATAAACTAAATAATATCCTAAAGGATTGCAAGAAAGAATATTACAGTAAACTATTAGCAGAAAATATGAGCTATACCAGAAAATTATGGGATATTATAAACAAGGTGACCAAAAATAAAGGGGCTAAACCAAGCTACCCCCCCCACTTCATGGACAATAACATCAGGGAAGATAATATGGGAGTCATAGCAGACAGATTCAATAATTTCTTTGTTAATGTGGGGCCAGATCTAGCCAAGGACATCCCAGACTACACTGACCTGCACTGGGACCACTTTGATAAAAAGGGAGGCAGAAATCCAAGCTCACTGTTTCTCACACCAGTGGAGACAACAGAGATTAGACACCTGGTCAATACATGCGTAGCAAAAACATCTACGGATGTTAACGACCTTGATATGAGGCTAACCAAGAATGTTTTGGACGGGATCATTTCACCTTTAACATACATTTGTAACTTGTCATTTCAAACCGGGATATTCCCCAACAAGATGAAAGTGGCCAAAGTTGTACCACTGTTTAAGAATGGTGACATACACGAATTTACCAATTACAGACCAGTCTCAATACTACCACAATTATCAAAAATACTAGAGAAACTATTTAACAATAGGCTAGACAAATTCATCAACAAACACAATCTGCTCTACGACAGCCAGTATGGATTCAGAAAGAACCATTCTACTGCTATGGCCCTAACTGAGTCTGTGGAAATCATCACTGATGCTATTGACCAAAAATTGCACTCAATAGGAATTTTCATAGACCTCAGAAAAGCATTTGACACTATTAACCATGAAATTCTTATAGCCAAGCTGGAAAGATATGGTGTTAGAGGAGTAGCACTGGATTGGGTCAGAAGCTACTTAAATAACAGATCTCAGTTTGTCAAGATGGGGGAAAACACATCAACCTGCTTAAATATAGTCTGCGGGGTCCCGCAGGGGTCAGTATTGGGTCCAAAGCTGTTTATACTGTACATAAACGACATTTGTAAAGTGTCCAATATATTGAAGCTAATACTATTCGCGGATGATACTAATATTTTCTGCTCGGGGGATGACTTGAACCAATTAGTTGAAACAGTCAATACTGAAATAGCAAAGCTTCATGTGTGGTTTAATATAAACAAATTATCACTAAATCTGGGGGAAACAAAATACATGCTTTTTGGGAAAAAAGGACGCAACAACAGCGTTAACATTCAAATAAACGGAATAAATATTGAAAGGGTTAACGAAAACAAAGTGCTGGGAGTGATCATCGATGATAGGTTAAGTTGGAAGTTGCATATAAAACACTTAAGAAGTAAGCTGGCCAGGAGTGTGTCCATACTTTGGAGAGCACAAAAACTACTAAATCAGAAAGCACTTTACCTTTTGTATTGCGCACTAATCTCTCCACACCTGCAATACTGCATAGAGGTGTGGGGACACACGTATAAAAGCAATACACATCCCCTGTTAATACTCCAAAAAAAAGCAGTGAGAATCATACATCATGCCAAGTTTAGGGAACACACAATTCAGTTATTTAGCAAATCAAATATACTCAAATTCAATGACTTATCAAACTTTCGAACAGCTCAGTTAATGTACAAGGCTGCAAAGAATAGCCTCCCTCATAATTTGCAGTTACTATTCCAAGAGAGAGAGACGAAACATAATCTAAGGGGGAAACTGATATTCAAGCCAAAAATTGTACGAACTACATTAAAATCCTTTTCTGTAACTGTTGCAGGGTTAAGCAATGGAATGATTTGGATGATGAGGTCAAGAATTCAGTGAATCTGAGTGTCTTCAAAAAGAAATATGTTAAATTAACCATGGACCGTTACACAGCGATACATAGTTAGTGCTGATAAAGGTCAAAGACCTGTCAGCAGACACCTTGTTGAGACGGTATGAAAAGTGAATAAAAAACTCAATGTACCCAAACAGTGAAAAGGGAGAAAAGAAAAGCGGGTTCGAGGTCAGCGTCAGTTAAAAAAAAAAAAAAAAAAACCTTGGGTATGACTGATGATAGTAAGCCACGCTGTAATACAATTGTAACAGAACTAAGAGAATATTGAAGAGCTCGGCTTGCAAACTGACACCGCTGACGAGAAACAACTGGTTCACAATGGAGCTGTTAAACTGGTCGTTGAACCCAATTGACAGAGTGTTCTCAACACGGAAGGCGGGTTCTGGTGAACCCAAATGCCTGGATGGGACTTTCCAGGCGGGCCACATCATGGATGGATGGGAAAAGTGGAGAGTCCTGTGCCTTGCCGTACTGGATGTGGAGGATGTGGAGGATGTGTACCTGTTTGTGAGTACAACAGTTGGAATGCTCGCATTGGGATTTGGATTGTTCATGCTGTACCGGAAAGTAAGAAAGACGAGCGATTACATCTATGAAATCTACATGGATATGGCAAGCATGCGAGCCGACGGAGCCAAAGCTCGGGAGGATTTGGCGAAGATAAGCTCTGAGACAAGCAAATCGGACATGGAGGGTTAAATGGAAAAAACGGGCTCTGACACCATCTCAACTAATATATAAACATGACAATTGTCAATTGGACGACATGGATAATGGACTATAACACGCCAGGCGACTAGAAGAGACTGTTGTTCACTTATGACGGAAGAATATGGACTCTGTGCAAACACACATGTAATCTATTTTTGACTGTCCTAAGCCGAACTGCAGCTATGCGTTCATCTTCTGTTGTAATAGGTCAAATGAAAGAAACAAACAAAAAAAGAAATATCTGAATTTTGTACTGGTGGGTAATGGGGGCGGGACTAGATAAGCTTTGGCTTCTCCCGCTTTCCCTTTCGGCCAGGTCACTTGTACTCATGTTGATGTTGATGTGTGATTTGAATTGACTTGCCCGAAATGAATGAATAAATAAATAAATAAATAAATTATATGCTCTGAAAAGATCAGAAGTGGACCTCCACGATCTTACTGCTAAACATAGCTGCGCATATGTACTAAATACAATTTCTCAATTGAGTAAAACTTCAGTAAACATATATGAAGAAGGTGCTTCATCACACCCCTAAAAACTGGAGCAGCTATAAACAGCTGCCATTAACCATTCAAACTGGCAAATGTGTGGGTCAAAGAAGGAAAGAAAGAAAAGTTCAGGAGCAAAACTAAACCTTATGTAATTCTGTTTTCTGTGTCCAACCCCTCTCTGGCCGTTTGTCTTAGTTCTCAACCCCCACCCTCCCCATCCCTCTGTTTTCTTCCACTTCTGCCTTTCATTACAGGAACCAAGGGGACAAGGGGCCAAAGCTTCCTGAGATGTGTCCCCATCCTGTGTCCCTCTCCCTTTGGTTCCTCCACCACTAAAGACCTTGTCCATCCCTTCCCTTCAACCCCTCTCATCCCTCCGACTATTTCTCTCATGTTCTGCCACCCAATACACTAGCTTGCACAAATGAAGGTGTGGTCTCTGTTAATGAACATACCATTGATGACCATAAGTCAAAGTAAGCAAGTGTTCAGTGGAAGCTTGACCATCTCATTATACAACTCCGGTCTGTGCTGCCTGGAATCCTGGCAGGAAATACCAGCTCTGTGTGATGATGTGGCACGTTGAGTCATAAATTTACCCTTCCTCCCCCCTCCTCTCCCCGGTCAGTTTACCCCATCCCCCATCTCGCTTACCCATGTCCACTGACCTTCTCTACTTGGCTGTTATGCGAACAATGTAAAACCTGAATGCTGTCATCAATACTCAGCCTACAGTAACACATCTTGGTATAAATAAATCTTAAATACATACAGTAATGAGTCTGCCAAGCAATTTCCTGCCATGTAAACTTGATTCATGGTCTGATTTGTCATTCTATTTACCATCTATTAGATTAATCAGGTTATGGTAATCTGATTAAAATCTCACCAGAGGAAAAGAAAAAATGCTACCAGACTCGGCAAAGGGTAATGAACACACAATTCACTGGACAAGACTGTGTTGGTCGTGACTTCAACAAATAAATTAATTGTGTCTTGTTGCTGATCGGGATTTCAATCTGGAGTTGGGATGACAAACAAACTGGAGTTGCCGTTTGATATACTAGCAACATGCGCAACTAGAAACAAGCATGTCCATCTTGTGTCACAGTTGCAAGCTACTGTAGATATTAAACCACTGCACTTGCACGGCTGGCAAACGACTAATTGTCACATTTAGTGTGACGAATAAACATTTTGATTTATGGGTTCCTAATAATTCCATTAAGGAAATCATGCAAGTCAGTGAAACAATACAGCACTACAAGCTGGTGTGTCAGAATATGAGTCTGGTAGGATTTCATTATGGAGTGTGGTTCAGCTGATACAGAGGAAAAAATACCTCTGCACGCAACTGAATGGTCCTCCAGCCAATCAGAGGCATTTCATCATAAATAAATTAAACTGCAAAGTATAAATAATCATGATTATCTTTAGGTTACAGTCCAAACATCTGAAGACACTGTACTCTGACATGTTGTCTGGTCGGTGCATGTGAAGTATCATGTTTTGAAACAGTGTAGATATGGTAATGATTTTGTTTTTATATAGCGCCTTTCTATATCTCAACATAAAGCAGGAAATGTTCTGTCACCATACACAGAGCTAACCCACTGGGCTTTGAGACTACTGAAATGGGATGTAGGATTAGTATAGCAAGCTGATAAGCTGCCATGAGATGATAATAACCATATGGACACCTACGGGATCTAAGCTTCAAGAATGCTACTTCCGCTGTGAATTCAACGTTTACATGATTAATGGAGATACATCCATCTGCAGCCTAAGAGAAATTTGATTTCTAAATGTTAAGAAGAAAATGAAGCATGTCCACCCCCCACCCCTTAACATAAATGGTCAAAGTCTTATGCACTAATCTGTTGTTTTAATCCGATGTTGATCCCTACGGTGATCTCTGACCAATTTAGGTATGTGGGAGCCCTAAGCAGCATTGTGATGGGTAGCGGCTCGCAAGTAGGTCAGAGGCTGCTGGACAGAAACAGTGTCGGCGAGCTCATGTTAGATTTCACAGGAGTACACGCCAATTAAAAAGGATCACATTACATGGCACGTCCACATTCTTAAAGTTGCAGTCCTTGAATGACTGTGCACACCTGCCGTGTTCACGCAAGAAGAGAGCGCAGACACATTCACATTTCTTATCACCCTCAAAGGCTGAAGCTTCTCCGAGCAAACTCAGAGTGTCCAAATGTCAAAAGGTCTTTCACTCGGGGCAAACTAATTTTGTATTCGTAAGAGGACAATGTTTGTACTAAAGGTGCCTCAGTTGGAAAATCGTCATTAGTTTTACGACTATATCATGTGACCAAAGTCCCATATTTTATTGGGACCTGTATGTTGACCATAGTAACAACTACAACTACTTGAGAGAAGTAAATTTCCTCTGTAACTATAGGTCACGCATTGTTTTTTAATGGTATTCAAGAGTAAAGTGAAGGACATTTATTTGTAAAGCACATTTCAACAGACATACAAAATAGGCTTTAAAATAGAAGTAAAATAAAACATTAAAATTAATAACGCTAATAATACAATAATAAATAAAACATTAAAATTAATAACGCTAATAAAACATTAATGCAAATTCCTGTGGAGAGCACTTCATAGGGACTGTTTTGCGATTTAAACATGCATGTTCTGTTATTATGACCTCACTGTAGTTTGGGAAATCAGGAACCGTACCAAATCCACACAAGTTACCTCCTGACGTGTCTTCAGTAAAACGGGCAGGACAAGAACACATCTGGGTATTTGGACTGTGCTTGATCAGATGCAAACTTTGAATCAGAACAGTACTTGGGCAGCTACTGATGACATTTCACAGGAATACTAGTACAGACAAGAACACAGACTGATAAACACTCTGGTTTCTACCGAGTACGCAAGATGAATGCTTCTCTATTTGCGTTGATATGAACTGAGTTATGCACTGAGCAGGGACCTTTCTGAGCAGCTGAGATGTTAATAATACAAAACTGAAAAATATTAATTTAAAACAGATATATTTAAAAAAAAAAAAAAGTGTGATTAATTGGATATCATGCGATTAATCGCGATTTAATATTTCAATCTATTGACAGCCATTATAGAAATACATCAGCCACCACAGGTGAATCCAAAAAAGCTGAAACAAGAGCAACGTTTCCCAAATATAACATTTCCCAAATAGTTACAATATCGGTGTTCAGATGGGATATCTTAAATAAATAACAAGAGCTCAAGGCACTGACGAGGCACCAAAATGAAAGCGCATCTGCAAAATGCACAAGAACAAGTTTGATCTACAGAGGCCCCACCCTGCACCACAAAGGACCCAAATCATCTGCTGCCCACGTCCTGATGACAGACACCACAGGACACCCCCAGAGGTTCAGCGTCCACACCCTGACAAGTCCAAGCCACTGGCAGAGGAACAAACTAAACAGGCACTGTCTGCTTGTGAGTTATTTCTGCTTCATCAAAGGAATCTAAATCAATATCACACACCATAATAGTAGCAGCAAAGCCTTCTCCGGCTCACGACATTCTTATCCGTTATTACTGAGTATGTGTTGGGGAAGGCTCTCTAAAGAAAGCCTCTGTCCACTAACATCCTTCCTCACATAACCATGAGCGCCGCTTGACTCCAACAAAACAAGAGCATTTTTTTCCCTACTGCTGACTCTCTCACAAATTATATAGGTCCCCCTTGGCTTTTTTCCAACAGGGTCAATATTGATTTTTCATTCCCATGTGAGCAACGCTGAATAATCTTTTCCATGTCCATCTCTTACTATGCTGAGACATTTGTCAGGCGACTGGATAGGGCAGGAGATAAAACTGGGCAAACAAACCCATTAAGATTGCTTTTTAGCATCATTAGGTCATATCCTGGACATGACGGGATAATGTGGTGCGTGCTGGCATCTTTCAAGTGTCAGGAATTATAGCTGCTTGTGTCAAACCTTTTCAGAAGCTATAAACCTGGATTCATTTGAGACAGTATTAATAACGACCTACATTTTCATTACCGTCCTGGTTGTGGGTGAATCAAAGTGACCAACTTATTTCCCCATGGCCCCCTGCCAAGCCAACCATAAATTAAAGCTCCTCTTGCAGCGCTGCTTGCCTTCCTCTGTTTGTACAATGTGTTTTCTCAAGCAATCTCCACAGAAGAAAACAAAGACAGGAAGTACAACTGTTTCCTTTTTTCGCACCGAGGAATCCATAAGCACATTAAGAACTATACCTAGTTTGTATTGATTTTAGCTGCACTTCAGCTTGAATTTACTGAATGCTTTTCTGACCCTGTGAACAAAGAACATGCTTCTGGCATGAATCTATCAATGTTACAATTAAAATGACATTGGAAATGTGTTTTGATTGTATTTACTGCTTATTGTCCGTGAAAACACTTTTCTCTTTTATCTGCGCCATCGTCTACGATTCATCACCATCGTTTCAAACACTGAATGTGTGTATTACGGTGTCTGTAGAAAGCCTGGACTGAGGACCATGCAGACATTTCAATATGCTAACAAGCCAAGGGATTCCTCTGGAACATTTGAATGAAAAAAGACAAGACTATCCGCAGACTACTCTGACTATCTGGACCAAGGGAAATATTCTGTACAATCATTTACAAATTAAACAGTATTAGGCTGGTAAGAGGCTGGCATGGAGACTTCATTTGTATCAAAGGCACAAAACAGAAAGTCACTGACTTGGTTGCCACAAAGCTTGATGTTAATAAAGAGTCTACAACAGGATTCTCAGAGACTTTAACATGTGTATTTTTCCTTAAAAGTCATCATTATTAAGAACATGACCATTTAGACTGAATATTGTAAAGAAAACTGTTGTGAATGCGTTCATTAAGGATTTAAACCGGCACCTGCCTCCTCTTACGGGTAGTGGCACTCATTCTCTGTGAAGCCACACATGAAGCCAACTATAGGAGATATCCAGTATTTATCCAGTAATGCTGATTAAAACACCAAAGGTCCTCAATCTGACAGTGTGGTGAACATGTAAACTGGGAGGTAATGGGCGCTGAATGAACTGCACTGTCGATTAATGTGTTTTTTTGTTTGTGATTTGGAGGGACTGGTTTTAGTGGTTTTAGTGATTTTTACTAGCACGGGAGCAAGACTAACAGACTTCCCGCTGCACCAATTTCTGCAGCGAAAAGTTGGTCTGGAGTCGCTCAGTTAGGAACTGCTTAAGCTCCCAGCCAAGAACTGCCAATCCAATGGTTCGGGCAGGCTTTGTGTGTGTTTGTCTGCAGAATGTCAGGCATGTGGATAATACGTTCCTCACACAATGAACTGTCAACTCTATCCATGTAGTTGTTCTGTATTTCTGCCAGTGGAAGTTTGCAACTCTACACATTAATGTGAAGAAAACAGCAGTCATTGTGTGCAGCCGGGAATGGGAGAGGCTGCACACAGAAAGCTGATGGGGCAAGGAGAACACAAAGAGAGGTGTTGCCCGTTGCAGGAACAGCTAGCATCGGCTGGTGGAAAATGGTCTGTTACCAACCCTGAGCCCTCTCCTGAACCCTGCCACATACTGTCTCCTCTTAGTTAGCTTGCTGGTTTGTTAATTCCTCCCAGTGAACACAAATCCTCACATCTAACAACGAGTGCGTAACTAACAAGGTTTTGTATCTTTTGTAGATTGTGGTGTGAATACAGCAGGAGGGTTCACTGATGTTGTTGACGGCATCCGTTTAAAAGATGAAACAAGCCTATATGATTGGTTGATGTATCACCATGTCATGAGAGTGAGAAGGTAAAGACAGCTAAATGTTGGTATGTAGCTCATCACTTCAGTCACATGTCAACAACAGCCGGACGTCACTTTGATGCTTCGTATTCGACCTCCGTTAAAAATGAATTGTAGCTTGTTGTTCTATCGCCGTTAACACGAATGCACCGTTGCATTACTGTTGACTGCACATGAAGAAGTCAGAAATAGCTTCCCGTAGGGTACAGTAAGAGTCTAGGATGTGTCACTTGTCACAGCATTTACTTGCATTCAGATATCTCAGTTGTCATCCAACCATACATTTTCGGACGCTTAACCGAGGTCAGGTCGCGTTGGAACAGGCTAACAGGGAATTCAAGACATCCCTCTCCCTAGCAACACATTCCAGCTCCCTCTTCTCCACGACAGTCCAATACAAACTGCATGTCCATCCTCTGCTGCATTGTTTACTTGTGAACACCAACTCCTTGGCTATCACAGCTTCACTCTTGTAAATTCCCAACCAGCCACAAGTTGAAATCGACCAAAATAAAATAATTGACTTCTCTTACTCCATAAGTAAGTCTTTTGTTTAACGAATGCTCACACAACCTATAGCTATTATTGTGACTGAAAACAGAAGTGTTGTACGAAGAGAATAATGTAGAGCTGTTTGAACAAATACAACTGAGAAGAATTGCTTGAAGATTATCATCAAACAACAGTTTCTGCAGATGAAGACCATTGTGGAGTGATGTTGGTTTAGTCATTTGTACAAGCAAACACGCCCTGGCTTTCAGCTCATTGTCGGATGAAGGTCAGGTAACATAATCATTAGATAGTGACTGTCTTCTGAGCCCCTCATCTGGACTGTCGATCAGTTAGAAAAGCAAATTAGTTCAACAATTTTATGTCATTCAGTTTTCGAAAGCTTATAATCCTCAGCATTTTAATTGATTTACATTTTTTATAGCAACACACGGGTTATCTTACGTGAACAACAGATGTCAAAGCTTATACGCTTATTTTTCTTGCACAAACAGAAATAACAACTAAACTAAGGAGCTCTTTCATTCACTCAGAAGGACTGAAATTAAAAAAAATAAAAAATACTACAACCAGCACCTCTCTCAGCGCTGTATGGTTCTGATTACCATTGGTTTTAATAACCAAACAGCCAACTCTAGCCTACATTGGAAAGAAGTTTCTAATGCTCTTTGACCATCTGTTGTGCAGCTTGAGCTAACTGCAAATCCAGCAGACGCAGTATCGTTCATTGGGAGTGGTATTTGTGACCACCTGATGAATGCACTCTATTTGTTTTTGGGCTTTAACATGTTCACAGGCTATGGTGCCTACTGTTTGCAGGTGTTGTAAAAGCATTAAGGTCTACTCACTGTCACTGTTGCATTGTATTGGTCAGGTATACTGGAGTCTGCTGCTAATTTATTTTCTTGCACTTGAAGTGAGCTGTAACTGGACACTTTGTCTCCATCTCCACTTGATGGCTTCTCTTTCTTAGGGGACTGACCGGGGAAGCTCTCTCACAGTGTCACCTCACACTTCTCTATCAACCAGAGAGAATATTGTCTTCCCGTCAGGCTTCAGAGGTGCAAGAGGAGGGCATGAAACATGACCAGAAGCTATTGTTAGGCTGATGTTGCCCTGTCACTTGGGTTGGGGGATGGGACGGAGGGTTGGGGTTACTGACCTTGTGAATCTGAAGCTCTGAACTACCATTTGTAACTAGATTTTCCAAATCCATCCAAAATAATGACAAGGAAAGAAAGTCTAAGTCCTTTCATTTTGCATTTGCTTCTTGAATAAGAAACAAAACAATTATGTTTGTAATTACCTGTCAGGAATCGAGGAATTACGCCAAAAGATTACATGTAATAAAAGCTGTGACCAACATCTCCATACACTCCTCAAATGTAACCACTGAAGGGTATAAAAAAACAAAAGCAATGCAAAATATCTATGGAGTACCCAATGCAAAGCACATGCAAAGAAAGCTGACATCAAGAAAAATGAAAACAAAATTTGAACAAATTCAAACTCCTAGTTTTTTCCAGTGTCTTTCTGTCTCAGTCTGCTTTGTTTTCCTGCACACAGTCGATGTCACTCTTGTCATATTTTTCCCACTATCCACCACATTATGTCAAGGGGGCAAAGGTGTACGCAAGAGAGAACTATGAAAATCCTCAGTGAGCGGCATTAAGCGAGAGGTTAATTGACTTATGTTATACCTGATAACTGTGGCCCACTGGCTCGGGCAGATCATCCCGGGTAGGTCAAGATTACCCTCAATCTGGAGCAGCAGCGGCAGCAGAAACACTTCACCAAGGCTGCTAATCTGCAAACACGCGTCTGTTCCACTGTCTGACGGGTGAGTGTGTAGGACAGCAGTGCACTGATACAGAGAGGCCCCTCCAGCTTCAATAGGAATGTAACGGCATGTATTATGTGCATGCACCCACACCTGCACAAACACGCTAATATGTGACAGGAGGTACACTATATTACCAAAAGTATTCGCTCACCTGCCTTTACTCATTCTATGAACTGAAGTGCCATCCCATTCCTAACTCATAGAATTCAATATGATGTCGGTCCACCTTTTGCAGCTATTACAGCTTCAACTCTTCTGGGAAGACTGTCCACAAGGTTGAGGAGAGTGTTTATAGGAATTTTTGACCATTCTTCCAAAAGCGCATTGGTGAGGTCACACACTGATGTTGGTCGAGAAGGCCTGGCTCTCAGTCTCCGCTCTAATTCATCCCAAAGGTGTTCTATCGGGTTCAGGTCAGGACTCTGTGCAGGCCAGTCAAGTTCATCCACACCAGACTCTGTCATCCACGTCTTTATGGACCTTGCTTTGTGCACTGGTGCACAGTCATGTTGGAAGAGGAAGGGGCCCGCTCCAAACTGTTCCCACAAGGTTGGGAGCATGGAATTGTCCAAAATGTTTTGGTATCCTGAAGCATTCAATGTTCCTTTCACTGGAACTAAGGGGCCAAGCCCAGCTCCTGAAAAACAACCCCATACCATAATTCCTCCTCCACCAAATTTCACAGTTGGCACAATGCAATCTGAAATGTACCGTTCTCCTGGCAACCTCCAAACCCAGACTCGTCCATCAGATTGCCAGATGGAAAAGCGTGATTCATCACTCCAGAGAACGCGTCTCCACTGCTCTAGAGGCCAGTGGCGGCGTGCTTTACACCATTGCATCCGACGCCTTGCATTGCACTTGGTGATGTGTGGCTTGGCTGCAGCTGCTCGGCCATGGAAACCCATTCCATGAAGCTCTCTGCGTACTGTACTTGGGCTAATCTGAAGGTCACATGAAGTTTGTAGCTCTGTAGCAATTGACTGTGCAGAAAGTCGGCGACCTCTTTGCACTATGCGCTTCAGCATCCGCTGACCCCTCTCCGTCACTTTACGTGGCCTACCACTTCGTGGCTGAGTTGCTGTTGTTCCCAAACGCTTCCATTTTGTTATAATAGAGCTGACAGTTGACTGTGGAATATTTAGGAGCGAGGAAATTTCACGACTGGATTTGTTGCACAAGTGGCATCCTATGACAGTTCCACGCTGGAATTCACTGAGCTCCTGAGAGCGGCCCATTCTTTCACAAATGTCTTGTTTCACAGTCTGCATGCCTGAGTGCTTGAATTCATACACCTGGGGCCAGGCCAAGTGATTAGAACACCTGATTCTGATCATTTGAATGGGTGAGCGAATACTTTTGGTAATATAGTGTAGAACAGATGAACTGGTACGGTGTATTTCTTTCTCTGGCTCTTAGTGAGTTTTTTTTTTTACATGAACGTCCATATCCCCCTTGCTTCCAAAATACTGTACCAGTTGATGTTTCAGTTCATGTTTGGGTTTTGGAGTTGACGCGGCACCATGGCAGGACAGGACTATACAGGATAATACTGAAGTATTTCTGACTAAAATCAGCACAAGTACTAGAGGTTAAATCCTATTCAGTGAATGCTAATTAATGGATAAAACATTCTAATTACACTCAATAAATCTAAACCTAAAATCTAAAGCCTTAAAACTACATTTGTAGCAAAATCGTCAGTTAAGTAGCTGCATACTTTTTTGTTGTTGTTTAATTCTCTTAAACTCTTAATTCTAGATCCTGGCAAATTCAATAAATTAGGGGGTAAAGTAGGCATGGTCGAGGTTTAGGTTTTTGATCATGTTGCTGTTCTATCACAGGGTTGTTTTAACAGCCATTTAAATGTTCCTGCAGCAGTAGGCAGATTTTTACAGCTGTGAGACACACAACAAGCCTTGTTATTTAGTCAACTATTCAGTCATCTTTTCTCCTGTGTAATCAGTATTATGTTTTTCCCCGAAAGACTATTAAAGCCGCTACATTGACCCTGTGTGTAGCGGCTGCAGATAACAAATCCAGGGCAGAAAATTCACTGATTCCTCAATATACGTGACCTTCAACCTCATTTGCATTCACAATAACGGCCTATTCAGCAATTTTCTTTTGGCCCAGTGTCTGTGATCAAAGCTGTGCAGTCAATGACTTGAGATTTGCATGTGCCACTTGGGTAACTGCCCTGAGCTAACAAGACTGAGCCGCCTAGACATTGATAGACAAATGCCAAGCTAGCACATTAGATTCTGCAATAAAGCCTGTGTTTGTAAGTCAAGGTCTCTATGTTGTATTGACGAGGCTCTGCTGTACCAATTCTTGTAAGATGAGGAATTTAGCTGCCGGCGTGTCTTCAAAAGAAGAGTTTTCTTCAGATTTCCTCTTTAATAAATTAGATTTTAATAAAAACACTGTTATTAAATGTTCTGAGGCCTACAGGATATATTATCTGACTGATATAACTCTGATCTAGCTACACAGGACGGTATCTCACTGCCTTTAGTAACTCATTACATTCTGAGGATTTTAAAAGTGTTTGTCACCATGTGAGATACAAAAGTTGAGTTGGCTTTAACTTTTTTTGTCTACACTGTTGAGTTTCTTGGAGTATTTCGAACTGTGGCTGGTATCTGGGATAGCCCTAGTTGTAATGCATTGCAGCAACTTGGGAAAAGTCACAGAAAAAGTCTATTTATTCATAATTTCATGACAACACAGAGTGAAATATGGTCCAGCGTCTTTCAACAGCGATTTTCAATTTCCACAGTAGGGCTGAGTTTAAATTAAAAACTAAAAACTAAAAAATTCAGATTCAAGTTGATCTTGATTTGAATGATCTGATATTGATTTATACAATCCTCAGATCAGTTGTTTTAATATATGCCATTTCTTGCAGTCTCTTGGAAGTCATGCAAAACCATTTGATTAAGATTAGTCCACGAATGAGGAGGTTCAAACCTATGGCAGTAGAGTAGCAGTAGAGTATGACAGCAGAGAGCTGGACAAAAGCAAAACCATATACAAGATGTGAAACTAGCGGTAAAATATTGTTGAACTACCACAAATCTCTTGTTAGTTTGGTAATAATGTCTCTTAGTAAGCAAAATAGTTTCTATAAAAATGAATAGTAAATGAAATGTCTCTAAATGAATGGAGTTTTCAGACTCCCATACATTTATACGTGATCCTTTTCATAAATATGGGATTTAATCAATCCAATCACAAGGACAGAAGTGAGGTTTTTTTTTATCTCATGATAAATGCTGACAAATTACCCGTGCACACACAAACTATATAATGCTGATATGTGTGCATAAGTCATTCCTTAAAGGCCACTAAGGTGCCATTACCCATGTTGTGAGGCACTACATCAATGTACTGCACTCCATCTACTTCAATAATGTTTGCAGCAATAACATGATCTAAAATGTCTGATGTAAATATGCATGCCGGCACGAGATAACACATCACCATGGTGATCCCGAAGGCCAACACTGCCAAAAGCAAGTCCGATATGCAGCAGTGAGGCAATGTTTGCCCAATGTCAGGTCTCGTAAACAGTGAGGGGGGCTTTTGCAAGCAGCTGTGGTAAATTCCAGGCCACTGCCATTAAAAAGTAACACCCACATTGAGGATGGGGAGGGTGTTTGAACAAGCTGACCCTGCCCCTGTTTTAATGAAAAGAGAGGAGCCATTTGCAGTGAAAACAAGTATGTCTCAATGGCGCATTGTGCCAAGCCCACATTTCACTTCATGACAAATTCCAAGTCCCTTCCTGCACTGATAGAGAGCGAAATCCAGGCACACTGGCGACTCGGGACAGGAACTCGCACAAGGATGTGTCTGTGAAGTTGACATGGATTATAATGTTATCCCTCAAAGAGCCTATAAATGCAAGTGAGAGTGCAACAGAAGATCATCGGACAATTGAAATGTTTGAAAAGGTTAGCCATGGTAGAGTTTTAAGTTTTTGATCACGTTGCTGTTCTCTCACACTCTTGCTTTAACAGCCATTTAAATGTCCCTGCAGCAGTAGGCAGACTTTTGTTAGAAAAAGAGCCATAGAGTGTAGTTGATAATGATTACAGATAATCCTGATAATCTATAGTCACTGATTTGCAGAATCTTTATATTCCATATCACTGGAAACTGTAGACTGGCTTCAGCAGTTAGTCAGACATGTTCTGGAAAACTGATTTAAAATCAAAACTGACCTCATATCAGCGGCACCGGTGGAAAGAACTGGTTTAATTTCAAACAATTTAGATGCAAATACCACAACTGGACAAACAACATTCGGTTTATAATATGAAATTCTATTCTGATATTTACAGTCAACAAGGGGCGACTGGGTGGAACTAATCCATAAAAATGGCACAAAATCTAAATAATCAAAGTTAAATTAATTAATAAAAAATAATATTTATCAGGGCTGTCAATCAATTCAAATATTTCATTGCACATGATCGCCCATAGGGTGAGTGTGTAGGATATGATCGCGATAATCACAAAATAAATGCACATTTTTTTTCATCTGTTCTACATGAAAGTTAAAGGGATATTGTTTAGGTTTCAGTCCTTTAATTAACATAGAAGTGGACGATTATGTAAATGTGTGTTATCACTGCAACCATCCAGTCCACAATAGCCTCTGGTACTGCATGTCCAAAATATATCCAGCACGGTCTGCCTTCAGTGAAGATGGAAGGCTGTCTGTATCAGCTGTGTGGTTGGTCAGCAACAAGAAGCATGTTTGGAGAAGCATCTGGCAGGAATTTGAAGCTGAACTTTCCATTCAAAAGACATTACTGATGCATCACTTGCTGAGTTCCCACAGTAATGGGGGGGGGGGTAAGTTAGACAGTTAGACTATCAGTTAGACTATCAGTCTAACTCAGCTGACATTGGGGGCTAGCCTGCTGTTGCTAGACTCAGTCAGTTCTTATTAGATATGAGTCTGGTAACTCTCCATCTGGATTTCAGAGAAAAAACAAATGCCTCTGCAAGCAACCGGATAGTCCTCCAACCAATCAAAGCCATTTTATTGTTAACAAATTCAACAAAAAAATCAACTGCCATTTCCTGGTGAGTGGCTTGATGCAGAACTTTCAGTCATATGTTTTCCAACAGCTTCATGACAGTGGAAGGAGTTGTGGTGCAACAGAAATGTGCCTCTTTCAAAGAGGACGTCCCAGGCAGGTTTTATGGTCACATTAAATCGGGTGGTGCAGGGGTGTGTGGGGAAGGAGGAGGGTGGGGCTGATTGTTTTTCAAGATGAAACCTTTCAATGTTTTCCGGCATGTTTTCAGCTAATTATCAGAGAACAGCACCAGTGACGGATTCCACATCTCGGGTGTATTTTAAAGCTGAAAGAATGCTCCAAATGGTCTACTGGAGTAATCTACTCATTGCTAAATCTGGATAATTTGGACAACTAAAGAGTCAGTGGGAGGAAAAACTTGGATATAAAGGGGGTTGAAGGGAAGGCCTATGTCTCCCATTCCTCTCAGTGTGTTAGGGACATATGGTTGGTCAGTTCAAGGTCATGCATTGTCTTCACTGATCTATGGTAAAACCAGCTAATTCATCCCTAATGTGAACCTTTTGTCTGATTGATGCAGGTAACCACCAGCCATGCTTTGTGTTCTTATGTTCTGATTTTGTCCAAAGCTTAATATTTAAAGCCCTATCAGGGGCCCTGGAAGTTACCATGGAGCCCTTATCCCTTATTGCAATATTTGGACAAGGAAAAACAATATAACAGCTTTTGTATCTATTTTAGCAAGACAAGCTATAGTGCTGCTTTACAGTTTTTGCACCCTTTAACATTTTCTACATTTCTGAATAAAAATAAGTCAATGATGCAGACAAACACACGAGTCCTTAAAGTAGATAAAGAGAACCCAATATGAATGTATGAAAATGAATCCATGAGATGCAAAAGTAAGCAAACCCCTCATTTTCTGGTATGACCCCCTTGTGCAGCAATAACCGCAACTAAACATTTCTGGTAACTGATGACCAGGCATCTACAGTGGCTTGAAGGAATTTTCACCCATTCTTCAGTCCACAACCACTTCAATTTTGAGATGTTGGTGGGTTTCCTTACATGAACTGCTTGAGGTAAGGCCATCTGCTTGTAGAATTCAAGCTGGTTCATCAATGAAGATGCAGCAAAACAGGCCCAAACAAGGACATTACTACCCACATGTTTCATGGACGGGATGAGGTACTGATGCTGGAATGCAGTGTTCTTTCATCTACAAACATGGTGCCCCTTATTTAAATCAAACAACTCTACTTTGGCCTCATCTGTCCACCAAATATTTTGCTAATAGTCTTCTCACTTGTCCACATCATGTTTAGCAAACTGGATATGGGCAGAAATGTTGACTGTGCTCGGATGTTTTATGGCGTATTGCAACTATTTGTAACCTTCACAGAAAATACAAATGCCAGGGACAGATGATAATGATCCTATGATATATGTAGCTGGTCTGTCTGTTTTATTATTATTATTATTATATTTTTTTATTTTTTTATTTTGTATCCCTTATTACCAGTTTATAATTACAGCTTTTAGTTTGCTGTGAAACACCATTTTTGAATATCACATTTTATAGATTATGAAAACTAATACTTTAGCTTTTGGACTGAAAATTATACCACACTGACGAAGACATGGACTAGTCTTGAGCCTTACTCTGACACTGGTCTCTTAAAATCTGCTTTTAGTGAAATATGAAGTGTTAATTGTCAGCATTTTCAAACACACTCATCACATTCACGAGAGGATCACTGTGCTTTTCTAAAAAGCCTTGAGATGTGACACTTTATTTCCAGAAAATATGCCTTAAAGGCCCCCGTGCACCACATAATGTGTGACGATGGATAGTTTTGCAGTGTGGCTGATTTGAGTGGCAGGGGGAGGGGAGTGAAATCATACACCAGCAGAGCCGGAGCTCCCTCCTCCACCACTTCTCTATAGTTGTTGGAAAAACAAGCTGGAGGACGTACAATCCACAAAAAGGAGCGGCTCCCCAAACACAAGCCCTCATACTGACATGTTAATCACGTGACAGTAGCAAGGTTGTCTGATGCTGCCCGACTTTGCTTTGCTGTGTGTCTGTGAAGAATTTAAGCAATAATATAAAGCAAGGAATGTTTTGGTGGATTTCATTGTCATCTACTGTGACAGTGACAGTGGAAAAATCTTAAAGCACGATTTTATCAGTTTATCAGTTGGAACCAAAAAGACAAGAGTTGTCCAAACGGGTGAATCATCACCTGACAAAACAGAACAAGCTACCAGCTGTCAGTTCTTTATGTTGAGCCCTAAAGTGCAGGACTACCACCACTGTTTTGTCTTAAATACCATTTGCATGAGAAACTTAAGCTGCAAGCAAATAATTATTTCTATAATTTTATGTGGTGTAGGGTACATCAGAACATTAACAAAACAGAAATTCAGGAAATACTGACAGGCAGTATAGTCTGTATCGGTCATGGTAAAGGTGGGTAAACTGTGTGAACACAAAGAACA
Organism: Planiliza haematocheilus; assembly: GCA_005024645.1. Classification (NCBI taxonomy): domain Eukaryota; kingdom Metazoa; phylum Chordata; class Actinopteri; order Mugiliformes; family Mugilidae; genus Planiliza; species Planiliza haematocheilus. The sequence goes on along the minus strand of SRSE01001198.1, from coordinate 2,941,963 downwards.
AAAATGGAAATAGGTCACTGTATGCCTGATAAGGGGACAGTAAATAAACACACACTGAAACACACAACATTCCTAAAACAGTCTCCAAATCCAATACGATGAACCAAACGGAGCACGATTCACACACGAGACACAACACACAGACGGCAACGAACGCATTCCAAACTCGGAAATAAAGCAATTAACAAAATGGGTAATGAAAACATGGGCAAAAAAAGAAATCAATACAGGGAATCCAGGGAATGTATTTATCTTACTGTGTCTGTTATGTGCGGCGTTTGTTTGATGAAGATCACAAATGTTTAATGGGAATTTATTTTTGAACACTGGGTCATGTCACAAAGATTCATGCTTCACCTGGGAGACAAGACAAGGATGTCCTCCCTCCCTCTTTATTTGACATCCTTATTGCAACAACTGCTTGCAGCGGCTATATGACAAAACTAGCCTAATGTAGAAAGACTGGTACCACGTCATTTGGAATTCATTACGGGGCATGTTTCAACCTATACAGAGAAATGAATACCTCTATATGCAACTGGATAGCTCTACAAGCAATCAGAGCGTTTTTGTTGTGAACAAATTCAGCTCCACAGCACTCAGATTACGCGTATGACTACGTCGCTGTTACTCTTTTGTCTTTCTCCACATAAAGCCCACCCAAATGATTTAGCTGGCCGAGCAGATCCTTTGGCCACTCACAGGTCGGATTAGGAGCACAGTGCACAGTCACAGCATTTTCTTGTGTACGTGCATTGTCCTTAGAGCACCACAGAAGTGCTAAACTTCTGTGGCTAAAAAAATAATATATATATAGTTCTTTCTAAGTGCTTTCTAGTTTACTATAGTTCCTAAAATACATTTTGAAGCAAATGGCAAACGCATTGCACACACACTCTGGATGATTTCTGAACCTTGCTTTAAGCGTGGCACGATGCTTTCGGTGCAACTTGCAGGGATTTACCGCCTGCCTCCATAATTCCCACACAGTGAACACCACATCCGCTTTAATCTGTTTAAGATTATTTAAAATATATATATATATAAAATTGTCAACAAGGAAAAATTTAAACGGACATGTCACATCAACACAACAATACAGCCTTTTGTAAATCCTTGCAGGCTCACACACGCACACGAACACGCTTCTTGAGAGGGAGAGAGCATGGCCGGGTGTGTGACAGCACGGGATTTCTGTTTCTGTTTCTGTTTTGTAATAGCTTGGCAACGAGCCGCCTCTCAGCCACACACACACACACTCAGACACAACACGCGGCCAGACTGGGAGATCCCTGCACTTTTGGGTGGGTGCCAGAGTGTAACACCGTTGGGTCTTTTATTTTCTGAGCCGCTGCCAGAACTACCACGCAGTGGCCCTTTTTTTATTGTTATCTCTACCAGGCAACTTCCTTTTGTTTTTTCCAAGAATTTTCTTTTAAATCACATCATCTCTTCTCTTTAGACTATGTGGAACGCTGTCTCCGGCTGCATCATTAAAACCTGCCCATCACCATTTTTGCCATGAAGAATGTTGGGCACAAAAAAGGAAATGTCAATAAGTTGAAGATTTGAAGCATTTCCCAGCACTGATAATGTTTTTTTGAAGCCTAGAGAAGTGATCCATGAGCCACCCCGTTTTTGGTTCCGATCAGATTAAAATTTCTCCGCCTCAGTGGGGCCCTTTTTTATATTTAGCCCACATCTTGTTCCTATTTCCAAAGATGCATTTACTGCCTTCAAATGTGGTTTTGTTTTGCAGCTTTAGCATGCTTACTAGGGTGGCTCCACTCTGTCTGCCTAGCAGCCATAAGCATCCTTTTATTGTCCCATGACCATTACACTCAATGACTACATACAAATGACCCCCACAATGACTGCACATCCTGAGGAATCTTTGAAGCGCATGCCCTACTTTTACCAGGAGCATGCATACTTGTTAAAAATGTGAGTTTTCAACAAACAAAATATAATGCTATCTAGAGACAGCAATGCGCATCTTAAATTATTCTACAGTAGCTTTACTGATGACTGAATAATTTCAGCATGGAACACCTAAATAAAACTCATCATGGATGATGCTGATGCTGTGAAGAACAATTCTAAATATGCCTTTAACTGATGAAAGTTGCAAAGACAAGACAAAGGAAGTGAAGGATGAGCGCTCTGTCCACATCTCGCTATCCTCCACGTACAATTGTCCCTTTATTGAGGATATTGGTTTCTGCCCCTATTTAAATTGCATTTACATGCATTGGGGTTTTCTTTAATGTGCAGAGCTAATGCAGTCGGTAATGTGCACATCACATTTGTGGGGCAGCCTGCGAATGATCCGCCATAAATAAAAGATGACATGGAGCATCCACAATCGCTCAGAGAGTATAGATCTGTCTGCCGCGGGCGGGAAACATACTCAGACAACTGTATGGCAATCAAATAACTTACTGTTATTAACTAGCCACTAACAGAGCAAAAGAGCCCTTCAGGAGAAAGGCCTGGAGTGAAGCCTATGTTCACAAGAGAAATTATAAATATTAAGGATTTATAACTGCTTTAATATTGGTTAAAAATGTGTTCATTGACACTTTCTAGATCAATTATAAGCCAATAATAACAATAAGTCGCCAGGTTATTAAATCATATTATTATTAATTTAGGAATGAAGTTTTAAATTAAATCCACATTAATATATGTATTTATGACTGACAAAATAAAAGGGTGGACACAAATCACACTCTTTTAGTGCTTGTTGTAATAAATTATTGAGTGATGGATCCTTGATTAAATCCTAATCAAGTTATACTTATGTCCTTCCTTTGCAGTTTTTTTTTTTTTTTTTTTTTTTTTTTTGGTGGAGGTTAATGTTTGTAATGTCCAGTTAAAGAAAAATGTAAAAAACGTAATGGTTATCCTACAACTCTAGTTATGTATTTCTTATTAGTAAATTACTTTGTAATCCTTTACCAACACCTCAAGTTACTTTACAAACTGTGCCATATTCATAAGTCTTATTTGTGTCACTTGTGCAGAAACTTCCCAGACTGAGGTGTTGTGCAGGAGGTGAAGCTGTTCCGTGGATCAGCGGTGCCTTACCTGCTTGAACTGCTCCTCATAGGTCCACTCATGGTGCTGGGACTGAGGGTGCGCCGGTGGAGACTCTCCGCGCCGGGCTGAGGCAAAGGCCGCCGGGACTCTGGCCATGAGATTCATCGTGGCACTCTTTGGAGAGAGACAAGCCACCGAGGGTTGCCGGTGCTGATAGTGGTTTAACCCGACCGCGACCCCATCCTCCTCCACCTCCTCCTCCTCCTCTTCTTCATCCACGATCTCCTGCTCCTCTGCGTCGTCTCCCTCCTCGCCCCGCTCCTTGTCGCCGCTGCCCGGGTTGGAGCCGCCGCGCTCGTCGGATCTGCGGACATCCATGTGAGAAAACGTCAAGCCCGGGGACGAGCCGCCAACTCCGGCGGCCAGGGCACCGCGCACTGCCGCCTGGTAGTGGCGGAAAGCCAGGGCTTGCTGGTGGATCTGGGTCTCCACCATGGAGCGGAGGTCCTTCTCTTTCTCCGCTTGCCGGAGCTTCTCCTCCAGGGCCAGCCGCGCCGCCTGTTGCCGCTGCAGGTTTTCCATGACCGCCTCGAGCTTCATGCCGCCGCCGCCGGGCTGGTGAGACTGTGACCCGGGGAACGGGCAGTGGGAGGAGGCGGAGGGAGCCTGGAGGGGAAGGCTGCTGGCGGACGAGAAAGAGCCTTGCTGCGAAGAGAAAAAGATGTTAAATATTACTTAAGAGGATTCAAACTCTCAGTGAAGTTCATGTTTTCTTACTTTGAAGTCAGAAAAACAAAAGGTGGCTTAATATCCGTGCATAAACGAAGTGCGCAAATGCAAAGTTACCCAGAGGGTGACATTAGTTGAGTCCACTTTAAAGTTAAAACAGTGCAGTCCAGTATCATAAATAAATTGAAATAAAGCTTACCAGAGCAGAGTTAGTTGCTATACTTGTGTTGTCGACCATGCTTCTCTCAGTGAGACGCGCTGAAATGTCACTAACAGGATCTAGAGGAGTCTTCTCTTCAGTCCAGGTAACGTCCCGCAGTCAACATCCAGGTGGCCTCTTTGAGTCCCGGGCTGAAGAAGAGGGCTTTACTTGAAGTGTGTCTGAAAGCCGGAGCCCCAGACTGCTCTTGGCAACAAGTGGCAGCTGTGGTGAGAATGACCTCTGGAGGCAGAGACGAGTCCTCCCGCTTCATCCGGCGACGCGTCAATACTGAGGGACACAGCAGAAGACAGAGCACACTGCTCCGACCAAAGCTCACCACAAGTTAGGGAAAGATCAGTCATTCATTAAATATTAGAGAAGATAAACATCATCATTCCTCTGATATGTGACAATCCTTGTTTTTCTAAAAGTAAAGAACAAATGATATTATCGCTTGTAACGATCCATCAGACATAAACGTATAATTTATAACTTAATTATTAATAAAATAATATTATTATTTTAGTCAGGATACTGACATTAAATTCTGGAAAACGATTAAGGTCCCGCAGGACACGGAGATTTTTAAGGAAAAACAAATAAATAAATACAGGTTGACAATAAGGTTTGCAGTTTTCTGAAAAATAAATAAATAAATAGGTTCACCTTTTAAACAGTTGTTTTCCAGGTGTTGGTAGTGTTTAGAAGGCAGTATAAAGCCTCTAGTGTGTGCAGCTGCAACAACCAGGCTCCATTAGAAATTTCAGGAATCAAAAAGACACAATCAGATGCATCTTTCATAAAGAGAAAGAAAAAAATCTAAACAAAACGTTCCCAAACGTTGAAACAATTTAAGCTTTGCAGAACAAGAACGTTTCTATTTTCTGCAAAAAAGAAAAGAAAAGAAGAGAGAACACAATAGTTAGTCATATGTTACTGAACAAAGTGATGAAGATGATGGTACAGTTGTCAAGTGTCTATTTGTACTCAGTCACACATTCTTCAGTTTTTATTGTAAAAAAAAAAAGTGAACTTTAAAATAGTTGTTTTCCAGGTGGTGGACAGTTTAAAGTCTTTAGTGTGTGCAGATGTGGCAAAAAGCACAGCTGCATTAGAAGATTCAGGATTCTGATAGTCGCATGACATTTCTGAATTTATATATTAAATTACATAACCTTAACATCCCTTTTTGTGGGATATGATTCATGTTTGACGCTGACCACAATCCCCAAGTGATGTTTCAGGAACAATGTCATGTGACTTGTTGTGTACTTCCACAGCAGAGTCTCAGCACCAGAACTGACAGTTTTCAGGGTCTAGATGCAGCGCTGTTTTTTTTTTGTTGTTGTTGTTTTTTGTCCCAGTATACTATTTATTTTAGGAGGGCATCTGGGCCAGGATAGCTTGCTGTCATTGATCGAACAATGAATTCTGAATTATACCAGTGAATTCTAAAAGTAAATGTCAGGACATCTGTCGGTGAGTTGACTCTGAAGAGAAACTGCGTGATGCAGCAAGATAACAAATGGTAAATGGTAAATGGCCTTGCTTTTATATAGCGCTTTTCTACCTATTGGTACTCAAAGCGCTTTTACAGTCAGAGACACATCTACCCATTCACTCACACAAGCACGCACACATTCACAGTGCCACGCACTGGGAGCAACTGGGGGTTCAGTGTCTTGCTCAAGGACACTTCGACATGTGGCACATTCCGGGGATCGAACCGCTAACCCTCTGGTTCGTGGACAACCCGCTCTACCTACTGAGCCACAGTCTACCTACTGAGCCACAAGCCCAAACACACAAGTCTTTCTACCACAGAATGGTTAAAGAAGAACAAAATGAATGTTTTAGAATGGCCAAGTCAGTTTAAGTCCTGACCTTAATCTAACAGAAATGTAGTAGAAAGCACCCGAAGCAAGCAGTTCATAGAGGGAACCCACTAACATCTCAGAACTGAAGCAGTCCTGGACTGGGGAATGGGCTAAACTTCTTATAAGCCTCTGTAGATGACAGATCAGCAGTTGCCAGAAATGTTTAGCGGCTGTTAATGCAGCACAAGGGGGTAAGAGCAGGACTGAATGCAATTACTAACATACTTTTGCAACTAACAGATGTACAAATGATTAATTTTCTTAACAAATAAATTACAATGCTGTTTTCCCAATATACACAAAGTTACCCTATAGATTGTTTTCTTTTGTTTTCTTATTTTTGTATCTATCTTGTAGTTTTGCACCATATTTCCCTGTCACTGTGACAGCTGCATTTACCTTTGAGGATCAATATAGTTTTACTTTAATAGAGGGAAACTTTACTGAACAGATAATGAGTTACATCATTTAATTTCATAGGTTTACATCAATATGTCTTCTTTCTTCATTTAGAACATTTATATTACACAAAATGACACACTGAAGATTTTTGAGAAAAATCTATAATTTAAGCTTTGGTTAAACATGTTAGTGGAGAGTGATGTGAGTAATTGTAGGGGTTCCAGAAAGTCTCTCTTTAAAATGATCATTTGTTCCTGCATTAGTGTTCCATGGATGGCTGAATGCAGAGATGTTGTCTCTGAACCTAATACATGTCTTTTTCTTTACGTAGCATTTTAAGTTTGCTGTAGTGCAGCTCCACCTAGTGGCCATTATAAAGAGCAGCTGAAGCAGTGCAGGTACACACACACACACAAATATTAATGACTGCATGCGCTAAAGCGGTGGGGGGAAAATATCAGAACTAAATTGAAGGATAATTCTGTTGTGAATGTGGAAACTCTTGCAGGTTAGTACTAGTCTCTATAGATACTATATGGCCTAAATTATACCAACAACTTCATTCGTTGCATTCACAGAGAGACAGACAACCATTCACACGGTCCACTTCGGAATCACTCGGCCTTTCCACACAGAAAGGTCGAGTCGGCCCATGGATTCGAACCCGGGACCTTCTCGCTGTGAGGCATCAGTAACCTATACCAACAAATTCTAAAAGAAAATGTCAGGACAGCTGTAGATGACTAATCAGTAGTTACTCATAATGTTTAGCTGTTGCTGCACAGCAGATACTGGAAGCAAAGGTTTACATATTTACACGACTTTGTAAAGTTTCTTTATACACCAATCTGCCACAACATTAAAACCACTGTCAGGAGAGATAAATAACATTGACCATCTTGTTTGAAACTGCTTGCTTCAAAAAGTAGAATGGGAAGTAGAGCTTTCAGCTATCAGGCTCCTCTCCTGTGGAACCAAGTCCCAGCTCGGCTTTGGGAGGCAGATACCTTCTGTACTTTTAAGGTCAGGCTTAAGACTTTTCTTTTTGATCAAGCTTATAATTAGAGTTGGACTGAACCATCCCTTAGTTATGTTGCCATAGGCCTAGGCTGCTGGGGGACGATGCACTGAGCACGTCCTCTCTCCCTCGTACCCTCCACTTTCTTTTCTCTGGTACCATCTACCTCCATCTACCTCCAGTCATGCAATTCTGCGCTATTACTGTATAGCATGTTAACTGCTGTGTGTCCCTTACTCCCCTCACTAATCATTAATCTCTCTAACCAGTTTTTAACAAATATTAAAGAAGTCTTTAATACAAACTGTTCTTGCTACACTACATAAGAACAATTTTGGTCCGTCTTCATATTCTTTTTTATGTTTAACTTGATCTGTTCATGCAGATCACCTGCACCTGCTGCCTCTTCATCGCCCAAGTTCATCTAATTGCTTCATGAGGTTTGGAGCTCTTGCGATTTCAGTAGTGGCTGCTCTCGAAAGAAATGGTCAGTGGCTCCCAGATGAAGGATTATTGACCAACCCTGCATGCCTTAAGTCACAGAGAAGTTGACCCTTCCATCCTGTTGAATGATTAACCTCCAGGGATAGTCGACCACATCTCCAGGTGCAATCAATTGCTTCACAACTGTCACACCCTGACTGCTTCCACTAATGATGACAAGCTAATTAGTTGTTTCTCACTGCAAGGGCATTAACTCTTCAATAATTTATTTAGCCTTTTTATACTGAGAAGTATAATGACCATGTCCGGTGGTTGGTAAGGAATGGATAGGATCATCTTTTCACATCCGTTGACTTCCTGTTGTTCCTGTTGTTAGTCTGTATTCATTGTAAATCTGACTTCATCCCAGTACTTCATAATAGATCAAGGATGAAGTGTTTGATTTAATTCCATTAATGATGATTCTCATGCTAACAATAATAATAATAATAAAGGTATACGTTTGTATGGTTTAAAGCTCCTAGAAACGTTTGCCTGATAGAAAATCCTAACAAGACAAAGAGAACCCAATATGATATACCAATATTATACCTGTGCATTTGTTTATTCAGGAAAATCAGCCAATATTACATACTATTATATAGTGAGTTGCAAATATTCATTTTTAGTGAGTTCATTTTAAAGCCAAATTAGAAACCATTGTCCAGATTAATCCAGTGAATATGATGCAATTCAGTGATTAAAATGAGAGGTTCATCAGACTTGTCTTCACAAGTCTGATCCTCACAAGCTGTGTTTGTGGAAGATGATGACACAGACAAATGAGCTTCCCGAGGACCTCAGAAAAAGAGTTGTTGTTGTTAATCAGGCTTGAAAAGCCATTATGATCAAATGGATGAGATTTAAGACGACTTTTACCCTGCACAGGAGTGTTGGACCAACGAAGATCACTTCAAAAGCAAGATGCATATTAGTCCAAGAGATCACAAAGGACCTCAGGGTAACTTGGAAACAATTATAGGCCTCTCTCACTTTGGTTAATGTTAATGTTCAGAAATCCATCATGAGAACACTGAACAAACATGGTGCACATGGCAGAGTGACCAGGACAAAGACACTGCTCTCCAAAAAGAACATTTCTGCCCGTCGGCAGTTTATGGAACATCATGTGGAAAAGCCAAAGGACTAAGGAGGAAATGTTTGATGTTCAAATGAGAGCAAAGTAGAACTGTTTGGCTTAAATGGAAAATGGAGAGGTTCATATTTAAAGATGGAACAACACTGCATCCTATGAACTGAGGTGGTAATATCCTTGTGCAGACCTGTCTTGCTGCATCTGTATTAGGGCGGCTTGCTTTGTCAAATTGTGACCTTAATCCAACAGAGATGTTGTGGACGGACCTGAAGCAATGGTGTCAACATATGGTTTGCGGGCCATTTTCAAAGAGCAAAATGTGGAAATTACACAGAAGACTACTAGTACTTGGCATGGTACATTAAGTGTGTGAAATATCCTATGTTCAACATGGTTCCTGAACGCACCATAGTCTTGTGTTGGTATGGACAGGTGTCAGTCAGTTTGATTAGCCAATTAGTGATGTTCAAGTTAACCTACCAGGTTACCAGGCATTTCTTTTTTTATCTATCTCGTATTTTTGCTGCTGCTCTGACACCTGTATTTCCCCTTGGGGTTCAATAAAGTGTTACCTTGATAAAGGGAAACTTTACTGAAATTTTTAAAAAATCGATAAAAATTCTTGCATTGCATAAGAGGTGATTGTTGCCTTCATGTTGTCCTTCTCATTACCTCCTGTCTAAATACACAAAAATACCCGGAAAAGGTGGTTGCATGAACAGTATGCCAGTTTTCTTTATTGGTTTTCAGTACACCGCAGTGAAACCGCGAGGAAAATTTGTAATTTAATATGACTGATCAGCAGTTACCAAAAAACATTTGCTATTAATGCTGCACAAATGGGTCACAGCAGATAGTTCACAGAAGGTTTCACATACCTTTGCAGCTCACAGACATGTACAGGATGTATGTATAGGATTAACTGTCTTGAATAAATAAATACACAAGTATAATATTTTTTTTGTTTCATTTGTTTGATTTGGTTTTCTTTGTCTACTTTCAGGAGTTGTCGTCATATTATGGCAGGAAATAAATAAAATGAACAAGAGCTAAGTTCTAGCTCAAGTCTCAAGTCTGCATGCACAAACAGGACTCTGAAACTGAAGTCACTTACTGTTCATGTTGTCATTAACACCAAATATTAGCAGAGGACATTTCACTGGAAAATATAGTGGACAAACAACAGTATGGTACTGATATGCACACATTAAGCACTAACATGGTCCAAAGGGCCTTTATGCGATGACAATGATCTGCAGAAAATAAGTGTGATTTAACTGTTTTTCTGTGCATATTGTGTACTGCATATTTTGACACAAAACATGTCATATTAAACTTAGAAATGTCTTTTCCCTGTTGCTGAAATAATGTTATCCAGTTCAGTTTCTCCAAAGCAGTCCTGCAAAGTAGACTCTAGGGTTAAAAGAATGGTGAGATGAATACGACATACTAAAGACAGCAGAGTAGCAAACAGAAAACAGATGTCCTGGTTTTAGATCTCTAAATCAGTGCCAATTTTTCAGGGGCTTAATCAAAATGTCATTCAATTCAGTAATAAACCTAAATAGAAAGGCTGTTGAACAATAAGACCTCGCCAGAGATGTGCCAGATTACATCTAAATGAACAGCACGGTGCTCAGATGTTTGCAGCACGTCAGGTCTGAAATGTTTCCAGAAACAGTATGATGCTAATGAGTCAGCATTGATCAAACATCATGGGAATGTTTCCTGCATCTTTCTGAACCTTGAAAAGATACCGATGAACAGATAACACTTCACTTTAAAGTGATCAATATCCGTAAGTGCTTACATTGTGACTTCAGAGCTGGACCCACGTCCTTTGTCACTATGGAACTAGCATAAAGATTCTTGAGTGAATTCCGATGAAATGTACACAACCTTTTTTTGTATTCTGAGATGTATGTGAGCAATATCTGCAAAATAGTACTGCTGCTCTGGTGGCTCAGATGGTCATTGAAGAAGAGATTCCAAAGGTTTTCTTGCAGAGATCAATATGCCTAAAGCAGTGCTCCTATTGTCAGTTTGCATTTGGAAATGAGTTCACTGTACCTGAGCTGTGATTTGAAATAACACCGCGAGACATCTAAATGTACTGACCTGTGGCATAACAGAGAATAAAACTGAGTGACAAAGGATATATTTGAAGCGTTTAGTGTGAACAGGCCTTTACACAAAACTATGGCTGTACGTGACTACCGTTGTGCAAATGTGAAGGCTGGATAATCTTGTCAGGAGGAGGTGGGATACAAATCTCATCTGCAAGCAGATTAACATCAAGAATTAAGGCACGGGCACTAGAACGACAGGACTGAAAAGTGAGGAAAGACAGCAGTTCAGTGAGGCAGAGGTCGTTGGTGCAGCGTAAGCTTAGCTCTACAACTTTGTAAATTGTCTTGGCGGAATGTTCATATTCACTCTTCAGTAGAGTACCAAGCAGAGTACCCCACCAGTCTCAGTTCTCAATCTCATTGAAATACTCAGAGGATCCTGAGTATGAAGAGATGTCACCAGGATCTGAGAAAGAACAGAGAACACAAATATTAGAGCTACTCATTAAACAGTGTGGCAAATCAATGAATCCATTACATTTTATTCATTAAGATAAAATACGATACAATACAATATGTTACATTATGGTATGGTTACAGTAAGTTAATACGATATGATCAGATCTGATTAGTTAATACGTTAATACCATACGATTGTTCCAGTATGGCATGATAAGATAGTCTAAACCAATAAGTTAAGTATGAAGACTTAGCTGAAAGAAAAGAAAAATGCTGAAGAGGGCTAGGGTTGAAAGTTGAATAAACAATTTGGACATCATGAACATTATGAATAATTACAACTCAAAGAGTGTTGCACTTGAGAACAAACTGTTGAACAGAATGAGGTGACAAATAAGTGGACCACGAGAGGATGCAGCTGGCTCTTTAAGTGTGGAAGACAGAAAAATCGTACCAGCAATGACAAACAAAAATCTGTCTGGTGATCTGTTTTAAGTTTGTAACGCGCAACAAAAATGCTATATCGCACAAGATTTCCCTTTTGTTACTGTCGTTTGCGTATATTTGTTTAGTTGTTCATTAGCAGAGTTTTGCTTCCTTCATTGAGAAAAAAGCACAACCATTATAATGAAAGGCACCTGAAAGGCAAAAAGCAAGTAATGTCTGTTCATTAGTAATGAGAATCTTTCAAAATATTCTGTATTCTTGTAATCCAAACTCCAACATGGATTAACAAATGAACACGACTTTAAAAGTAATTTACTGAGACACAAGATGAGGGAAAGCAACAGTTCTTTAGGACTTACCTTCACATGGTCCCCTTTTAAAATAGATGTCATCAATAGCAATATCACTCCGTAGCGAAGGGCCTCGGATGGCTTCAAATATAATCTGCAGGAAAGACAAACTATGTGACTTTGTCAACTGTAAACTTCAAAGCTAAACCAAATGTGATGTGCTAAACAGAGCTTAAACAGATCTGGGGAAGCAAAAAAAGCACAGTGAGGATCATGGTTGTGGGAGGATATGGGACTTATTCAATGCTTTCAACACCATCTGGCTGGCTAAGAAGTTTTCCTGTGATGAAGACAGACCAGGACGTCATGGCCTGGATTAGACTACCTCAATGACAGGCTGCAGTATGGTGGGTTGCAAAGCTGAATGTCAGGCGTTATGACGAGCAATACCGGTGCACCAAAAGGACCTCTATGGATTTTTGTTTCATTTTTTTGTTCACCCTCTACTTCTTGTCCCACTCAGGAATATGCTAAGATTCAGGAAGACTCCTCTGTTGTTTGTTTCAGATGTGAATTGGAAGAGGGCAACAGAGACTTAGACCCTGTTAGGACCCTGCATTAACATCTACCCTGCTCATTCAGAGGAACAGCTTTAACATGTAAATGATGCATATGAGAAATTTGATCTCAGACCACATTTGGAGGTGGTCTGGGATCAAATTTCAAACTACTTTCCTTTAGATAAATAGTAGATTCTCTCACGGGTAATGTAATTGCAATGTATATTCTATTTGGTTACTTTTTGTACAAACATGGATCCATTCTGTGACTCCTAATCTACACACTGACGTACCTGGTGTTTAACATCACACTGGTAGTCCACCATTGCTCTCATCCAGCTCACGCTCTGCTCACCACGTCGTCTCCACAGCAGCCTGTCCTGCTCTCTGTTGCCATGGTGCAGCAACACACTCAGTATACCTGTGCCAGATCCGTACATGTGGTAGTAGAATATCAGACACTGAAGGGACGATGAGCCCCGCAGGTCTGAGGTCAGCAACCGAGCTTTGTGACCCGGGCGCATGAGTGACGCCTCGATGTACATGAAGTAACCTACAGAAGGCACAAAGCCATAAAGAACACAACTTTCAACAAGGAACTTCATCCAAGTGCTCGATTCTTATTACAGCTGTAAAAATAAAAGCCACATAGAAGAGCACTCTGAGGTGTTTCTGGCACAAATACCACATTTAGTCAGCATTAAAATACAGATGCATTAAAAAGTTACATTTTGGTGTAGTAAGATAAAAGGGGCTGGAGAAGCTGATAAGGAGTCACTTGATCTGCGGTGGGGGTAGGGTTGAAGGCCCTGACATCTGTAGCTGAGGGAAGGACTTTGCACAAACTCAGGTCAGTTTTGAAGAACATCTACCACCCTCTACGACACCATAATCAGTGCCATACAGCTTTACAACTCTTCCCTGTGAGGACTCAACCAGACCTTGCTTGCCATGTATAACTATTATATTGTGCAGATAATCAACATAGCTCCACACAAAATGCAAAATGATACATTAACTGTTTTGTTTTTTTATCTCTTACTGTGCACAGTGGCAGAATCTGGTGATAGACTGGTTAAATGAAATGTCTGAATGGCTGAATTGTGTTTGGTTTGGTTTTCAAAAACTCTATGTATGCACAGCAGGCTGTCTTGAGTTGTTGTTGTACGTTACCATGTCAATTTAATGTAGTCTAAACTCAAAATCTCTAAGACAGTATTCAAGCACATGGCATTCAACAGAACAGAATGCTTAATAAACTACACCACACACAGGCTTTAGCCAATATGTATGGGTATGTCTTTACCTTGGAATAAATGAATAAATCAATGAATGAGGAAGTGACTCACCCATTCCAGTGGTGTGGTCTCCCCTTGGTCCTGTATAGGAGGTGGGGGTGTGTCCTCGGACTCGCAGCCAGCCGGACTCGTATCTTTTCTTTTCCTGTGTGTACCCACAGACACCACTTTCAAAGTCACACTGGCCAGGGAGGGAGCCTGTGGAGCAAAAGTGCAGCATGAATGGTAGTTAAAATTGATTGTTAAAATTGTATCAGCTACCTAAATTATTTTGTTTATGTAAAATTCCATAAACATAAAATCAGTCTTTATGCAGATGATTTGTCATTATACTCATACTCATAATACCCATACACCCATAATAACTAACCTGAACTAAAATAGGACCTATAACTCGAGGGGTTCTCCTGGCTTATTTTAGACATGCAGTGAGTAGTTATTTACCTGCTGTAATTTGACAGTCACCCAAGCTGACAGTGATGTCGTCAAGGGCTACGAGGCCACATTCCCAGAAGTTCTGACAGATGCTGACAAATACTACCTAGGAAACAGAGGAAAAGACTGAATACTGATATACATCCATTAATCTAGTTAGCATTCTGTTTCATTATCCACTTATTCAAACCTTGGAAAGCATTGGTTTCATGTAGGTGATATCCACTCGAGTCCAGATGGACCTGGATGCGTCAGTCAGGCTCCACACCTTCTCCTGGGCCACGTTATTTTCGTCAAAAATGTAAACGAACAAAGCATTGTCTGCTTTCCTAAACCCATGGAGCACGTAGTAGAACCTCAGACAGTATTTGTGGTTCCCGGGTAAAAAGGGGCTGTGAAGTCGACCCACATAACCAGGGCTAGAAGCGAAACGAGTGTATGTCAGGAGGAACCCGCCTAAGAAAGTTAAGACAAGGAACATAATAAAAAAGTGCAGCAATATTACCACAACTATGACGGCAAACAGTAAGGAAATGAGTCTGTCTGGCATGGGACAGCAATGAGAAAACATTTTGGTTTGTCATAGTAAAATGAAAGAAGAACTCCATCGGGGTGGGTGGTGCACTGTGACTGACCTGTTCCTGTGGTGTGGTCTCCTATCCTGTAAGCATTAGGCTTCACCGAAACTCTGCTCCACACTTTACTCTCTCCTGTCTCCTGGTAGTATAAACACATGCCATTCTCAAAATCACAGTTGGCTATAGCGGGGTCAACGGTCGGCTCTGCAACACAAAACACAGAAAAATATGAAGCGAGCTCATTAAAAGAGGTCTAGGATGTAAACAGTGTCATTTGACTGGAAATACTGGAAATGGCTGAAGTAAAAAAAAAAACTATAAAAATTATTTAATCTTTTATTATTTCCACGTTTGTGCTATTGTATATATTCTTCTTGTATTTCCACATTTATTTAGGCTTTTATTTATTTCTGTATATATTTGGCACATTTGTTAAGTATTTTATTTATTCCCATTTATAATTCTAGTTTATTCATTTTTTTAATTTATTCTTCTTTATATCTACGAATGTATTTATTTTTATTATTCATTATTTTTCCACATTTATTTATTATTCTTTTATCGATTTATTTTTCTTTTTTATGTCACACCTATGACTTCATACATATGATGATTTTCTAGTTGTTTTTTTTAAAGACAAAACTGAATAAAAACAAATGCACTGCTTGTGGTTGGCCTGCAATCTCGATCGCTCTTCTCACCTGTTTCAGTGTGACAGAATTCAGGAGAAAACGAGATGTCATCTATGGCCACGTTTCCCCCTCTGGCGCTGTTAAAAGCCACCTCGAACACCACCTGGTCGCACAGCCAACAACAGAAGGGTCATGAGTAATGCAATGAATCCTGAGAACATGCTCTGTGCATTGTTAAAGGCGCATAGAACATATGCTGATAGATGAGTCAGCTCTATAGAAGCCAGACATAGTCCCGTGCGGTTCATTCAGGAGCAGGGGTTAGTCGGTGTGAGTACTGCTTGATGGAAAAGCTCTGTGCAGCTTTTGGAGAAAGGAACTGACCCAGTTAGTTATGTTACACAAGCCTTTTTCCACCGTGACAGCAGCCGGTGGGAGGTGTTTTGAGAGGAAACCATGAAATCACAGAGAAGAATACACATTTTGAGTGGAAAGCCACAAAGGAGGGAGTGCATGGGAGCATATCTGTCTACTCAGCTGCGGCACAGAGCAAAAGCACAACAGAGAACAGATCTAGCGCGTCATTTTATTCTTTCATTATTTAAATCACTTACATGTCTTAAGATCCCTTCACAGACAACGTAACACACGTCTGTCCGTGTCAAACCAGAGAGAAACACAACTGTACTACCCACCAGAAGGACTAAATACCTGAGGTTCCCAACTGGCTGTTCAGATGAGAAGCAGGGACATCTTCAAGAAATTCAAGGAGGCCAGTTGCTTTGTTGTAAATACCTAGAGAGAGTCTGTTTACTTTCCTGATAGCTACATTGCAACATAACTCTGTAGACAAGCTTAATGTCTGGCCGCTTGCCACGCCACACACACTAGAGGGAATATCCAAAAATGACTGCCACTCTTCCTGGCTGGCTTTTAACAACTTTTAAGTTCTCTATTTTATCTGCACAGGTTTGTTTGCTCAATAATAATGGCAATACATTTATGTTCATAAGTTCACAGAACGTAACAGACAACATTCTACAAATCTTTTGTTTTTCCCATATTTACCCAGACTACACAGTTGCATATTCTGCAGGATCTGTGCTAAAGGAGAGCTGAGATCCTTTGTGGGATGAATTTTATGACACTGGTTGCATCAGCAACCTCCCACGCTGTAGTTTGTGGTGGAATCACAAAGTGGGAACAAGAAAAGTCCGGATGAGCTGATAAAGAAGGTGGCTGAGAGGAGGATGTTGGATTCAAACCCCCTGAACAACAACCCCCTATATGAGGCTATATTGGGACCTTACGTAGCTCCTTCAGACAGAGACAATTCAAGAAGGAGCACCAACGGCAATCCGTTTTAGCCCATGGATACCATATCTGCCTGCATTTTGAGTATATAATTTATCTATCATGTCATTTCTGCACATTATTTGTTTTCTTAAGAGCAACACTTTATGTGCCATCTGTGGCTTTCTGTGTGGAGTTTGCATGTTCTCCCTGTGTCTGCGTGGGTTCTCTCCAGGTTCTCCAGCTTCCTCCCACCATCCAAAGACATGCTTGTTCATTGTTGATTCTAAATTGGCTGGTTGTCTGTCTTTGTCTGTGTGTTATCTCTGTAATAGACTAGAGACCTAAGATAGTTGTCGGTCATTCTGGTTCTCAGTCTGATTTCCTTTTAAACAAAGTCAGTTATTGTCCCAATAAAAGATGAACCGCTGTGTGGTGTCTGTCTTTAATTCGCAGCACAACCATGTTTCTAGACAAGCTAACAGAGCTGAATGCCTTATTTCTAGGCACATTATTCCTTTGACTTCAGTGACACACTCTGTCAGGAAGACACCCTCTGAGAAAGGTTTCCTATGTCAGGCAATGAGTGAAGCACCTCAGAACTGGCTATAGTGACATTTCCCTATGTTTTGAGCTTGCAGACTAGCTGCCATTTGCTTAACTTGAGTGTAGGTGTTCTAGTGTCGTTCTATATTCTACTCTTTCATCACAGCAACAGTTTCATTGCATATTGAACAGACACACCTCCCCTTGTTTTCTGTGAAGAAAACTTTCTGCAGTACCCTGCAGTTGTGTTTCGATGGTTCTGCTTTTTTTGATCATCTGTAGCAAAAGTCTTGTTTTGTGGAGAAGCTGCATTGTTCAAGATGCTAGCACCACCTACTGTCAAAACTAAACACTACAACACAGTTGCAGTTAAAGGTCCATGTGTGGGCCATATTATGTTATATGTTTAGAATTTGCTGGGGGTTAATTAAAAATGGACCATAAGGCGCAGATGGTCTGCAGCCCGTAGTTTGGACACCCCTGCTTTAACATATTAGTCAGCACTTCAACTCTTGTCATGTCTTAGCTCATGTCTTGTTCTGTCTTGTTGTATCGTATCTTAACTTGCGTCTTGTCTTGTCTTGTCTTTTCTTAAGCAGAGTTTATACCTCTGTGGGACATAGACGCTGAAACCTACGCATGTAGCCTATCCCGGTGTGAGCCATTTATACTTGTACACTTGTAAAAACACCATCCAGACACTAGTTTGGGTCTTTTTTGCCAGTCGGGTTCATTTTTGTTTCTACTTCCTGCTTCACTTTCCACTTCCTGCTTCGATGTCAACAATGGCGACTGAAACGTCTGGTGTGGTTTCAGTCATACAAATGTCTGTACGTCCAAACCTCCTAAGTTAACCTCACCGATACTTTACTGATCCAAAACAATCAATTAAAAATTTTCAGAGCAAGAGAAGCGAAAGCAGAAACACGCTACTACAAAGTGGCCCAATCACAGCTCTTGCGCTCTGCTTCGCCATGACACATACTTTATTTCTGGGGAGATGCACTTTGCGAAGGCTCTGCATAGGTGTCTGCGCTGCTTTTTAGTAACAATCATCCTTCCTGGATCTGTGCGATTCACACGGTATTTTTGCCTCATCATTTTCTCTAGAAGGGACTTAGGATGAAGCAATTTTCCAAAGTAGACCACAGGTTTAAATTTCCCTGTGCTTTTCACTGATTTCAGTCAAATCATCATATTTGGTCATTTATTTATGCATTCTAGCTCCAACACTGACCTCCAGGGGGTGTGGAGCCTTGATGTCAACACTTGCCAGTCTCCAGCCAGCAGTCTTATACACCTCCGGCCTCCAGAGCTCCTCAAAGTGGCCCAACTGGTCTCTCGTGAAAACGGAGAATATGTTTCCCCTCTCTTGGTCTCGCCGGTAGTAGAAGGAAAGGCAACCGTCCATTGGCACTGTGGTCATGGGCGAGGTGAGTTTGGCAACCTCTTGGAAGTGCTTTGCGTACACAGAGTCCACGTACATGTAATGGCCTGGAGCAGAGGAAGACAGAGAAGAGCTAAAGGTACACAGTGATAATGGGTTGATGTGGTCACATTAGTAAAGGGTTATAGTTTTACACAGAGTATTTACTCATGGACAGATAGAACACCTCACATACAGGGATTCTGCCAAGACCATTTATTATACTGTCATTGTGAAGCATTTCAAAAAGGTTGGATGACCACAAACCACAGAGGCCGAACCTGCAGGGCTTCAGTTCAACCAAACAATGATTATAGACTATGAGTCCAAAATCAGCTATGGAGCCTTGCTCTTACTGCTTCATCTGTAGCTTACTTGTGAATGTTTTAAACTTTCTCAGTTCAATTCAGTTCAGTTTTACACAATTTTATTAATATACTGTCAGTAACAATACAAACTGTCTCAACGTGCTTTACAGAACCCTGAAAGCCCCAGTGTAAGCCTTAAGATGACAGTGGAGAGAAAAAACTCCCTTTTAACAGGAAGAAACCTTGAGCAGAACCCAGCTCATATGGAGAGACCCATCTGATTGAGGCCAGCTGGGCAGAGACAGAAAAAGAGGGAGAAAAGAGGATACCGGGAAGTCCCCCAGCAGCCTAGGCCTATAGCTGCATAATCAAGGGATGGTTCAAGATCAATATAAGCTTTATCAAAAAGGAAAGTCTTAAGCCAAACCTCAAAAACAATTTCAAAAACAGTAGACTATAAATTGTTAAAGATGGGGAATATTTTGTGACATAAAATGTTGTCATGCTTAATAATATTCCTTAACGATATGACTGGTACCTCCACAGTATGCGTCAAAGTTTTGGTCACTCCAACATATCCAAGATATTTTGTACATTTGTATTGTACATTAGTGTATTTTTCTACAGTAACAACATAAAAGAACACAAATGGAATTATGTAGCTGAGGAAAATGCGTGGACAAAGATAATTTATCAAAGCAATGTGTAGATGTGTGTCCATATACCTCTCTGGTGACCACTGGCGTGGTTTTCAAGCAGGTTAGACTCTCTGGCCACAATCCCCCCAACATACCAGTTAACGTTTGGGTTCCAGCTATTACTGTAGCCACACAGGTGATGCTCCTCAAAGTTACACTCTGGTATCCGGAACAACAAAGCACAACCGTAATATTAATAGTATTTTGTATGAACAAAAAACAGACACAGAGCAGAAGTGAAACACATCACTTGAATCACCTATGCAGTATCCCAGAACAATGTGAATTTCAAAGATGGCCACGTTGTTCCTGGAACCACGTTCTGGTCGGCCTTCGAATAAAATCTGTGGGAGGAAAAACATGACTTGGCGACAAACTCAGACAGACCACTAATACACGATATAATACAGAGTATATAGCATAACATCAACATCAACATCAAGCATTAACCCTTCCTTTCTTCAGTCTAAATGAACTTTTGCATAAACTCCCTCAAAACTCCCTCATTCCAGTGATATTGTATTCCCAAGAATGGAATAGACTTATGGACAACCAGAATCAAACAATTTTTCCAGCCAATGAAAACTAAAATGAAAACACAACTTTCTTTGTAATTACTTTATGTTCAGTGCAGCACCACTGATTGTTTGGATAGATTTTAAGCAAACACAACGAGAGGACACT
The DNA here is from genome assembly GCA_005024645.1 of Planiliza haematocheilus. Lineage (NCBI taxonomy): Eukaryota > Metazoa > Chordata > Actinopteri > Mugiliformes > Mugilidae > Planiliza > Planiliza haematocheilus. Next base: position 2,921,391 of record SRSE01001198.1, on the reverse strand, counting down.
CTTGACAACAGAAATATGGTTCCTGAAAGACACTAATAAAAATGTGCCTGAATGTGTCTAGCAATAATGTCTGAGGTTAAAGTCTTTGCAGCCATCCTTACCTGGTAGGGAATGGTGGTGTTTGGTAAGTCCACACTAGCAATGAGCCAGCTGTCAGAGGTTTCGTTGGCAGTCCAGAGCACGTAGTCAAAGTTATCATTGCTTGGTCTGATGTGGAGTTGTAGGGAACCCCTTCCAGTGATCTGGTACACCAGCCTCACACAGCTCCAGTCTTGCTGGTCCAGAACTGGACTGACAAGAACTGCCCGCTCCTGGTCATCTACCGAGGTGAAGTCCACTGTTATCAGATGCCCTGTTAACAAAATGTTAAGATGTATTATATTCAAGTACATTACAGATTAGATACAAACAGTAGACACAAGGAGAGCAGGGGAGCCTTCTCCTACAGACAGTTTAAGTGTGTTAACCAATGATCTTTTGAGCAAATTCAAATATTACAAAATGCCCAGAGATGAGTCTGTGTGTGTGGTAGGACTGTTAAGTACAATAGTAGTTCACAAATCCATGCATTACCCAGAGCCTTATAGAACCTTCATTACACTATGAACACAAATAAAACATACTCCATGTCACTGTCCCAGACCATCACCAAAAGACCGACTGACCAGCAGTTAAAACCAACTGACTGACCATTCAGATTGACATCTTGTGAATTGAATCAGGAAATCAGTAGCGATCGGTTAGCTGGCTGGCTGGAAGGATGGATGGATGGATGGAAATAAATAGGTAGGAAGGTAAGCTAAAGGCAGAACTAGACCTCATGGTGGCCCTAAGTGACAGTAGGAGCATACTGGGTAAATAATAATCATCTTACAACCACTTTCTTAAGATCCCCACAGAAACTAGTAACAAACCACTCCAGATGAACACATTATATTTTGCTTGTGCTGCTAGGGAACCAAAAAAACTATATAAGAATGAAGCAGATTTGTAAATGCTACTAAAAAAAAGAGGAAAAGAAGGATTAAGGAAGTTTAGAAGTTTAGACTTTGTAAGAGGAAATCATGAAACAGAGCTAGTGGCTATTTTTAAAATTGTGTAGTAACACCAACACCAGCAGCTAAATGAAACATAGTCTTTACACACTCCCACAGGCTGCTTCGCCAATCAAAGCTTCAAAAGAGGTGTAGTTCTTGTTGGTCGAGAACTACAGTTCCTGTGAGCTGATCTCCAAAATGCAACTCAATGTGGAAGTATTCGCTTCAAATACCGTGCAGACATGCAGCAAATCACACAATAATCCCAGCATCAATCAGCTACAGCTCTCTCTGGGGACTGGCCAAGCAAGCTCTTTCACTACAACGGTAAATCCAAACCTCTTGGTTTAAGACATGTTCACCATCCTTCCAAGATTTTTAAGATGTTTATTGATTTCAGGATCTTTACTGTCATGTGCCGGGTAAAAAGAGCAGTTTAGACCATACAATGCAACTCTCTCTTATTAACAACACTAAATAAATAAAAGAAATATAAAACCTACAAAGAATAATTTATAAAAACACAGGGTGCAAGAGAAGTCTGTTAAAACAAGTTACAAAAAGCTTAAAATCTGTGTTTAAAAAGTGCTCTGTGGCTAGTGCAGATAAGGTCAGTGGGAGTGATGGGGAGGTGAGGCAGTGTATGAGCTGTTAAGGAGTGTTTTGAGGATAGAAAATGTTTGTGAGTCTTGTTGTCCTTGATTTCACACTCCTGTTGCATCTCCCCGATAGCAAGAGCGTGAAGAGGTTGTATTGTGGGTAAATACTGTCTTAGTAGTGATGGTAAGGCTCCACCAGAAATGAACTGCACAGTTTTTAATCACACGTTGGAGAGCCTTCCTGGCCTGAGCAGTGCATTTCCAAACCACACTGTGAGCTGAGTGAGGTGGTGTTGACACTCTCAACTGTACTTCTGTAAAGTTTTCTGAGGATTTTAGCTGAAGAACAACAATAATGTATGTTTTATATGAGAACCTCATGAAATATTTGAAGACACACCATCTGGCAAATAAAGGTCAACACTTGATACTAGCTCCTCCAGCTACTACATTATTTCCAATACCACATCAAGTGCAATTAATAAAACAAAAAATAAAGTAACCAGTATGTAACCTCAAAAATTTTCTTCTAAACTATGCTCAGTAAGTAATACTGAACCGAGCAGTAGTATACAGTAGAGGTCCACTATAGATCACCACTCTGTCCCGCTCCCCACCTAAGATCAATCCATTTATTAAGTCAGCACTGAGAGCCATTCACATCTCCCACTACATTTGTGACTGAGGTCTTCTGACCAGCAAGCAGACTGGCTGTCTCCTCATCAGAACGGTCATAGATCATAGAGGTTTTTATTGTCATGTCAACCATATGTAGAAGGTGCAGTACACAGTGAGATGAGAGAACATTCCTCCAGGACAATGGAGCTACATGAACACATAGGACTAAGTACAATACAACTAAATGAGCATACGTAAAGTGCGTGTGTGCATGCTTATGCAGGCAATATAAAATAGTATAAACAGTGCAAATGGTGCAGACAACTGTGCCAACAGTGCAAGAACAAGAAACAGTGCAAAGACAAATAATACAACACAGACAGTACAAAAGACGACTAACAGAGCATGACTTATAGTGGTTGTAAACGTCTGACTGATTAGCAGCATAATGTGTGCAAAGGGCTGAGTACAGGCTGTGATATCTGTGAGTCAGTGTGTCTGTTTGTGTATGTTTAGTCCAAATTCAGCGCCTTCAAGAGTCTCATGGCTTGAGGGGAGAAATTGCTACACATTCTGGTTGTGTGGGCTCAAATGCTCTGGTACCTTTTTCCAGATGGAAGGAGGGAGAAGAGTTTGTGTGAGGGGTGTGTGGGGTCATCCACAATGGTCTGTGGATGCAGTGTGTGGTGCAAATGTTGGTGATGGAGGGTAGAGAGACTCCGATGATCTTCTCAGCTGTCCTCAGTATCCGCTGCAGGATCCTACGATCAGAGATGGTGCAGTTTCCGAAACAGACAGTGATGCAGCTGCTCAGGATGCTCTCTATGGTCCCTCTGGAAAAAGTGGTCACGATGGGAATTTGGTGCTCTCTACGTTCTGTACAGAGGATCTGTTGATGATCAGCAGACAGTGGTCGCTGTGGGCTCCCCTGAAGTCAGCAGCTATCTCATTGGTTTTGTCAATGTTCAGAGACAGGATCTTGGCTCTACACCAGGAAGTATTAAGTTACACCTCCTCCTTGTATGCTGACTCATTATTCCTGCGGAGGAGACCCAGCATCAACTCGATGATGTGATTTAAGCTCGTGAGTAAGCAGGGTGAACAGCAAAGGACTGAGCACACAGCCCTGAGGGGCCCCACTGTTCAGTGTGGTGGAGACGCTGGTGCCGATCTGAACTGACTGAGGTCTCCCAGTCAAGAAGCCCAGGATCCAGTTGCAGAGGAAGATGCTCACACCCAGCAGGCTCAGCTTTACAACAAGGTGTTGTGTTGACTGCTTACATCATTTGTATGTATGAGTCCTTCTTGTCCAGGTGGGTGAGGCCCAAAGTTGGTAGGAGCCCAATTTAACTGACAAAGTGAAATAAAAAACTGTAAGGAACGTTCTGATTGTTGCCCCTGACAATATGCTGCCCATACCTATATCTGCCTCTGGTGGGGAGTTGGGGTATAAATAAGAACATCTGTGGGTGTTGCTCATCAGAACCTTGTATGACTAGGCTCTGTTAATGACCACATACTCATCTGTAGTTGCAGGAACTGTTCTGATCCTGTTTCCCTTCCCTATGGTATTCTAACAGAGACTCTCAGTCTCAGACCACCTCCTCTGTTCAGAGAGGGGTTTTCCAATTTGACATACAGTAGATGGCTTCTTTTATCCTCTTTCAAACCATCTGTCTTCTCTGGCTAAAATGTTGTGCTCTCTGTCCTTCAGGGATAGCAAGACTGCCGAATCCAGGCCTGAAGAGCTGACTCTCCTGTGCTGAGCCATCCGTTTGTGAAGGGGTTGTTCTGTTTCCCCAGTGTACAAGTCCGTACATTCCTCAGTGCATTGAACTGCACAATCTACATTGCTCTGTTTTTGTCTGGGTGTTTTGTCTTTGGGGTGAACAAGTTTCTGCCTCAGTGAGTGGAGCCTGTGGCCATTAATGGTTCATTAGCGTACCATTCATCAGGGAAGGAAAACAGGATCATAACTTTTTCCTCCAAACACAGGTAACTGGTTGTTATCCTAGTTATGCAAGTTTCTGAAGATTAACACCCACAGATATTCCTATTTAAACCCAAACTCCCCACCTCTTCTTTCAGAACTTTAGCTACTTGGATTAAAAGTCTTCAAGAAACCTTACAAGTCCGGCTGCCGTTGTTTCAGCTTGTTTTTTGACCTGGATGACTGCAGAACATTGCATAATGTCAACAGAAAGACCAAAATGAGGATAAAAACATTGCTGAGAGCGGGAGAGTATGTAACCTGCCTCGCGAGCGCCACACACACCACCACGTGGCAGCACACAAGGAACATCGCTGCCTGGAAAAAAAAAACCACCACACTTCCACTGCCTCCACAGATCCCAGTCAACTTCAACACATTGCTTGTCCACTTTGAGGACGGCTCCAACAGAGGACCAGCAATAACTCCAACCACACCAGAGAAACCAGACAGCTCCTTCTTTAATCCCATTACATTTGTATCATGTCTGGGAAGACACTGAGCCATCCAGTTCATGGTATACAAGGCAAATAGACTTGTTTTCTCAAAAGGTCACTGAAGTCATGGTCACCCAAAAAAACTGTGTCAAGTGTGTACATGCATGAGCAGTAGACTTGGTTATTGTAAAATTTTGGAGGATGGATACACAGTGGTATATATTTTTAAGGTCTATGAATAACGATTTTGAGATTTGAGCTTGTCATGCACTTTTATTTTCTACGACACAGCAAAAACCTCTCTATTGCATGAGTCACTGTCTGTTCAAATAAAACTTTTGTCCCCAGGGACTGGGTTGTGTTCTTTGTAAAAAAAAAAAAAAAAAAAAAAAAAGTGTTCACTGCTTGTTCTTTTGTTAACAGTACAGTAAATAAAGGAGAGGAGGATTCATGGAGTTTATTTTACAGGCAAATATTTCACTTTACTTAAAGCTCTCAACTGGCTTGATGTAAGAAACTGAGTGGGAAAAGCTCTTTAAAAGTCCAAATTAAGAGCATTGGAGAGTGTGGGACAGCAGTGAAGCCCTCACAGTTTGTCTTTATGCACAGCACAGACTGTAGTCTTTGTCTCTGATGTCTCCTTTGAGTGGAAATAATCACCTACGACATCCATCCCGGTTTTAACTGCTGCCTCCCTTGCATTCTTTTTTTGGTGCAGCTAAAACCCACACTGCCATGGAAACCAAACAGAAAACACAGCCGTGGTCCCGTCTTCTTTTTTACGAGGCTCATTTTCTTGAACGGTGGGCGTGAGCCTATCGCCATCTCCAAGGCAGCGGACGGTGGCTCGTTCCGTCTTAGTTAGTTGGCTTGGTTAGCGGTTGAGTGAACACAACGCCTGGGTCTCTGCCGAAGCTCCTGTCTGCGGTAGAGCTCTATTTTCAGTGTCCCAGGGAATGTGCAGAGTACAAGCTCAAGAGAGTGATGGCACACACAATTTACAGTACCACCACTTATCTTAGTAGAGGCAACATAAACTGTGCTGACAGATGATCATAAACAGAAGGAACTGCTTTGAGATGCTCTCTGGCTTGATGCACAAAGCAGAGCACAAAAAGTCATACTTCCTAGGAAAAAAAGTGAAATAGGCAAAATATGAAATATGAAAAAATATAATACTGTGGTTAGAAAATGTTACATTTACTAATCCACCAAAACATTATGTCCATCTGCCTTCTATTGTCTAGGTCCCCTTTTTCTGTCAAAACAGCCCTGATCCATCAAGGCGTGGACTCCATAGACCTCTGAAGTGTACTACGGTATCTGACACCAAGATGTTAGCAGCAGATCCTTTAAGTCAAGTTGAGAGGTGGAGCCTGTGTGGATTGGATTTGTTTGTCCAGAACATCCCACAGATGCTTGCTAAATACAGAATGCATAAAAACAGACCTTTAACAGATGAGAGCTATTAAATGTTTAAGCTCTAAAAAAGTAGACAATAAAGCTCCAGTAGCTGACGTCACCCTGCACTGACATCCGCCAAAATGGCAGGAAAGCGTGCTTTTCAAATTACTATACGGTTGACAACTGCAAGCAACTAACTAAGTTATCCTTGTAACAGTTACATCCAAAAATGACAGCTGTTGTGCCCCAGGATGCCAGAATTTGTGGGACAAGCAAAGGGGATTCCCAAAGATCCAGTAAGACGGCAGATGTGGATTACTACAATGAAATGGCTAAGAGGCAGGCACGAGAAAACGGATTTGTCTTGTGTAGCGGTCACTTTATAAGACAGAATCCAGCATTTTCCAAGTGTAATGTCTTGTTTAATTAGCATGCTTTTAACAAGATGTCCAACAGATGCTGTTCATAAAAGCAAGTTAGGCTAATGTTTATAATGTGGATTACAAAGGGGTGTTGCCCATTCATCACTAAAACAACTCACAATGAGAAAGAATTTTTTCAATCTGTCATTTTATTTTTGCCTTGTACCAATTTCTATCTATTTAAAGTACTCAGTAAACTCTGACTGCCTGGAATCAACACTGGTGCCATTCACTTTTCCTCAGAGTTTTCCTGCCAATATGGCGGCGTCAACAAAAAAAAGTTATGTGACACCAGGAGCTCTTTGGCTTCCCCCAGTGACATCATGAGTGCGATAACAGTTCAGCTACAGCACCTTTCCCTTTCTAACAACTCAGAATAAGTTAGAATAAACAGTCATTGAGAGTTTACATTCCCTTAATAGCTTACATTAGACCTTGCCAAAATGCAAATGTGACAACTGCACACACTGAGCAGAAGAACATGAAGCACAAGAAAAGGGTTTCTGTTGCTTATAAACACAAGGAGTGAATTTTACAGAGATCTGCTCACCCTCAATACAAGCAGCAAAAGCAACGTGATGACAGATCACCAGGTATGATGGCTCAGTGAGAGAGCAGGAGGAGAAAGTTGGCCATCAGTCTCCATTCATCACTTATAATTAGTGGTCGTTGCAGATGTCTTTTTTTAAACACATGGTCAGTCACCTTATGAAAATGCAAGTGGTCAAGTTGGCAAGTGAAAAACCAGTACAGAGTGGCTGCTAACGTCATGTGCATAAAATGATCCTCAGGATAATAACACAGTTAAGACTTACACAGACCACACCGTGGGGGACATGATCCAAAGTAAAAGACAGAAAAGAAACACAAAAGAATTTGATTCATCTTGGCTGTGAATGTGGAAACATTGCTGTGTCTTATTATTATGGCATGACTCTCCCAGAGTGTTTAAATGGGATCCTGTCCCTAGGCTCATCCTGGTTTGGATTACACTGAAGATATTATACTTATATTAAACTATTGGAAGTGTAAACAATAGTCTGGAAGAAGAAAGTCAACGTGAAATTCAATCTGTGCTCACTAAACTGCTGACTTTAAAAGGTTGCATGGGTTAAATGGAGTTGATTCAATATTACTACTGTTGTAAGCTATTTCTTGGTATGATTTTAACTGAAACTCAATGCATTTTAGTGGTGGAGTTAATGCAGAGATGGATCTTGAAAAGGGAATTCCCATTAACAAAAAAAAAAATAATACCAATAACAACGACAAAGAACATGAACCGTGTGTCTTGGTGCCTGTGTCAGGCAACTGGGACCAATGAGAAGTCACATTCACCGTTTAGTCCTGTTAAGGGTCGAGGGGTCTGCTGGAGCCTATCCCAGCTGTCATTGGGCGAGAGGCCGGGGTACACCCTGGACAGGTCTCCAGTCTATCACAGGGCTAACACAGAGAGAGACAACCATTTACACTCACACCTACAGCCAATTTAGAATCACCAGTTAACCTAATGAGCATGTCTTTGGATGGTGGGAGAAAGCTGGAGAACCTGGAGAGAACCCACACAGACACAGGGAGAACATGCAAACTCCACACAGAAAGGCCAGCTGGCCCATGGATTCGAACCGGTGACCTTCTTGCTGTGAGGCATCAGTGCTAACCACCTCCCAATGAAAAGTCAATAAAAAAATTACAAACTAGTTTAAACGTGTTGTAGTGATGTGTAAATGTCAGGCTAATCACATACACAACAAATGCTCTGTGTTCTGATGTCTTAACCTTAACGAGTTGTCTGTATCCTTGACAAGTCTGGTGTTCCATTGGTCCATCTTCACCAGCGTTGCCATCAACATTCCTAACAGCCATTCTGCTTTGCATTTCCTTCATTAAGTAACCTGGCTGTTAGCTTGCTAACTGTTAGCCTTTGTCACTTCTGGACGTCCACACATTTTGAGTACAAGACTTCCATTGTAACCACAAGCTAATGTGTTCCATTTGACGGCATCTATGGGGCCATTTCTTCTGCTGGCAATCTTCCTGAATTCTTCCTGTCAAGAAGTGCCCAGTCATCTTAATTTTACAATTATGAACATAAATTTGAATTCATTCATTCATTCATTCATCTTCTGTAACTGCTTGTCCTGTGAAGGGTCATGTGGTGCTGGCACCTATCCCAGCTGTCATGAATTTGAATTAACCTAGTAGTCAAAGTTTGAAATGCTTTATGAAAGGAAAGATATGATTGTCCTGGGTTTTCAGTGGACTTTCTGAATTCATTGCAGTGAGTTAGAATTTGAATTGCAACTAGACTCTGAATCTTCACTGTGTAACTATTATATATTTTATATAGAATTTACATGTCACATAACTTATAGAGGATATAGAGATATTTTGCAGTTTGTATATCTCACATATTTCATAAATAATCTGTATACCTTACCATATTCTCCTTATACTTACATTCTGTATATAAGATGGTAAATGGTAAATGGTAAATGGCCTTGCTTTTATATAGCGCTTTTCTACGCTATGATGCAGTTGATGCAGATGAACTGCATATGTATATACAGGATATTTATATATACAAACACAATATGTTTACTTTTATACTAATATATTGTGTATTCATATATTCTATTTGTCCTATATTTTTATATCTTTATTTACTGTATACATTGTATATACATTTTATATTTATCTCATTTTTTCCTATCCTTGTATAATGAATATATACATTCTTGTATTTATATATAGTGTACCAACAGTGTATCCTTCTCCTTACATATATTTTTATTCAAGGCGTGTTGTGTGATTCCTCCATGAAAACTAACCCTTGGCAAAACACGGGGAACAGTTCTGACCCATTGCCCTAGCCATCACAATCCTCCCACTTGTGCATTTGGGGCTGTTTGTGCTCACTGGTTACAGGCCATTAAAGGTTATAAATCACTGTAAACTCTTTAATCTGGCTCAGCAGCTGCTCTGGTCGCATGTCTTCATTGCTCCTTTTCAGTAGTTCAATATTTGACTCAGGGGTGAATAGTAAACGCATCTAGATCAGGTGGCTTACAGCCCATCATATCATATTTATGGCACATTGAATAGCAGTTTTACCTTCTTCATTCATGCTCCATCTTCCATAGTTTGGGTCTGATGTGTAGCCACAGGAGCCCAGCTCAAAGTTGCAGGACCCGGGTAACAGCAACTGCTGAGCATGGACAAGTCTGCAGAGCAGCAGCAGCACTGCAGGAAGAACAGAAGCATCCATGTGCAAGTTATCCATGCGCTCACACCCATTTATTTGGTTATTGTGGTCGATTAAACGATGAGCAACTAACAAAACCGGAGTTCGAGTTCACTTGGGGTTGAAAGATGCCGGTGAAATGTTCTTCGTAATAAAGTGACTTATATTTACCGCTGAGGGGGAGTAAGAATGTTTCCATCGTATCCGCAGCCACTTTGGGAAAGTTTCTCCTAAGTTCCCTCAAAGTTTCCCGTTAAATTCCTCAGAAAGCCAGAGCGCAAGCAGCTCGTCGAAGCTCGTCGGCTGGTTGTCTTTCACATGTTGTAGCGATGTCAGCAGGAGAGATGAAGTGTTTATTCTGCGCTAATGGATGGATGTGCCGGAGGAGGTGGGTAGAGAAGAAGCGGACAGCTCGCCTCTCCGTCTCCCTCTGCTGCTGTCACCGCGCTGTTGTGTCCAGGGCCGGAGCCAAACTGTCCCGGGGTTATTTGTTCCCCCTCGCCCAGGGACGGATTGGCAATCTGGCATACCGGGCATTTGCCCGGTGGGCCGACGTGCTATTTGGGCCGATAAATCCTGATTTATTTTTATTTTTATTTATTTTTTTTTTAATATTGGTCTGACCGGCCCATAACGAGCAGATCACGCAGCCCAAACACACTGTTGAACAACCACTCTGTTCGCTTTGGACCCGCCTACAGGCACAAAAAAAGGCTGTGCAAGACTGTTTCCTTACCACCGGCCCTTACACGCTGACTGACAGGGGACCGGCCCAATCACATCATGAAACACCTCCCCCCTTTGGCTCGGTGCACCGGTGCAGTCTGTTGATGGGTAAAACGCTAACAGATAGCTGGAGATGGAGAGAAAACGCAAAGGTGGCGCAGAAAAACTCTGCGACAAAAAGAAGCTTGCTCTTCGGGCAGATGCTGCGAAGTGTGGTAAAATCACAGACATGTTTGCCACAGCAGGGCCTCCATCAGCTCCCAGCGCTGATGACGGTGGTGCCGGTGGCAGTGGCACTCAACATGTTGTTGAACCTGCGGTAAGCTGGACTACTGTCAGAACATGTATGAAATGCAACGAGTAGGATAAAGCCACCCAACCCCTTGATAATTATGATAAAATGTCAATCAAATAATTCTGTCTATCACCCTATGGCCAAGTTGGTTAGTTTAATGCAGGTGAAATGAGCATTAGCGTTATTTTGACTGTAAGACATTGTAGGTTACACTGGCTGGATGAGAAAATAAGCCTAGCTCAGTAGCCTACTTTTATGTCTTTATTCTAAATGAAATAGTCTTTAATGTGAGAAAACTTGTTCACCATTCACCAACAATAACAATAAGTCTAATTTCTTATTAGACTATTATTGTCTGTGGGGTGAGTACTAGGCTGGCCTATTGGCTAAGTTGCTTTTTTTGTCCTGCAGATATAGCAGTTCTTTATGTAGCCTAGGTGGTAGGGACAATGTAGGCTACATAACTGATAGAAAATCTTACTTTTAAAAATGATATCATTTTGTCTATGTTATGTGAATGCAGCTGCAGGTATCTGTTCATTCCAGTAATTCTAGCCTAGGCATATTTGAAGCCACCACCACTCACCAAAAATGTGAGTGAATAGTGAAGAGTTAGCACGCTCAATTTCTTTGTTCAACTAGTAGTCCTCGGGTAAGCTCCTATTTAGGCCTGGAAAAAAATGGGCTGTTTTATGTAGCTAGGTGGCTAAAGACAATGTAAGTTAGTCTACAAATAAAGAAAATAGCACTTTTTAAAATGACATAATTTTGTTCATTGCTAGTGTTATGTCAATGCATAACACTTTTCTTGCTTTCTCTTTTCTTCCTCCCTGAAACACATAGGCACACCCAATAGGATGAATGCTGCCTTCAGATTTATTACTGTGATTGAGTGGTGCAGTGTATTTTTATAGTGTTAATAAATGACAAGTTTGGAAGTATTTAATGTGTCCACTCTCACTGATTCCTGTTAAGTCATTGCATGGCTCAAGGTTTGTTGTTGCTCGCCCACCACCATCACGTACACCTGAAATAGGTATCCAAAAAAGCAACTCTACGAAAGCCAAAAGAGCTCAGAGCACTACAACTTAAAATGAATTGTCTTAAAACGATTTTTCAAATACTCACAACACAACCAAATTCACAGTTTAGTTGTGTCCTGGCTTGTTTCCAGACTCAAACGACTACGTCATTGTTACCCTTCTGTCCATCACCAGATAAAGCCCCGCCCCAAACAATTTGATTGTTCTGGCAGATGTTTTCCAGAGCATAATCATTTCCTAAGGAGTGCCTCTAGACCTCAGTGCTCCAGACCAACTTTCTACCACAAAAAACTGTGGGCATGGAAGATGGTCTGACTTGCAGACTAGCAACACAAAACAAATACTCGTCTTCAAATATAGAAATGGGCTGTGTGTTTCCTGATGACCCCCAAAAATGATGAAATGGGTCAGGATAAATGTTTAAATAGTTCAAACATTGAGAAACTGTAAATGATTGTGTTTGTCTTCATATTATTTAATCTGGTAGGTTATAATTAGAGTAAAATCAGCTTAATATGAATACATGCATCTTATTTCTCACATCTTTGTCAAGTTGTAAAGGTCAAAAAATCCAAAAGTCATAAAACCTTGCAGTGTGGAAGCCAGACAAACTTCTCCCACCTGCAATTTTTTTGTTGTTGTGGAACTCAAAGTCTCTCCAACGGAGAGTAATACTAACCATGTCATCTGAGAGCAGTGGAAGTGACTTTGTTGTAGGCATGTGCTGATCGGGAAATTAGTATCAGGGCTAGTCCAGGCATTTTTAAAATGACTGGATCGGATCAGTTTCGGGCTTCAGTCAAGCCCGACCATTTTAAGTTATTTATTTTAAGTTTGCCATAAACCGAAACCACTTGCCTGTAGCGTCAAAAGAAGAAGAAGACTACCAATCATGGGGTCCACTCGGGCCAATGCTGCACCCAACCAATAACAACAAACACTGAATGCTGCGTTTAAAAGAAGAGAAAGGTTCCCTGGAGACAACGTCAAAGAGAAATAAATTCCAGAGAGGGTTAGGGAGTTTACGGTATTGGATGACCAGAACATGATCACAACACAGATTTACTGGAGCCAAGGTACGAGCTACCTTCTCCACACTACATTAACTTTGACAGCTCTGTTTATTGGACTGAATCCAGTCACATTTAGGCGAAAACAAGGAAGAGAAGAAAAGACTTTAGGAATCTCCAGGGAAGGAAATGTTGGTTATTTAATGTTGGGACTTGGATGGGCTGATACTCCTTATCAAATAATCTGTACTGATCGGGGGGCACAAAAACTTGATTGGGACATCCCTAATTTGTTTACCATTGCATACCATTTGCTGTTGGCACTCTGTTTTTAAGAGCCAAGGAATTCATGGCACTGTCGTTCCTTGAGTTCACTCTGTTCCATTCTCTTAAAATGGAAGATTTTTTGTTACTTTCAGCAAGCTAGTAAACAAGACACCATTTTGAACTGACGTCTCAAAGTTGGTAGGTGTACTTTGGTTGCTGAGTAAGGTGAAGCATGTCTGAAACATGTTCATCAAACACTAGTTTGCTAATGGATTAAAGGAATGTTGAGCCAGCTGCAAGTCCAGTTACTTTTGGACTGAGAGCTGTTCGAGTATGACCACATTTTGGATCAGGTCCGTTCTGGCTATGAAATTAGAAAAAGATGAGATTTGGAACAGTTTTAGGGACCTGTAAGAAAATCTAATCCTCTTTCCAGGTCAGTGGTCAGTTTTAGGAAATGTGGAGGGCACATCAACTTTAAAACAAGCAAATCAAATATTTTGGTTTATTGAACATGTTCTGAAACTATAACACACCAGTCTGACTTTATCTATCTATGACTATATTTAAAAAGTTGTAAAAGGTAGTTTAAACAACAAACAAGAAAAAAATACGTGGCAAAAGTAGTAAACAACAATAAAACTATCAGAGAGACAAACTAAAACAAGAAACCATAAGAGAATAAGAATATTCTGAAAAAACATCAAAACAACACAATAAAAGTCATAATTAGTCAGGCTAATTGATAAATGGATAAAGAGGTCAAAACGTCATAATGGAGAAATTAGATATACAGACCAAAACAGTTCTTCATACCAGGTTGTAAATGTGTTTAAATAAAAGTACAACTGTCATTATTGGAGAAACAAACATTTTTTTGCACTTCTTTTTTTTTTTTGGACTGTAAACATGTTTAAAATTAAGTTAGACAGTTTAACAAAGAAGTCTATGGGGACGGACTGACTGACTAACTTTTGGAGCCTCATGTGGTAATTAGAACTGCACTTTTTATTTATGCAGAAGTTTCTGCTTGGACACCATGGACATGTTTGGCACAAGAGGTCCCTAGCTTAGCTAACACTCCTTTAACTCTATTCTCCATCTTTATCACTGAGCTGAGAACTGAAGTTGTTGCTTCAGTATTTATCTGCAGGTTTTGGTGTAAAGCAGCTGTTGTCTATATACCCTGCATCACAGATCATATGAGAGCAGTCACTTTGTCTGCTCACTTTTTCTACTTCTGTTTTCTCCACAATTGGCGAGTTCACCAAATACTCTGATTCGCAAGTCATCTGATGACCACAGCGACTGTCAGCCAGAAGTTCATCAAGGTGACGTTTCACAATGGCGTCAATCTCATGTGAGCTAATCTCATTTTCTCCCTTGTCCTGAGGAAACCAGCAGTTAGCTTCATGCATCTGGACCGGCTGGTACTCTGAGCTTTGAGTATCATCACAAACACAGTCTGTGTCCAGTTTGAGCATTGACAGTTTGACAGTGACACGGCCCGGGGACAGCAGAGACGAGTCTTCATGGAGGCCCTCTTCAAACGACAGCCGGCTGTCTGGACTCACCACGATGAGACTTTTCTCTCCGAGTACGTCAGTCACCTGGAAGTCTTTGATATCCAGGATGCGTTTCTCAGTGCTCTTCTATAGAGGGAAACGAATGATGGGATTTTCTGTTACTCCCACTGAGTTTCAACTGAAACACTGAAAAGTCTCCCAACTCTCAATAAGTAAACAAAATGGAAAAAGACACGAAACAACACTGAGCAGTCTCTGTTGTGATTTTGCATCTTTTAGTATGTGTGTTGAGTCTGTTTGTTGTCATTGTGTGTATTATTCTGGCCAATCACTTTGTGGCTGTTTTTATATTATTTTGATAGTCTGTTCCATCTATGTATGCTAATTTTCTTTTCTTATTATTGTTGGCTTGCATCAGTTCTGGGTGGTTTAACATATACACTGTCTGTCCCAAAAAAGTCACCACCTGGATTTAAATAAGTAAATAGGTATGAGCCTCCTATTAGACAATTACTGCATGGGTGACTATCTTTCAGCTGGCATCAAGTTATTTAACCCCATCTGATGCGATGAGTAGCTTCTCAAGACTTTTACTTTGTGAGGAGATTAGTTGTAAAAGCTGGAATAAAACCTGATTACCTGTAGGTTTGTGTTCATTAGCCACTGGCCAGTCGTGCTTCCTCGAGGGCTAGAGATGTGCGGGACGAAGTATGACTTGTACCTGCACAGGAAATTAACATTTATACAGGACTTTAAAAAATGTTTTTACTTGAATTTTCACTTAATTTTCTGACTTCTTAATATAAGTTTGAATAATCACACTAACTGAAAGATCTAAACTGATTTGCCTTTTTCTTGTGCCACAAATCTCCCAAAATCTCAACTCTAGTTTCTACTATTGGTCCTGTTCTTGTTGCTGAACTCTGTGTCAAAATCTGGTCACAAGTAATTAACACACAGAAGGCTTGGGGAAATTTGTATTATTTTATACAAACGATTATAAAGACCTGCTGAAAAAGTCTTGCTACCAGATACCACAGCACACCTTCAGAGGTCAGCAGGAGTCCATGCTTCCACCTGTCAGGGCTTTTTTGCTGTTTGACGCTATATTAAGCATCAGTGTCTATGCATTTTGACCCACCTGTCCAGTGGTTTCCTCTGCAAACTGACTGAATCTTAAATAGGGTTGCAAAATTCCGGGAACTTTCAAAGTTGGAAACTTTCCATGGGAATTAACGGGAATATATGGGAATTAACGGGAATATATGGGAATACACAGGAATAAACAAGTTTACAAAGTAGAAGGCTGGCCCTTAACGGGGAACTTAAATATAGTTGGGGGGAATATATTGTAGCATAGTCTTGGCTAAAACAACCAGATTTAATGCAAGTTCACTCCTCAATCACATGCACACAGCACACTGCTTACTGCAGGGCTATTGAGGCCACGGCCCCTACATGCACAGTGCATTCCTCCATCACATGCACAGGTGATTTCTTGAAGCCTGGAGGCCACACTTTTGAGCTCAAAGCACAAGACTATTGAAGCCACACATTTGAGCCCGCGGACTATGTAAAATCAAGTAAGTTTTGATAATATCATGGGGTAAATATATTTGATCTATAAAGTTATTAATGTTTAACTTGTAAATATTAAATAAAAATGTATTAATACAGTAGCTAACTAGCTGGTAAGTTAGGTGCTAAATGAAAGCTATTTTTCATTTCATTGACCATTTAAGAGGCCAGCTAATTATGGTGGTAGCTACCTCAAAGTTGATGCTGTTTCTTCTGACTCCATGACAAAAAATATTTACATGTTTGGATATGATACAGTTTGTTTAAATTACCCCCAATTTCTAGTTAATTCCCATAAATTCCCAATCATTCCAATGTTTCTAATTTTGAATATTTCCAAAATCCCTTGGAAAGTTTCTGGAAATTTACCGGACATTTTCAACCCCTTTGCAACCCTAATCTTAAACAACATACAATTATTTGTGTAAGAACAGTTATTAGATTTTTGTGCACTCACACAGTCCTGGACAGGACTGAGATCATCAACACAGTCACAGTGAGCAGCAGCAGAGGAGTCACTGTAGTCACAGCTGGAAGTTCATCTGGAAAGAAAACATCAATTCTTTAAACCATTTTTAGTTTCAAAACTAGAATGGATGGATGAAGATGGAAACACTGACTTCTCTATATTCTGACTTTCTTTGATCTTTTTTACTTATGAATGTTTAGTGTCTCTTTGTCTCTTTTTAATTCATTTACTTTCCAATTTTGAGTATCTTTGAGTTCATTGGGAATCTCTTGGTTTATTTGCTATTTACTACAGTATAGAATGAGTCTGTTTTGGATTTGTGCAGATAGGTTGCTAGGTTGTCTTTGGAGTGGTTAATCTCTTAAACCCTAGGGTGGCAAATAGAAATACTCAAAATAAATCAGGAATGGTCCCAAAACTATTAGCTCTGTATGCAGAACCATGGTCTCTATGGATAACAGTCACTGTGGCTGTTACTACATCTGATTAATTTGAAAATGAATCGATATTTAGTAAAGCAGAAATTTACTTTTGTTTTTCCTTTCAAATGTCTCAGTGCCCAGAGAACACTGGTAGAGCATTTGTTATCTGTAGTACCACCATCAGCCACTAGACAGAGGCAAACGATCAAGTATGAGTCTGTCAGGTAAGTCACCATGTGGTGCATAAATAATAGAGAATAGAGTGGAAAGGTTCAAAAGGCAATAAAACACTGTCAACTGTCAGCTGTTTTTGGTTTTGATGAACTATTGAGACATGAGAAGACATTCTGACTTGATGTCTGAAATACAAATGTCTTCTCTGAAGAAAGAGAAGCAGACATAGCAGAGTAGATTGTGTGACTGATTGCGATCCAATTTGACTGTCCATCGTACTTACAGGACTCTTTCAATTTTAATTTTTAACTGATATATTCAAATTCAAACACTAACACACACAAAAAACACTTGGACATTTGGTTATTTAAAGTTTTTGCTCTTTTAGGAAAGAAATACTACACACCCTGCTGTATGACCTACTTACTTGTGAGGGTTTCGGAAAAAATAACACAAAGCAAGAAACCACAAAAGTCTGAGAAACTTTTTCCTGCAGTAGGACCGTCAACAACAAGTGAAACCCACCAGACTCAGTCCTCACAGGAACTGTGGCTATGGAGGCATTATCAGCCAACAGGAGAACAGAATACTCTGTGTTGGGTGTCAGGTTGAAGAAGGTGTGCTGCCTTTGGTGCGGCCACAGAAACACAGTTGGACCATCTGAATTAACGGACAAACATTAGAGGAAACATCAGTTTTAAAATAAACAACATGCACAAGAAGAAGATTCAAGAGCAGAGTATCCTCGTAAAGTTACATTTTTAAGAGGAATTTCAAAATAAAAGCAAAACACGTTTTGAAAAAGTACTACTAATGTGTTTGAATAAACGTACGTCCTGTGTCTGAGTTTGTCCTCAGCTTGGCTTGGTATCCGTTCACTTTGACTGGTCTGGACTTGTTGAGCCACACACACTCCACCATCACTGCTGTTTTGGTCACACTGATAATCTTCAGTTCGGTAGCCTCCATCAGAGCTGCAAGAACACACCAACAACATGTCCTACTTTTTTTGTTCTCATGGTTTTCTTCCATCCATCTTTTTTCCTTTGTTCTTTTGTCTCCTTCCTACCACCCTGTCTCATTCCTTCTTTTGTGTCTCCTTTGTTCTGTCCTCCTTTTATTTATTTATTCCCTTCCATCCCATCACTTCTTTCCTTCCCTCCCTCCTCCTTTGTTTTGTTGTATCTGTTCTTACTGTCTCCTTCCTTTCTACTTTCTCATCTGCTCTCCCCTTCCCTCTTCCTTATTTCCTTTCACCCTTTCTCATTACCTCTCTCTCTCTCTCACCCTTTCCTTTCTTTTCCCTTCTATCCTGTCTTCCTCCCCCTTGCACTTCCTTCCTTTCTTTCTAGATGTCTCTCTCATAAGCATGGCGTGTTAATCTCTTAATCTAAGTTTTACCTCCGTGCTGCAGACTGGCAGACAGAGACAGAGAACGTCCACATTGCTGCTTGGAGACGGGGAACACGCTGATCAGGAAGGACTCATCAGGATCAACACCTGGGAATAAAAGACATTAAAGCACAATGAGTGTGAATTTTTGAAAAGAAAATATAACGATCAAAAATGAATCATCACTTATATGGAAGGACACGATGACTGCCGTGCGTGTTTTTCCCCTCATGTCTGATCATAATCTTGCACCATCTACAACGTCAAGTGGTTCATCAGCTACTACTTATCAGATCTAATGATGTTGCTGCATCTGCATCACGGTTAAAAAAAAAAAAAAAAAACTGAGTAGAGAAATAAGATCCTGTCCTCTGAGCAACGAGGCTTTTACTCTTAAATGACTGCAGGACAAAAACAAACTAAAGGTTGTTGATAGTTCAACGTACAATTTTTTTGGTTTAATATTATTCAGCACCTTGTACTTGTATGACAGCGGTGACGCTCCCGCTGACTTCAACCCAGCGCCTGAAGGACGGGTTTGTCTCAGAGTGCAGCTGAATGACAAAGTTGCTGCCGGGCAGAGCAGAGGGCGAGGTGACGAGGGGTGCCTCCCACTGGACTAGAAGTGCTTTTTCATCTGGATGGAAACGGGAAACCCACACGCCTCTGACGCGGGGCAGAGCTGCAGAGAACAGACCATTGAAAACACCTTAATAACATTAGGAACCTTTTATTTTGGAGAGTTAACCCACCACAAATCAGCAGCATCTGAATGCCCGCAGGTTTGTCAAGCGTGAGCTCAGCATTAAGCAATCATATGTAATATAATATCACACTCTGCACAGTTAATTTGAGTCAAAATATGTGAAGACCTCCCACTGCTGCATTTCTGCTCATGTTTCCAGGCAGGTTATTATGTATGCATACGTATGTCGTGCTGTTGTGTTGCAGTAAGTTTTATCATCATGAACATCGTGTCACTGCACTTGCTACTCTGATATAAAATAAAAAAAAAAAAAAAAAGAAAAAAAAAAGGATGTTGCGAAAGCAGAGGGAACAACTTGAAATCTGATCATTCAAAAGTTCAACCGCAACATCCGGGTCATGGTGTAACAAAACAAACCACAGCTAAAATAAATGGACTCCAAGTAGGTGTATCCATGTGGACTGCTGAGTCCACAGACATCCACAGGCACCTGAAGGACAAGGGACGTTACCTGGAGAGCAACATCCACATTTAAGAACAAAGGTGATTTGAAAAAGCAGCAAAAGAAACCATCTACGTGAAAATGGAAAACTCCTCTCTGAACAGAGGAAGTGGACTGAGATGTAATCTGCCATCACTTTACAAAAAAGTCTGAATATTCGTCTGAAAAACATTTCATCCTCTTTCACACTTCTTGAGTCTATTAACGGGTCATTAAAGTGCAACTAACTGTGAACAAACAGGATACTGCCAGGGTTAATGTGCACAGCATCCTGTTGGGCTATTTATAGACAGTACATGACTTTCAGATGTTCCTAATGAAAGCCTAAACTAACCTCTGTCTCTGACCCCTGTCAGACAATCCAAACGACAGTAGCCATATGTGGTTACACTTGACGTTAAAATCCACACGTCCCCAGCCAGCCCTTCAAGACATCTGAGCTCAGTTTCTTGCAAATGCAGATAAACCACAACATGATCTGTGGCGCAGCAAAGTATTAAAACAACTGCTGTCTGTCCCTGCCGCCATAGACCAGAGCCATGAACAGCTGTTTGTTTGTCATGACTTGTGGGAGATGATACATATCAGAACAGAACCAAATGTAAAGTCCCTCTCTCTCTCTCTCTGAAATCCCCCTTGATCTCCATCCTGATATTAGTTATTTTAGAGACAAAGCGTAGATTAGAACTAAAACCTGGAACCTTTCATACACACCGTAGTTTCACTACTGAGCTGAATCAGTGACAGAAAAATCTCTCGTAATAAAAGTAAATAAATATACTGGTCATTATTCAGGAAACATATAACTTAACTCCAAGGGGCTCAATACGATGGCATCAATAATCAATCACATGATGATACGTTATTTCATGACAGAATCACACCAGTGTAATCATATTATATAGCTGTTGTTAATTCTTGTTTAGATTTATTTATTCATTAGTTAGTTAACAGCTACACGGAGAGAATATTTCAAAGTTCCTCACTGAAGAACAGACGTCACTTTCTGTGCCTTCTCCTTTTCATCTTCTGTGTGGCCCTATGAGCCTATCATGCCACTACAGCTGCAAAATGGTTTAGGCTACAGATTCTGAACAACATCGGACCTTATAGAGTAGAAGTGTAGAAGTTTTTTTTTGGGCTTGGCCTCGGTCTCGAGCTGAACTAGTCTTGGTCTTGACTTGGTCTGTCTTGGTCTTGGTCTTGTCTTGGTCTTGATACTCTCTGGTCTTGGTAGTGTCTTGGTCTCGGTTTAGGCGGTCTTGACTACAAGTCTAGAGTGTAATAACAAGTATGACAGGGTTAATCTTGTGATGGACTTGGTTTTCTGTGTTTATTACTTTGCGCAGAAAATGTAGAACACAATATAAACTAAAACAATTCAATGTAAGTGTGTGACACTAACTGTTTTGGCGTTTTGTGTCAATTCTGAGGTGTGCAGAGGGTCCAGATCCGGCAGTGGTGAACGCTGTGACTGCGACGCTGCAATTCCCCTCCTCTGCCACTAGGGTCGCAGTCCTCTCTGTGACGTTCCTAACATATCCACCTGGCTCTTTGCTCACCTGGTATCCAAGGATAGGACATCTCTCCTCAGGAGGCTAACACGAAACAAGAAAGTTCGTTTCAGTTTTAGTTTTAGGAAATTCTTACTTATTGTGAAATGTTTTAAACTGTAACATGTGAGAGCTAGGAGGCCACAGCTGTTGCCATCAGTCTTTTGCATGCAATGTGGTTATCAGCAACTAATTTCTTACTAAATTGCAACAGAAAATAAAGGAAAACCACACGCTTTCTTAAACTTCTCTCAAACTAATGTGCAAAATTCCACATAATTTAACCTGGGTGTCGTGTTGTGTTTGTGTGTGTTAAAGTTTGAGCATTTCTTTTTGGAAATGTAACATCAGAGGTAATTCTACAACACCTGCATTTGAACAAAGTGTACACAGTCAAACAAAATATAAAAGTTACATGCAGTAACTTTTTATGACCACATGCCATCAGTTTATAACAAGTTATGTGGCTAATTGTGTCTCTCTTAATGGTTGTGTCGGTATAATTTCCGTCGGTCACCTTCCATATGAGATGAAGCCGAACAGATCTTCCAGATGTGTTCTCTGGCTTCTCCACTCTGTAGCACACGTCTGGAGGCTTGGAGGGAGCTTACAAAGAAACAGAGCACAGCTTTTCAGGCCTGATGACGAACAATTTCTAATTCTTTCAGTGTGTGAATGTAACCGGTTACCTCTCGCCTGCGTCTTCCCACTGACGTCAGAGCTCCAGTCACTTTGGAAGCCAAAATTTGAGCTGCAGGCTACAGCCACTCTGTAGATGCTGCACGGCAGGAGGTCTCTGATCGTGTAGATACGCATCTGTTCTTTAAGAACAGGAACAACATCTGGAGCCTGAAACAAAAGACAAGAAGCCATGAACAGCCCTTACTGATGCTCAAAGCGAGTTCTGGCTCATTGTACTGCTGAGAATGATGGCCGCCGTGAGCTATCAGATTTCATCTGGTCTAACATCTAGTCCTTGCATTTCTCTTCCTCTTCTTTTTCATGGTTTCTTTACTGCAGTTTGACTCAGCAGTCTGACGTGACGATTCCTTTTCTGTACTCACTTACCTTCATGCTGAGTGTGTCATAATATGAATTGCTACAGCTGTTGAATCTGGCTGTTTGCTGTTTATACTAACTACTTGACGGTCTCAATTGGGACTGGAAACCATTTCAAGTTCCAGTATCATGAAGCTGCTTAACACACAGTCAGTGGGTGGGACATATTAGGCAGCAAGTCAACATTTTGCTTCATGTGTGGAAGGATTTGAGCAATATTAACAAGAAGTATCTATCAGAGGTGGTCGAAGGAAAGAGAAGAACCAGAGACGGGGTCATGGACCAAGGACGAAGATCACTGAGAATGCTGTCCGATGTGGTCCGATCCAACAGACTGTACTATAACTATAACTCAAACTGATGAAAGAAGTTAAAGATTATTCTGATTCAAAGGAGTCTGGACACAGTGGATCAGTTTGTTTTGTTTGGGGTTGTGTAGCTGCAGATCAGTCAGGGTGTCCATGCTACCTCTCTCCTCTGAAAAAAAACTCCCCACAGAGACATGAAAGACAGTGGCCTTGTCTGATGAGTCACACTGTCTTGTCATCACACGGGGAGCACATAGCACCAGAATGCATTATAGGAAGAAGGAAGTGTGACGCTTCAGCCAATGCGTTCGATGGTTTAAAGAATGCCACAAAAAATAAAAATGAAAGTCACCTTGTAATAGATACACACTGTGTGGTACGGAAGGCTGCAGACAGAAAGCCTAGCTGCTAGTTAAGTCTGTATTTTTTATTTTTTTATTTTTTTGACTACTCTGTTTGTGCAGTACTTTGGTCAACGTTTTACGTTTTAAATCTGCTTTATAATACTGGTACATATATTTTAGCCTGAAATGAAAATTCCTAGACGACAAAGGAACCCTGCAAGTCCAGAGCATTTGCAGGAAGCTGACCTGGGTCCACTCGCTTGAGTTGCTGAGTCTGTAGCGAAGATTGCAGCTGCCGTCACTGCTGCTTCTCCAGGACACATCAAGAGAGTCCTCAGCAGAATCGAGGACTGTTAACACAGGCTGAGAGGGTTTGACTGAGGAGAGGAGAGAAGGTCTGAATTACTTTATCATCAGACATGAAGCAAAACTACAGCAGACCAAATGTGTAAGTCCACTGACCTACAAGATAAAGATCCACAGGGAGAGGCTGAGACCAGATCTCCCCCTCCGTCACGTCCCTTATCCTGGCTGTCACGTTGACGACAGGTTTTCCGATGAAGAGGCCACGACAGGATATGATATTATGACTTCTGATGAAGAATCAGAGATTACTAGGCAAACAAAATACATATGTATGACATACAGCGGAGCTTACAAACATGTGCATTTTCTACATGTCTGTGTAAAAATGACTCAAAACATCTGCAGACTTTCACTCAGTTCCTGGCAGAGAACCCAAAACAAATGAAACTAAAATCTTATAACTGCATCTTTGTTTTTGTTTTTCGAAAAACTTGCCAATATTACTGTAATGTGAGGGTTCGATGTGTGGTGGTCGGATCACTCTTTTAAAGAAGAAACAGCAGAATGGAGACGGATAACTCTCAAGCAGCACTTTACTCGATCCCGCACTTCATAACAATTTCTTTGTACTCTCTTGTACCACGTGTCTGAACTCACCAATCAGATGCTAGGATCTAGCTTAAGGTAAACACAAGGGAATTAGAAAGACAGATTCAACAAACTAACTTAGCTGTCTTCAAGATGCAGTCGGGAGTATTTAAAAATGTAAATATGTAAATAATAAATGTGCAATGTAACTCATTTAAATTATAACATTGTAAATGCATTGTAAATAAATTAACTCAAATACAAATTATATTAACTTCTGAGCCTTAAAGCTGTCAAATATGACTGAACTTCACATCTTAACGTTACATTACATACATGTGAGGCGCAAAGGTAAGTGCACCTCTAGGAGAACGCCTGACAACCCCAGTGTAAATGTCAGAGTGGTGGCAGGGACAAACACACGGCTCTCCAAAAAGAATATCATGTGGACAATCAAGAAGACTACTGGGAAAATGTTTGTGGACACATGAAACCAAAATAGAATAGTTTGGTTTAAATGAGAGGCTCTTGTATGGAGAAGAAAGAACACTGCCTTCCAGCACCAGAACCTCATCCTGTCCATGAAACATGGGGGTGGCAGTGTCCTTGGTCTATTTGCTGCGTTTGGGCCGAGGCGACTTGGCGTCATCGATGGACATATGAATTCTGAACTATACCAGCCAAGTGTAAAAGAAAATATTAGAACTGTGAGTTGAACGTTGAGAGATACAGCAAGACAATGACCCCAAGCACACAAGTCTTTCTACAAAAAGAATGGTTAATGAAGCAAAAACCTAAATGAACATTTTGGAATGGCCGAGTCAAAGTCCTGACCTTAATCCAACAGAGATGTTGTGGAGGAAACACACCAACATCTCAGAACTGAAGTGGTTCTGTTCTGAGGAATGGCCTATTTTTTTTTCTTTTGGTTCTATTTGTCTACTTTTGTGAAAATCCACTGATGTTTTGAACCATTTTTATGTAGAAGTGTGAACTGTTAAGGACTATGTTAATCATGAGTTTACCTGCTGATGATCAGAGAGACGTCAGACTGTTCTGTTGACTCCTGACTCCAGACACATGTCATGGTTTTGTCTTCCTTTTGGCAGTAACAAGACATGTTCAGGTTCTCTGGAAGAAACATCAACAACAAAAAATGGCTCTGTGTTTTATTATTAATTACACAATGACTGAAGCACGTGGACAGAAAGCAATGAGAAAAATATGTCAGAAGAAGTGGGCGCTCACTCTGCACGGATGAGGGAGGTGGAGATTCGCAGTCTCTGAGGTGGGTCACGCACACTCGCCTGTCTCCTTTGCACAGCATCAGCTCTTCAAACCTCACCGTCACCTCTGATGCAGCAACATCACACAAAATCAGATCTATGGCAGAAAACCTCAGGCGCACAGCACAGCCTATCAAAGCCTAACTTCATCAGAAAAAATAAGATTTGAATCTCTGAGGGGAAAACATCGATGTAAAATTCTGGGTAGCTTTATACCACAACCCACACCTCTACTGACAGCATCTGCATTTCTTTGAAAGTGATGCATTTAAACCTCCTATTGCTATATTTTTCAGCACAGAATGATTTTACACCTTCATAGAGGGAAGAATCACTTGGGTGGCATTAAACCTGTAACATCTGCTAATTCATAAAGGTCTGACTTTAAAACAAATGTGTAAAAGCCTGTTTCAGTGGACATTAAACTTTGAACAAACCAATAGAAATCTGGAACAGGAAGACTAAAGACATTCAACTTTGGCTGCTGAATTAAAAAAGAAAGAAAAGGAAAACCAATAAAGAATAATAATTCAGCTCAGTTCTGTTAATCCAAGACTCATGTGCACCAATCCCCATCACAGCAAAACATCTTATTAGAAAGTAACTCACCATAAGAGGACACACTGCTGAGGACACTCATGGCAGCCCAGGCGGCGAGGAGGCGTTCAAGAGACCACACGTTCATGTTAACCAGTAAAAATGGTCAAATGTTCAGAAATGCTGGCTCAGTCTGAAGTAAGAGGAAACTCCATCCAGTTTCTTCAACCGCTGATCCCCCGTTTGAAAGAAATGAAGGACGTAAACCTGATCAGCTCAGCCCTCGTCAGGAAGTTGCTCTACTCATGTAAGCGACATCCATCACAATGTTAAGGGCGGGTACAACCCACTGACTGTACACAACCTCAGGTTTCTCGTGAAACAAAGCAATTAAAGCAATTCAAAGATAATGCGCCCGTATGACTTGTAAAACTTAAGTGAAAGCTTCTAAACCTCATGTCATAATCTTTATTCGTCACCCGTGTAGGTGTAATTCTTCCTCAACGAGGCATCTTACCATCACCTTGTATCTCTTAACGCACACCCACACCGTGATGAAAAGAGAGGAAATAACAGCTTCTTCTTTAGTTCATTTTTACTGTTTCTTCCAAAGAAATAGGTCATCTCAATTTCGTTTCCTCACAGGAAAGAGAAAAAAAAAATTGTACAAACATTTAAAAATGACTGACAGAAAGGAAGGAAGGTAAGAAATGTGGTGAAATCCAGTAGTAAACAAGCCAACACGTTGAGCTGGCAGAGGAGTGCACTGACACTGCTGCCGCAACCTTTGACATGTGCTCAAATGTCAAACAAAACGCAGCGTCCTGCCTCGTGATTTCCTTGCAGAAACACAAAAACATCACAAAGCTAGGACTCCGTGTCCGATTCTGGTGACAACTCTAAACATACACACTCATGATTTCAATAATAATAATAATAATAATAATAATCAACACAGTTTTCTGACAAATCCAGAACCAGCTTTGTTAAAGTAGAAAAGTCGCACCAGATGCTCTGATGTGAGAGATTTGTCTTGTTTTGCTGCTTGAACACTTAAAGAAGGGTAAAGAGCTGCCTGAGAACGGAGACATTTACACAGGAGAATGTGACTTTTCGAGCGTGTTTGAAGTTCAGAAGTTATGTTTGAAGTCTTTATCACACAAATGCTGCACATCTACAGGGGATTTCTGCACCGGCAGAGAAGAAAGGTGGCTTCTACTTATTATTCAGTGAAGAGATGAGTTGTTTTTTGTGAACGGTGATTCAGAAAGCCGGCAGTTTCTACGTCAACATGCGGAAGGATGACTTTCTAAACAGAAACAAGTATGAACCTCGAACCATTGCGCAGGAACTACAGGAATGAGAAGCACTTTTGTTGACGGCAGATGCTTCAGTCCAAGCTGCAGACATCCTGGCTGCTGTGATTCAGTCTGTGCACAAACACGTTTTCTAACATCTGAACGTCTTTAAGTGCTCTATTTGACACGTGAGCATCTTTGTGGGTTAAATCTGCAAAAAAAATGAACCCTTTTCCATCCATTCTGACTTGGTTTCCAGAAGCCCGTGCTGTATTGCCGTGTAGTCGTTTTTCACATTTTGCCAATTTCAAAGACGACTTATAGGAAACCCACCAGTGGATTCAAATATCGTCTTCAACCTTCAAAAACCCTGTCGACACCTGGACACTC
Organism: Planiliza haematocheilus; assembly: GCA_005024645.1. Lineage (NCBI taxonomy): Eukaryota > Metazoa > Chordata > Actinopteri > Mugiliformes > Mugilidae > Planiliza > Planiliza haematocheilus. The sequence continues at coordinate 2,893,861 of SRSE01001198.1, read as the reverse complement.
TTTATTTCCTGCACTTAAAGGCCTTGCTGTAGAACAAACATTTTGCTACTTCACATCCATTCTAATTCGTATTTTAGGAGCGTCTCAACTCTGCGATTTCACTCTGAGGAGGGAAACTGACTTCAGAACAATCTGCTGATGACAGTTCACCTTCCCGTCACCATCTGCCGTGGGCGTAATGTTTTTAAAGTCATGATTCATGATGACAGGAGGTGCATAGGTCAGAAAAAAATACACAAAAGGGGGGCAGTTCAAACAGAAATCTGGGGAAACAAATGAATCTTCTCCTCAGACGGTGACCGCTGATAATCTGTGGGCTGCCTGGTAATGTCCTACAAAAGAAGTTCATGAACGCAGCCGGTTTACTCAAACGAGAAGGGAGCTGGCTTCAGTCCGAGTGCGATTTCATGTCAGTCTGTGTATGTTGCACAGGTGTGTGTTATTTATTGCGCAGCAGCTCCAGCTGATCCTGGTATTCGGTGAAGAGTCTCTGGAATCGCAGGTTTTCTCCGATGACGGGTAAAACCTCGCGCAGCAGCTCCCGCTTACGTAGACCCTGAACACACAGAACACAGTTAATGCTCTGCCGTGGCTTACTCTCCAGCTGTTAGATTCATCTGCACAGCTAATCTGCAAAGAAATAAAAATGATTTGTCTGAAGAGTGACACCGTTCAGACCTTACATTAACATCTGTCCTGCGTAAGGTCTGAACGAGCCCTGTATCAACTCCAACAGCTTCTCCAATTAAAGGAGAATTCGGGTTTAATTTAGCCTGTCGTGTGTGTCCATTGTGTCTTCATTGCTCTTGCTAAATCTGCACTTATCGTGTGGGGAAAAAGCTTGAGCTCTCATCAGAAAACATGAAGACTTCCACGCAGACAATTCTGTGGTGCAACTCTTTACCGAGAACTGATTAGGTTCCGGCAAAGACCTGCCGGGCCAGTCAGATAACTCAGGTTAGGTTTTATGCTGATGGCCTGAAGATAACAGCGACATAGACACGCGCCATCTGAGTGCTATGGAGTTGAATTGGTTTACCACTAAATGGCTGGTATTTTTAACAAGTAGCAGTACAGACACTCTACAGGAGGAGCAGAAGAGCCAAAACCAAGGAGCAGACAGCAGGGTGTTGTTGTCTTACCAGAGTGGTGGGCTCCCAGGATGTAGTTGCCGATTTGTGGACAGGACCCAGCAGCTCCTTACATAGTTCTCTGAGACGATACTCTGAGCCTAGAGAGGAAAACCACACAGAACACAACTGTCAGGGAACTTAAATATTCACTCAGTCTGTGCAGTTTCATCAAGAATAATACTATGTGAGACTGCTCTAATAATATCTCCATCTGTGGATGTAGCAGTGGTCACACTCTCAGATACTGGTGCTAAATATCTGAGCCAGTGAATTTTGCTGCAGCTTATGTTTGACGGCCAAAGCTCCAAGGTGTGCAAGTGTGCACAATCCAGGGCCACTCTGTCAGACCTTTGGACCATTAGTCTGGGTGAAGTGTAAACTTGGTTTACTACCTTCGTTGACGAGGAAACGGGCGTAGATGAGGAGCCAGTGGCGGTACTCCTGTGCTGACTGCAGTGTCAGAGCAGAAGCCAGCTGATTCTCCAGGAAGGCCAGCGTCATGCTCTGCTGCAGGTGGTGAGGGGTGGAGGAGAGGCGCGACGCCAGCCGACCAGCACTACAGAGAAGACAGAAGATTTTCTTCATTACCTGTTTATTACACTTCACAAAAGGCAAGGCGGCGAGGGTCAGCTATTAAAATCGTACTTGAGGTTGCGACCCTGCATGACGGCCAGCGGCCCTGAGGACACAGGCGCATCGTAGGTAGGTAAGCAGCTCCTGAAGTCAGCACACTGGACCAGAGAGTCACCTTTATCTGCTATCAGAGTCCTGAAGAGACAAGGGATTACTCATGAAGCAGTTTGGACACATTTATTGTAGAATGATTTAACAGTGACATATATGTCTCTCACCAAGTCTCCAGTGAGGAGCTAAAGCAGTAAGACTTTCCATTGGACAGTCCAATTACTGGAACTCCCTGCTGAGTCAGCAGAGACTGAGACACTGTGGTTTCAGCACCTACCAACGCACAAAACAATGTTATGGAGAACAGCATGACTGGACGTGGGTTGAGACATTGGACAGTAGAAAAGTGGACGCAGAGACAAGTCCTCAAAAGTGAAGCAAAACCATGATTTTTAAATAATTCATTTGTATTTTATTGCATGAAATAAGTATTTGATCACCTACCAACCAGCAAGGATTCTGGCTCTCACAGACCTGTCAGTTTGTCTTTAACAAGCCCTCCTATCCTCCACTTATCCTCCACCGGGACAATAGGCGATAGCTTGGTGAGAAGGCAACAACTGTTGTTATTAAAAAATGGAAGAGACTCAAGATGACTGTCAGTCTCCCTCAGACTGGGGCTCCATGCAAGATCTCGCCTCGTGGAGTCAATGCAGTCAGTGATCATGAGAAAGGTGAGGAACCAGCCCAGAACTACAAAGAGGACCTGGTCTATGACCTGAAGAGAACTGGGACCACAGTCTAGTCTCAGTGGTTACCATTAGTAACACACTACGCTGCCATGGATTAAAATCCTGCATCACATGCAAGGTCCTCCTGCTCAAGCCAGCACATGTTCATGGGGGTAGAAACATAATGCTTTGGGGGTACTTTTCTGCAAAGAGGACAGGACAACTGCACCGTATTAAGGAGAGTATGGGTGGGGCCATGTATTGTGAGATTTTGAGCAACAACCTCCTTCCCTCAGTAAGAGCATTGAAGATGGGTCGTAACGAGTTCAAACTGGTGCAATTATACAGGTAACGAGTGGAGGATAGGAGGCCTTCTTTACGACAAACTAACAGGTAACTCCAGACTAAACGGGGCACAGCACTAGGCAGCACCCAAGTTTTAAAAAAAACGGTAGTTCCCCTTTAACACAATTTCCTAAAATAACCTACCGTCTATGTTTCTGAGAAGTTTCATTTTGGTTAGTTATCTGATGTGATAAAGACTGGCTGTGAGGTCATGATGATTAACAGTTACCAACAGTTACAACTGCTCCATGAAGCAGTGCAGGTGAAGGAAAGGAACCAACAGGCAGTGGAACTCAAAGAATACAAACTTTTTTAATGTGTTATTTAACCGATTATCTACTCGTCATTTTATATACCCGTTTTCATGCCTTGTAGATTCAGCAGAGGTTAGATTTAGTAGATTTAACAGTCAAGCTAAACCCAGTTGGTTGGAGTGACAGCAAAACGGAAATACTGAGCACACTGAACACACTTTAGGCGCCATGGTCATTCGTCACCTCCAGATGAGATTGTCTCACTGTAGGAAAGCAAGCCTGGGCCTCCCACTGATCCTGCACCACATTTTTTGAGTAACGAGTTTCACAGTGCAGGCGTTACAAAAAAATATGTTTCACAGGGATACACAATTGTCTTGCTTGAAACTGGTCCATGACACAAAATGCCACAGAGTCATCCATGTAGAGTGACATTTGTGTTTTTGCTACTTTGAGACCAAAACAATTTTCATGCTTTAATGTGCCTACTTTTAATTAGATTTGCAACAGTAAGTTACCAGAAGAGCACTGAAGGAATTAAAAGTGATGAAGTTTAACATTTGATGCAATGACAACATTAAACTAAAGGCTTGGACAACTACCAAACAACCACCAGCACTGAAGGCTGCCTGTGACGTCGTTGCACTTCAGTATGCCACAAAGACGTCAGCCAATGGAAGGCTAGTACATCCATGAAAGGACATAGCGGGTAACGTAAGATGGCAGGAGTTGGTATTTATTGCTCAAAAGGTCAAACAGGAAGATGTACTATTAGCTGGGAGGCCACTCAGAATGACCTCTGTGATTCGTTCCCCTGTGTGAGTCGTTCCACTCATGACATGGTGAATCAGATGAAAAACTGCTGATGGGTCATTATCATTATGGATTAGCGCCAATTGGGAAGGACACGTCAGACAAACTAGGTACCAATGTCCCAACGTCAGAAAATGGAAGAACGTCAGCTTGGTGAGTCAAGGCCCTAAGACTCACTGATGCTACTAAACATTAAGCATAGTTTTGGAAAAGCTTTGTTAGCCTTCAAAACACACCACTGTCAGCTGATGTTTGCTTCAGGGCTCTCTTTCAGGAGGTTAAATGAGTAGAAGAGCATATCCAAAAAACAAGCTGAAAAAAGGACAGTTTGACCAAGTCTTCAGTTCTCAAATGCTGGCAGGGGGTTGGGGTTTAAATATTAACATGTGTGGGTGGCGTCAATCTGAAACTCATACGACTAAGGGCTGCTGACAAAAATGTGACATAGACTGTGACATGGGTGGGGGGGTCCTAACTGCATCTGGTCATTATCAGACTCCTGCCATGTGAGTTTCAGAAGGACAAGACCCACATATGTTCATATTTAAACCCCAACTATCCCTTTTCTCAGCTTTGTTTTTTGGATGTACCTTGATCTGGATGATCAGCAGGGTTTTAACCAGTCTGAAAGTGGAGTTTATATTTTTCGTCTATAATTCCCAACACTGTAAATGAACAGCACAGGCTTTAAATTTCACGGTGCCATTAAGCTGTGAAGATGACTTGACTCATGCTTAACAGAAAACCATTAATGATTGTTACGTGAGAGATGGTTTTAACCGACTCCATCTCTACACTTATTACATGCTGCTGTGTCTCACCAGAAAAAATGGTCAGCAGGGACTCGTTCTTCACCAGAGCCTTCTGTTTGTGTACGTCCCTGCACACAGACGAACAACAGATTCAGGATTTTTATTTCAAACAATGGCATAATGAATGAAAACTTGGAAGCAATTCAGCATAAAAAAAACAAAAAACACAAATGCATCATGAATCAACAACATTTTAAAACGTAAGAGTACTGACCAGACGGACAGCGTAGCTCCAGCGGTCAGAACCATGACGAAGTGGGCGGAGCAGTGCAAGGCCGACACGGGCGTGGCCAGCTGGATGGCCGGGAGGAGGCGCCGTCCACAGGAAGAGAACACAGACAACATCCGGTCCTCACAGGCAACAGCGAGGATGTCACTGAGCCAGAGGCAGAATAGGAGAAACTGGTTTAGAGATTCATTTACTTACACTTTTTTTTAATGTCACTTTTAATTCTTTCTCGTCACATCAGTTTTGAACACAATGGATTAATGGGTTAAGTATACACCACCTTCCTGAGCAAAGAAGCCCCTGATCTTTGATATGCTCCTGACTAGACAGAGCTAATTTGTCCTAAAATACAGAGAGGACTCTACTCTACTCTTTCTTTGGTTTAAAAGAAAACAAAAGTATCCTGGTTACAACATCAAAGAGAAACATATACCAGAGAGGGTGAGGGAGTTTACGGTGAGTAGAGAACACAGGTACGAGCTACCCTCTCCACACTACATTAACTTTGACAGCTCTGTTTATTGGACAGAATCCAGTCGAAGAAATGGGAGGAAAGCCTTTGGGAATCTCCAGGGGAGATCGGCCGATTCTCACTACTAAAAGAACGGTATTGGATTGGGGGGAAAAAAGAACTTGATCAGGAAATGTAGTTGCTGAGATATCTGTAGAAAGTGGGACGTGGCAAATAAATATCTGTAACATGTATTTGGGGTTGAACGACTACAGATTTTTTAAAGTTGACTAATGTGTGGTCAAAGTCAAGTCGACATCAAATAGTCAACACAACTGAAATGAACAGAAACAGAGTGCTGCAGATATGTATAGCATATATATATTAGCATCATCAATAGCATTTAATAGTACTTCACAGCATGTTGTAAGATAATATGATGTAGCCGGGATGAAAAAAATTGCAGCATTTCCCTGAAGCCTTTTCTGTGTACAGCAGCTAAAGGTCTAATGATTTTAGACAATGAAATATACCAACAAACAGCTGATCTGGAGTCTCTCTCTTTCTCTCTGTTACTGCAGGATAATAGATGAAGTTGTTAACTGGCTGCCGTTGAGAGGATTTGAAACTCTCAAGATTTGTGTATGTAAAATCAAGTTATAATGTGAAAGTGAAACAAATATGTTTTAACAGCTTGAAATCTGATCGGAAAAAGAAGTTTAGCAAGACTGAAACTGAGTTCTGAATCACTGCATAATGTATTTAAAGTCTTAAAAAAACAAATCTTTTTACTGCCTTTCTCCAATCTGTCATGTCGCCTGAAAATGTGTCTGTTTTTGAGGCTTGAAAATGTGTAAATAGTAATCTTAAAACTGCTGCACATGAAAACATTTCCACATGCACCGCTCTGTTCTTTCAGAGCTGACTGACGTTACAATCTTTTGAGGTCATCTGATTTTTTAGTAACATTCTCTCCCTGCTCCATTTTGTTAATTGTATTATTTGCTCTTTGGTAAGTGCAGTCTAGTGACATGTCGTGTTTACCAGGTTAGATGGAACCGACAAGACTGTTTAATCCAGTGGTTCCCAAACTTTCTCTGCTGGGCCCCGGTGTCGGTAAATTAAAAACTGGAGATGTCCTAGCGGTGCTTCCTAGCGGTGCTTCCTACCTGCTCCCTGCAGCAGTGAGCACTGAGCTGGGCAGTAGTGTGTTCCAGTCTCGTCCGTCTCTGGAGCATCGCAGCTGGCTGAGCTTCGAACCCGCAACAATCGTCACATCGTTCTCCACCTCCAGGAACACGGACGGCTCCATGCTCGCCTACACACATTTCCCATTTAGAAACTGGCTGAACTAAATTCACTTGACAGGGATGAGGGTTAGGTGGACAATCACAAACAAACAGAATAAGAGGACCCATTCTGACCTTACATCTACATCCGACTTGGCCAATCAGATCACAAGTTCCATCCATTAAAATGCATCAGTGCGTCCCCAAAGCCAAGGCATGAGAGGTGATCTCAGTTTCTATCGATGTAAATAAACCAACCTTTTCTGGTCTGTAGAATATTGTAACAGATGCAGTCTCTAGTGAATCTCTACTTAGCACTGTAACAGAGTCATGTACACTGTCAGGGCTTGGGGACATGACACATGTTCTAGAATAAACTGTCACGTCTTTATCTCTCTTAGAGAAAGTGCACTTGTTATTATTTATTTATTTAACTTCACTCTGATGTTAGTTATTTTAGAGACAAAGCTCAGGTTATAACCAAAACCTGGAAGCTTCCATATGCAGTGATAGAAACATCTCTGGTACTAAAAGTGAATAAGGACACTTTTTGTAAATTAACTACAAGCAGCTCTGCACTGCCTTCTCAATGTGTCCTGGGTGCATTCACACCTGTACTCTAAGCTGGATCCTTGCGATTGGGTTGCCTAGGACGGATGTTTATGCAAGATCTGGAAGGGGAAACGCTGTGCTACCTGCAGGCTGAAGGCCTTCTGTGTACTTGGCGTTGGTAGTCTGAGAACGGCCACGGGAGCTGGAGGAGCTGCCACCCTGCTGGGCTCCCGCTCTGCCGGAGGAGTTATCTGAGATGGAGAAGAAGCACAGACACTGTTATCTCTCTGCAGACATCTGCACAGAAGGAGCTTTTGGTTTAAGACAAATAACGACAGAATTTCAACAGTTAAGAAACGCCCGTTTATACATCTACCTGAGTAAAAGGTTGGGCGATGGGAGCGGCCATCTTGTCTTTCCTGGGTCGTCCCTTCTTTCTCTTCTCTACCACCTCTCCTCCATCCATGAGCATCTCGGGTTTCCTCTTACCGAACGCCAGGTTTTTGTTAATGGCAGCCATTTTGTCCTCGCTGTCGCTGCTCGTCTCTTCTTTGGTTTTTGTGTCTTTCAAGGTGGAGATGCCTTCCTTTGGCCTGCTGGGCAAACAGAAAAAACAAAACGTGGTTTCTTTTTGAGCTTCGGTCAGACTCTGAGTAATACAGTCCATTCCTTCTCAGTCATATTTGTTGTCATCTACCTGTCTAGAGGTGTGAGTCCGCCAGTGGAGGAGATAGCGGCTGTGACACCTGGTGTGGCCTTTGACCTCTCAGTGAATCTGGAGTCTAAAGCTTTCATTGGTTCAATCTTGGAGGCAGAGGTGAGTAGCAGACTGGACTTGACACTGTAACCAGGAAATAGGAAACAGAAGTAAATCAGGGAATGAGGAGATGTGAGAAGATCAGGGACCATGTCAGTGAAAAAATAAAGATGAAGTGGAGGATAACAGAGAGTTAGGAAGGAGCAAGCACCGAAAGAAGCTTTATGTTTACCCATCAATGTTGTCCTCAAGTCCTTTTGTCGTGCTGTTGGCTGGAGGCGAGGTGAGCATGGCGTCATGACTGGGCCTGAGCCCCAGAGAAGAAGCCTGTCCTGGGCTGGAGTCAGAGCTGAGCTGAGGGGTGAGTTGGTTGGAGGAACCCGAGGGCAGGATGGGAACACTGTTGAAAAGTGCTGGTGAGAAATCCCTGAAACAGAGAGAGAGCGATCAAGTTTTTTGAAGACCCTACAGTTGAGCTGCAGGTGAGTGTGTGGTTCTTAGGGACCCCAGCCATGTGAGTTTCAGGTGGACACTAGCCACAGATCCTGCATAGTTACAATTTAAACCTAACTCTCCACCAATATTTTAAAACGGAGGACATGAATGAAATACCTTCAAGAAACACTATAAGACCATTTGTCCCGTTTTAGCCTGCCCTGCATGGCTGGGAACCTAGTCTAAGCTAAAAACTACAGATTAGGATGTGAACTACCATTTTTCAAACCCTGAATGTGATGCGTCTTTTTCATTTTATCCTCTTCCAAAGAAATAAACAATAATCCGACTGGCATCTTTAGAGTCTAAGAGGTCCGTCCACAGGTGTGTTTCATGTTTTCTTACCCCGTGTCCAGCTGAGCGATGCAGAGCGGCGTGATTCGTCTTCTGCCGTCTGCTGTTCTGGTCTCCACCTGTTTCTTCAGAAGGTTCTGCAAGAAGAGGAAGGAACTCATTCAAGGAATTTAAGGTCTAAAGATGTTATAAAGAGTGTTTGCTTTGACAGTTGTTGTTTTTTGGTAAGCATACAAAATATCTGGATACGTTCTTTTTTTTAAGTTAACTTTTAACTTTTGTAACTAAAGCAATTTCATTGTGGGTTTTTTTGTATCTCTTCTGTGCAACCATTTCCTAAAGACCATATTATTATGTATAATCCTTTTCTCTTACTTCGCAATCAACATCTACAAAGTTTTACATTAACCCCCTATGAAACTCTTTTGTTGGTATGAAAACTTTTTCAAGAAATTTGACAAAAACAGGTTAACTTTGACAGCCCCAGTTTATACACTGCATATAATAAGTATGATAAGCACACGTTAATATGTATGTAAATGTCTATAATGACAATAAAAAGCATTTGTTTATTCAGGATTCAACAGCAGCTAATACTTCTCTGCTAGCTGCCTGTTACATTTACCTTCCTGATGTCCTCCAAAGACTCTCCATTCATCACACTGTTGAGTTTGGGGGCTGAGGATTCAGGCCCGACACTGCCTGGTCCCGTGGTGGCTTGGGCTGAGTTCTGTCGCTCCTGCTGGTATTTGAGCATCTCAGGGTTCTCAATGATGGTGGTGGAAAGCTGAGCCTCGGTGCTCGTTATAGCGAGACTCTTGCCGTAGATGTTTTGGTGGATGCTGTTCTGTACATCACAGGAAGAGAGGGAAGAGGTTTAGTGTGAGTGCTTGACAGAGTGAAAGGAGGAAGGACAGCATCCAAACAACAACTGAATAAAGAAGAAGAAAGGTCTAGGAAACCAAGGTTAATACTTATCATCTCAAATAAATAAATAAATGATATATTGATCCTTTTCTGGCAGGTTTGATCAAAGTAACAGCCCAATGCAATGCTGTTCTCTCAGAGGAAGACAGCGATTAAGAGTTTAATGACACACTGTTTATACAAATTCTCCTTTTCTACTTAAATTCTTTAAAGTAAAGGCCAATGTTGGAACATTCAGGTTGGATTTGTAGAAGAATAAACAGAAGAGGGGATGATTTGAGGATGATGATGCAGAATTTAAACTTCTCTGCATCAGGTTAAATAACAACCTGCACATGCCGTCAGATGATCTGCATGATGTGCAACTTACTTTTTCCTCCTCGCTCAGCGGGTCTCCCAGTTCATCCAGGGAAAAGTCCAGATAAGCCACAGTGCCGTCCATTGAACACACCAACATCCCCAGACCTGTCAATGTCCTGCCACACACACATTTCAAATTCAGACATGTGGAGGGAGCGTCACAGCACAGAAATCCCCTGCAGCCAAAAGCTGTACATGCTAAGATGTCTGAAGACATGTTAAGCAACAAGCTCAGGGAAGGAGACACTAATCCACTCCTGGTTGTATGATGTTTTCCAGCATTTTCACTCACCATGAAATGTCCATAATTGATTTATCGAAAAGATCATGGATGACCACCAAAGGGCGCTTTAGAGACGTAAGCTGGAGAAGACGGAGACAGACATACACAATCAGGAAGAGGCTGATTTACTGGAAGCTGACAGAACAAATACAAAAATAAAAAAATACAGCTCATTTGATGAATGAAGGCGACTGTGACTGAACTTGAACTGACCCAGACAGAGAGCGACCGGTCTTTGCTGCCTACAGCACAGCAGCAGTATGGACAGCTGGGTTTTGGAGAGCTGCCATTTTTCTGCTTCTTCTTAAAGATCTTTGGGTTGAATTTCTACAGAGACAGAGAGACTGCCTGTCAGTATGTGCAGTTTCTTTATTTACAAGGTTCGACATGCGAGTAAAACTTCCTTACCACCACAGTGACAGCTTTACGGTGGCCCACGAAGTCCATGTTGGTTTTCCAGCCGTCTCTTTCCACGATCTGAGCGGTGGGACCCGAGTTGTTCATGGCGTGAGCCGACACCAGATACTGACCATCTGGAGACCAGGACAGACGCAGGACATGGGTTGTGCCACCACACTGAGAAAGAGAGAGAGACAGAGACAGATGGTTAGAATACAACTGACAGACTGATGTGGTGTAAAACCTCTGATAAATTGTTCAAGTTGATCTAATAATAGCCATGTATACATTTGATCTGAAAATCTGAAAGGGGTGTCAATATAGTACAAATTTAACACTGCACAGGTTAAATTGTACTAAAAATGGATGCCATGACAGCTCCTCAAAAGTTTGGCCAAGGGAGTTGGAGCTCCCCCTAGTGGTTGGCTAGGTAGGTAAAGCAGAGTGCATTATTAATGTAATGCAAACACCAGTGTCTAGTCTAGAGGGTGCATGAGCAGGTCATTGATAACATGGCTCCACTCTGAAACAGTACTGCTCAAACTCGGGCGCCAAAGTTGCAAGATGGCCCCTCTATCCTTGTTATTTTAGCATCAATGTGGCCAATGGGAGGAAGTGGAGATGCACTCTCCGTGTTTTCAACAGTCCATGCTTCACAGCAACAGAACCAATTTGTCTAAGGTCCTTAAGTGATTGATGTTTTGAGGCATGCGAACACACATATCAGATCAGATGAGTCAATGGAAACAGGTAAGTTTGAATCTCCTATCCGTGTAAATGTTACCTCGTTGAAGGGTTTGGTGATGTTGGCCTCCATCTGCCAGTCCAGCGTCCTCCATACTTTGAGACTGTGGTCGTCGGCTTGGGAGGCGATGTATTTCCCAACCGGATCCCAAGTCAGGCCTTTAACCAGCCCGGTGTGTCCTCGCAGACAGGTCACCATCTCTGAAGAGACACAAAGACAGAGTTTCAAGTAATGAGCTCTACAGTGTTTAAAATGAAAGAGGCCGAGTTATGTAGTAAACAGCATGTCAGATATCACATAGTACAACAGAAGGTTTAATAACTTTGTTGTGTAGTGATTGTTAATAATCTTTCCTATACAACTGAAACCAGGATGTTTCATTTTTTTGTGCCAGGGTGTAAACATATTTATTTCTGCTGTAAAGTTCATAATTTTAACATAGAGGTCTATAGGGATGAACTTGCTTTTGGAGGAAGCCCTCAGTGGAAATAAAAGTCCATGCCTGCTTCATTTTTCAGGCCCGCATGTTGCTGCTTGTGAGCTCATAAATTTTTAAAATAATTTCCTACCTGGAAATTTGCGAGCATTCCAGATGACGATGGTGTTGTCGACGCTGCAGGAGGCCAGCCACACGTCGTGAGGAGACCAGGCCACGTCCATCACATCTAGAAACAAAGCAGACGCAGTCAAACCGCTGGCCAATGTCTAGAGACTTGCTGCTACTGAAAGAATAGCAGACCATCTTTAGCTTTGATTACAGCACGTATTCACTGGGCCATTGTTTGGATAAGCTTCTCCAATGACACCAGATTTATTTCCATCCAGTGTTGCATCAATTTTTCACCAAGATCTTGTATTGATGATGGCAGAGTCTGACCACTGCATAAAGCCTTCCCCAGAACATCCCAAAGATTCCCAATGGGGTTAAGGTCTGGACTCTGTGGTGGACAGTCCATGTGTGAAAATGATGTCATTCAGGGTTTTTTATGACCACATTTCTTCCTCAAAATCGATGGTTTCCCACTATCCTTCCAGTTTCTAATAATGTGTTGGACAGTTTTTGACCCAATGTTAGTAGTTTCTTCAATCTCCTTAGATGTTTTCTTTGCTTGATTCATGCCAATGATTTGACCCTTCTCAAACAGACTAACATCTTACCCACGGCTACGGGATGTGTCTTTCACCATGGTTGTTTACGAAATGAGAAGCTACTTATTGCATCAGTTGGGGTTAAATAACTTATTGCCAGCTGAAAGATAATCACCCATGCAGTAATTATCCAATAGGAGGCTCCTATTCGTTTGCTTAGTTAAATCCAGGTGGTGGCTTTTTTTTGGCCAGGCCGTATATGTGGCAATGTGCAGAGAAAGAGTGTGCTAAATAGTATAGCATGAAACTGTCTTTATTTTATGAAGATGAAAATGCTAGATGTTTCAAGTTTAGTTTGAGACATCCTTATGATGCAGTAGCTGAGACATTAGGGTGTCTGCAATATGTGCATCTTGAGGATACTCTCTATGTGTACATACTGTACTTGAATTGTGTTTTTGAGTGTGTGTCGTACCTCCAGTGTGGTTCCTCAGGATGGTGACACACCTCCACTGCTCCACGTTGGCCAGCTTACTGCTTGAGCCAAACACCGTGCTAGGACCGATAAACCTGCAGAGGAAGGAACAGGCAAAATAAACATTTCATTTCAACTTCTAACACTTTCTGTTGTTTAAAATGGTCTCTAAACAATCTTAGTTTAGTGTAAGTGTCTAATATATCACGAATGGACTGTAACAACAGGTGCATCATCAGTTATGGAACATGTTAGTTTCTGTGTGTGTACATACGCGGCTCTCTTCCACACCATGACCAGCTTGTCGTCTCCCCCTGAGGCCAGGTACAGCCCATTGTTGGACCAGCGTACGCAGTTCACGCAGGCTGCAGAGACAAAGACACACTCATTTGAAGTCAGGTTGTAAATACAACCTGGGGAGGCTGTTTGCTAATGTGCCTGTCTATAATTAAATCAGATTCCTTGTACATATGTAGTTGGTCCTAGCATACTGTGTTATAGTGGTGCAGGGAAGATGGAGTGATCTTAACATCTTTGTTTCCCATATGCATGGATATTACATTAACACATTTACTTTGACAGTCAAAGTTAAAACTCATACAGCTGGTTACCTAGGTGATTGTCCATCTGGCAAAGCATTTTGGGAATATTCTCATTCTTCTCATCCTCTTCCCTGAGGACTGGGGCCATGTTCCAGATCATCACCTTCCCAGAATCCTCTCCTATAAAACAAATCCAGCATTTGTTTATTTATTTATTTAGCAAGCAAAGGGAAATTAGACTAAACACGCAAAAGATAAATGTCCATTTCAATAAAACAACCTGAAACAGTAGTTTAGAGCTGGAAGATTTAAACAGCATTAGTTTTACCTTGGCCCCCGGTGGCAAATTTAGTCCCATCAGGATGGATGTCCACCGAAAAGATGGGTTTGCCTGTGAAACACAACAGAAACATTTTATGATAATTAATGTATTAAAACATGAAAACTAAGTCTCATTCATTTCTGAGACTAATAGTCTCATAATGAACAGTATTATGACGGTATTGTGTTTTGCAGTTTTTTCTGTGAAACCTGCATGTACTTCGAAGGATAAGTGAGGAACAAAGAGTATCCACCCCAGACACAATCATGCCATTGTTAATTGTGTCAGTAAACAAACTACATGAATAGGGAGGTATGTCTCCCTCCACGAGACAGACCCAAGCCCCAAAATCCTGTGGGACACACCACATTAATAGAAGAAAAATCTGCAGACTGATATTGTACATCGTAATTCTTAAAGGTGCATGAGATGTTTTAACACTATACAACTGACCATTTCAGTTATTTATTTTAAAACAGGCTTTGTGTAGTTGATCTAATGGAAAATTCCCAGACTCTTGTGATTTTCCACAGCTAGGTTAGCACATGCTCACGATCTACAACCGATATCCAAGAAGGTGAAACACAACTGGATTTGCAGAGATACTTTAAGGCATTAATTCAAGTAGTAAGTCCGGTTCTCCTACTTCAAGGTTCTGTATCAACATGTGATTAATTATTGATGTGATCATGTTGATTTATGAGGAGCCATGTGTGGTTCAGTTACTATTTCCTCAATTACAGGTGTCTTTATTTACCTTTATTATCAGAGATTATAGTGCTGATGGAAACTTCCAGGGTTGGAGTTGGACAATACGGGTTTTATGCTGGTTTAACTGACGTCATGATGGAGATCATTAAACTATAACTGGTGTGTTCCAAAGTTGCTGCATATGATGCACACACATAAAGACATCTGAAATCACACTAACAATATATCCAACAGCTCATCTCATCCAGTGTTTACAACACGTCAGCATCAGATCAATTAAAATTTCAGTAAAATCAAAAAAAAAAAAATGTTTTAGGGGAGGCTGAAAAGCCCAGAGCAAGCAGTAAGGCTACAGTGGAAAGAAAAACGTCTCCTTTAAAGGGAAGAAACCAAGTTAAGACAAGCAGTAAACAACCTGTAAACAACATACAAACCAGAGACCTTGTGCAGCAGTAAACTGTAGAGATGACAACCAGTGACAAGTGAAGATTAAGGGAGCTGAGACATCATCTGAATTTGACTTGCATGCTGATAAAATAAACTAAAATAACTAAAGTCAGGACAGAAATCATCAAATAATAACTTCTAAGTCATAACGTGTGCACACATGTAATGACACAAACACAAAAAACATGACTGTTAATGGTTCTGAAACTGCAGTAGTGACTGATTAGAGAGAGCTGCTGTTAAAATATTCTACTGCTCCCCAAATGATGTTTATTTACATACAGAGCGCAAAACTGAGATTGGATCTGAGGAGGAACAAACAGCTGTTCATGGTTCTGATCCAGCAGCAGATAGAAATCCATTAGAGACAGCAACTGTTAAAAGATTCTACAGTGTCCCAAATGATGTTGGGAGTTATCTAAATACAGAGCACGAAACTGAGATTGTTTTTCAAGTGCTGGATGAGGACGAACGGGAAGACACATTTCAATGCTAAGTTTGACCACAGGTTCTTAAAGATGGTCCATGTGGGATGTTAATGTAAGGTCTATGCTAATTTAACTGTCACATCAAGATATCCTTGAGATTAATAGTGTATGGTGACTTGATTATTATTATTATTATTATTATTATTATAAATACTGAAATAGCAAACAAATACTAAACTGCATCTATGTTTTTCTGTGTATGTTTATATGTGCTAACTCTAAATGCTAAAATAAAACATATGCAGACAAGAATATGAAGGTAACTCTTGTAGGATGTTAATGCATTAGTACTGAAAGCCATTCCTTTCAGCTCTACCGGTTGTTGGTTTTAAACTCAATCACGTCTGTTATAAACAGGTAGTCAGTATAAAACATATGGAAACATAAAGCTCATTTTAAAGTATGTTGTTGCCGTGCAACTTTGCAAGAGGCTTCAGAAATTAAATGACACATCCTAAAAGGAAATGCTTTAGTAACAATAATCGTTAGCTGCAACAGGAATTCAGGCCATTGCCCTGTCGGTTAACTTTCCCAACTGACAGCTTGGAGACTTCCACTAGAGACACGTTTTAGCTCCTCGTCAAGATGTCAGAATTTTTTAAATAAAGTGCATTTGATCAAATGTCGTAAAATAAATCAAACAAAAAGCCACTTTAGGATAGCAACTTGGAAACGGGTCAACTGGCAGGTAAGTTAGCTAACGTCAGGGCATCCGAGCTAGCCGGGAAGGGGGGCTAACAAGCTAGCGTAGCTATGGTTAGCAAACATCAATTTATCTGGAAGTCAGGGAAGTGATACTGTTAAAAAACAAAAGCGCCGGATGTGAGTGTCTAGTTTTTGAGTTAAGTTTGGTATGTAAGGTATGACTCTGAGTGACAAACAAGTCAAACAAGTGTCGACCACCATCATGCCTCCTTATCAAGTCACCCCCCTCCGACAACAAAAGCCCAACTTGGTCCAACAGATTCCTGCACAAGCTTACCGTTGTGGCTCACCCAGCTCGGCTTCAGCAGCTTCATTTTCTCTCCGATTTAATTTGAATTTCCTCCGATCTTAACGTCGACAGAGATCCATCCAGGGTTCGGCTCGGCCCGGTGGAACTAAAGCTAACCTCCTCCCTTTGTCTCAAACTCTCCCCGACACTTTCTTGTTTTTGTGACTGAACTCCATCTCTGCAGCGGGCAGCATCCCCGAGGTCTCAGAGCGGAACGAATGACAAGGCAGCCCGGAGCACAAACGATGTAACACAGGGCTTCTTCCGTTATTTTTAACCGCGGACCGGAAAAGCGTGGAGGGCAGTTGTCAAAATAATTTCGCTTTGTGGACTTTTAAAGTTAAAATGCAAATTAATAGTAAGTTGCAGACTTTTAAAAATGTTATGTCTTCATATACATTACCTAATGTTATGTATAAGACGTCAGAACAAAAAGTATCACTTTGGTCGATATTTTAATTAAAACGGATCTTATTTTGAAAAATCGTAAACGTTTAAATGCGCAAACTCCGGATTTGAAACGTTAAGAGCAGGTAAAGAGCGTAGACATGTACTGTATATGTCTATGGTTAAATGGTAAATGGTAAATGGCCTTGCTTTTATATAGCGCTTTTCTACCTTTTAAGAACAACAAAATATTTACGTATGCAAAGAAGAAATAATAAATAAGCAATAAAACGCGGATTTTAACGTGTATTCAACACCAACGACCGGATCTTTAGCATTTCTTTAGCAAGTCTCAAATGCGATTTTCCTTTCACACAAAATACATTTTATTTACAGTCAAAATGGAACCACAATTGCCATTGAAATTTTATTCCATCCCTCATGGTATGTCTTTAACACCTGCAGTTTAACTCAAACAGTCCATCAGAATGTTTCAGTATTTGTTCTCAAGTGTTTGATATTGAATTTTGGCAGGTGGAGGCTGTAATTTAACTGAATGAGTTGAAGATCATTGAGTCCTTGTTGTATGTTACAATATAAGATTCAGAGTCAAAATACTGGGCAAACTAGGACCAAGAGTGTCTTTTAATTATTTTCAGTTTCACTTCAGAATCTGTAAATAATATACATATTTGTGAATTATTACACATTATAAACATCCCACCAACATTAAAAAATTGTTTGATGAGTGGAATGATTTATCCATGCAGCTTTAATAATCTCATAGTATGAAAAAAACACAGAAAACATACATTTATTTTTTTCTCATCAAATACTGAACAAATAAAAAAATGAAAGAAAGATGACATAAATCATAAAAAATTATATGATTTCCTCAGACACATCACTTCTGAGGTCAAATGACATCACAGTTCGCATGTGCACAAGGCAGTCAACACATTTACAAGAAAACCCCCAAATGATTTAAAATTATTACCAAACCACTCCCATATTCTTTACAGTTCACAGAACCTGGCTGATAAATTAGTGTAAACAGCAGACTCCAGTCATTTACAATGTGTTCACATCTGTCAAAACGTGTACTTCTGTTTCCGAACAGTGATTTATTCTTCTCTAACACAAAAGGAAAAACAACCTGCCATCAACTCACAATAATAGAAATAATAGCCCTGCACTTTTATACCTGTTTTAGCAACATGGAAGCCATTTTCAAAAAAATTGTATTATTATGTTTAAGTATTTTTTTCAGACCAAAAATCTCGCCACCATGTCCATAAAGTCCACAGAATTAACACAGTGAGTTAACAAGCTCAGCAGGTCAATGTGTGTTGCTTTATACAGAAGCTTTTAACACGTTCTGTTAAACTTTATAGCTTATGATTACACATTATAAAATGTCCAACACCAGAGGAAATGTGTCCATCTTGAATACTTAACCTAGGAGAAGGAGTATCACAGTGAGGCCTGCAGGGGGCAGTGGAGAGTCTTAAAGGCTCTGACCAGTGCAGAACTGTAGGTAAACTAAGCTAAACTAAACTAAAAGTGTCAAGCTGTTTAATTTCATTAAACTGCCTTTACAGTATTCCAAACCGGTTGTCTATGGAGAAACACACCTACAATTATCACTTCTTGGTCTTCAAGATTGTCACTGAAATTGAACTACAAACTAAACAAAGCGAAACCAAACCATGTTAAACTTAGCTAAGCTAAACTAAAACTGGAAAGTACACCTTACAGTTTAATTTCAAATTAAAGGCAACAAGAAAGTTGCCTTTACTATTCAAACTTTACGCATAAGATAATCTATTAAAGAAACTAAGAGAAACTAAGCTAAGCTAAAAGTGCCATTTGCCAGTTTAACTTCAGTAAAATCTGATTATAAAACAGTCTTTGCCTTTACAGTATCCAGAATTGGATGTCTGTGGAGACACTCTTTGATTTTCCGGTAGTGATAAGTGTTATCAAATAAAATGACATAGGTCTTCAAGACTGCCACTTAAGCTAAACTATAATCTAAACTAAACTAAGATAAGCTAAATTACACAAAGATAGATAGATAATTTAGGAATAACTACAAGTGGAAATAACAGTTTCATTTCAGTAAAACAAGAATATAAGACAGCAATGCATTGCATTTGGAACTGCGTGTTAGTGTAAACAAACTGCGGGGTAAAAAAGTGGTGGAGGCACTGTTCAAAAACAAAACTGCAATTCCAGATTCTCGCCAAAGGTATAACCAAAGAAAATGAAATAGGTCTAAACTATAAATGAATCTACATAATAATAAAACAAAACATTATGAACAAAGGCAGGAATTTATTATTATTTATTAAATTCAGTTGTGTCTGTAATAAAAAAAAGTGTTTATTAAAGGTTTTAAAATTGCCCAGTGTCCCCAGAGTCAGTTCAGAGATATAAGATCTTTCTTTTTTTTGAAGTGACAGCTTCATGGTCCCGACATCCCTCTGAAAGTGGCTTCGATCTGCTCCAGAGTCTTGCCCTTGGTCTCTGGGACGAAGAATACGGTGAAGACGACGTTAGCGGTGCACATAGAGGCGAATAGCCAGAAGGTCCCAGCGCTGGTTAGAAGACTCTGGAAGAGGTCAAAATTATACAGACAAACGTCTCAATGATGCTGAGCATAGAGTAATTTAATAAACTGGTGATTAGAATCTAGGGCTGTAACACGTTCTCACTTTGAAGAGAGTTTGTAGAGTTTTGTCTAGTATGTTGATTATCTGAATTATTGCATCAAAGTCAACAATGGCAAGTGTGTACTGTTTTTATGTCCTGCTTTCACAAAATAATCTTATTATTTAGACTTTATGCTGCATAAATGCTACAGGATGTTGGGCCATACTGCTTTACCATCCTCTGTACAGATTTTCTACCCGACTTCCCATGCACGAATCGTATTGTCTAAAGTCTATCTTTATATGAAGACCTTAGATGAAATAGTGTTTTTACTGCAAATTCACAAAACGTGCTACAGAGGCCTGATTAGCTTGCACCTTAAACTGTACCTCTGTTTGAGATGCAGATCATTTATATGGTACAGATGTGTCTTTGTATCCCACTCACCATCATATCTTGGAAGCTTTTGGTGACAACGAATGCCATAGTCCAGTTGGTGAGGACACACACAGCGCTGGCAAACCCCCTCACCTTGGTGGGGAAAATCTCCGACATGACCAGCCATGGAATCGGACCCCAACCCAGAGCAAAACCTGAACACAGCAACAGTATTTATTAATGTGCTACGGCCTGCAGACGAACACACAGAGCCCCATTCTGACCTGGCATTAACCTGTGTTCCTGCATAAGCCAGTACCTGTGTTCACATCTGGCATAAGATTTGTCTCTACGCATTCCAATCAGCACTTGGGACCATCAGGGCCATGAACAGCTGTTTGTGTGTGCGTATCAGGTGATACATATTTTGGAACAAGCTGTAAAGTCTCTGTAACTCCCTGAAAGCACACACATCACATTATTATTCATATGTCGACCTCTGCCCTGGTGATAGTGGTTTAGGAGACATAGTTCAAATTATAAATGAACCTTGGACGCTTCCATACACAGGTCTTTATACATCAACATGATCACACCTGCAACTAAACGCATACCAATAAGTGTTTTTTTTGTTTTTGTTTTAATGACAGAAATACACACAGTTAACTCATATTTATTTATTTGTTAATGTTAAGATTCATTTATTTTTTCGTTAGTTAACCGATACAATGACACAATGTTTTAAAAGGCTGTCATTAATAATATGGCTAATAATATTAATAAGAAGGAGGCCAAGGTAATGATAAGGAAGAAGAAGAAGAAGAAGAAGAAGAAGAAGAACAATGGCTGTGTGTTTCTTTCTGAACTAACAGAAAAAAAACACACACAGATCACCTGTGGACTGGACCAGGCCTGTTGATTAGATAGTCTTTAATGTGACCCAGGACTCATTGTGTGTTCACACCACCAAAGGAATGATTTGGATTTTGGTCTGGGACACAGCTGACCTCATCCCATTGATCAGATCACTCAAATGCTTCCTCATTGTGTCCTGGGTGTGTTCACACCTGTACTTTGAGCTGTAGCAAACACTCCAGGTAGCCTTTTAAAACAAACAGGGAACCAACCTCCTCACCTACCAGCTCATGAGTACTGTACCTGACTATCACCTAATATTTGCTTTTTGTCCTCTTTCCTTTAACTTCAGAGTTAATTCAGTTCAGATTTCATTTTAAGTGTGGGATAAACAACAACAGACACAAAACTAAGAATAAGGTGACTGTAACTGTGAAGGAAGTAAAACTAACTCAGCCCAGGGGAATGTATTTGGGTGCAGGAACGCATAAGACATTTTAGCTTATGTGGGAAATCAAATTATAAATGACTAAATCTAGAGTCTCATTTTTTTTTAAATCTGAAATCTTTCATGTGGCTGATAAACTAGCTGTAATATTTTGGATATATCTTCCAGTGTGAGGTCACCTGAGATGAAGACAGCCACACTGGCCAGAGCCAGCCAGGACAGGTCAGTGTGGGGTTCTGCAGTAGCCTGGACATCCAGCATCAAGAGGCTCCGGGGGTTGGGGCTGTGAACTTTGGACACCAGGTAAAAGTAAACCCCGAACGCCGTGGTGCTGATCGCCATAGCAACACCTAGAGTATGACATGGAGAAACAAGAAGCTTGAGATTGATCTTGGCGTTAAAGACAAAGTCGTCTTCTTCTTTCTAAAAAACTTTATCACGGATTCTGGATACCTGAGATGGTGAGAAGGACTTTCCTTCCTGCCTTGTCCATGATGAGCGCCGCTACTGCGGTAAAGACGACCTGAATGAGACCCACGATCACCGAACCCAGTTCACTCTCCTGAACAGATAAGAACACAGACGTCAAGATACAATCACATTCTCGAATTTCCCACATTAAATTATTCTGGTTGAATTTTTTTTCATTTCAAACAAATTAATATTTTCACCAAATAAATGTATCAAGAAAAAAGAGAGAAAAGAATAAACATCCAGTACAGATAAAAGTGAGAGAAATTGTCGTGCACATGCAGCTGTAACCAAATGAAAAGCTGAGAGACCGTGTCACCTTAAAATGCGCCTGTTCAAATATAGTCTGAGCATAAAACATGATGGCATTGACCCCCGTCATCTGCTGAAAGATCATCAGCGTGATGCCGATCACCAGAGGCTTGTAGACGCCCGGGTCCTTCAGATCAGACAGCTGGAAACTGGAGCCCTGAGAACATAGACAGGGACTGATCATCAGAACACACGCCTGAGAATCCGCAGTGAGACGGGAACTAAACTGTCTCAACATTTTCTTGGATATTTTGTTGAGAAGCAAGGTTTTATTTTGTGGTTTGCTTGCGCAATCAGTCAGCCAGCTCACCTGCTCCTCACAGGCGTCCTCAATGCGGGCGCACTCCCATTCGACGGGGGCGTCCGGTCCTCGCAGAAAGCGCAGGGCCTCCTCAGCCTCCCGCCTTTTGCCCTGTGACAGTAGGAAACGTGGCGTCTCTGGCATGAAGCACATGCATACCATCAATAGCGTCGGAGGGATGGAGCTGCAGATCGCCAGCCAGCGCCAGTCAATATAAAGACCTGCAGGACAAGTTGACACAGATCAGAATTAGTTAACAGATCCACATCTGTTTCTTTACAGAGTTGTACTTCATCATGCGCATCGTTTTCCTTGCTGAGACCTTGCATTGACATCTGTACCGGGCATGTGTACCGGGCAGTCTGAATTCAAGTGGCCAGCTTTAAGTATAGGTGTGAACTAGGGAAGTCATATTATGCCATGACTTCTTGCTCAGTTTTCATCAGCATCTCCATAAAGACTTATTCATTCCCCTGGATGGTTGTAAACATGCCGGGTGACTGTACTTGGCAGAGTAAAGTCTGCAGGACACAGTGAAGCTTTGTGGAATCCAGATTTCTTCACAGAAATATTCTAAAAATATTTTTCCCTGCATGATCTGATTGTTCCACTCTCTACAATGAGTACAGTGTTCACCTTTCTGCAATAGCTGACACGGAAGCTTCATGACCTGGGACTGTCTCCTTCTATGTGCCTCTGTAACAGGGACTTTCTCACCAACAGACCCCAGGTGGTGAGAACTGGGGACTGCACATCGTCCACACTGGGTCCTGAACCCTGGAACACCGCAGGGCTGTGTCAGAGCAGCTCTCGTCATGCTTTTCACACATGACTGTTCTGCCATCCATCCCACAAACACGTTTGTGAAGTTTGCTGATGACACCACTGTGGTGGGGCCTCATATCGGACAATGATGAGACCCATTACAGACAGGAGATCCAACACCTGAAAGAGTGGTGCTCAGACAACAATCTTGTTCTGAACACCAGCAAGACCAAGGAGGTCACTGTGGACTACAGGAGGTCCTCATACAAGGGAAGGTGGTTGAGCGTATTAAACACAAATTCAAATTCCCGGGCATCCACATCACATCTGACCTGCCGTGGTCTGTGAACACTGCAACAGACTTTTACAGGACCACATTAGAACCCATCATCTGTTTCGGTATGACAGTGTGGTATGGGAGCTGCACGGCACAGAACGGGAAGGGCTTAGCCCGGGTGATTGCACAGGGGATTGTAGGGGGTCCTCTCCCAGATTTGGGCCGGATTCACACCATGAAAACTGGATCGCTGCAGATACCACCCACCGTCATATGGTGTTGCATTAGTCTGAAAGCACAGTCACAGTTCTCTGTGTATAGTATCTATCAATGCAGCGAGCCTTTTGTGCACAGCTGAAAACAACCCAATGAGCCTTACGTAAGAACCACTTGCAACAGTAACAATTTCAGTTTAACAGCATGTAAAATAGATTCAACATCACTTTAACTACATCAGGACTATACCTTTATTCAAGATATTTGACACAAGGCAGAATGTTCACGTGGACTTTTCATCATTTCACCAAACTAAAAGTGAATCAAACTTTACTAACCAATAATTTAATTTCCATCTTGATTAAATGTTAGGTCTACGTTGTTTGATTAGCATAAAGTGAAGCAGCAAGTCCTCTAAAAAGCTGGCAGTGTGGAGAATATTTTACATTTTTACTTGTGAAATGTCTAAAATAAGCCACAGTATACCTGCTTATCCTTTCCAAGGGTCACAGGGTCAACTGGTCAATCACTGGGCTGACACACAGAGATAATCATTCCTGCTCTAATACAATGAAGCAAGTATCAAGATAGTTGATTATTTTTCTAACCAGGTGATTAATCAAGTGACTGTTTCAGCTCGGAGTTATTCCACAGTATGAAATGACCTACAAGACACATATACAGCATATATTCAACAACTGACCGACTAACCTCCTCCATGCTGTTCATATCTGAACAGCATGAGACGCCCGGCCCCATGATACACGCCAGCTTTTATTGGGTAAATGTGAGCGGCATGCAGCTAACAAGATTTGCCAGGAGCAGCTATATTTTCCCTCAGGAAGAATCTGTCACATGATCTTTTGTCATTTCTTTTTGACAGTGTTTTACGTAGAGTTTCAAAGCAGTTCAGCAAACTCAGTGTAAAAGACTTTACACAACAGGACGCTTGGCAGAGCAACAACGGCAAACATATTATTGAAAAGAGGGCAGATTCTGTAGCCTCCGTCACGCTTGTGGACATAGTAAAGTTGCATAACAGAAAACTCTTAATGATTAACATCTAGTAAATGGCTTCAGAGTCAGTTCCAATAGATATGCCAATAACATGTGCAGTGTAGACTACATACCTGCTAGGTAAACTCCCATGATGCCTAGCACCACCATGAGTTGCACACAGGAGCCCAAGGTCCCGCGGACTCGTTCGTGTGCCATCTCAGAGATATACAGCTGTGTGAGGAGATCATAGCAGAACATCAGTGAGAGTGAGGCTTTGATTCACAAAAAAACATCAAAAAGGAAAAATTATAACTAAAATCTGGTTGTCTTCTGAATCATCCAAAAACAAATCTATTCAATTTACACTGATATAAAACAGTGAAAGTAAAAAAATATTCAGAGTGGGGATGTTTAAGTGTTATAACAGTTATAACACATGCTCTGTAATTTGACCCTTGCTCTGACCCATATTTTGGGAAACTAGCAAGCAATGCAGAAGTAATGTTTAGGATGCTAAAAACAAACAAGCAAAGCATTGAGCAATGCAGTCAAAGTAATAAACTGCAGAAGCCAACCACCACCACTGCTCACATCTATCTACTACGGGGCTTTTTGATGGCGTCATATAGTCCAGTGAGTGGCAGATGGAGTTTTTCTACAAGCTGTCTTTAGAAGAGCAAATGCACTTCAGATTTGTTTCAAATCAGCATTAAAAAGTGAGAAAAAAACATCCAAGATTATCCCAAAACACCCCAAATTCAAAACAGCCCAATCTGGCGTCTCTCATTTTGGATCTGATTAGGCTCACCAATCAAATCATTTGGACGGGCTTTATGTGATGTTGGACAGAAGACTAACAGCAACATAGTCATATACATCATCTGAGCACCGTGGAGTTGAATTAGTTTACAACTAAATGGATTCTGATTGGTTGGAGGACTATCCATGCAGAAATATTTTTTTCTATAATAAAATCCAAATGGAGTGTTACCAGACAGTTATTTTATGTCTCAACCACTAGTTAATCAAGCACACAACTCCTCTCACTAAAGGCAGACACTGATGGAACATATTTTTAGAGCATCCTGTACTTAAGGTTATTCAGGAGAACATGATTAGATCTACTCATCAGATCGCCTGTGAACTTTTCATAAATCAGAACAAGGAAGTAAATGGTTGTCATAAAGTGTCAGCTTGCAGATTTTTTATTGTGCGTGCGTTCATTTGAGCCAAGAAGGAAATCCCAGCATCAGCAAACGGAGAAATGCTTATTACCGGAACGACCAGCGACGTGACTCCGCTGGCGAGGCCGGTGAGCACCCTGCCGATGTAAAGCATCCATACGTTCTGTGCCGCGATGATGATGGTGAAACCGAAGACGAACGGTAGCGAGCAGAACATCAGGCTGAGCTTCCTGCCGATCTTCTCCACCATCCAGCCGCCTAGCAGGCCCCCGGCTGCGGCTCCCAACGTCACTATGGACTGGAACATAGCATTGCACTTTATTTGACCAATTCATGAGCAATATAGTGATAAAGCTATATTGGAATAAAACACCTTGTAATAAAATGGCGTTGACTAGTATTTATGCACATTTTTCAGTCAATGTTTTATTGATTTCCATTTGTTCTTCTCTCATAGAAGGAGCAAAGAGACTACAGGGTAGTATCATGTAGTAGTAGTATGTCATACTTGATGCTAATCATGTTCATGTTGAGTAGTGAATCAAGACATTTCTCTTTAATTGCATTTTACTTTATTTTCTTTATGTTGTTAGTATTTGAACTTAAGTGCAAATTACACTGCTCTGAGGCATGTGTTACTTAGTCCCAATAAACAAATCCCCAAACAACATGAAATGACATAGTAGGACTTGATGCCTGGAAGCCATCACTATCTTACCCCAAACCAAGAGGCCTGGTCGTCATCCAGCCTCAGCCGAGGGTCGCTGATCCTGGTGAGCTCAGGGATGGCGGGGGAGCTGTATCCCAGCACGAACCCGAAGCTCAGGGGCCCCAGGACGCACGCAAATGTCGCCAGGTACAATTTCTTATTCTTCACTTTGCTGCAGGGAGAGAAAGCGTAAAGAGCAGAGCAGAGGAGGTCACACATGATCATGCGAGCTCAGCTGTGATATGTTTGCATATTAAAATGTAACCTGACATTCAGAGTAATATGCACATATAATATGCTTTTTTATTTATTTATTTGGTGTAGTTTTGAAACACAAAAATACTATAATTGCTATTCAGTATTGCGTTCACCATATGAATTGCATATGTTAGATATTTAACTGACCACAGACTTTAGACGTGACTTGACAGAAAACATGAGTGTTTTTAAATTATGCAGGCTGATTAGTTAATGATTATGGATGTGCCTAGTTCATTATGTACACCAGTCAAAACTCTAATTTAAAAGTCCTTTACTAAATTTTAGCTTCACGAAGGCTCTGGTATTCAGCACTCGTTCACAATAACAGTGTGCTGCTGATTCATGATCATCGTGTTGTACCCATACCTGTTCCCGTTAGGGCTAGGCATTTAATTCAATCCGGTTTAACAGCACCACACTCTACACCCTCCAGTTAAATGGGACCTTTCTGACGTAGTAAATCGGTTGAACGGGTCTGAAACTGACCTCAGGTAAGCATCTTGCTCAGACATGAGACCTGTGGGGTCCTCGTCTCCACCCTCCGCATCCAGCAGCCTTCTCCTCTCCTCTTCTTGGATGTCCATGCTGACCGCAGCAATGAGCGTGTCCCGGTGATTACCTACTCTGTTTGTTTCTTCTCATGGGTCAAGAGCTCTCAGTGGCTGTCGTACAAAGTGACAACGGCCATGCAGGTCGGAAAAACAAACTACAGTTGTCTTCAGTATCACATATGTCCGTGAAGTAATCGATTCGCATGTCAATAGTTAAAAGCCTGAACGGGAACTCATCAACAAAGATCTTTACTTCCTTCACTTGCCGCCTGATCTGCTTTGTCAACATTTCAGTCAGCTGATCATCGTATGTGCAATGTCATTTCCGGTAGTTTATTTGTTTGATTTCAGAATAAAAGAAACTGATGAACTGGACGAGGTTTATTGTCGTGTCTGACCTCCTAAAATGAGCAAAGGGGAGATCTGGCTACTGTCAAAGTGACAGTTTTTCGCAACTTTTATATAAAATGTGCCCCGTCCCTAGCAGCGTAGTTTTAACGGAATTAGACTATAGAATATCTTGCCGGAAATTAAGCCGGAAAAGAGAGCAATAGAGCCTTTCCTTTAGAAAATAAAAGCCTCTGGGAGTGTGTTGAAGTTGATTTCCATGACGACGCCAGGCGACGCACGCACAGATTTTTCTTTCTTTCTTCTTTTTTTTTTTTTTTAGCATTGGTTAGCGACGCCAAAACACAAACTACGTGAAAATAAACGGAGCAAGTTCAGCTAAAATAAAACAGCTTGTCAAAGATGTTTGATCGACACCATGGACACTTATGAGGAGACACATAACCCAGGGGTAAATAAATAACTGGAATACTGGAGATAAAAATATAACTAGCTAGACGACATCGTTAGCTAGCCAGCTAACCAACTAGATTTGATAAAGGATTTTAGCGTTAGAATAGGGGTGGTACTATGGAACTATATGAGTTATATTTATAATTTTAATTATTTTCCATTAAACTAACGTCAATTAAAGAAATGCAACACAAACACTGTGTAGTATTAAATATAGTAATTGTCCAACTGGTAGTATGGAACTATATGAGTTACATTTATTAATTTAATTATTTCCCATTAAAGTAACACCGGTTAAAGAAATACAACACTTACTGTATTAAATGTAATACATAATGTTCAACTCAGCTCTTGATACACTCTGAACAACTCATACACAGGTACCAGAGCAGAGTTTATTTCCCACTGCAGTGTCAGGGGAGAAGCTGGATGAGGCCAGGAGGAAAAGCGCCATCAAGCAGGTGTTTGGCTCCACTGAGATCTTTGCAACTCCCGCAGAGAAATGCCCTCCAAGACCACACCTGCAGGGGAGCCTCATCGTCCGGAACAAAGCTGCAGAGCAGTGAGAATCATGATTGAAAGAATCATATGATTTAGCCTCATTATATTCTATGGGTTTTAGTATTTGTGCGTTGGGATAAACTGTAATGGCTAAGGTGTGTTCGTATCATTTCAGGGTTGAGCAATATACCTTTCATGATTGTTTTTGCAGTTACACAAATGGACAAGAGGCAATGGGAAAGTCCCAGTTTGAGAAGGCTGTCATCTGTTTCTCCAAAGCCATTACTCTGCAGCCAGAGCAGGTACTGAGTGGTCTAAGATTCAGTGTTACCTATGTTCAAATGTGACTGTATGTCAACCTCCTTTAGAGCAGGGAGTTGAGGTTTAATAGGAACAGCTGTAGGTGTTACTCATCGGTTTCTCCCACCAGTTTTTTTGGATACACCATGACCTGGATGAATGAGAGCTTTCACGGGCACACGCTAACCAAGTAGCAATCTACCCATGGAGCATATGCAGTTAACGTGAAGTCGCTTAGCTAAATGGCCATAACATTTAGCTGAGGATTCACTTTCTTAGCATCAGTCTTGGTGTAATGTTGTGCTATGATTTTCTAGAGCTGCAAATGTATGAACCCAATAAGATGTTCACTAACCCAGTAAATATACTGCCTTACTATTATTATGATTATACCATAATTAGACAAAAAAACTGTAGTTGCGGAGGTGTGCTCAATTTATTTTGGCATGGCATTTTGAGCAGGAGAATGAAGTCTAGAGTTTAAATCTATCAGGTGAGGCAAAATTGTTATAAATAAATCTGGTTTCTAATTTAATTGTAGCAATAATCTCTTGGCTGAGCTTCACCAGTGTCTAGAATGTGAAAGAGAATCTGTTCTATGTGTCACACACTGTATTTATATCCAGTGTTTTCTCACTGTGGTATCCCGTGCTGTTGCATGTTTTAGACTCAGCTGTATGTGAGCCAGGCAGAGGCCTATCTGCAGCTCTGTGACTTCCAGTCTGCTGCGGCTTGTTATAAACAAGCCACGCTTCTGGAGCCTGGAGCCTTCAGTGACCGCTTGGCGTTCATCTACTACCTTCAGGTAGTACACGACACTCCTCTGCTCTGACTGAAGTCTGCTGTTGGTCTTAAATCTACACTGCAGTGTTTTGTGTTGTGTTTCTAGAGTAATTTATTTGCAATGTGGCCACTTAACCACTGCAGCAGATGAGAATATACTTCTTAGATGCTAAGCAGACAAGATGTAGGGATGTAACACAGTTGATATTTTGGTCCGGGTGAAAAAGATCATTCTATAAATTTGGTTGACCACAGCTGAGTTTAAACTTGGTACTGATCATTTGTGCATTTATTTCAATACAGTGAAGCAGGGGAGTATTTTAAAAAATGGTTTCTTGTTTGGTGGAACATATCACCCTTGATTCAGGTTTCATCTGTTGTTGCACTGATTGTATTTCACCCTTTATGTTAGTAAATGTCTAAACACAGAATGATTTATTAGTGACATTTTGATTTTCCCTTGTCCTCAGGGCCAGTGTTTGTTTGACGGAGGCCTTTTCCTGGAAGCTCTGGAGGCTTTCAGCAAATCAGCTGAGATAAAACCTGGTTGCAGGGTTTACCATATCAGAAGGTCAGGAATCTGCCTGCTTAGATGTAGATTAAACATTTAGATATGTGTACTTGGATCCATTCATCTAATCATAGCAGTTTCAACTCATATTGGAAAATAAGCTTGTGTGTGGTCAATCTCATTATTCACATACACTCAAGAGTTCATATTTACAATCTACAGTTTAGTCTCTAATTCAGACACATTGCTCATTAAAGCATTTTTTACTTGTGCAGCTTGGCCTGTCTATCAGCTGCAGGCCGTCACACTGACTGTCTGAAGCTGGTAAACGACTGGATGACATCAGAAGGTCCTACTGCTGACCTTTACGTCCTCAGAGCCCGACTGCACAGGCAGCTCAACCAGGTCACAGCTGCAGGGATGTCTTAACCGTCTAAACTGTGGAATGATCTTAAACAGGCCGACCTGAAAAGTTTGATTTGTGCTTGAAAAAATTGTTTCTCAAGAGTTTCACAGCTAGAGCAAATAAAAATAGATTTCTCCAGGTTGTCTTGTATTTGCAAAAGAAATTATTATATACAGGATTTTAAACATACCACACCTGCTATGGACAAAGATGTGTGTAATTAAACTGCCAGTGATTTTCTCTTCTGTCCAGATGCCGCGTTGTTATCAAGACGTGAAGTCGGCACTAGCGTTAAACCAGGCGTGTCCACAGGCCGGAGCGCTGCTGCAGCAGCTGCATGAAGCGAGTGAACAGGCCAGATTAAAGGCGGTGGACAGAGCTTTGCGTGGCCAGCTACTTGAAGCCCTCTGCTTGATTAATGCTGCTTTAGAGAACAGTCCGCAAGATGGACGCCTCTACCTGTTCAGGTGAGTGCAGCCAGTAGGACACATTATAGAGGAACCTGATGGAAGGACAGCAGTGAAATCGGTCGATGACATTCCTCAGTTTGAAAGACTGACAAAATAATAACCTGCATGTTTTGGGGCTCTGAGGTAAAATCAGGGCACCAGAATGAAAAGCTTGCAAGATGTGGAAAATGTCAGTGAAGATTCTCAGTCATATAGGATGACAAGATATGGAAAGAAAACTCCATACGTGACTGTAATGAACTGTAATCAGTAGTTTTCAACAATAATAGTGAATATAAGAGAAAAGCAATGAACAGATATACCAAAATGAAAAACTACCATCAGTTCTTTTCTAAAACATTTAGATTCAGTCCACTTCTTTATTACATTTGTTTAGTTTCAGTTAATCTCTTCAGTCTCATTCTTAAACAAACACACTTAAATATTCTGTCCATCAGAGGGATTCTGTACAGACGTCTCAAAGACTTCACAGCAGCCATCGAGGATCTGGTTGAGGCTGTAGAGTTAGTCGAGAAGGAGGAAGAGGAGAAGGAGAAGGAGCTGGCCAGAAGTCAAGCGGAGGCCAATCAAAGCAGTTCTGTGCCTGAGGAAGCACAGTTTCAGCTGGTTCTCACCTACAATGATTTTGCTGTTCAGTGTTTCAGCAGAGGTCTATACGCTGAGGCTACTCTGCTTCTCAACAAGGCCATCGAGCAGGAGAAAGGCCTGGCAGGTCTCTACCTGAACCGAGGAGGTAAGGCTGGGGGTGGGGGTGGGGTAGCCAAAAGCCAAATAAGGCAAACAGCTCTGTGAGTACAGTATTCACTTTACCACCAAGAGTCCTCCTAATGGCTCTAAAAGTTCCTAAGTGTCTTCTCTTTAGATGAGTTCCCAAAGCTGAAGACAGATTTGTGAATTGTTTTTCTTGTTGTTTACGGGAAGTTACGCGAAAATAATTGTCCCAGTCAGGTGAACATATTTACTGTTAAACGAGTGTAACCTGACAAACCTGATCGAAATTTTTCTCAGCATTAGCACAAAGAGCTGATTCGTCACTCCTTGAAACCGTTGGTTGGAAAAGATTATTGTCATATTTTCAAGATAAGGGAAAAAAAAACCTAAATATATACAGTAAATCATCAGAAGCAGCTGTTTGAAAAGTGAAATCAGTAACAATCTGTTTATCTCTTTATGTGTGTGTCAGACTGTTTCTTTAAACAGGGTGATTGGCACTATGCTGTGGCTGACTACCAGCAGGCTGAGGAGATGGTGCAGACCGCTGACCCTGCTGTCTGCCTTCGCCTCGCCGTCGTCCACAACACGCTTGGCCTGTTGTGTTTCCAGGACGGGTCAGAACCTACACAACCACTTCCTGGTAAGCAAGGTTACTAAATCTTGCTCAGATGATTTATTAATGTACTTTGCATGTCTGTGTCTGCAGACATTTTCAGGACGCAGCCCGTATGTTTTCTCTGGCCATCCAGTACAATCCCACATCCAGCCAGTACTACGAGAACAGAGCAAAGGCCTTCAGGAAGCTCCTAAACTTGGAGGGGGCGAGGCTGGACTTCATCCGCATGCTGATTATAGAGCCCACCAATGAGGAGGTCAGAGCTTCTTCTTGTCATACTGATCTGCTGACAGTTGACACTGCTCTACTAAATACTATATTATTAACACAGTTTGAACTCCTCCATGTCGTACTGTGGATATTATCAGTGAAAGCTATGCTTCTCTCTTGTTAGCTAACAAAAACCTTTATTTCAAGTCAGGTTTTCTTTCCATTAGTTATTCTAGTTCATATACTGTTCACTCCCTACAGCTTAGTGATGTTGGGGTTAGTATTGTTAAAGCTTGTGACAGTATAAATGAGTCAATTGTTGGTTTGTGTGTTTGTGTTTGTCTGTGTAGGTGCCTCCTATGCTCATGAATCTGTTCCCTGGCCGCAGTACGTCTGATGTATTGTCCAGTCCAAAAGGACGAGAGGTCAGAGTTCAGCTGATGGAGACCATCCAGGCCTGCAGCTCCTCCTCTCATCCACAAAGGTCAGCAATGCTAACCTTCACGTGAAGCCTCAGAGAAGTGAAACAACTGAGCGGTGTTAGGATAGATTTACTGCTGCTTAATACCTGGGAAATCAACCATTCTCTCTTTTTTGAGAAAGTTTGTTGTATTCTTGTACAATGACAATAAAGCTGTCCCCAAGTGTGTCCCCAATGTCTTTTTATTTGTTTTTTATAAATGATGGCATCATGTAACCCACAGGTTTGTGTGTAATTTTCTCTTAGACTGAACGAGAAGTTCCTAAAACTGACTGAAGAAGAGAAGGAGCTGAAGTTATGCGTAAACCAACAGGACATGCAGATCAGCATGAAGAAGCTTCTGCAGGTAAAATTATTTTAAAGGTTGACTCCTGTCTGAATGGGAATAACACCTTCCAGGGAAAATAATTACGAACAAGCGTATCAAAATCCAACTGGATCGAGACAAAGCAGGAATAATACTAAACTACTGCTAAATAACCAAAATAATCAGATTTTCAAACCTTTTGAGACTGTCACAAATGGCCCCACACAAATGCGTCTCTAAAAAAGTTTCACAACTCAGAGCAAAGTTTGGCATTACATGTAAATGTCTGACACAGACAGACAGTCAGGGAAATATGACCCACTTTGTAGTCAGTGTACGTGTAAGCATTTTTCCTGGTCATCTGATTTCCCTTATCCTAGTAGCAGAAACTAACCAACAGGCATGAGCACTGATATTTGACATGTGACCCTTCTTTGTGGCGCCCTGTGGCAGGCTGAGGAAGCAGTTCAGTTGTTTGACTGTGACCATCCAACAGTGCACCACACCAGACTGGCCACACTTGCCACGCGCCAGCTGCCACCACTGTCCATCAGTCAGCCGCCAAACACGACAGGAGGCTGGACTGCGGCAAGCCATTCAGGGTGTGTGGAGGTCACATCTCAGAAGTAATAGTGAAAAAAACATTAGCTAAAAATGACTGACTTACATCTGTGTGCATCTATCTACATTTGTATTTCATATGTTCATTTTCTTTTTTGCTCTTTGTCTCAAACTTTATTGTTTTCCATGAATTTCCAATAACTTTAAAGAAAATCTTTAAAGTCTTCTTCTTCACCTACAAAAACATCCAGTTCCATATGAATCAAATAACAAATAACCCTTTAGTTCTCTTTCTGTTTTGTGGTTTTTGGTTTTTATGTTGAACATCAAATAAAGGTATTTTTTTAGAGTCTAAAACCAAACTTGAAATACCAATAAGTACAAGGACCCAGGATCTTAAACATTTCATGATGTCTGTATTCTTTGTCTGCTGTTTGAATATTTTCTGTGGTATATTTGATAATTCAGCTTCTGACATCCTGTTTTGTTGTTGTTCTGTCTGTTAGCTTCACTTCTGCTGCACCCACAAGTTTCACTTGTGTTTCATTTCCACATTAGTACCATCTGTATATATTGATCACATGTAACATTATGACCACCTTCCTTGTGTTTTGCTCTTTGTGCCTCAGTTGTGACTCATCAGAGAATGAACATGGGCCTTCTGAGGGTGTCTTGTGCGTCTGGCAATAGAATGTTGTTAGTGGGGTCCTTTGGGTCCTATGGGTTGAGGGGAGGGGCCTCTGTGGATCATCCCACAGATACTTGATCAGTCCTTGTGTCCTTGTGAGTTGTTCCCCAACTGTTTTTGTGTGTGAGCTGTTGCCATCAAGGAGTGTCATTGCTATGAGTGGGGGCGCCTGG
The DNA here is from genome assembly GCA_005024645.1 of Planiliza haematocheilus. Lineage (NCBI taxonomy): Eukaryota > Metazoa > Chordata > Actinopteri > Mugiliformes > Mugilidae > Planiliza > Planiliza haematocheilus. The sequence continues at coordinate 2,859,009 of SRSE01001198.1, read as the reverse complement.
TGTGGTCTAGGTGGGTGCTACATGTCTACATCCACATGAATCCAGGTCCAACTGTTTTCCAGAAGATCACTGAATTGTCACAAGATGGTCAGTGTTATTTACTTCTCCTGTCAGTGGTTTTAATGTTGTGGTGGACTGGAGTCTGGTCTGTAGTCACGTCTTTCCCCAGACCTTTGTTAAGTTTTCTGTTAAATCTCCCTGGATGTACCTGTTGTGCTCACCGGCTGTTCCCACCTCATGTTTGGATTACTTTAATGTGCTCTGCATCACCATTTGGTTCCTCAATAGAATTTATTATTTTGCCCTGCCTTGTTCCCCAGCGTCACTGTCCCTTATTTAAAATGTCATTATGCGCTGTATACCAGCAGATGGTAGCAGAGACACAATTTTAGCACGAAAGCATTTCTCATGAAGCAGGAGACAGTTAATATATGCTTGTAATATTAATTGTAATATTAATCCATAACAGACATGCAGACTGTGGTAATAGTGATGAATTTGGTGGTAGTAATATAGTAAAGTATAATGTGGTACAATATACATGATATGTGACATATCAATGATACGGTGTTGGTGTAATATAACAATACATCAATGATGGATTGTATGAACACAGGTAAGTAATGAAGTTAAACTGGGGACCTCAGTTAATGTAGCCAAAGACCATAGCAAGTTAATGATTGTGTTATGGTGAAGGATCATGCTTCACATTAGACAGTGGTCTGAGGTTTAACTTGCTACGGTTCACATACAGTAAAATAAAACAAGAACAAAACTGCACAGTTAATCATGATTTGAAATAGATTTCACTTTTATTTCCATTCTGGCTTTCACTTTTTTGTCTTTAGGCCACACCAATTAAATTAGTTGTCTCGGATTCGCCGCTTGTATTTTGTATCAAAATGGAAAAAAAAAAAAATTCAGTTTCAATACCCCAAAAAATGAAATCGCTAGAAAAAAACCGAAGACTGCATGTTTTCATGAACGGAGAGGTGTCTCTTTAGTAGTTGGAGGTCATGTGACGTAGAGAACCAATAAAACCACTCCTTTCAACATGCCGATTACGACTAGCGAATCAGGAAACGTGTTACATTCAAATGGTTTTACAGACAAACGTGCAATGGCAAGTTGAAGCCCCTGCGGGTTAGCAGTAGCAGCGGTGAAACACAGTATGGCTCTTAGTGGAATTAGTGGAGTGGGGTAGCAGTTTTAAAAAAGAAAAACAACAACTATGGTCCCGCTTGGAGGAAGCAACCCCCCGGGGCAGCAGCCAGTGTATGGCATAGTACGCATTTACAAGACATAACAGTCCCCTTATTACATCCGTGGCATTACCACACGACTAATTTTTTTTTAATTTTTTTTTTCGCCCTATCGCTTCAACTTTTTCCTGAAAAAATCCGAGAACCAACAAATTAAATAGGTGTGGCCTTATATCACTAAGATAACACATGATCTATAGTATATTAAATGTCTACGTTAAAAACATGAACACCTCTATCGACAAGTCGGCTCTTTCTGATGCACAGGAGATCTAATCTGTGTCTCTTTGTCAGTCAAATACATTATTATTTTCTGAGACAGATCCAGGGCATTTTTATGGACTGACAAGGTGCAGTAGAGTCATAATAATAACACACGCTGCCTGGAGACCTAGTGAGCTAGCTCGTGTGGTTCATTTTTATTTTAAAGAAGTAAAAAGGCAGAAACTGAGAGATGTCATAAACCGTAAGAAGTTGTTTTACTTTACGTTACTTAAATCAATGTATTCAAGTATTATCAGCACAAAGTTGTAAAGAGTAGATTTAACAGTAGCTGACAGGCAAAGCTGATTTTATTCATTCTATATACTGTCACTCAGGAAGCTTTATTTCCTGTATAACACTAAACCTACATGTTGCCTACATAGATTCTGGCTGGTTGTTTTTCTAAAAAACAAGTTGAAACAAGGACAACTGGGCTTGTAGGGTTTGAGATGTTTCATCCCGTTCTTCACTACTAAAACACTGATGGGGTTGGGGTGTAAATGGAAACTTCTGAAAGTTGTGGATACCTGAAACGTTCATAACTAGTATCTGTTAATGACCAGATATTCACCTGTAGTTGGATGAATCTGTTTATGCTGTTATCTCTTTCTAATAAACTATTCATTTTTAAAGACCCCAATCTCTCTTTTCTCCATAGCTCAGAGAGGCAGTGGACGTCTTTCTGAGGTGTACATCTGCTAATAAGTTTCAGCAGTGACGGTGTGTTGTGGCTGCAACTCTCTGAGAGGCAGCTAACCTCGCAGCATTAACAACAGCTGTGGCAACAGCTGACCCACAGAGAAAGGACCTGTGGCACAATGATTGCCATCTCACCATCGAAAGTAGCCACAGCACATAGCAGAAAGCACAAACATACCACACATACCAGCGTCTGTCATAGCCAATTCATGGCGCGTGTTTGCCGTTTAATTGTAAATAAAAATGTTCTCCGAAAGGGCCTTGTGCTTGTGGTATATCATGGTAGAAGTCCTAACTTTCATTTGTTCAGATGTATTTCTTTACAATATTTTGATACCCACAGAAATTCCTTGCTGCTGTGGAATGCATGAGGTGCAGACAGCCATGGAGGAGATGACCACGCTCATGTCAATCAGTGCTTAGTGTGTCCACACTGTCGACTTGGGTTCAGACCCTCAGACAGTGTTTTTGTTATTCTGTGTTTAAAGACCTCTCCTGTAACTCATGGCGGCTCTTTAAAACACTGAGAATGAAGTTTAAGTCAAGATCAGAATTTGATTGTACCACAGATTATAGACGCTATAAAGACTTCACAAGTACCGTTACAGAGCCCTGAACGTGTGTGGGCTTCAGTCCCTCAGCCGAGCGGTACGCCATAGACAGTGGTCGTAAAGTAGCTGAAAAGTGTTTCACACTTGTGCAATAAAAGGCTCAGGTTACCGTCCTGTCAGCCAGGAGGTGCCGGTTGGCCCAGCCAGCCAGGTTTCTGAGTCAGGACAAAAACACCTTTCTCTGGGCACCGGAGCTGGCGGCTTGGCCTGGGCTCAAAACATTCCCCTGTGGGGATGCGGTTCATTCTCGTTTTGGCTGAAGACTGTTTTGTCTAAGATACACAGAACACATTTGTAGTCTTAGGATAGTGTTCAGGGCAGGTGACGTGCGTGGATGCACAACTCCGTGTCGTCCTGAAGTGGAGGTGGAATGGGATATGTGGGTTCGGAATTGGATTAGTATTGCTAGACTTGAGTGGGCCTTGAAGCATCTGCCAGTCAGGGCTTTTTTTTTTTTTTGGTCAGTGGTCAGCTTCTGCAAAGCACATCTCTGCGTTATGATAATGCCTTGAATAGTTGAGGCTGTTAAAGGGTCATTGAGTCCCTGAAGATCAGTGAAAAACAAATTATTTCACATTTATTTTAAAACATTATGAAAGGTATCAAAAAGAAACACAACGCTAAATATATAGGTATAGGTGCTGCAATAAATAACAATAATATTACACAGTCTGAACAATGCTCAGTAGGGACAGAAATCAAAGCCAAAGCTCCTTGCTTCGTGAACCAACGCTCCACCTGCTCATCCAGAAACACATCAAAATGCTTCAGCTGGACTGATGTCTGGGCTGCTGCTAACCTCCCGCTCCGGCGTCTGAAGCGCCACATGACACATTTGGCACCTCAAGGACGTATAAAAACTTTTAATGGTGCTTTACAGTCTTATGATTCTCAAAAGCCGTGTGGTTCCTTTCCCTGAGAGACGGGAAAGAGGAAGAGGAGGGGGGACAGACAGACAGACAGACAGAGGCGAGCAGACGGAGGGTCACCCCTGAGGAACATTTCTAAAGACAATTTATATATTTTGGAGAGATAAACCATCTGCATGTTTGTTCTTCCCATAAATTTTCCAGTCAGTTTTACTGGCTTGTCTCAGCCGCCGTCTCCCCGCTCGTGCTGTGTGTGTGTTCTTTGGTTAGCGTGCTGCCTCGCCTCAGCTTTGGACAAGTGCTTCAGACAGCTGTGTTGTTATCGGGTCTTTGAGGGCACCCGAGGCCGAACTCGGCTTTTGTTCATAAATTTTATCCCCACATCGGGGTACGTTGGTTTTATTTATCTGCTGGAGGCGACGGTAGTTGGAGGCTGACCATAAATATTTTACCAGCCAAAAAGGGGTTTGGAGTAGAAAGGAACATCCACATGATTGTTGGTTTCCTGCCGAAGCAGAGTAACTTACCAGCCACAAACAAGTTTATCAGCATTTGGCTGACAGTTAGTTGATGTTTTTCCCGTTTCCCACTCAAAAGCTGCCCTCTGCCCGCAACTTTTTTTCAGGATGAAGTCCTCCCACTTTAGATGAGGTTTACTTCCAGCCGTTCATCTCTTTGAGCTTGCTGATGCTTGTCCCTTTGACTGGTGTGGAGGGCGGGGGGCTAAATAGGGGGAGGGTGGGGGTGCTGCAGCCTCGAGTCCAAGGCTTCTCAGTAGGGACCGTCCACACAGTCCGAGACGACTTCTTTTTCGGCTTGTCCGTCTTCTCCTTAGTTGTACCAGGAGACACTGACTGGAGAGGGATTAAGGAACAGGATTAGTGTGACGTAAAAGACGTGATCTTTCATCACCTTTTATCTATCTAGTTGATGCTATTGCTTCAACCAGTCAGTCTGTGAAGGTTCTCAGTCATCCAGGTTGTGGTATATACAAAAACGCTAAAGAAAGGCAACTGGATTTGTAGGGTTTCTTGAAGACGTTTCATCCAAATAGCTCCTTCATTTCTAAAGGAATGCCAGGGAGTTAAAGAGGAACATATGTGGGTCGTACCCATCGGCAACTCACATAGCTGATGTATGTTACTGTTTGCTGGAGGAGACTGTTTGACTCTGTCATCTTTTCTCCAATGGGTAACAACCTGTTATAATCAGAAGTTCCAGTCAGGCCCCCACAAGTCCTTTACAACTGAAGGAGCCACTTGGATCAGTGGCGGAATGTCTTCAAGATACTCTGCAGGTCCAGTTGCCTTTCTTTAGTGTTTCTGTGGATCTAATCAATCAGCAGTTTGATAAATATAACATACACAGCAGCAGAGAGTGAAGCAGCTGAGCTTGGCAGCATTTCGTCCCGTCCCTGCATAGCGGTTCTTCTTTGGCAGCAGCAGCACAAAGGACACGGCCAGAGACAAATGGTAGAAGCTGTGGACATAGGCGTAGTCCCACTCCTGCAGTGAAGAGGAAGTAGGACATATTTAAGACTTGTAACTAGACACCGGAGCCCACTGAACAAAACACAAACACAAAAGGTATTTTGATGAAATGTGAAACACTCCCGAAAAATTGTATTTATTTATCTGTCAGCTCGTGGGATTTTCACCTCAAAGTAGAAACGCAGCATCAGAGCGAGGGCACCAAAGCAGCAGCCTGGACCGACCTGCTGCGTGTACACAGTCTTCTCTGGATAAACTGCCCTCAGCTGCTTCATCTTCTGCAGCTGGAACAGCAGGAGTCAGTGACAGCGATATACACACATTAGACACCGCGTTCAAGAGTGATGCGATTGTAAGAGGAAAGTAAGGCTGTAAAGGAAAAAGGAGACTAGAGACTGGATGTAAGAGGAGTTGAAAAGAAGATGAAAAACATGCTAAAAGGTGCCATTTTGGAGATCTAGGTGAAAACAAAGTACAAGAGGAAAATAAGACCACCAACCCATTTGACAGTGATGATGAAGACAGCTGAGCCGATTGGCCCAGAGAAGATCCCATAGCCCCAGCGGTCCTGATAGATCCTCACAGCAATGGTCAACACTCCAAACATGGTTATACTGGAGCGCTGAGGTTCATCAAAGTCACCCAGAGCTAGAACAGTCCAACACGAACCGCATTATAGACTGCTTTTCAAACTTTCAATCTTTATCAAAAGAAGTACGAAACATTACAAACGTTACAGTGCAGAGCTGATACTTGTCAGAATCCACTATTTTGTGTTCCTTTATCAGGCTAAATTTGATTATTTTCACACTGTGTTGGGCATATTTAACTTAGTAATGACACAAATCATTTGTGAGCACCACTGATGATGTGAGGCACTAGTACTCAAAGCAATAAAAATACTTAACAGCTGGTTAAAAAGAGTTAAATATCCTGGAGGCTTTACTGCCAGGCCATTAAAGAAAATGAATGCAGATAATTCAGAGATTCAGTTCAAAGACCACATCCACTCCATATTACATAAAGGCAGAACTTTTGCATCAGGTTTAATTACTGTCTGTG